>CM060902.1:461328432-462578432 GCA_030737815.1 Allium fistulosum
CTAGAAATTCCGGGATGTCACATTCCTCCCCCCTTAAAAGAATTTCGTCCCCGAAATTTAAAACAAAGGTAATTTAATAATCTAATTAAAGATTTAAATTATTATTTTTTTAAAACACAAGCATATATCATCAAACAATATGCTAACAATCATAGCATCCAATCAAACAAACAAACAAATCTAACTATCCAGACAAAATCCGGATAGAATTTTCTCGAGTTTCCCAAGTATAAATACCGGGATACTCGCTCTACAGAATCCAAACAATCAATACTACTAAGCTACAGAGCTTCCACTCATCTAGATCTACAAACAAGACAGGATATCAGACTATAGACAAGTCTGACTCAACAACCAAAACTCCCTGAACTGCTGGTTCTATAACCAGAGATAAATCTCACACGTACTCCCTCAGAGATACGTGAAATACAATGAATCCCAGTTATCCAAACTGACAATTCAAATCTGAAGACCCGACACTTATCCTCAGAAGAACAACAGAAAAGATCCAAAATATCTTGGAGCTGGCTTCCCAAATCTTACCCAAACTATATAGCACCTTTGATCGGAGAAAACTTACTCAAAATCAAATCCCTGACTTCGAAATCCAAATTTCTCTGTTTCTTATCCACAAACTCATCTGACGATCCTGGGCTGCCTTCATCCCTACTGAACAGCTCAACCTTCGCTGATGCCTTTAAACAACTCATCAAATGATCCACTCACACTCAAAACAAGAACACAAACTCTACTCCTCAAACATCAGAAAACTGAACTTACACTTCCTATTTGGAATGATACAACAGATGCACTCCCAGACTGCTTCCGCTTCACAACTCTGATCTGAGTAGATGAAAATACTGATGATGCACACGAGCACAAACTGGACAACACATCCCAGAAATATGGTTCAACAGATCCATAAAGAGAAAACTCAGAAATCCCGAAAGATTTCTATCAAACCGAGAGAACACTCAACTATCGCAAGTCACTTTTGCGGTCAACCCAAACTAATATCCATAGAAAACTGCTCTCTCCTTACCAATCAGAACAGCTTAAGCCTATCCAGCCAATCCGAAGAAATGGGTCCATACTGCTGCTTCTGAACTCCACCTCTAGAAACTGCTGACAAATGACCTCCTTGCTTGCACACAGAACAATCTGAGCTGCGACGCTGCCACAGATGCCAAAGACTTCCAAATCCAAACTCCTCGAGAAACTCAGGCCTCAAAGCCAAACACAAACACCCAGCTGAACTCAGCCTCAACACCGAAGCAGACACTTCCTTAACCTTGCTCCAAAGAAATATCTTTGGAAATATCCATAGTCACTGTGTCTCATCACACAGCTACTAATTCCTGAGGTACTAAGATACCATCACTAGCTTCTGCTCAACTATCAGAATCCAAATTCTACTCATCCAAACTTGCACTTCAAAAATGGACTCCGAACCCTAACAGATAACCTTCAGAAATTGGTGAAATCCTTACACCACAACAAAAATTCACTCGAGACGGTATTGGGTCAACAGTCTCTGCAGATACACTTTCAACCACAACAAACTCCAACCATTGGTAGTCGTGTTACACACACCACTACCCTATCTACCTTTATAACTTATATTGGAAAACCCGAACAGGTAACCCAACAATTAGGTAGAAACAAATAAATATATATATATATCAAAAATACAAATACGCTCTCTCAAGAAAGAAATCACTTAAGAGCCTAGGTATTCACTCAACCTAACGCTCTGATACCAACTGAAATGACCCGACTTCCTACGCCCAGGAAGCCGTGTCAATTATAAGAAAGAAAGGGGTGAGAAAGTAGAAAAGATAGAGAAGAAGAAGAAACAACATCAGAATCTCAACAGCGGAACGAATAAAATATAATATATCACATAAGAGAATACATAATATCATATACATCAGAGTTACACAGTTTACACAACACATACTAGACAGTTATAATCACCTATCTAGTTAATACAACTCAAATACAATACAGAGATACAACATAGAGATACCAACACAGAGATACCAACACAGCGGAAACTATACATATCTATAATTTCTGAAGCCTCCTGCTCCATCGCTCCTCCACAATTCGTCAAAGCTAACCTGAATCCCTTGGCTACCCGTAAAAATTTGGGTACCCGAGAGTTTAAGAAAAACAGAAATAAACTCCGGGTCAGACATGGGTCTGGTATGAGTAACAGGTTAAAGTTGCTTAACTTTGAAAAGCCTTTGAAAACAAAAGGTATCACGTAAGACTTCCCACACATAAACATGGAAAAAATTTTACCTTACGCTAACCAAAACTTTGATAGGAAATTCAGTGATATTATAATAGGTCTAGGGTTTTCAAGTAAATAAGAAATAGCCGAAATTGTTACATTCATTAAATTCCAGCATACTAGGTTTACAATCAAAACCGATGGCACTTATTGGATTTTGGATTCCATACAATGGCAGGGCTACCGGGGTACTTCCCGTCACAGTACCTGGCCTAGATCAGCGTACCGAGGAGTACGCCCGCTCCTCTGCAACACAAAGCCGGAACCATCCCTTACTGGATAGTTCCGAATAAAATCACCCCACGGTTGTGTACAGCAACTGCACCACTAATCCGAAATAAAAAGGGACATCTAGACAGGGATGACCTTACTCTCAAGTGGGTGCGACCCACGAAGCCTTGCTGCACCTCCCCTATTTTAGCCATTCCCGGTTGATGAGGCTTGAGGCTACGATTACCTTTAGAGAACACATCTCTTAGAATGCTCATCGTCCACCTGACGATGTGCTGAAAGCATTCAATCAATACAAGTTCGTTCCGGGTTCGAACGAAACCGAAGGCATTATCTCGTTACACTCATTTTGGAATCACCCTCAGAGTTAACGACAATAACCCTTGCATTCTGAATCTTCATCTTCACATGAGATTCACGACCTATCGTTAATTTGGATCGATGTGGTTTTCGGATATCCAAATCTGGAAACCCGATCCCGGTCTCATCAAATCCAAACCGTGTCTTTTAAGGCCAAGTTGTTTTAAAGTTAAAACAATACATTTTAATTCAATTCAATACTTTGAATTCACACAGCATTTAACACAGATAAATATCACACATTTATCACAGATATATCCAATTTCACATCACAGAATATCACAACATATTATCCAATAGATACCATCCAATTCAGATATAAACAAGGATTAATAATCACACCATTTATAATTAATTTAAAATGAATTAAATTAATCACTTATCTCTAATTAATTTAAAGTAAATTAAATTAATTACTTCATCATTAAAAATCCTGCTTACATAACCGCTAATTAATTACAAATCAATTAATTATTCATTCTCAAATTCCTTAATTAATCATCTTTGATTAACTGACCATTAATTACATTCAAGTAATTATCCTTCAATTAATTATCACAAATTAATTATCCATTACCAAATACAATAATTAATCTTTAATTACTTCATTTATTAATTAACTATAATTAATTACATTAATCTTCAATTAATTACATTAATTAATTACTCTTTAATCACTTATTATTGATTAATTAGTCTTAATAAATCAATCCTTAATTATATCATTAATTATATAAATGAATGATCCTTAATCACATTTTTAATTAATTATTCTATTTAAATTAATTACGTTAAGTAATTAATCTTTGACTAAACTACATTACTTAATCAGTCTTGATTAATTCCATTCAGTAATTAACTACCCTTAATTACTTCACTTAATAAATTAATTACTCCTTAATTAATTATCTCAATTAATCCCTTGATTAATTTCACAAAGTAATTTAATCCAAATTACTTTCATTATTAAATCATTTCCAATTAATTACACACAGTAATTACCATTAATTACTTTACTAAGTAATTATACTTCATTTATTTTACTAAGTAATTACTTATCAAATCATTCAGTGATTATCTTATATTGATTAAACTTAATTAATTAACTTAAACAACTCAGATTAAACTTAATTAATTACGATGAGTAACTAATTTCTTAATTACTTCCAATAAGTAATTACACTTAAACAATTTTATAAATGATTATTATTAATTAATTTATCTAATTAATTATTAAAATTAATCACATTAATTAATTATTTAATAACCTCAAGTTAATGACCTTTATTAACTATTATCAATTCTTTAATTACTTTTCTAAAGAAATTAACTAAGATTTATCATTATTAATTTACAAATTTATCTAATCTTTAATAACTCATTAATTAATCAAATATTATTTAATTAACTAAGTGTTAACTATAACTTAATTAATCCTAAATTAATTTAAATTAATTAATTACTAATCATTAATTAGAAATTAAACCTTATTTAATTATCCTAAATTTATTATCTTAAACCCTAAATTAACCAATTTAAACTCTTAATTACTAAATTGATCCAAATCATAAATTAATTGAATTAGTTAATTATTCATTTTAATTAACTTGATGACTACAAGTCAAGGGTCTTCATTTATTCAAGAATAACAACATTTTTCTTATTAATGATCAAATTATCATTAACAATGTACTTAAGGACAATTCACTTCCAAATTTACTTTTAAATTTCAAACTATTTTAAACCCTTAAAAGTTGTTACAAATAAATTTAAAATTTAAAACTTTATTATATTTAAAAACTGAGATCCAAACTCCATTTGAACCCAACTAGAATTTGAATTTAACTTAGTTTAATTATCTGTTTACATTTTTAAAAACTTACAGGTTTACAACCTGTAAACGAAATCTACCCGAGCCATCTACAAGTTGACTCGAGCCCAAACCCATATTTCTTCGAGTCCAACACTGGAATCTCTCAAGTTAAACTCGAGTAACTCCTCTGCTCCACAACCTACCCAAACAACTTTCGCCAAAACACACCGTGCACTTGCACGTTGCCCCCAGTCACCTCCGTCATTAGTGATGATCGTTCCACATCCAAAACCACTCCACTACCCCAACTCGATCATCAGATCGCCTCCAAGTCGGCTCGAAAACGAATTGGAGCCAACCTGAAACTTGGAAACACAAGAGTATCACCTCCATGAAACCAGTCAACGTGCCGTCCCCACGTCTCTGACCATCTGAAAACCTGCAACTCCGGCCTCGACTTCATCTATGACCAAACTTCCATTTCCCAAAAACTTGAAACACTCGATCCATTGTAGAACCCGTAGTGATCGATTCAACATTCCTAGTTAAAACTAGGGTTCTAGAAGAGATTTCACTGCCGCAACTTCCACCATGAAATTCAACACCATCTAGTATTTTTCCAAGCATCTCCTAAACCCCCTCCATCACCTGGAAGAATCCCGAGCCCTCAAGATACAAAGATCACCAGAAAACCAAATATTTCCCTTTTTGGTTCATCTCATTATTGTTCCTTAATCCCTTAACTAAAAATTATAGTTTTTGTTAAAAAAACATATTTTAAATTTAATAATCAATTTATAATACTGGATTTACAATTTAAAAGGGTTGAGTTTTTGATTTATCTAACATGCCCAGATGTTTATTATATTTCCAGAGGCAACAAGCTTCATTTGTGGCTTACTTAAATTTTTAAACATTTATTCATGTTAAATCAAACAACTTTGATTTGTAAGTTGAATCCTAACAAAACTAGATTAAGTGATAATGTGTTTAATTGGAATTTTGAGCCTGGAAAGGTTAACAGAACAGGGCAGAGTAAATATACACAGCATACACAAAAATAATATTCACATCAGGTTTCATTTATGCAATACATATCAATTTCACGTACTAGCAAGCAACCAACTTTTACTCTAAGTTTTATTTTTTTTAAAGTGAAGTCACTCACCAGACAACAAGAAGCAAAGGAACAGAGAAGCAGTTGTTTCTGTTTTGAACCCTGGCTTCTGTTTTGTTGAATTGAATTGATCTGGATCTTTACATTGCTTACTTGGTTAAATAGAAGATTTGATTAAACTGTTGTTTTGATTACTGAAACTTTGTCTTGTTAAAAACTGGAATGCTAAGTCTTTTGTAGACGAAAATGAGATAAGGAAGGTATAGAAAAGAGTTACAGGATTGTTTATTTTATTTGTACAAGCCTTTATTAATTTTGGTCAGAGATTTTATTTTCTTATGGGGGCTGATATGATCCATTTTGTGTACTTAGAGATAATAGTATTAATTAAGTTGTCCTTTATGTCCACTTATACTTATCCCTTTTGTTTAAATTTCGTATGTACTTAGATAATAGTTTGTATATATTTTTCTTTTTGTCTTGCATTCTTACTTTAGTCTCACTTGATTATATAACTATGTTTCTATTTCTAACCTAACTTCTTATTTCTATTTCTTTTTAAAGCTTAAATATTAAACATTTACTTCGTTTTACAGCCTTGCAACATATGTTTTTCCCAGAACTTCAAGTGTCTTATGCTTTGAAATATAGATAAGTTTTCTATATTTAACAAGATGTTAGAATTTACCTACTTATTTTTATGTTCCATTCTAACTTAAATTTTTATTGTCTTTTCTTTCCCTATACATATATTTATTGTTTATATTTATGACTTACATTTTAGAGAAAATAAAACAAAACTATGTATATATATACAATTAAAAACTTATACATATATATATAACAACATATTAAATTTTGAAAATAACACTTCTATTTAAAAATCTATTTATTTTTATATATAGAACAATACATTAATAAATGTTATTTGAAAACAATAATTTGTCAAATTAAATAATTTATAAAAGATATTATAACTTCCTATTATTATTTAAATGAATTAATATCTCATATTTATTAAACAACATTTTAAAACAACCTTTTTTTATCTTAAACTTAAGCTAAGATACAATTTAAATCAATTAAACATTTACCTTAAATAATCTAATCCATACATTTTAAATTAAATCCTAATTTCCAAATTACCACAATATATTAGAATTAGAAAACAAGCTTTATTTATTTATTAGATTCAAACCAAAGATTTCTATTTATAATATATACAAATATATATACATTATAAATAGAAAACAATTCATTAGCTTTTTAAAAGATAAATTATCAGTTAAATATTTATTCAAAAGAAGATTACTAAATCAATTCAAATCTAATTAACAATTATTATCAAATCAATTTAATTTTTAATACAGATTATTAAATTGATATTGCTAGAAATTCCGGGATGTCACAATTCACGTGCCGCAAAACCAAGTACCGGAGGACGGATAGTAATGGGTAAAAAGAAAATAAAGATAGAACAAAATATTACATGAATGGAATAATATATATTGTTTCAATATATATATATCTTTACAGCGGAAATTTTAAATACAATTATCAGAGTCTATCTTATAAATCAGCCTGGACAGTTTTAAATCTTTGTCCTTATAAATGCTGAATACAATCAGTAAACTAATGCAGCGAAAATGGAAATGGAGAACTATCTATAAGAACATCTTCAGCTCTAAACTTCAAGCTCCATCACAATGCTCCAAATTAAACCTGACTACTTGGCTGCCTAGAAAAATAAGGCAACCAGAGTTTAAGGGAATAGGAAAATAAACTCTGGGTCAGTCATGGGACTGGTGTGAGAAACTCATAATATGGATATTTGAAAACAAAGGGTATCTCATAAGACCACGCCGCACATAGAAACGAAACAAGTTTTTATCTTATGATAACCAAAACATTTGCTACGCAAAATCTGGGAATATTATTTTTAATAGCATTCTTTTCAAAATACTTTTCAAGTAAACTTATATAATCTTAGCCGAAATTGTTAAGTTGATTAAATTCCAGCGTAATAGATTCTACAATCAAGTCCGAAGACACTTATTGGAAAATGGATTTCCAAACAATGGCAGGTAAGGAACTACCTTTCGTACAGTACATCTCTAGAGGGACGTACTGAGGATCAACACCTTTGAAACCTCTGCACCCGGCAAGACTGGCCTACATGCAGACCAATCTGGTGGCAGATATAACCGAATATGACATCATCCCGGTCGTTCCCGACCTATCAGAGAGCTCTCATAACATACACAACATACCTGATGTATAGAGGGTAATCTAGAAAGGTGATAACCATACCCTAATGGTTGCGAACCACATAGCCTAATGACATGCCCTGTTTAAGCCATTTCCGGGTGATGAGCCACGAGGTAACGATTACCTTTCATATAGCACATTCCACTTTGAATGCCACATTACCAATTCCATCACACACTATTGATTTCCACAAATGTACAACCTCTGAGCTCGTACGTCTCAGAGAAGGGTGTTAAGTGTAAAAGAGTTACTTCCTACACCGCCAAATAGATATATATTTGTAAAAATCAATGTACGTATATTTTAGAAATGCAATGTCAGACATTCATCCATACAAGTTGTCTAGGAATAGGACAACCGAAGGAACTGTCCTACTACATCTTATCGGGAATCACCCCTAGGAGTAGTAGCGAGTAGCCCATGCATCGAAGATCAAATGAAGATACTCTTGCCACATGAATATAATATGGGAAATTTTCCCCGAGGGTTGGTGAAAAGCAGCCCTACATTTCATTTTCTAATTTATTCTCATTCCATGTCTTCACCTTCGAATGTGTAAATTGGTTTAAAGTGTTTTTTGGATAGGAATTATCCAAATCCGATCATGGCTCCTTCGAACCAATCAACGATAAAAAGATGTTGAGTTTGAGGGTGATTATCATTTCATTTATTAATATCTTTTATCCAATAAAATATCTCTTTTAGAGATATGAATGTTTAAATCATATTCTTTTTCAGCATATACAGAATCATTAAACCTTTCTTTAATTTTGGGAATACCAAATTAAAATCATTTCTCGTATATCATATTGCAAAACCTTATTCAGTAAAAAGATTCGATAGAGATTGTACTAATTTTACTCAAAATCAATTTCTGTATTCAACCTTTACTATCCATTGAATAACGGTGAATCACCTTTTAAATTCACATGGATAGTACGAGTTCCTTCCTTAGAATTTAACACTAAGTATAAGAAGATTACTTGTATACAATCCAAGTTGTATTAAATTTGGAAAAATTAAATCTTTTATACTTGCCTCGTTTCCGACATTTCGACCTTATCTATCACTCGCCCAGGAAAGAGGCCAGGTGAGCCAGGACATTGGTTGCTCCTGAACATCTCCTTAGTTTAAGCATTCCACATTCGGGTCTCACGAATATAAAAATCCAGTCTACTCATCGGCTTTTGGAGCCAAGATTAAATCGCTTAATTATAACTTCTTTTCTTGCAATCATTTATATAAAATCTTTAAAATAAATTATAAAACCTCCAAATCATCTTTAAAATACTTAGTTATTTATTTGAAAACATTCATAAAAGATTTGGGAAAGAATATTTAAGTTTAAAGCCATATTTCAAAAGTTATTAAAAGTGCTGCGAAACATGCTGTGAATAGTGCTGCGAATAGTGTTTTTTAGGCTTATTTGATCAAAACAACTTTTCTATCATTTAAAAATTCATTTTTATAACTCAAAATCACTTTTAAAATATTTTAAAGTATTTATAGAATTTATTCCATATTTTTAATATCAATTTTAAAGGTTTTATCGCTTTGGTTTCCGAATTGTCAAACCACGACTATTTTGAAAACTTGATTTGCTCATATTTCAAAATCTACTAAATGAAATCTCTTTTCTTTTACTTGAAAACTATGATAATTAGAGTTCGGAAAATTCTTATTCCAAAGAATTCCGACTCTGATTCCATCGTATAAATGGATTTAAACTATTACGGCGCGAAATCGTGAACTACCGTTACGTGACGCGTCTATTTCTGACTTAATTCTCATCACTCAAAAACTTCATCAAACTGGGTTTTAGTGTTTATAAAACATTTATAAACTATTTTAAACCATTTTAAAGAGCTTTAACATTCTCATATACATCATTTCATTTATTAAAGAAAAGTGATTTCCTTTGTGATATTCGATGTGTATTAAACGTGAATTATTTGCACATCCAAACAAACATATTATCATATCCAAACATGGTTCACAATCATCACGACCAAGCATAGCCAAATATATATATCATCCAAAATATCATAATATAAATAGAGTTTCTCAGCTTCATCGGTTTCTAACTTTATTAAAATTCGCTATAGCTTCGCTATGATCGAATCAAAGCCTATGAATCAAGCCTTGGACCTTTGGATGGGCTAGGCCTAAGCTTGCAAGTGGAAGTAGGCTCGCCCATGGTGGTAGGAAGGTGTGGCCGTGAGTTTAGAGAGAGGAGAGGAGTGGTTTGAGCTTGTTTTAAAGTGAATTCCTAATGTATATATACTTATATAAATTTATTTTCTTTTTTGCTAATTTTTATAAGTAGAGAAGCCATTAAAGTGGAGTATAAAGAGGTGAAGAAGCTTAGAAATTTAAGAACAAATGAAGTGAACATGGATGGTGGTATTTATAGAACAAAAATGAACTAAAATATCATGATATTTATGTGTGCACACTTCATCATTTCATCACCACCACACCCTCCTCTTCCATCACCATGCACGGCCGAAGTACCCTCCCTCCGTGTGTGTAACCATGTGTTTGTACTTTGGGTGTAAGACGTTGACTTTGGGTTTACTTAAGGATGAAGTTTTAGGAAAATATCTTAGATATTTTGTAAAATATATATATGTATGTATAAGTATATTTGTATGTATATATGTGTTCATGTGACATGTATGTGCACATGTATATGTGCATATGTATGTCACAATGATCCACAACATTGCACAACTTTTCTATGTTGAATCGTTACGTATTCTGATTTCGATTTCCAGTATTTTCACTTCTTATTTAATATATATTTGTAACAAAGTTTGAAAATAATATTTCTATCATTATATAATAATTAAAAGGGCTTATTTAATATTTAAAATAATTATTAAATCATTTAAACTCAATTTAAATTCAAAAATCATTTATTCCAAAATAGTATGTCATTAATGATGTCATAAAGAGATTTTATTTTCAAAAATAAAATAAATAATTTTATTACATATTACCACTCATATAGATGAATGAGCGTATCTATCCAACTTCATGCGTGACTTTGATAATTATAGAGTTGTTGATTGATAAAACAATTTTCGATCATTTTATTGATATGCTTGCCAAGGTATATATTTTTGTAAATACTTATTCAAAATAAGATTACCGTAATTATTTATTGTTCAAGACAACATAATCTATGTTAAAAAATTTATTTTTGTATATTTTAAAAATAAATGTAATTTATCAAATTGACTAATTTGCGGGTAATTACAGACTTCCCTCTTAAAAGAATTTCATCCTCGAAATTACAACGCAAAACCCAAAAGTGTTTGCCCAAAATATTTATTTTAAACTTACACTCGTACGATGTATATAGATCATATGTATGCAATATCTGATTTGATTTACTATTCAAATACACAACTTTACTTTCGAACTAGTATTGATCCCTCAATCCTCTAATGCGGAATCCGATCAGGCTTTCCGATCAAAAATATAGTATTCCTTGCATAGCTCTCAACTACGATAGTAAACTCAAGTATCCAACAACAAACCCTCATCAATGTTCATCGTCAAGAATTGAGTGATAAATCCTTTTTCAGACTGGTTAAACACCTCAAAGTTCTGCACTCGAATCTTAGATCAAAATCGTGCAACGAAATGATCTACGTACCTCATACGTATTTATTTACTTTCCCAAAAAAATTGTGAAAACCTTTCATAAAACTTTTATCTTTTATTCGAACATTTTTATAAAGATGTTTCTTTATATATAAATTTATTCTCTAATTATTTCTTATTAAAGGAAAACATCTCATTCGAGAAGAAAAATACCTTTTCCATTAAAATTATAATAAACATCTTTTATTATAACACATTTCTTTTCTATAAACATATCTTGATAGTTCGAAAAAAATGCATTTTCAAAATAATTCATTAAATTGATAAATTATCTTATTTCCAAAGAAATTATTTTAATTTAAATACTTAGAAAATACCTCTATATACTTAAATCCATAAAAATCTTTGAGGAAAGCTTCATATTTTCCAAAACACGCTCTATTAGGTCAAAATGAATATTGCGTAAAACATCGTTACGACAACCCAAAAACATTAGCATAGGGATCCGATTAATTATACTAATATTAATTCTTGATGTCGAACTCAAACCGTTTATTGGTTAACAATGAAGCCAATCAATTTGGGGTATCATTACATTTCAGACCTTGAATGGACGACATTCTTAACTTAAAAATAGATATAAGTTACCCATCCCTAATATTTACATCAAATATAGGATATGAATATATCTTGTATATTATGTAAAATATCTCCTTATGAAAATCACTTACTATAACAACAATGTTATAGTCAATGTTTTCTCACTTTCCCGAAAACATTTATTACAACAATGAATGTTGAAATATATGTTTTCATCACTTATTACATTTTAATTAGTTTTTAAAGTCATTAATATTCATTTGAAAAATATCACTTTCAAAACATTCCTTTAAAAGATTATTTTAACTTTTAAAACACGAATGTATTTTCTCCATATAATCCATATTTAAATCTCAACACAAATAATTTCCATATTTATGAAACTATGTTTATAAATTTCCTTTCTATTTTATAAACTTTCTTCTTATAAAATCTCTTTATTTATAAAATTCCATTTATAACTCTACTCTTTTATAAATCTCATTTATTATAATGCCTCATTTATAAATCCATTTACAATATATCAATTACAAATCCATTTTTAATATTTGTAAAACACCGTTTATAAATCTATTGCTTTATTTATAAAATATCACATTTATAAATTTTGCTCTTAATATACATACATACATATACATACATACATATATATCGTTTACATAAAACGTTTAATTACTTTATATTAGATGGTTTTTCTCCAATTTCTTTAACTTTGCCAAAAAATTTCAAAACACGAGGATTTAAATTCTCAAAATCCCTTTTATAAAACATATCTTCTAAATTCATCTTTTACAAAACCATTTGATTTTCTTATCAAACACACTTTTACACAACATGCTCATTTATTATCTTATAAATTCATTAAGCTTAACCCAATATTATTATCAAACGCCTTATAGTCAAATCGTGAAACTTAATTCACTAGGTGTTTGTATTTAAACTTTTAAATCAAACAACTAATGACTATATAAATAAATATATCATTTGAAAAATATTTTTTTATATTCAAAATATAATCTTAGGTAAAATTATTTCATTTACAAAATTTTCTAAACAAAAATCATGTATATATAGCATTACAAGTACACGCTCTTATATAATACTCTCAATTCATTCTAGGATGCCACTTACCCTATCTATAATGAGTTACTCATCCTAGGGTATTACTTACCCTATCTCTGATGAGACTTTACCCCTATCAGACTCAGGTGTTCGCTCGACCTAAGCTCTAATTCCAAATGTGAAGACCGGGACTTGAGACCCTCAATGGCAGTGGGTACAACCACCATGGCACACATTGGTACCTCGCGATTTGCTTTCACGGCCAGCCTGTTGACTACACCAACCAATTCTACCTGGGACATGTAGGAGTAAGAGTCATCCACTCATCACCAAACACAAGCGAGAACCCCCCATCATGCAGTACAAAGCAAGCAAATCAGATCCCAGTTCCTTCGAACCAATAATCGATAAAAAGATGTTGAGTTTGAAGGTGATTATCATTTCATTTATTAATATCTTTTATCAAATAAAATTTCTTTTTTAGAGATATAAATATTTAAATCATATTCTTTTCCATTATATCCGGAATCATTAAACCTCTCTTTAAATTTGAGAATACCAAATCAAAATCATTTATCGTAAATCACATTGCAAAACCTTATTGAGTAAAAAGGGTCGATAGAGATTATACTAATTCTACTCAATATCAATTTTTGTATTCAACCTTTACTATCCATTGAATAACGGTGGAATCACCATTTAAATTCGCATAGATAGTACGGGTTCCCTCCTCGAAATTTAACACTAAGTATAAGAAGATTATTTCTATACAATCCAAGTTGTATTAAATTTGGAAAAATTAAATCTTTTATACTTGCCTCGTTTCCGACATTTCGACCTCATCTATCCCTCGCCGAGGAAAAAGGCCAGGTGAGCCAAGGCACTGGTTACTCCTGAACATCTCCTTAGTTTAAGCACCCCACATCCAGATCTCACGAATAGAAAAATCCAGTCTACTCATCGGCTTTGAGAGCCAAGATTAAATCACTTAATTATAACAGTTTTTCTTGCAATCATTTATTTAAACTCTTTAAAATAAATTATAAAACCTCCAAATCATCTTCAAAATACTAATTTATTTATTTAAAAACATTTATAAAAGATTTGGGAAAGAATACTTAAGTTTAAAGCCTTATTACAAAAGTTATTAAATGTGCTGCAAAAAGTGCTGCGAATAGTGTTTTTAAGGCTTATTTGATCAAAACAACTTTCCTATCATTTAGGTACTCATTTTTATAACTCAAAATCTCTTTTACAAAATTTTAAAATATTTATAGAATTTATTCCATATTCTTAAAGAATTAAAAATATCAATTTTAAAGATTTTATCGCTTTGGTTTCCAAACTGCCAAACCACGACTATTGTGAAAACTTGATTTGCTCATATTTTAAAATCTACAAAATGAAATCTCGATCTTTTTATTTTTCTTAAAAACTATGGTTGTAAGAGTTCGGAAAATTCTTATTCCCAAGAATTTCGGCTCCGATTCCATAGTATAAATGGATTTAAACTATTACGGCGTGAAATCGCGAACTACCGTTACGCAACACGCCTATTTTTGACTTAATTTTCTTAACTTGTCTAAACTTCATCAAACTGGGTTTTAGTGTTTATAAAACATTTACAAACTATTTTAAAGAGGTTTAACGATCTCATATACACCATTTAATTTATTAAAGGAAAGTAATTTCCTTTGTGATATTAGACGTGTATTAAACGTGAATTGTTTACACATCCAAACAAACATATTATCATATCCAAACATGGTTCACAATCATCACAACTAAGCATAGCCAAACATATATATCATCTAAAATATCATAATATAAATAGAGTTTCTCAACTTCATTGGTTTCTAACTTTACGAAAATTCGCTATAACTTCGCTACGATTGAATCAAAGTCCATGGAATCGAGACTTGGACCTTTGGATGGGCTCGACCTAAGCTTGCAAGTGGAAGTAGGCTCGGCCTTGGTGGTAGGAGGTGGTGGCCATGAATTTAGAGAGAGGAGAGGAGTGGTTTGAGCTTGTTTTGAAGTGGATTGCTAATGTATATATACTTATATAAATTTATTTTCTTTTTTGCTAATTTTTCTTCATAATTTTCCTAAGTAAAGAAGCCATTAAAGTGGAGTATAAAGAGGTGAAGAAGCTTAGAAATTTATGAACAAATGAAGTGAACATGGATGGTGGTATTTATAGGAAAAAATGAACTAAAATATCATGATATTTATGTGCGCACACATCACCATTTCATCACCACCACACCCTCTGCCTTCATCACCATGCACGGCCGAAGTAACCCCCATATGTGTATAGCCATGTGCTTCTACTTCGGGTGTAAGAAGTTGACTTTGGGTTTACCTAAGGATGAAGTTTTAGGAAAATATCTTAGATATTTTGCAATATATATATATATGAATGTATTGTTAAATATGCGTGTATATGATTTTTGTTTGATGATAATAAACATATATACATTCATTTAAATGTATTTGTTAATATACTATTTTATTTTTCACAGATTAAATAAATATTTGCTGAATAAAATAAATAACACAGAATTTGAATTCAAACAAATATTTTACTCAAACAAATATTTATTACAATTTTTGATAGTACAATTTCAAGCTCTCACTATAACTATACAAATTCAATTACAATACAATTTCTGATTACATCACAATTCATTTTTACATATCATCACCTCACTACATATCACTCAACTCGTACTTTATCTTCAACTTTATTCCAATGTGAATCCGGCATCTGAGAAATCTGCAAAAATATACACTAATGCAGTAAAATTGAAAATAAAATATTTTTGCAATATAAAACAAAATATGAATTTTGAAAATAATATTTGCCTCAGTTATTTGGGTTGTTCGTCATCATTTATATTTGAATTCATCATACACGAATAGCTTGTGACATGCACAATGTATCACTGTACATGCCACAAGGCCGTGCACACCAATATATGTATATACACTTGATATAGTAACAGGGACAGGTGAGCACAGGGTCAAACCCGAGCGTTTAAGCTGGATTCAACTCAGGTGAAAATTCTAAAACGCAAACCCAAATGTACAAGTGCAATCTCAATGAAACCAGAAGTACAAAATGGCATAAGCAAAGTGCAATGACAACTGATCAGAATCAAGTGGAGATGAACACATACTGTCAAACATGTCTACCAGTGGAAAACTGCAATATCAAAGTGATGATATACAGATGCAAACAAATCACAGTGTCCAGAGTCAACCAAATTGCCAGACGCAATGACACAAAAACAAGTGATGAATCAGTGTTACAACCTAAGTATGCTGAACCAAAATCAAAATAAACCAAACTCAAAGTAGCAAGGCCAGAACTAATCAAAGACATCAAGCAAATGGAGACAAGACTCAAGTGCAGTGCAATTCAATGCTACAAAAGGAACTAGACTTCAAGTCTGACATGAACCAAGTGCAACTGGAAACCCAAAACTGCAAAACATGATGATTGCAGCTTCAAAACATCACATACATATACATGCAGTATCATTAACCAGACCAGACAACACAACAACACTACAGTGAAGACTACATAGTCAGACTGCACCATATCAATGCAGACAAGAAGCAACTACAGGTTCAAGGTGAAGTCACAATGAAGACTACAAGATTCAGATACAACAAGATTATAGTGATCACACAAATGTACACATCAAAATGAAACTCAAGGCTAATACAACATGAATGTACAGATTCATATGAAACTGGACTTCAACAAGACCACATGCAACCCTACGACTTCAAGCATGCGAATACAGGAAAAACAAAGTAATGTAAAACAAACAACAGAGGCACATACATATATGTACATGTTTAAAAACAGTGATCAAGTCATGTACATGAAGACAACTACACAAAAGACTCAAGGGCACAGCAACAAACCAATGCTCAAAGACACTGTTCACAAGTCAAATGGAAGCTGCCAAAATTTCAAAGAAAAGGAACTACAACATCAAGTTTACATGGAGCAATGATCAAAACAGACTCGAATGCTTCACAGTGCAACAGGCCACAAAAGACTAGTTCAGGAAGTGCAACAGTGGCCAGAAGACATGAAAAATGGTTCAACTCAGGTCTGGTAACAACAACACAACTACAAGAGTATATGCAGAACAAATCAAAGAGATGTACAAGATGATAGAACATATATAAATATATGCAAGCAATCAAGTGTCAGAGAGTCGAAGCCGTGGGCAACAGGAAGCAAGAAAAACACAAAATCAAAAATGGACAAAGTCAAAATATAATCGAAGTCGAAGTCGTGAGTCGATCAAGTCAAAGCAAGAAATTCACGAAGCAATAAAATCAAAGCCGTGGTCATCACGAAATTAAAATCAAAACCGTGTCATCCAAAAGAGGAAAGTTTCTACCGTATCGATCAAGGAAAAGATCGAACGCTTTGAAATCAAAACCATGTGAATCAAGTCAAAAATATACGTATTTGACTAAGTCACAAATATCACAATCGTTCAAGCATTATCAAGCGGCCGAGAAAAAGAATTGACAAATTCAAATGAATTCGTACGAACGAAATTATAGGAACTAGACTCCTATATAAACCAATCATCATCGGCACTTTTAATCATCGAGTTCAATCAAGCCAAAACCAGCAAAGCAAAAGGAGAAAATCATATACCGGTATCGCAGACGAACTCGAGAGGAGGAGCCGCGAACTTTCAAATTGATCAGAGAAAGAAATTGAAGCATCAACAATAAATTTGACAGAGCGGCGCCTTCAAGCTTTCGCAAGCCCTAATTTTCAGAGCGAACAGCAACGAACGAATAAATCAATCATCTCGAGGCAAGCAACTGATCAGTAGAGGAGAAAATCAATCGACAGAGCAACAACCACAATCGGCATCGTCAAAAATCAGAAGCCCAAATTTCAGAGGAACGAGAGCCGCCATTATCTCAAGAAAGAAATGGGCTAAAGAAAAAAAAAGGGGCCGGCCTAAATAATTTAATCAGGGCTTTAGTTTTTACTTTAGCTTTATTTTTGGGCCAGGGTTATTTTGATAAAGGGCAAAAATTGGTTTCAAGTTTTCTATTTTATTTTTGCTCTTGTTGTTTTTTTGTTTTGAAGTTTGTTCTCTTCAAATCAAATCTGGGTAAATCACCACCTAGGTTTTAGGTTGTGTCAGATTGTCTAGTTAGGATTAGTTCAGTAAGCAGGGTTTGCGAGTTTGCAAAACTCTATAGGCGGTAGTAGGGTTTGCAAGTCCGTTAGAGTGTTTGTAAGCGGGAGACTGTTTAATTCTAATAGAAATCTGGGAATGCAGCAGTAGGCAGGGGTTGCCGAAGCTGGGTAAATTTTGTGTGTGATTTACTTTTCAGCATATTTACTTCTCTGTAGTTTGTTCTTGTGTTTAATTCGAGAAAATTTTCTATAACCTTATTCACCCCCCCCCTCTAGGGTTAATCTAGATCCTACAAGTGGTATCAGAGCCCGGTATTTTTCTTTAACTCTAGAGTCATGAATCCACCAAATAATGCTTTTTCTGAGGGGCAATCTATTGCTAGGCCACCCATGTTTAATGGGAATGATTATGCTTATTGGAAAGTTATGATGGGTATTTATCTTAGTTCTGTTGATTATGATGTTTGGGACATTATTGAAACTGGCTATAAATCTCCCACTATAACTGTTGGTGATACCGAGATTCCTAAACCTCAGGATAGCTGGGACGCTAACGATAAGAAATTAAAAACTACAAATGCTAAAGCCATGAATACTTTGATCTGTGCTCTTGATAAGAATGAATTTAATAGAATTTCTCATTGTAAAACTGCACAGGAAATTTGGCATACCTTGGAGGTGACACATGAAGGAACTTCTCAAGTCAAGGAGTCTCGTCTAGCCCTATGCAGCAATGAATACGAGAACTTTGTAATGGACAAAGGCGAGAGCATAAAGGACATGTTTGGACGCTTTTCAACTTTGGTGTACATTGCTAGAGCGCTTGGAAAGGTATTCACTGAGGTAGAGCTTGTGAGGAAGGTGCTACGAGTCTTACCGATGAACTTTGAGGCAAAAGTCACAGCAATACAAGAATCGAAAGATCTGAGTAAACTAAGCATGGAGGAGTTGATCGGCAACTTGATGGCATATAAGCTTAAGCTAAAAACAAAGGAGGAACGCAACAACTCCAAATCAAAGAAGAAGACGATTGCCTTAAAAAGCAAAGAAGAGAGCGATGAAGAAGAAGAAGATCCAATTGAAGAGCTTGCAATGGCTGTTAATAATCTTAGAAAATGGTCAAGATTCGGGCCATGCAAGAAGAAAACAAGTGGTAATAGGTCAAAAGAATCTGACAATTCCGATAATGAATTGACTTGTTATAACTGCAAGAAGCCTGTCCACTTCAAACAAAAATGCCCACTTCTCAAAAACAACAAAGGAAAGAAAAAGAAGAAGAAGGCCTTTGCAGTGACTTGGGATGATGAAGAAGGAGATGAAGTTTCGAATAATAGCTCAGAGGAGGCTAATTTGTGTCTTATGGCAAAATCAGATTCAGAAGCAAGTTCAGAGGAATCTTGTAAGGTAAGTAACTATTCTTATAAAGAACTTGTTTTGATGTGTTGTGATTTTGCTAAAACAATTGATACTCTTGAATCTAAAATTGAAAAACTGAAATCTGATAGGAGAGAACTTGTCCATGAAAATTCTAGGTTAGAAACTGAACTTGAAAATATTCAAAACCTAGACTGTAAAAAATGTAAAATTTTAGATTCAGAATTATCAAAACTTAAGAATAGCTTTGAGAATCTTGAAAAAGAAAACTTGAGTCTTAAGGAAACCATTGACACTAGGAAAAAGGATTTTATAAATAGATGCACCTCACTTGTGACTGAAAACACAACACTAAAAACCAAAGTCTAAAATCTTGAGAAAACTCTGAATAACTTTTCAAGAGGAGAAAAATCATTCAACATGTTATTGGAAATCAACTTTTTGCTAACAACAAAAAAGGACTAGGCTTTGGGAAAACACAAGTTGATGATAATGCAAAAGGTAAGAGTGTCTTTGCTAGATGTGAAATAATTGGTCATCGTGTTGAAAATTGTAGTCATAGGAACAAGAATACAAAATTTATACAAGTTTGGGCTCCTAAGAATTCTACAAACAAATTTCATGTCTATTGGAACAAGAATAAAAGGACAAAACAAGTTTGGGTGCCAAAAGGAACATATATTAATAGTTTTGGGACTACTCAAACATATTCATCAAATTATTCTGCCACTAACAACCATGGACCTATAAAAACATATAGGTTACAAAAATCTTTTACCGTGTAGGTGTGGTGGCAGGCTAAGGAACAACATTAGTGTTATCTAGATTTTGGCTGTTCCAGACACACAACGGGCGACAAATCAACGTTCCTTAGCCTAGTATAAAGGTGACAGATTCACAATAGGCAAACAACGAAAGATTATCGTACAGGTAAAACAGGTAATTGTATTTATTTTCAAACGATAGATAAAATGTGAAAATCTGCACCATAATCTAAATTAAATCAGCCAGTTATGTGAAATGATTGATGATGTTAATTCTAATTTTTTTAACCAATCATCTTTAAATAGAATTACTTGAAGTAATTATGATGGTTGACAAATTCTAACTTACTTGATATGATCTTACATGACTTGTTCTTATCTATGACTTTGATTTGTGCCTAAAAGTTGACCAACCATTTTTTTCATCATTGAACTTAATCTGTTTGGTCAAATTATGGTGTTGATTGATTACTGATTACTCATGCTATAAAAAGGTTTTTAAGAAATTGTTGAAATTGTTGAAACTTTATGAAATTGGTGAAACTTCAAGAAATTGTTTTGAAATAATGATGATGGTTTAATGATTGTTGATCCTACAGTTTCTAAATCTGACACTATGATATTTGTTTGATGGTTAACACGACTTAAATTCAAAGTCAAGAAAATTTCGTTTAAAAATTGTTGAAAATAATTCTGAGATAGTTTGTTGAAATTTCACAATCTGGTCTATGACATCCAACGAGTGAATATTGAGTGAAATTTAAAGTCAGATGCAGATCACACTGGTAATATAGTTGATAGAAAAATTACTAGTGGAACATGATTATATTTCGAGACATTCATTGCTGCATCATTTTTTCAAAGAAAATATCTTCATATTTTTCACTTGAAATAATCTCTATTATAGCAGAAACCTTTCTTAAAAACCCCTTCTAGAAAGTAATTTCTGTTGACCTTGTATCAGATTAGTTATTTAAGAAAATTTGATTTTATAACTATCTTTGAAATTGATTTTAAATAACTATGTTAACTGATCTGACCCCCTAATAATTATCTAAAAAGATAGATAGTGATTGAAAATAAGATGAGTGTTGATATTAATCATATATTATGACTTGAGAAAGTATAATTAGAAAATTTCTTTAGAAATTTAAACAAGAGTTATAAAAACTTTTTGTTGATAAATATTCCATGATCATTTCTATTTCTATCATTTTTCTATCGACCATCACTCATCAAAAGTCAATATAGTATGTCAATATGTGGTAGTTTAAACGGGAAATCATTTGTGCTTCAATTTTATTATATTTCTAACAATAAATAATAATATCCAAAATATTCACTCTCATTTAAAAGTCCTCACGGTTATGCATGGGTGAATTACTTGGATTTTTGATTATGTGCTTCCATGCTCATTTAAAAGTCCTCACGGTTAAGCATGTATGGAACGCATATCAAAATTGATTGATTAAATAGGCAAGTTGATTCTAATCCCATTTAAAAGTCCTCACGGTTATGTGTGGTTAGAAGATACTTGAATTCATTTTTAAAATAAAAATAAAAATTTAGAATACTACTAATCTCATTTAAAAGTCCTAACGGTTATGCATGGTTAGTAGATATTCAAATTTCCTGAAATAAATATACCACAAATAGACACAACAATATGGTTTTATTCGATGAAATCATTCCTATCATTCTAAAGTGGAATATGCGTCAAAAAAAAGTATTTATGATTTTTGTTTGATTTTTTATTGAAATTAATATTTATACTCGATTGGTTTTTAATATTGTATTAATGTCTATCACTATATCCCTATTTTTCTAACACTATTACTCTTTTGCTGATAGCAAAAGGGGGAGAGAAAGGTTAAGATTTTGGAAAATAAAATTCGCATATAAAATTCACATATTTTCTATTTGCATATAGATTCATATTGCATATTTTATTCTCATGCATATATGAAGGGGGAGTTTTGTGTAGAGAGGGAGCATTCAAATAGGGGGAGCAAATTGAATGATCAAATACATTTAATATATTCAAAATCTTAAATATATGTTTGTTATCATCAAAAGGGGGGATTGTTAAATATGTGTGTATATGATTTTTGTTTGATGATAATAAACATATATACATTCATTTAAATGTATTTGTTAATATACTATTTTATTTTTCACAGATTAAATAAATATTTGCTGAATAAAATAAATAACACAGAATTTGAATTCAAACAAATATTTTACTCAAACAAATATTTATTACAATTTTTGATAGTACAATTTCAAGCTCTCACTATAACTATACAAATTCAATTACAATACAATTTCCGATTACATCACAATTCATTTTTACATATCATCACCTCACTACATATCACTCAACTCGTACTTTATCTTCAACTTTATTCCAATGTGAATCCGGCATCTGAGAAATCTGCAAAAATATACACTAACGCAGTAAAATTGAAAATAAAATATTTTTGCAATATAAAACAAAATATGAATTTTGAAAATAATATTCGCCTCAGTTATTTGGGTTGTTCATCATCATTTATATTTGAATTCATCATACACAAATAGCTTGTGACATGCACAGTGTATCACTGTACATGCCACAAGGCTGTGCACACCAATATATGTATATACACTTGATATAGTAACAGGGACAGGTGAGCACAAGGTCAAACCCGAGCGTTTAAGCTGGATTCAACTCAGGTGAAAATTCCAAAACGCAAACCCAAATGTACAAGTGCAATCTCAATGAAACCAGAAGTACAAAATGGCTTAAGCAAAGTGCAATGACAACTGATCAGAATCAAGTGGAGATGAACACATACTGTCAAACATGTCTACTAGTGGACAACTACAATATCAAAGTGATGATATACAGATGCAAACAAATCACAATGTCTAGACTCAAAAAAATTGCCAGACGCAATGACACTAAAACAAGTGATGAATCAGTGTTACAACCTAAGTATGCTGAACCAAAATCAAAATAAACCAAACTCAAAGTAGCAAGACCAGAACCAATCAAAGACATCAAGCAAATGGAGACAAGACTCAAGTGCAGTGCAACTCAATGCTACAAAAGGAACTAGACTTCAAGTCTGATATGAACCAAGTGCAACTGGAAACCCAAAACTGCAAAACATGAAGATTGCAGCTTCAAAACATCACATACATATACATGCAGTATCATTAATCAGACCAGACAACACAACAACACTACAGTGAAGACTACATAGTCAGACTGCACCATATCAATGCAGACAAGAAGCAACTACAGGTTCAAGGTGAAGTCACAATGAAGACTACAAGATTCAGATACAACAAGATTATAGTGATCACACAAATGTACACATCAAACTGAAACTCAAGGCTAATACAACATGAATGTACAGATTCATATGAAACTGGACTTCAACAAGACCACATGCAACCCTACGACTTCAAGCATGCGAATACAGGAAAAACAAAGTAATGTAAAACAAACAACAGAGGCATATACATATATGTACAGGTTTAAAAACAGTGATCAAGTCATGTACATGAAGACAACTACACAAAAGACTCAAGGGCACAGCAACAAACCAATGCTCAAAGACACTGTACACAAGTCAAATGGAAGCTGCCAAAATTTCCAAGAAAAGGAACTACAACATCAAGTTTACATGGAGCAATGATCAAAACAGACTCGAATGCTTCACAGTGCAACAGGCCACAAAAGACTAGTTCAGGAAGTGCAACAGTGGCCAGAAGACATGAAAAATGGTACAACTCAGGTCTGGTAACAACAACACAACTACAAGAGTATATGTAGAACAACTCAAAGAGATGTACAAGATGATAGAACATATACACATATATGCAAGCAATCAAGTGTTAGAGAGTTGAAGCCGTGAGCAATAGGAAGCAAGAAAATCACAAAATCAAAAATGGACAAAGTCAAAATATGATCGAAGTCGAAGTCGTGAGTCGATCAAGTCAAAGCAAGAAATTCACGAAGCAATAAAATCAAAGCTGTGGTCATCAGGAAATTAAAATCAAAACCGTGTCATCCAAAAGTGGAAAGTTTCTACCGTATCGATCAAGGAAAAGATCGAACGCTTTGAAATCAAAACCGTGTGAATCAAGTCAAAAATATACGTATTTGACTAAGTCACAAATATCACAATCGTTCAAGCATTATCAAGTGGTCGAGAAAAAGAATTGACAAATTCAAATTAATTCGTACGAACGAAATTATAGGAACTAGACTCCTATATAAACCAATCATCATCGGCACTTTTAATCATCGAGTTCAATCAAGCCAAAACCAGCAAAGTAAAAGGAGAAAATCACATACCAGTATCGCAGACGAACTCGAGAGGAGGAGCCGCGAACTTTCAAATTGATCAGAGAAAGAAATTGAAGCATCAACAATAAATTCGACAGAGCGGAGCCTTCAAGCTTTCGCAAGCCCTAATTTTCAGAGCGAACAGCAACGAACGAATAAATCAATCATCTCGAGGTAAGCAACTGATCAATAGAGGAGCAAATCAATCGACAGAGCAACAACCACAATCGGCATTGTCAAAAATCAGAAGCCCAAATTTCAGAGGAACGAGAGCCGCCATTATCTCAAGAAAGAAACGGGCTAAAGAAAAAAAAAGGGGCCGGCCTTAATAATTTAATCAGGGCTTTAGTTTTTACTTTAGCTTTATTTTTGGGCCAGGGTTATTTTGATAAAGGGCAAAAATTGGGTTCAAGTTTTCTATTTTATTTTTGCTCTTGTTGTTTTTTTGTTTTGAAGTTTGTTCTCTTCGAATCAAATCTGGGTAAATCACCACCTAGGTTTTAGGTTGTGTCAGATTGTCTAGTTAGGATTAGTTCAGTAAGCAGGGTTTGCGAGTTTGCAAAACTCTATAGGCGGTAGCAGGGTTTGCAAGTTTGTTAGAGTGTTTGTAAGCGGGAGACTGTTTAATTCTAATAGAAATATGGGAATGCAGCAGTAGGCAGGGGTTGCCGAAGCTGGGTAAATTTTGTGTGTGATTTACTTTTCAGCATATTTACTTCTCTGCAGTTTGTTCTTGTGTTTAATTCGAGAAAATTTGCTATAACCCTATTCACCCCCCCCCCCCTCTAGGGTTAATCTAGATCCTACATGTATAAGTATATTTCTATGTATATATGTGTTCATGTGACATGGATGTGCATATATATATATATATATATATATATATATATCTGTGTGTGTGTGTGTGTTTATGCGTACATGTATATGTGCATATGCATGTCACAATGATTCATAATGTTGCACAACTTTTCTACGTTGAATCGTTACGTATTCCAATTTCGATTTCTGGTCATATTTTCACTTCTTATTATATATATATATATATATTTGTATATTTGTAAAAAAGTTTGAAAATAATATTTCTATCATTGTATAATAATTAAAAAGGCTTATTTAATAATTTAATAATTATTAAATCATTTAAACTCAATTTAAATTCAAAAATTATTTATTCCAAAATAGTGATGTAATTGATGATGTCATAAATAGATTTTATTTTCAAAAATAAAATAAACAATTTTATTACATATCACCACTCATATAAATAATTGAGTATATGTATCCAGCTTCATGCGCGACTTCTGATAGTTATAGAGCTATTTATTGATAAACGATTTTCGACCATTTTATCGATATTCCGGCCAAGGTATATATTTTCATAAATACCTATTCAAAATAAGATTACCATCATTATTTTTTGTTCAAGACAATATAATCTATGTTAAAAAAATTATATTTGAATATTTTAAAAATAAATATAATTTATCAAATTGATAAATTTGCGGGCCGTTACAAAATTCTTATTCCATAATTTGAATAGAAATTCCTTTTGTCTAATTTAATGTAAAAAGTAGTTGAATAGAGCGTAAAAGTATTAAAATTGTAAGTTTCTAAAATTGATTTATTCCATTATTTTAGTATACAATAAATTGGGTTTGGATTCTATTTTATACATGATTGAATTATGGATATTGGATTTATGGTATATTTGTTAATATGGAAATGAGACTTGTATAATTTTTGAAGTTTTGGACATTTAAACGCTAGTTTAGGACGTAATCTCCGCTAACTAGGTGCGTATTTATATATTTAAATTAGTTTAAATAACATACAATTATAACTTATTAATTTATTAGTTAATAGGTTATTAATTATTATTGAATCCTCCTTAGGCAAGTAATTAATTGTAGAGGCAAACTAAGAAGTTTTCTTATAAGGCCTTATTAAATGGATACGATGAAATGTGTGATACTTGTGAAGACCCAAATTATTGAGATGAGAATAATTAGATTAAAATCAGAAAAAGGGAAACTTTCAAAATATATATATATATATATATATAGTCTGAAGATAAATATTGAGAATGAGTTAAAAGTAATAATAGCTAAATTGAGTAAGTCTTATATCCACATGTATATATATATTGTAACGACCCGTAGATTTTCGATAATTAAAATAGTTAATTTAATAAGATTTCATGGTTTAATGTTGGAAGAATTAAAAATTTGTAATTTATTTATTTATAATAATAACTGGAATGAATTGAAACAATAATTATCCAAGTAATTATAAATAGATTGAATGGAGTTCCAATCTAATTGAATTGACTCAAATGTTATAACTGGGTTATAAGGGAATATATGGAAAAACAAATGTAAATAAGTGAATAAGAATTGTGAATTATTTAGGTAGAAATACAAATTTTAATAGATTGGTTTCGAAGATTTGAATAGTAATAAGTATTGAAAAATAAATGCTACTTAGTGAATGCCTTTGAAATCAATAGTTGGATAGGATAATAAATGTTGAATTCATTGGGTATAATAGAGTAATTGATTGATAAGTAAAATCTATTAAAAATCAAATAATTGAATATTGAACAGGTAAATTGTTTAAAGTAAATATTTAAAACTTATTGAATAATTGAATAACTGTAAAATGGAGATAGTGTTCTAAGATGTGAATTGGTTTTAAAAGTTGAATCTTATAAGTTCAATTTCAAATATTTCAAAGGATAATGAATTATTGGATAATCAAAATTGTTTAAATTTAATATTTGGAATTTATTGAATAATTGAATAACGGAAATTGAATAACTGATTAATGGAAATGGTTGTTCTATAATTTGAATTTGTTTTAAAGGTTAAATTTTATAAGTTCGTTTTTGAATATTTCAAAAGATAGTGATTTAAGAATAATCAAATTTGTATAAATTTAATATTACAAATGTTTGAATAATTAAATTTTGAATTTAATATGATTAAATTGATATTGAAATTTAATATATGAAAATAGAGTGAATAACTAAAATTTGATTTAATATGATTCAAATTGGTTTCCAAAGTGAATGTAAGTTATATTGGATTATAATAGAGTTAATAAGATTTTAAAATTGAAATTTTTAGCAATTCTGTAAATTTTGAAAAGTCGTTGATTTAATCGACGAGTTAGAATAGCCTTCCGGGGCACAGTCTCGGATTTCGATGAAACTAGTTCTATTGGATCCGTAATAGTGTATTATTATCGAATTTCAATTTTTGTAGCAATCGGAGTTGTCATTTGACCGTGGCAGCTCAAAACGCTTAGAAATTTATTTAATCGATTTAATTTAAAATTGATTGTTTATTTCCGTAACTCGCACATACGATCGAATTAGGGCTTGAAACCTTTTCCATTGCATCCGGAATATGGATATAACATTATAAACGCCTAGCAGCATGCCTCGATAGGGGTTCAAGATTTTCATTTGCATAAATGGGGATATTTTGAAATTTAAATTAATATTTTGTCTAGTCAACTTTTCACATCAGCTTCTTTATTTCATTTCAAATCACTGTAGTAAGCCTCCCACACGCAAGAATCATGTCTCCTCCCTTTTAAATCTGCACGCTAGCTTCAGGCAGTAAGAAAATAATAAATCAAAACTCCAAAAATTTCTTTCTCTTCCAATACTCGATTAAAAATCACGAAACCGATTTTAAAAATCAAATTTCATCGTTTGCTTCGATCTGGTGGTAGTTTGTAAGGTGCGGCCGTGGGTCTGGGAGTGCGACAGTGGAGACGCGAGAGAGTTTGAAGCTAGGGTTAAGCTTCACTTCGTTTTCATTCATCGATTCGAGAAATAAAGCTCGTATTTGGATTCTCCTCGTTGAATAGCATCTGGACGCACGTTTTGGTGGAGCTCGGTGGTGTCTTGGGGGTTGCGACCTGGGCACGCATGTGAGGGAGGACGGAAGTCGCATGGACCTTGGTGAGTGCGAGCTTGAAGAATTTGGGATGGTCAGGTCGAGCACGCGGAGAGGAGTCGTTTGGCGAAGACGGTTCGAGAAATGGAGCGGCGTAGCTCCGTGTCGCTGGGTTTTGGTGCACGCCTGGAGTGGGTTGCTCTAAGTCTTCACGTACAGGAATTTGGGGAAGATGGAGTTTTAGTGGGCTGGGCTTCTTTTTCCTTGGGTATGAATTAATTTAAATATAATATAAATTGTTTTATAGAATAAAATGATTGATATCTTATAAAATGTATAACTTGTGCATACGAGGTCCGATTGGAACGAAACTTTTTGCGTTGCGATCATGATGACAAGAGCTTCGAAATGAAACTGGCTTGGATGGATTTGGAGACAGTGGAAATTTGGGCTAAAATTGGGCGTCGTCCGTTTTAGTTCCAAACCGGAACGTCTCGGTGACAACAGGATATCAAGGTGAGTGTTTTATAACATTCACAACGTACTAAATATCTTTATGGTAGTTAAATTTGATATTATGAAGTGATATGAATTTTATTTGTCGTTGTTTGATAAAATTTAATGGTCATATAGATGTCATTTGAATTCACCGTTGAAAATTAAATTGATAGTCAAATTGAAAAAAAATTGAATTGCGATTAAATTACCTGACATTGATAACTATGAAATTGCCGTGAATTGTATTGTCTATTGGATGATGTATTTCGATGGATGCTATTGGTTGATATTTAAATGATTGGATGTTTATTTGCTTATATATATATCCTGTTATGCATACATATGACAATGTGATTTGGTTTAAGTGATATATATTCATCCCTGACATTTAATTGAAATAACTAATCACTTGGCCATAGGATAGTAAACTATATACGGGCACCGGGTTGGTTAATTTAATAATTTTTAAAATAGTTGGTTTGAAATTTATTTAAAGGTTTGATTTAAAAGTTAAAAATAAAATCAATGTATAGAAATCGAATTTATCGCAAATTGAGTTTGGAATGTTGAAATAAATTTTGGGTCAAAGAAATTGTTAAATAATTTAAGTTGAGACTTTGAAATTTAAAATTGGGATATGATTGAATTTCGGAAATTTATTTGTTTCAAAGATTGAACATTATCTCGAGCTTTGAGTATTACTAAGTAAAAGTGGTATAAAATGATATTTTGAAATTGAGCTTGCAATTGAATCATATTTGAAATTTGGATTTAAATTTGAATATTGAAGAATAATTTTGTTAAGAGTTATAAATTGATATTTTGAAAAATCAAGCTCCAAATCGATATAATTGAAATTAAATAAATTGAAGGTAAATGTAGAATTGAATTAATTTGAAGTCAAGTTGACATTGATTGGATTGAAATCGAAATTGAATCAGTAGAATGGAAATTGAAATTGAAATTGATTTGAATTGGGAAGTTATAATTGAAATGGTTTGGTTTTGAAGCGTTTTCATTTTGTTTCCAAATTTCTCTGTAATATAAACCATCTTTAAATACTTAAACTATTGTGATCTATTTTAAATCTACTCAACCCAATTTAAATTATTTTAAACAAATTTATCCATTCGAAATCCATTTAAAGATTTTAAGTATTTTTAACTATTCTAATTATTTAAACTACTTTTAAACTACTTAAAACTATTTTCTAAAATTTCAAGCTGGTCAATAAGGTGAAATGTTATGTTTAAATCTTGAATTTAAATACGAATTGGGTTAAATGAAGTTGCAACCTAAATTGAAATTCGAAATGATTTTGAAATCGAAATGAGATATTGAGGCGAAAAATGATTTTGAAATCGAAATGAGATATTGAGGCGAAAAATGAATTTTTGAATCAGAATCTTACATTTTGAATAGATATGATGATATTTGAAATGGATTTGATTTTTGAAGCGAATATGATATTTTGATATCAATTATGAATTGATTTTGAAATGTAAAAGAGCCACCGGTGTAATAATAGGTAGTTATTAAAGAGACCGGGATCGGATATGGACATACTCTCTGTCGATACCAAAAACCACTTTAATAACTAGTATACGTGGAGTGTTGATCCAGAACGAAGTGGATGGTTTGATGAACGCGTTGACTAAAGAAAGAGAACGATATTGGATGACCCCTGACATGACTAAAACAGGAGCCGCGCCGGGCCATTGAGGTTCGCCACCTCTAGCGGACACACTCCTTCGATACCATGTCTATTACATTTGTGATTCGATTTGGGTGCACCCCTTGATTTGGGAGTGTTGTTTCGCGGTGTTGAGGTAGTAGCTGCTATGCTCAACATCAGTCTGGATCACGCAACTACTAGTATCCTAGTTGGTATCGCCTCATGTACCTTGTCATACTGATTATCCTATTCACGACCACTACGTTTTGGTTTGTACCTTTAGTATATGGATTGCCCTCTGGTGACTTCCGGTTTTGGGGAAACTACGGTCTTGTATATGCTCTTGAGAATAAAAATGTGTTAAGGGTGGAATGGGCCATGGCTTAATGCTAGTTTGATATATTACTTTATGATAGACATTACTGTATATAGCGTATTCTATTATATAGTAGATAGTTTAACGGATCCTTGAGAGATGGAAAATCCCGTAACATCTCTTAAGTTATTGCACTCATGTTGACACTGGATAGGAGATGTCAAACCCCGTAAACATCTCTGACGCCGCTGCACCCATATTTATTTACGATTGATTTAACTTACATGAGGATATTTTAGTCCTGACTCGAGTGTTTTGTCTTTTCATTACGCTCGGGTCAGACCTGAGTTTTTCAGCTTATTGAAGATCTATTTTGGAGGACGAAGGCGAAGATTTGGTATACTATTACTATTATTATCTTTGCATCATGCTGTCTGCTGCATTATTTTATTTGTTCTGTTGTATATGTATAACTCTGATAAATGATGTATAAATGATAATCAAAAGTATATTAAACAGCTTCATGAACTGTTTATTTGATTATTATATTTTATCTTTCCGCTGCGAGATTCTGTGATTGCTTCTTATTCCTTTTCTCTTCTTTTCTTATTTACCCATTAACCATCCGCCCTTTTGAATGGTTTGGAATCGGCATGTGTGTTTGATTTGTCGATTTAAACTGTCCAAAAAGGTAGGTCGTTACAGTTGGTATCAGAGCTTTGGTTTACCGATAACCTTAGCTTTGTGGGGTCTGACTCTTTATAATTAGGGTAGTAATACCCTATGATGAGTCGTTGAGTGTATGTATGAGAGAGCGTATTTGTTAGTGACGTAAAATTATTTTATATTGTGTTGGCTGATTTGTTGAGTGGCTTGTGGATTCTGGTCAATACGAGTAATTAACGTCATTGATAGGGGTCTCTAAACACTTGAACAGAACAATTTGACATAGTATTGTTTTGAAATTGGGTAAATGAAATAATTTTGCCCTAATTATATTTTATATATAAAGAAATAAATTTTAGAAATTATTATGATTCATCTAGTTGTTTGGTTGTTAGAAAGGAAAATATGGATGGTCATCATTAATGGGATATTGTGTTTTGATAAATAAGGTTTATTACAAAATAAATAATGATAAAACAATTTATAAAATGTTTTAAGAAAGTAAAATTTTGTAAGAATAATTTATAAATGTGACTTATAAATCAGGATAGATTTAAATTGAGAAATATTGAGTTTAATACCTAGAGATTTTGAAAATGGTTCTCAAAGCTTTGAAGAAAAATATATAGTGATATTAGTTGAAAGATGTTTATGGAAATATTTTGAAAGGATTTTTAAAAGAAGGAATGAATTTAGTACTCCTCTCTTCTGTCGCTGGAAAATAATTTCGGTGATGACTGCGCAGCATCATCGACGTTCATTTTCGAGTCTCAAAGTAGGGAAGACTTCTGAGAAGCTTTGCTTTTCTTCGAAATTATTTTGGGTAAATGGGTTTTGGTTTAAACTCCAAAGGTATGATTTGATATATTAAAGATATAAGTGTATATATTTATTTCGAACGATTTGAAAAGAACCGGGCAAACGATTTGAAAAGAACCGGGCATTTAAATTTCTAAGTTCTGTTAATTAATAATTTTCAAATTATTTGAATGAAATATGAATAACCAGAATTTATAAAATAAGAAGATTAAGATATCTACGCTTATTGTTTTGAGAAAACTTTAAAGTTGAAAGGTAAAGAGGATTTAAACAAATTAAATTTGTGAACATTCTAATTAAGTAAAATGAAATTCTATAAATTTGTATAATACCAAAATTACATTCTGATAAAATATAACAAGACTTACCAAATTTTAAAAGTTAAAATGATGTTTGGATATGTAATGAGATATTGTATAAATAAACGGAACCTGAAAGTAATTGAAATATACAAGTAAGGAAAACTCAAAAAGGAATTAAAATGTATATAAATGGAAATTTTGGTTGTGATGAAAAAAAAAGAAAAAAAAATTATATATACTTAAAAATAACATGAAATGATGAATGGATAAATGGAACAAGTAAGTGAACTTAAGAAAGAAGATAAATGAATCGTATTATATCTTTGTAAATTGGTTATAGAAATAAATATAAATTGCAAAGAAAAAAAATTTGAATTGAATTTGTAACCTTTAAGATAACTGTAAACTAAGAAAAGTCATTTATGAGAGGTTATACTTTTATAAGATGATTAATAAACTAAAGCGCCGATTAATAAAATGTTCCATAAATAAATTTGTTAGTAACTAAATTTATGAAATTGAAATAAATGTAAACAAAAGAATTTGATATAGCTAAGAATCAATTGGAAAATGAAATTGAATTTAATTAAATTATATAGAATGTTTAAAATGAACTTGAGTAAGAAAATTCTATGATATGATGTTTAAGAAAATATAATGTTAAAGAATATGCTATGTAGAGAAATTAATACACTAACTGAATAATGGATTGTGAATAATTAATTGTAAATAAAAATAGAAGTCAATAAAATAATTTAGTATAGATAAATTGGATAGAAAATCCATTGGAAGGTGATACGTGAGTTGTACGTATATTATTTTATTCGCATAACGATTTGATCCAAATTCGAGCACAAAATTTCAAGATGATTTATATCAATCCAAGTTAGGATTTTTCACTCGATTCTCGACGGCAAACCCTGGATATGGATTTTTGATTTGATTCTGGAATTCTCTATCATAGTATATAGCTATGCAAGGAGAGTAACAGTTCCAATCAAGGAACCAAATCTGAGTCCGCACTAGAGAGTCGTGGGACGATACTAGTTGGAAGTGAAATTGTGTGATCGAATAAGCGATTAGATTTGAGTTTGCTCACGGATGATATATGTACGGCTTACGGACTTAATTAAAGTTAATATTGGAAATTTAAGATGCCAAACATAAAATGATTCTTTTAAAATTATATGATTGGTTATCATTGGTAAATAAGATGCAGGTATTTAAAATCAAGGAAATTTGGATTGCCCGACAAAAGGTACATGTTTATTTTGTCATTGGATTTGGTGATTTTTGATGAGCCACTTGGCTTTTGATTTTCTTTTGTTGGTTTGGGGCCCGTAGAGGCATTTTGTAGTTGTACCGATCGAGCCGCGCAAAGGAGACTCTACCGAATTTTTTCGTAAATCCGGGTGTTAGAAAATTTTTCAAGTTTTAAAATTTATAACTTGTTTTGATAACTAATTTTAAATTTAGAAAGCCGTTCGGAGTAACTTAGTGGAAGCGTAGTTATGACTTTATAAATGGAATTTCATTGTTTATAAGTTGGTAACTTTGAATAAAATATATCTAATGTTGAATTCTATACTTAGTTCCTTTTCCCTTCTTTTTCCTTTTCGAGGACGAAAAGTTTTGAGTGGGGGAGAGTGTAACGACCCGTAGATTTTCGATAATTAAAATAGTTAATTTAATAAGATTTCATGGTTTAATGTTGGAAGAATTAAAAATTTGTAATTTATTTATTTATAATAATAACTGGAATGAATTGAAACAATAATTATCCAAGTAATTATAAATAGATTGAATGGAGTTCCAATCTAATTGAATTGACTCAAATGTTATAACTGGGTTATAAGGGAATATATGGAAAAACAAATGTAAATAAGTGAATAAGAATTGTGAATTATTTAGGTAGAAATACAAATTTTAATAGATTGGTTTTGAAGATTTGAATAGTAATAAGTATTGAAAAATAAATGCTACTTAGTGAATGCCTTTGAAATCAATAGTTGGATAGGATAATAAATGTTGAATTCATTGGGTATAATAGAGTAATTGATTGATAAGTAAAATCTATTAAAAATCAAATAATTGAATATTGAACAGGTAAATTGTTTAAAGTAAATATTTAAAACTTATTGAATAATTGAATAACTGTAAAATGGAGATAGTGTTCTAAGATGTGAATTGGTTTTAAAAGTTGAATCTTATAAGTTCAATTTCAAATATTTCAAAGGATAATGAATTATTGGATAATCAAAATTGTTTAAATTTAATATTTGGAATTTATTGAATAATTGAATAACGGAAATTGAATAACTGATTAATGGAAATGGTTGTTCTATAATTTGAATTTGTTTTAAAGGTTAAATTTTATAAGTTCGTTTTTGAATATTTCAAAAGATGGTGATTTAAGAATAATCAAATTTGTATAAATTTAATATTACAAATGTTTGAATAATTAAATTTTGAATTTAATATGATTAAATTGATATTGAAATTTAATATATGAAAATAGAGTGAATAACTAAAATTTGATTTAATATGATTCAAATTGGTTTCCAAAGTGAATGTAAGTTATATTGGATTATAATAGAGTTAATAAGATTTTTAAATTGGAATTTTTAGCAATTCTGTAAATTTTGAAAAGTCGTCGATTTAATCGACGAGTTAGAATAGCCTTCCGGGGCACAGTTTCGGATTTCGATGAACCTAGTTCCATTGGATCCGTAATATTGTATTATTATCGAATTTCAATTTTTGTAGCAATCCGAGTTGTCATTTGACCGTGGCAGCTCAAAACGCTTAGAAATTTATTTAATCGATTTAATTTAAAATTGATTGTTTATTTCCGTAACTCGCACATACGATCGAATTTGGGCTTGAAACCTTTTCCATTGTGTCCGGAATATGGGTATAACATTATAAACGCCTAGCGGCACGCCTCGATAGGGGTTCAAGATTTTCATTTGCATAAATGGGGATATTTTGAAATTTAAATTAATATTTTGTCTAGTCAACTTTTCACATCAGCTTCTTTATTTCATTTCAAATCACTGTAGTAAGCCTCCCACATGCAAGAATCATGTCTCCTCCCTTTTAAATCTGCACGCTAGCTTCAGGCAGTAAGAAAATAATAAATCAAAACTCCAAAAATTTCTCTCTTCCAATACTCGATTAAAAATCACGAAACCGATTTTAAAAATCAAATTTCATCGTTTGCTTCGATCTGGTGGTAGTTTGTAAGGTGCGGCCGTGGGTCTGGGAGTGCGACAGTGGAGATGCGAGAGAGTTTGAAGCTAGGGTTAAGCTTCAGTTCGTTTTCATTCATCGATTCGAGAAATAAAGCTCGTATTTGGATTCTCCTCGTCGAATAGCATCTGGATGCACGTTTTGGTGGAGCTCGGTGGTGTCTTGGGGGTTGCGACCTGGGCACGCATGTAAGGGAGGACGGAAGTCGCATGGACCTTGGTGAGTGCGAGCTTGAAGAATTTGGGATGGTCAGGTCGAGCACGCGGAGAGGAGTCGTTTGGCGAAGACGGTTCGAGAAACGGAGCGGCGTAGCTCCGTGTCGCTAGGTTTTGGTGCACGCCTGGAGTGGGTTGCTCCGTGTCTTCACGTACAGGAATTTGGGGAAGATGGAGTTTTAGTGGGCTGGGCTTCTTTTTCCTTGGGTATGAATTAATTTAAATATAATATAAATTGTTTTATAGAATAAAATGATTGATATCTTATAAAATGTATAACTTGTGCATACGAGGTCCGATTGGAACGAAACTTTTTGCGTTGCGATCACGATGATGAGAGCTTCGAAATGAAACTGGCTTGGATGGATTTGGAGACAGTGGAAATTTGGGCTAAAATTGGGCGTCGTCCGTTTTAGTTCCAAACCGGAACGTCTCGGTGACAACAGGATATCAAGGTGAGTGTTTTATAACATTCACAACGTACTAAATATATTTATGGTAGTTAAATTTGATATTATGAAGTGATATGAATTTTATTTGTCGTTGTTTGATAAAATTTAATGGTCATATAGATGTCATTTGAATTCACCGTTGAAAATTAAATTGATAGTCAAATTGAAATAAAATTGAATTGCGATTAAATTACCTGACATTGATAACTATGAAATTGCCGTGAATTGTATTATCTATTGGATGATGTATTTCGATGGATGTTATTGGTTGATATTTAAATGATTGGATGTTTATTTGCTTATATATATCCTGTTATGCATACATATGACACTGTGATTTGGTTTAAGTGATATATATTCATCCCTGACATTTAATTGAAATAACTAATCACTTGGCCATAGGATAGTAAACTATATACGGACACCGGGTTGGTTAATTTAATAATTTTTAAAATAGTTGGTTTGAAATTTATTTAAAGGTTTGATTTAAAAGTTATAAATAAAATCAATGTATAGAAATCGAATTTATCGCAAATTGAGTTTGGAATGTTGAAATAAATTTTGGGTCAAAGAAATTGTTAAATAATTTAAGTTGAGACTTTGAAATTTAAAATTGGGATATGATTGAATTTCGGAAATTTATTTGTTTCAAAGATTGAACATTATCTCGAGCTTTGAGTATTACTAAGTAAAAGTGGTATAAAATGATATTTTGAAATTGAGCTTGCAATTGAATCATATTTGAAATTTGGATTTAAATTTGAATATTGAAGAATAATTTTGTTAAGAGTTATAAATTGATATTTTGAAAAATCAAGCTCCAAATCGATATAAATTGAAATTAAATTAATTGAAGGTAAATGTAGAATTGAATTAATTTGAAGTCAAGTTGACATTGATTGGATTGAAATCGAAATTGAATTGGTAGAATGGAAATTGAAATTGATTTGAATTGGGAAGTTATAATTGAAATGGTTTGGTTTTGAAGCGGTTTCATTTTGTTTCCAAATTTCTCTGTTATATAAACCATCTTTAAATACTTAAACTATTGTGATCTATTTTAAATCTACTCAACCCAATTTAAATTATTTTAAACAAATTTATCCATTCGAAATCCATTTAAAGATTTTAAGTATTTTTAACTATTCTGATTATTTAAACTACTTTTAAACTACTTAAAACTATTTTCTAAAATTTCAAGCTGGTCAATAAGGTGAAATGTTATGTTTAAATCTTGAATTTAAATACGAATTGGGTTAAATGAAGTTGCAACCTAAATTGAAATTTGAAATGATTTTGAAATCGAAATGAGATATTGAGGCGAAAAATGATTTTGAAATCGAAATGAGATATTGAGGCGAAAAATGAATTTTTAAATCGGAATCTTACATTTTGAATAGATATGATGATATTTGAAATGGATTTGATTTTTGAAGCGAATATGATATTTTGATATCAATTATGAATTGATTTTGAAATGTAAAAGAGCCACCGGTGTAATAATACGTGGTTATTAAAGAGACCGGGATCGGATATGGACATACTCTCTGTCGATACCAAAAACCACTTTAATAACTAGTATACGTGGAGTGTTGATCCAGAACGAAGTGGATGGTTTGATGAACGCGTTGACTGAAGAAAGAGAACGATATTGGATGATCCCTGACATGACTAAAACAGGAGCCGCGCCGGGCCATTGAGGTTCGCCACCTCTAACGGACACACTCCTTCGATACCATGTCTATTACATTTGTGATTCGATTTGGGTGCACCCCTTGATTTGGGAGTGTTGTTTCGCGGTGTTGAGGTAGTAGCTGCTATGCTCAACATCAGTCCGGATCACGCAACTACTAGTATCCTAGTTGGTATCGCCTCATGTACCTTGTCATACTGATTATCCTATTCGCGACCACTACGTTTTGGTTTGTACCTTTAGTATATGGATTGCCCTCTGGTGACTTCCGGTTTTGGGGAAACTACGGTCTTGTATATGCTCTTGGGAATAAAAATGTGTTAAGGGTGGAATAGGCCATGGCTTAACGCTAGTTTGATATTTTACTTTATGATAGACATTACTGTATATAGCGTATTCTATTATATAGTAGATAGTTTAACGGATCCTTGAGAGATGGAAAATCTCGTAACATCTCTTAAGTTATTGCACTCACGTTGACACTGGATAGGAGATGTCAAACCCCGTAAACATCTCTGACGCCGCTGCACCCATATTTATTTACGATTGATTTAACTTACATGAGGATATTTTAGTCCTGACTCGAGTGTTTTGTCTTTTCATTACGCTCGGGTCAGACCTGAGTTTTTCAGCTTATTGAAGATCTATTTTGGAGGACGAAGGCGAAGATTTGGTATACTATTACTATTATTATCTTTGCATCATGCTGTCTGCTGCATTATTTTATTTGTTCTGTTGTATATGTATAACTCTGATAAATGATGTATAAATGATAATCAAAAGTATATTAAACAGCTTCATGAACTGTTTATTTGATTATTATATTTTATCTTTCCGCTGCGAGATTCTGTGATTGCTTCTTGTTCCTTTTCTCTTCTTTTCTTATTTACCCAATTAACCATCCGCCCTTTTGAATGGTTTGGAATCGGCATGTGTGTTTGATTTGTCGATTTAAACTGTCCAAAAAGGCGGGTCGTTACATATATATATATATATATATATATATATATATATATATATATATATATATATATATCTTGAATGTAAACAGTAAGAAGAAATGGTATTTCAGAGGGAAGAGGATATATAACTGAGTGTATGTATAGAATATATATATTACCATATGTTGTATTTATATATATATACCTAGAAAGAATAAACATAAAGTAATAAGGAAAGAACACCAAGGTAATTAAAAATATGAATACATTTACATATCAAGAGAAAACAGATAGTTTGAAATATTAACCAGAGGTTAATTGATAAAGAGGATATACATATATATATTACAGTTTAACATAAAGAAAATAAAAGAGAAAATTATTTTCAACAATTAAGTAAGGAGAAAATGATATATTCTTTGATAAATTAAAATGCTTAAAAACCAGTTTTATATTAGTTATACATAAGTACAATTTTGAATTAAGTCAAGAGTAAACAAATAGGTTGAGATAATAAGCTAGGAATGGAAAATAACTCGGGTATAATAAAAGGTATTAAAAAAAATAAGCCACATGAAAAATAATATACAAGTGAATCATGCAAATTGCATGCACATAGGGAAAAGCAGTGGATAACTGCTTTTACCAGAAATAGAAACCAAGGGAAAATGGCACATTTAGCCATAACAGCACACACATAATTCTTTGAGTGATGTGAGGATAAAATGGGTTTTTCCCTTCAGTAAAACCCTAGTAAAAATGATTTAAATCAAGAGAAGAAGCAGAGGTTTTTCTCTAAGGGAAAATAGAAACACATTGAAAAAAAAAGAGAAGAACATACACTGTTTGCAAGCTTAGGCAATCTCGGGGAAAAGAAGGGAAAGGTGAGTGATTAATCAATCTCATGAGGCTAAGGCATTAAGACCCAAGTTAAGGGCAGCCATTTTATTTTCTTTTGTGCTTGATCAACTTGTTTTTCTCTGAATTAATGAATGCTGAGCATGGTTGGTGTATTAATAAATCTTTGGTTGATGCTTTGATTTGTTTTGTTGATTGTTTGATAATAATAATGCCATGATCTCTGAGATGGATCCAGTACCATGAACCATCAGTTTGTAGTTATGTTAGTAAGATAAATACAATTTTATTATGAAGTAGGGTAATATTGAAAGATAAGCTAGGCAGTGTGAACAAAGGAGGTTCATGCTTATGTCTAGTTTGTTTTAAATTAAGGATGAACAATGCAATAAATTATTTATGTGCTGATTTGTTCAGATCTAAGGCTAAAAATGTTTTAGGGGTTTTTCTCTAAAAACCTTACCCTATGTTCACAATAGAATTAAGCATAAGATTTTTTTTATATAGAACTCTACTGGATTTGTTAAGAGATCATGACATTCTGGAATACAGGAGTATACAAGTGATAAAACAAATTTTGAATGAGACAACTGGAAAAATGAAATGAAAACATGATTTTCATAAATGAATGTATGGTCAGTTGAAATCTCTGAGTAAGATTAACTCTCTCTGATTCATAGAAAAAGAAAGAAAGTAAAAGCAATTCAAAAGTTAATAACTCTTTCTGAAATAAGAAATGAGACTGGTCACTAGATTATAAAACTAATCTAGGAGAAAAGCCTTGATCTATTCATCATAAGGAGTATGATGGGTATGTGCATGACTTGTTTAAGTCCTATAGGCCTTTGTGCAGGGGTTAACAGAACTGAGTCCATTGCAATGCACACATGGTGTTCAATGGCAAAGAGATATGACCAAATTAAATTGATAAACCAAGTTTTAGAGCTGAACTATGGAAATTAAAATGAGTTAATTCCATAAGAGTATGTGTACATGTAAACTGTATTGAATGATAGACTGGTTGCTTGTGTGCATGAGTGTAGTAGGAGCTTAGATACATACATATATATCCATTTACATCATGAATCCAAATTGCTTCAAGCATATTAATACTCTGCACTATAATTTAAAAAATGACAAGATTTTACATTTTGATTTCACTCATACCAGAATTATATTCTGACCCTATTTGTTGCTTTGTAACATCTGGGGTGTCTCATTTTTATGGAGGCAGCTCTAGATGTTGCTGCAGGAAAGGAAGCATAGGAAACTTGTATGCATGGACAATTGAAGATTTACTTGCATTTAGAATGATTAAGGAGTTTGGCAGATATGTTGTAATAATTAGGCCAGGCTAAAAATATCACTATGGTTTAAATATTTTATGGATTGATATGTGTTTGTTTTTCTGAGAAGAAAACTTGTAAGAATTTTTAAGTATTATATATATGTGCATCTATGGGTTTCTGTTTTAAGGAATTGATCTACATAGTCTCTGGTGAAGTATGAAACAGAAGATCATGCCATGTAATTTTGATATGTGCTCATGTCTCCTTTGGTAATGTCAGATGAACTTTTGAAAATGGTAGAGTAGAAGCAATCACAGGGAGAAAGGAATATAGCACAATCAATGAATCTTGTAAAGGTTGAGTTGAACCCAAACTGGCTAACCAGTAAGGCTTAACCATGACTTATAATTGATATAAGCCTATGCAAAGGCTGGAAGGCATAGCCTGTAATCTGGTTTGGGCATTTGATTTTCCCAATGAAAACTTGTATTGCCTGGTGTAATAAGCTCATATGCATGCTTGGTACTTGTAGACTTCACTGCAATTATACTTAACTAATTCCTGTTATCTAGATATTTAATTCAAATCTGGTAGTATTAGGGCATGATCAAAACCTATGGTAAATTGTAGATGCATATGGTCTTATTTGTAATGAGCATTTCCATCACTCAATAGAATAGTGACCACTATCATTTGTCTTCTTTCCTAGAAAACATCAGATGTCTTCATCATAAGTTCACCTGAAAGTCTTGCATTTCGTCTGATCCTTTTTGTTTACTTTTCCATAAGCATACTGATTGCACCCATGTTCTTAGTCTCTATTTAGCATGATAGTTTGAGTTAACACTCTAGTCTGACTGCATTGTTCTCCTCTGCTTAGCCTTTAAATTAGTTTGTCATTTCAATATTCACATGATTATTGCAACTTTATAAATCAAAGCATGGGTATTTCACCTGATATAAAAGTTGTTTGAAATTGAAATGAGTAACACAAGCTAAACTAATAAGCATGAGTTAGTTGAACACCTTTTACTAAATATAGAACAATCAGTATCAGATTACAAAATCCCAGGATTAAAATGTATGGCTTATAAATTCAAGAATCAATTAATTAGTGAGGTAGAACAAGAAAATAAGAGAACTAGTGATATTTAATCCTAAAGATAATCAAGCTGGAGTTCTAAAAAGAAATATATATATATATATATGATAAATAGGAATGGCTATGTGACACCAAATCTCTGAAATATGAGAAACAAGGTGGGAATGAGTTGCTTTGCTGTTTTAATCACTCTGATAAGCAAAGAACCATTTATATATCTTCATATATATAAATGATAGAATTTAATTAAGTACTGATATATTTATATTAGTAAAATTCAGGATCTTGGGGGGAGGAATGAATTAATGAATTAAAAGAAGTGATCACTTGTTTAAAAAAAACTCACTAAAAATCACATAAATTAGATCAAAAGAAGTGGGTCACTTCAGTACTATTTTAAGAGAGCGTTATAAATTATGACTAAGTTATAGGGATACAAGTTCAGTCAAAAGCACACAGAAGTCTGTCCCACTAATCTGGCTACCAGTAGTGCGACTTTGGGGGTGATGTGAGACATCACATATAATAATAACTACGGATGATGCGAGTTTAGTCCCAAATTATATAGAGTAAACCTCCCTAATTAATCTAGCTACTAGCACCTATGAATAATCGGACTAATATGAGATGTCACTATAGGGTACGGGTCACAATACGAAGGACATGCTTCAAGGATTGAAGGTATTAAGTGGCTGTAAGAGGGCCCGCCTCTTCCTTATGTAGGAAGTAGTAAATGGTCGGGGTTAATGGTTAGGTATGGTAGTGGATATCTTGGGAAGGGTCCACTACGATATGAAGTATTAAGTGACCGAAGAGATTCCATGCAATGTCAGCTAAATAATTACCGGCAAGGAGTTCGCCTTTGAGTATGTATTAAATGACGGGGACCTGCCTTAAATGAGGTATTAAATGGTCAGAGTCTGCCTAGTTCCCATTAAAAGGTATTAAGTGGATTGGGTATTATCTCTTACATTGATAGGACTATATTGACGAAAGATATGGGCTATTGGGTTGTAAGAGTAATAGTTATGGAATTGGAATTTAAAAAGCCTTACGGTTTAAAGTAGGAAAGACTTAGAATAAAGCCAATATATGAAAAACATATTCTTATTTAAATTATACTACCCAAGTACTATTATAGTAAGACTCGAGATTTTTATTCATCAGACATATATTTTTCTGAACCCATCCTCATTACAACAGAAGTTAGAATGGCATGCTAAAGGCGAAGGCGATGAGGAAACTTATGGCAATTTACATATTTATCTACTTATGTTATTTTCTGATGTACCCATTAAAGAATAATGATGTATTTTGAAGATGTTGTACTACGGATATGTGACGGTTGTTATTGTTAACATGTTATGGATTTTATGACATTTGGATTTTTTCTGAAATAGGTATCGTTTCTGTAATTATATTTTATCTTGACACTGTGAGTTTGGAACTGCGTAGATAAATAGCTCTGTATTGTTCTTTATACCAACCAATAACAAACTTTGAAATGTGTCTAAGTTTCGATTGGCCTTTTCTGGATCAGAATCTAGGTCCATTTTGGAGCAGGTTGTTACATTTGGTATCAGAGCTTAGGTTACCCGATCAATGGGGATAGGTATACGGTGACGTACTTGTTATTTTTAAAAGTATTTTTCAAAAATCCTATTTTACATATACACACACTTATTTTAAACATATGCAAAAACACTAGTTAAATCTTACGTCAGCATATAATACTATCTTAGGAAACGTAGGTATAAAATATTGTAACTCCAACATAAATAGAAAGTTACAAGAATTTAAAAAGGATATAAATGGATTAATGGGACTGATTAAAGAGATTGATAGAGTAATTATGGAAAGATAAGGAAGGCATAATAGGTAAAAATTTGAATGAATAAATAAATGTCTTTAAAATTTGTCTGCTAGAATAATAATCATATATTACGGACAATTGACATTTATAGAAATAGCAAATAAACATGTTAGGTAGTAATTAAATATTATAAGGTAGTATAATCATTATTAGGGTAAATTATATAGCTTTAATTATGTAGATAAAGATTAGTGGGTCTAGCCCAATACATAAAAGTAGATGGGAGGTAAGAACCTAAGTCATGTTAACATCCGAAAATAAGGAATGATAAAAGTAAAACAAGATGTAGTGGAGCAAGTTCCCGCAAGGTGTACATTAATCACCACAAGGAGATAATTGGATTTTTATAAATATTTAGTAGGAAAGAAAGAACAAAAGAAAGGACAATTAAAGTCAAGTTCTAAATCCAACCCCATGGGAAAAAAATTGGCAAAAGATTTTTGGAAAATTACTTGAATTGTTTTGAATAAGTTTCTCAAAGGATTTATTGGGAAGTTGTTGTTTTGAAAAAGTAAGTAAATTTGGAAATTCATAATTTAAAATTTTTCTTGAGTTAAAAGTGTCTAACTAAAAGGTTTTGGGTAAAAAAAATTCATTGTTAAAATTCTTAGTTTAGAAATTGGTTTAGTCAAAAAGTTTTCGGTTTAAAGTTTTTCGACGAAGGGATTTTTCGTTTTTGAAATAAATATAAAATATAGCATAGATTGGACTCGATGATTTTTGCTATTTCATTAATTTGGAAGCTATTCTTTTAAGAATTCTTTCAAAAAGGGTGAATAAATGAAAATGGAACTTGATTAAAATAAGGCATAAAGAGTAGAAGGATAAGAATAACTAGGATAGGAGGAACATTCCGTATAAGGTAAATATAGAGAATAACAGCTGAAATAGATTCATATAAAATAGGATCAGTAATCTAGTTAGAAATTAATAGGATAGAAGTTATCTTTGTCTACTCCACTTTTCATTGTTTAAAGTTATAAAAGATGTTTTTGAATTTTTTTTAATTAGATGGAATTAAATGATGATAATTAATAAAGGAGTTGGGATAATTTTGTGAATGTTATATGGAAAAGTATTTATGTGAGGAATTTTTATATACATTTTTCTATTTAAAACTTATTTGAATAAGAATAAAATATTATTAAATTTAATATGGTAATGAAAGAGAAATAAATTAGGATTGATAAAAAAGGATGGCGAAAGATTATTGGAGTTTAAATAAAACTTAAACCAAGTTATAAAAAGTATTTAGTTAAGTGGCAGTACATTTAAGTAATATAGAGATAGATGTTGATGTATATTTTTGGGATAATATACCAACTTGAAATTAAAATTCTGGCATGCATGTGAATAGATTGTATCGAGAAGTACCTTTGAAATAATGAATGTCTAACAAAGGAAAATCTATTATTTTGGCATGCTATTGAAGCTATAATCTTTGCAATAGACTTAAAAGGAGTTAAATTTGGAAAATAATAATAATATATCTTAAAATGGTAGTCAATGAACTTTTCAGAAGTATATGTCATAATTTCATGGAGTAATAAATTTTGATTTCGAATTTAATGTAATAAGTTTATTTGTATGAAAATAATTTATTGAAAATAATTTCATATGTTTTTTGAGAAGGGAAATTATTTTACTCCTTTATGGAATTATGTAATTTTTGAATTTTTGATTTAATAATAGTTTGGTTTAATAATTGAGTTTTCAATGTCTAAAATTAAAACTCCAACTTTTAAAGAAATAAATCTTTGTGGTAGAAAGTCCCTAAAAAAGAAAAGATGGTCAGAAAAAGGGAAATTTTTATGGCTCCTTTTGGGAACTAATCAATTTCTAAAATTGACAAAAAGAGTTTTCAAGATTATATTTTTAAAGATAAAGGTTTCAGATAAGACACTTTATAATTGTGAAATTTTAGTTTTAAGAATGGTGAGGACTGAACCAAAAAAAATTATGGACTAGATAGGGATCGCTACTTAGGTAAGGCGGTATAAAGGTTTTAAGATATGAATAAAATAGGAATAGTATGTACAACCTTATCTGGAAATTTGAAATCGGTCCCAAATATTAAATTGTAGAATGTTGGTAAAGTAACAAAGATATTCCAGATTTAGAATTGGGTTGTAAGTTGGGTTGCCTTAGTTGACTTGGAATGTGAATTTCTATGTTTTGATTTATTTGGAGTTGTTTTCATGTAACTTCCATAAATTTTCTAATTCCAAAATATGTATAAAAGTGCAGCGTTTGAATTAACAAGAGATATACCAAAAAGGGAAGGAGATGTGTAAGATATGGATATTCTTTTTCATAATTTACACTATCTATTTTAAAAAGAAAATAAATAATTACTTGTAATTTCAAACGAAGCAAGGATCTTACTTTCGGTTAATTTATGGAAAATTATAACGGTAATCTTTTTTAGAAGGACAACTTTGATAAATTAAAATGTACAAAAGATTGTTCTAGTTTAGAAATTAATAATTAGAAATACACACACACGTATAGCCACGCTTAATGTTCAAAAATAAAAATATATATAAATAGCATAATTTACGACTATATACGTATTAGTTATTAACAACGTAATAATTAACGAACTGGGATTTATAGACATTAATTACAAATTTAATGGCTAATAAATTTATGATTAATAGAGACTTAAAAAGAAACTAATGGGGGACTAATTACGAATTTAATATGACATTATGGAGGAATTGAATCGGCAGCATAGATGGATTTGGAAACTGGTAAAAAGATTTAGTTGAGGATTGGTTAAAGATGGTCCAGTTTTGACAATAATGGTCAATTATTAAGGGTATATTAACTGAAGTAATCAATGGACCACATTTATTAGAAACCAGAAGGGAAAATTAAGGAAGGTAGGTGATAGTGGATGACATACTAGAAATGTCTATCTTAATTGAGTAAGGAGTGTTAAGACCACAACATTATTTACACTAGTGGATGATAAATGGCAGCTTCCGGTAAAATTTTCTTTTAGAGTTTTTGGGTTGTAATCGTTAGTTATCTCCCTTAGGTTAATGGAAAAGCATATGATATGGTATAAGATATGTTCATGTTTTATCGCTGTGTTGATTTTATGAATGAGAGTAAACCGCTAGATAAATATATATACATATTGAAAAACAACATAAATAAGGAAATTTCATAAGGACACTAAACTGGCGATAAACTGTAAGTAAGACTTGAAGTTAATGAGGAAATTAGGTTAGCAACCAGAAATAAAAGAATGCTTCAATCCCAAAAAAATTTGGATTTTGGAAAAACTAAAATTTTAGCTTATGAAGAGACACCATTCAAGGACGACCATTCACCCCGAAGGAGATAAGATGAATAAGGATATAAAGAGAATTTTCTATTGGACAGGGATCAAGAAGAAGGTGGTAGAATTTCCCACTAGGTGTTTAACATGCCAAAAAGAAAAAGGTAGAATTGATTAGGCAACGAATGAAGGCCGCACAAGATCATCAGGAATCCTATGCAAACAAGCGAAGAAAAGAGTTAGAATTTAAAGTAGGGAATATGGTGTTTATCAAGGTTTCCCCTATTAGAAAGGCCGTGGGATTTGGAAAATCGAGAAAGTTTACACCAAAGATTTGTTGGGCCTTTCCTAATTTAGAAAGAATAGGAAAACTTGCTTACCGCTTGGATCAACCGAATAAGTTGGCAGGAGTCCCTGACGTTTTTCATGTTTCACACTTAAGAAAATGCCTTCATAGCATAATCACCGTGGTAGGGTCTGATCAATTGGAGGACACTAAGACATGGCTAATAACATCCTGTGCCACAGCATGCATTGTAGAGCATGGAAATAGGAAGCTAGGAAATAAAGAAATTAGTATGGTTCGAGTACAATGAGAGGAAAATCCGACGGAAAGCATGAGGACTTCTCATCCAAAGTTTTTCACCGGCAAATTTTTCTCTCCAAAATTAGGTTTTGGTTGCATCGTGGTTGCTAGATTGGTGGTAGGATATGATTGCTACATTTTTAACTATCACTTTGCACTTATGTAGAAATTCTATGCGTTTTTAGGATACTTGCATATATGCCTATATGTCACGATCATACACTCAGGCTAGGACTGAGCTCACTTATAGTATGTGTGCACTCATAATCACGTTACACTTTTGGTTGAGTGGATGGTTGTGTAGATAACTTGGTTGTATAACATGGATGTTTATTGTGTGTTACATAGTCCGCCTCTTGGAAAGATTTTGGAGACGAAATCCTTTTAAGGGAGGAGAATATAACACTCCATAAAAATTAATAAATAATAGATAAAATATATAAATTAACTAATTAAGATAAGGCTAAAAATGAAAATTTTGCAAAAGTCGAATTTGACCTCGGAAGTTATGTCATTGCATTTGTGGTCAAATTCTGATCAATTTCCATATATAATGTTCTGAAAACGGAGCTTAAACGAAAAAGTTATGGACATTTAAAGTTTTCGGATTTAAAATACTTTAAATAGAATTCGAATTAAAATTCAAATAAGTAAATAATTCTAAAATTTGAAATTTGAAACGTAATAGTAATTAGACTTGGAGGTTAAGTAATCATTAAAATTAATGTTAACGTTAAAGGAGTAATTAAGGAATAAAATAAATAAATCAACGGCAATTAAAACGTTCTCAAAATAGGACCATGGGTCGACCGCCTACCCAGGGCTAGTCGACCGGTCCCTGTGTGTGGCGGCTAGGATTTTGTGCAAATGAATGTACTGGATTTCATTATTTTTAATCGACTTTAATTCGACGATCCTGGTGCATTCCAGCCACTATAAATAAGAGCCTAACCCCTTCACTTTTATTCACAAATTATTTTGGTAATCAATCGAAACTTCGTCAATCTCTCTCTTCAAAGATTCAGAAAATTTCTTTAGGGTTTCAGGTAACATATTCTAGATGTTTGTTATTTTGTTTCTCATTCTATCCTTCTCCAATCCCTAAGTTTCTGAATATAATCTATACAAATCCCTTGTTGTATATACCAAAAAGAAGAGATCTGAAAGAGATTATTGGAGGCATGACAAATCAAAAATGAGGAAGAGCTAAGGACTTGTGGGTGGAAATCTTAGTCTTTCTTATTTTAGTAATTGGATAGTATATTTTGGATTTGATATATCCCTTAGGGAATTTTGATTTACGAAAGCATCACATTAAAACCCCGAAATTCTCCCAAAGCTAAATGTAAATTCTTAGGTTGGAATCTCAATTTATTTATATGTTAAAATAATGGAATTTGTGTAGATTTGACAATTTCATTGTTTTACCTTTTGTTCCACTTCTTATCTTTTTATTTGGATCAATTAAGGGTTTTGATTAGAAAATGGTTGCAATGTACGAATTATTATTCGTAGTTTGCACAGTCTATTGCCATGATTTGAATAAAAATTTCCTTTGTCTAATTTCATGTAAAAAGAAGTTGGATATAGCATAAAATTATTTAAATTGTAAGTTTCTACTATTGATTTATTCCATTGTTTTAGTATAAAATAAATTGGGTTTGGATTCTATTTTATACAAGTTTATTGATTGAATTATGGATATTGGATTTATGGTATATTTGTTAATATGAAAATGGAAGTTGTATAATTTTTTAAGATTTGACATTTAAGCGCTAGTTTATGGTGTAATCTCCGCACGCTTAGAAATGTACTAGGTGCATGTATATATAAGGTAAATAACGTATAATTATATTGTATTAATTACGTAGTTAATAGGTTATTAATTATTATTGAATCCCCCTTAGGCAAGTTATTAATTGTAGAGGCAAAATAAAAAGTTTTCTTATAAGGCCTTAATAATGGATACGATGAGATGTGTGATAATACGTTAAGAGAGTGTTATAAATTATGACTAATTTATAGGGATGCAAGGTCAGTCAAAAGCACATAGAAGTCTACCCAACTAATCTAGCTACCAGGAGCGTGACTTTGGGGCTGATGTGAGACATCTTCTGTAATAAGTAACTACGGATGACACGAGGTTAGTCCCAAATCCTATAGGGTAAATCTGCCTATCTAATCTAGCTAGTAGTACCTACGAATAGTCGGATTAATATAAGACGTCATTGTGGGGTATAGGTCATAATACGAAGGACATGCTTCATGGATTGAAGGTATTAAGTAGCTGTGTGAGGGCCCGCCTCTTCCCTATGTAGATAGTATTAAATAGTCGGGGTTAATGGTTAGGCATGGTAGTGGATATTTTGGGAAGGGTTTATTTCGATATAATTTTTAAGTAACCGAAGAGATTCCGTGTAATGTCAGCTAGATAAGTACCGGTAAATTGCCTGCCTTGGGGTAGGTATTATTTGACAGGGACCTGCCTTAAATGAGGTATTAAATGGTCAGAGTCTACCAAGTTTCCATTAAAAAGGTACTAAGTGGCTTGGGTGTTATGTCTTACATTGATAGGACTATACTGACGATAGATATGGGTTATTGGGTTGTAAGAGTAATAGTTATGGAACCGTAATTTAGAAAGCGTTGGGGCTTAAAGTTGGAAAGACTTAGAATAAGCCAATATAGGAAAGGCATATTCCTATTTAAATTATACCTCCCAAGCACTATTATAGTAAGGCTCAAGATTTTTATTCACCAAACATATATTGTTCTGACCCCTCTTCATTACAACACAGGTTAGAAAAGGCGATGTTGAAGGTGAAGGGGAGGAGGAAACTTATGCCAGTTTATCTATTTATCTACTTACGTTATTTTCTGATGTACCCATTAAAGAATAATGATGTATTTTGAAGATGTCATACAAGGCATATATGACGGTTCATATTGGTATTGTGTTATGAATTTTATGACATTTGGATTTCTAATGAAATGTGTATTATTTCTGTTATTATATTTTTATCCTTCCACTGTGAGTTCTGAAATGTGTAGATAAATAGCTTTGTATTGTTCTTTATACCAACCAACAGCTAGCTTTGGAACTTAGGTTCATTTTCGGGAGGGTTGTTACATTATTGCTCAATAGTACTTTGTTATCGACAATGGTGGCGACGACTTTAATTTTGGAGAAAAATGGTTTGATATTGGTGGTGAACCGTGAAATGGCGATTTCGTGGTTGGTTATAGAGGGGATGGAGATGTCGGGGATGCCAACGGCAAATCGATGTGGGTGTCATAGAAGGATTGAAGTTTTTGGTGGGTGGAGTCATATGACTTAATGGAGGGAGAATGAGATAGCATTGAGTTTGAGATCGAGATTTGGTAAGAGGAAGGAATTATAGAGGAGGATGTCAGAGAGAGAGGGAATGGTGGTGGTAATGTGATTTGAAGGTCGAGTTTTGTGGTGATCTCGAATAAGGAGTGGATGATATGATTCATGGAGGTTCAAATGTCAACAAGGCAGTTTTGATGTCGATGATGTCATTTTTGTGAGCATCGAGGATGGTTTGATGCTAAGCGAGGGTGGCTTGAATGGTGTTAATGGCAATTTGATGCTTGGCGGTGGTTTTATGGAGTTGTTGGATGGACTTGTCGATGGTGTGGTTATGGATGATGGTTTTGGACATGGTTCAATCTCGTAAAAGCACCAAATTGTTACAGTACTAACTAGTTTTAGAGGAATTTAAGAAGAAAAAGGGAGGAAGAGGAACCAAGAAGAGAGCAAAAAGGAAGAACAACGAAGAAATGGTCAAACGATAGAAATAATTTTTTAATTCATTACTTACCACGTCCTATTCAATACATATTCTTATATAAATACGTTTAAGCTTCTAGAAATGATTTATCACAACTGAATTATTTCTATTTGTCAAGAAATCTAGGCCATTTGTTTATAACATACAAATTCAAAAAGGTGAGTTGGTTATAACAAATACCGAACTTTCTCTCTCCGTTAATCCCTATAACAGTATGGTAGATTAGTGGTCCTTGTCTAGTGTTGCATAGTTATATTAAGGCCAGTCTATATCAGTCATCAACAAGTAAAGCAAAAGTGGGTTTCTACTTGTCTACAAGGGCACGAGGATGATGAGAGTGCTTGTAACACCTCGTGAAATTAACGGTAATTAATAAATAATTACTAAGCCTCAAAAATGGAATTTGAGCAAACAATAGAATTTGGCCATGAAACGTGTACTATTATGTTCGTGGCGATTTTCTGAGCAATTTTCATATTTGAAGTTTTGCAATCGAAGTTCAAATGAAGAAGTTATCAGCGTCTGAATTTTTCGGTTCAAAAATAACTAAAAAGTAATAAAAAGTAAATAAATAATGTTAATTTCATAAACCCCACCGACCGACCCCCTCCTTGGGTCGGTCGACCGCTAGCAGTCGATTGCCTATAGGGGAGCGATCGACTGGTTGAACAGTTGCGAATAGGGTGAACCTTGGTCGAACGGCCCGGATTTAATTAATTTAAATCTAAAGGACACGATTGATTCGAATGTTTATAAATATAAGACGAGTGCCTCACTTTCCTTCTCATATTTTTCTGATTAAAGCAGTGGAGCTCTACCAAATTCTCTTCTCTACAATTTCTATTAGTTATAAAATATTATATATACATATATATAATCGGAGGAGGGCAAAAAATAAAAAAGAAGAATAGAAGGACCAAATAGATACTGTGGAAAAAGGTAAGTTTTATAATTATTGTAACGACCCAGAATTTTAGTCATTCAAAATTGGAATATTTAATTTATTTAAAATATTCACAAGTTAATTTTATAAGTTGAATAATGTATATTTCAAATATAATGATTGATTTGATAATTAAATTGTTAATTTGATATTTGAAATTGCAGAAATAATTGGATTTTTAATTTAATGTGAATGAAAATGATTAATAAAGTTGATTTAAATTCTATTTAAATTAGAAAAAGTTATTAAACTCTTAATTTTGATTTAAAAGTGATTTAATGGAAATTGGAAATTTTATATTTTAATTAACGTGTAAAAATAGTCATTTTTGACACTGTCTCGGATTTCGATGAAACTAGTTTCATTGGATCCGTAATAGTGAGTTTTATAGGATTTCGAATTTCGTGTCAATCGGACTTACGGTTGGGTCGTGCGAAGCTGAAATGCATAGAAATTTATTTAAGTAATTTTAGTTAAAATAATTCGATTCGAAAACCTATCTTCCAAATATGATGGAATTAGCCTCCGATATATATTTCATTATGTTCGGAATAGGGGTAAAATATTATGAACGCCATGCGGCACGCTTCGTTTGGAGTTCGGAAATTTTTTGAGTGAATAGTAATTTATATTGCATATAAATAGGGGACCCTAACTTGCAAAACCCTAGAAAATTAGGGCCAGCCGCCGTTTTAATTTCAATGGCCAAGAAAGCTCGAATCTTCTTCCTCAATTATCTTCCAATCCGTAAACGATTATCAAAAACTTCCAACTACAATATTATAGAGCGTAACGAGATCTTCACATCCAACAGTGGATTTTTGTTGAAGTGGCTTGGATTCGCCAAAATCTGGCGATGAAGGTGGCACATTCATTCGCGTTTTTCGAGGCAGAGGTGGGGTCGAGCTCGTCGTGGCTGGGGGCGGTGGTGCACGGTGTGGAGGCGCTTCGTTTGGCAGTGGTTGATCGATCTATAGGCGAGCGTAGGTGGAGCGGCGGTCGAAGGAAGCAAAGCCCGATGATGGGTTCGAACGCGCGTGGTAGCCTGGGAAGAAGGAGGAAGGTTTAAGGAATTAATTACATTAATTAATTAATCTAATGATGTTGGTTAATTATACTATATATTCGAATGTCTAAAAATCCATAACTCTAACATAAGAGGTCGGATTCGCACGAAAAAAGCAGCGTTGGGTTTGTATTGTCCAACACTATATTTTAGAGACGGTTTGGATGGATTTGGAGCTAGTGAAAATTATGGTTAAATTTGAACGCATGTTCGTTTTTAATCGAAATAAATCGCTGCAACGACGACAGGAACCAAAGTGAGTAAAACCCACTCTCTCTGTCTCGCTTATATTTTTATATAAGTGAGAATAAATTTATTTATGATGATTGATGCTTGTTTGGTGATATATGATATATTATATATATTAGTTGGTTTGGATATATTCCCGCATATTTTAGCAGATGTGACCCTATTCGTTCCCGTGTATGAGCGGATGACCCTTTGTATGCGCGTCTGCCTCGAAGCAGACACTGTACATATTATGTTCATATGTATATTTGTTGCAGGTGACAGGTTGGAGGGATCCAACAGGATTCCTCACTATGGTTGATGTTTATTTACACATATTGTTGTATATGCTGTATTATGTGATGTTTGATGTGATGAATGCCATGTTTTCTATTATTGATGTGAATCCCCTTATTTAGTACTTTTGCAGCATTAGGCCATATTTTTGGAAATTTAAAATATAGAAATGATGATTTCAATTTAAAAAGGATTCCAAAGTGATTTTGAAAATATATATGTTGTAATAATTTTTGAATTGTTAAAGAAATGAATTTATTTTAAATAAATAAAAGGTTATAATTTTTATGTTATAAAAATTATGGCTTTGTGAAATATTAACTATGAATTTTGAAATATAAAGTTAACTATTTTGTAAAATAAGTTAAATTGAGAATTTTGAACTTATTGTAAATGGTTTATATATGAGATTTATAAAATTGATATTTTATAAATAAAAGTAATGGAATTATAAACGAGTTTTATAAGTGTTAAAATGAGAGTTTATAAAAGGAATGTTATTAATAAAGAGACTTAATGAAATGGAAATTTATAAACTGTGTTTTATAAATTTTAGAAATGGATTTATAATCAAGTTTGTCAATGGATTTGCAATTGAAATTTAGAAATGAATTATAATGGACTTTATAATAATGAGATTACAAAAGAATGAATTTGTAAATAAAGAGATTTATAAGTAAATAAACTTATAATGGGATTTTGAGATATAAATGAGATAAATGGGAAATTGGTTAATAAAGGAATTTTATAAATGGAAGTTTTTATAAAATAGAAATGTGAATTGTAAACACTGTTTTATAAATGTGAAATCAATTTAATCTGATAAGCTAAATATGGATTTCTATAAAAGAAAATATATTCACATTTTTAAAGTGAAAAATCCTTAAAATGAATGTTTTGGGAAGTGATATTTTGAAATGGAGTTTAAATGGTTTGAAAATACAATAAGTTGTGAACTCACTTATTATAAAATAAGTTTATGAAATGTTTTCCAAATATTGAAATGGTTTTGAGTATATATCTTTTTAAAGATAATTTGAAGTAAATGATTTGGAAAAGCGATTTAATTAATGAAAGATTAATAAATCAGGCCTAGTGAATGTTTAAGTGCTTAATTTAATTTTGGCCATTTTAGTTTCTCGACTTGATGTGGAAACTATTTAGTCGTACACTTAGTGCGTAACCATCTGTGTAGGCTTGATTATCGTTTGGTGTAAAGGATGTTGATTCGAGTAGTGCGGAGTGACTACTCCTATCTACCGAGCTTCCTTCTTGGCTGAAGGATAGCAAGTTGAAAGATGGGAACGTGATAAGTCTATGAGACTTGGTTTCTGTATGAGGTTGAGTAACGCTTTTGCGTTGTTGGTGCGAAGAGACCGGGATCGGTTTATTCGAAAACCGCTTCGGACCAACCTATATGCGACGATTGTGCAGGTTTGTTTATGATATTGATATTTAGGAATTTCATAGTGAAGGACTGCTTGTTGATCATTTGGGATTAAAATCCTAATGTACATATAGTAGCAGTAGTCTCTTCATTATGAAATATCCAATGCAAGGACTATTCGCTAATAATCCTAAGGGTGATTCCCGATAGGATGTGTTAGGAAAATATCTTTGGTTTGTCCTGTTCCTGGACAACTTGTATGGATGAATGTCTGACAGTGCATTTTCTGAGATTACGTACCTTGGTTTTTACAAACATACATCTGTGGTGGCGGAGAAGGCAACTTCTCTTAGCTTAACACCCTCCTTGAGACGTACGAGCTCAAGGGTTGTATTTTTGTGGAAGGCAATTAGTAGTCAACGGAAATGGCAATGTGGCATCCAAAGATTATATGATATGTGAAAGGTAATCGTTACCTCAAGCCTCATCAACCGGGAAATGACTGAAACAGGGTTAGATGCAGTAGGGCTATGTTGGTCATTCCCATTAGGATATGATCATCCCCTTCTATATATATTTCTTCTCGCTATGACGTTCGGGATGTAAATTATTGTGGATGTATGCTATGAGGGCCCTCGGATAAAGGTTGGTAACGACTGGGGGATGACATATTTGGTACTATCCAGTTATAGAGGTAGGTCGGTCTTGTGTTGGTAGAGGATCTTTGTGATGGATCCTTGGGACATCCATCTAGAGGTGTACCCATCGGAAGGTAGTCCCTTCACCTGGTCATTTGTATGGAATCCATTCTCCACTACGTGCCTGCCATTTTGTTTATATTACCCACTTTGTGGCCATATGCTAGAATTTAATCAATGTATTAATTTCGGCTATTTTAAATATTATTTGTATACTAGACACTAGTAAAATATAACAGGATTTGATATGAAAGGTTTTGGTTATCATAAGGGAAAAACTCATCCGTGTTTATGTGTGGGCATGTCTTATGAGATACCTTTGTTTTGATAAAAAGAACGTCTTTATAACTTTAAAATAAATTCAGTCGAGATGTGTTTTTCTCACGCTGGTTTACCAGACTGATCCAGACGTTCTTCCCTTTCAATGCTCGGGTCAAACCGAGTATATTTACAGGTTCAGATTTGGTGCTTTTGGAGCTTCAGCATATGAGCTGAAGATCTTCATGTCGTATACACGTATCTAGTTATTTTCCGCTGCATTGTTGTTGTAAATTATCAGCATTTGTGAGGACAGGTTGTCATAAGTGTCCAAGCTGATAATTATTTATTCATGTACTCTGATTGATGTATGTATGTTACAGTTTCTCTTTTGTAAAGATTATTCATCTATATTATATGTTATTCCGCTGCGATGTGAGATTCCGTATTGTTATTGTTCTATTCTCCCTTCTTCTTCTCTTCTCTTCTTCTTTATTCTTTCTTTCTTCTCACCCTCTCTCTTCTTTCTCATGACTTTCCATCATTCTGTGCTTTTTGGGTCGGACATGCATGGTTTATTGTCGATTCAAAGGGTATGGATTTGCGGGTCGTCATAATTATAAATCTTTATTCCACTTAATTCAAATCTCATCTCAGATCTGTAATTCTGATGGGTATGTATATATCTTATTATACATATTTTTGGATTGGAAAGGAAAAGAGGAGTCGAATTAAAGGGATGAATTCAGATTTGGGAGATTTGGAAAGCAAGAAATGAAAGTGGAAAATTATATGATTTATGTATAACATTGAACTTTATATCCACGAGTTTCATTTAATTATTATGTGTACGCAAGATCTGTTGAGTTGTAGGCTTAGAAAGAACGTATTTGATTGAAATCTCGCCATATACTCTATAAGTTAGGTAATTGGAATGGAATGGTATTTACACCCTAATCTAAAAATTGAAAATTAGTCCCTGGATTTTTTAAAGTAGAAAATAGATAAGATAGCAAGATTTATTCGAGATCTATGATAATTGGGTTGTAAATTGTTAGCATTAATTTAGATACCCTAATTTGACTTGAAATGTGAATTTTATGTTTTAATTTATTGAGAGCGTCGTGAGTACAATTTAGTTGTATCTATTTCTATGTAATTTCCATAAATTATTTAATTCCATAGCTAAGTATAAAAAAGTGTGTCGTTTGAAATAATAAGGAACATACCAAAAGGAAAGATATGAATAAAGTACGTGTGTTCTCCGTAGTTTGCATTATCTATTTTAATAAAAGAAAAGAGATAATTCCTTGCAATTTTAAATGGAGCAAAAGTTTCACTTTTGGGTAATTTATGAAAGTTATAACGGTAATATTTTTTGGAAAGGATAGCTTTAATATATTAAAATTTGGGAATGAATGTTCTTTACAGAATATACACATAAATGTATGTTCTGGAATTCCTAAGCGTAGGAATTATTGAGTTAAAGATAGGAATATATATATATATATATATGTTGATGTATAACCGTGCCTACCAATTAAAAATAAAAAAATACATAGGGTGTGACGACCGCCCATGACCCCTGCACCGAATCTAGAGAAAGTGCGCTGTAAAGTGTGCCAGGCGACCATGGACGATTGTCAAGGTAAATTAAAACAACAGAATCTATCGTATTACTCACAGCGCATGGACAAAATACAATAGAACATATGTATAGTGAAGCTTTACAGAACAAAATGCCATCATATAAAACTCCATAATAGTTGAATACAAACATCCAAATAGTCAATGCATCAAGCCTCACTACAAATCTCTCAGAGAATACAAAACAGCGGAACATCCAGTACATATAAGAAGATAATATGCAACCCTCTAGCTCGTCTTCGATATCAGCATCGTGAGAAGAGAACAGCACATGTCACCTGCTACCTTGTCTGCCCGTCCCAAAATGGACGAACAGCCCAAGGCGATAAGAATTAAAACATAAAGCCTTGAGTCAGACAACAGTCTTAGTGAGCAGTAAATTAACTAACAACATACCAAAAGAGCATAAAGGAAAAGGAATAGGAATACAACCCTCCCACTCCACCTCTTTCTACAGTGATAGCCCCCAGACACACACTAAGCAGAAGCAACATAGCAGAGCATAAAATTTAAGGTAAAATAATAATCATTCGAGTCAAGGGCGATGTTTTCCAAGTACCAAGGCCTAAATCAGATAAGCACCCAGAAAATACCGCTCTTGAGACCGAATGATGATACAACCAAACATCCATGACTCTGGCTATCACTGTTATCATTGCTTCGATATCACCGTTAATTGAATGACCGGCACATTCTTTCAGCCGTCCGTCAAGGGCTAATGGAAACCCCGGTTCTAGACATAACTCCCGCACGTCGTCGCAGCCCGTGCCTAGGACTATCGAATCTGCCCATAGTACTCGACCATCAACAGTTGGCCGTTGGGACTATCGAACCTGCCCAAACGTACTCTTGCTTAGAGCCTGCTAGAACCTTCAACAACGATGCTATCCAAGCCTCCTAGTCATCCTCCTCGACGACTATTCTCATATCCATTCATTATCCTCGACTCGAATCATATCACCGAGTTATCAACATGCTTGGAACGATCCCGTCTGGATTAAACCAAGTCTTCATCATATGATTGCCTCGCTTCATCACATCCTCGCAAAGCCTCATCTCAATATCACATCATCAAGTCTATGCATAAGAGCTTCATCATCCCGCTACATATGCCACGAGCAGCTTTCCCAATTCAAGAGCCTTTCCCTTAGCTTTTGAATCATCTTTGGTCTAAATCAAATCATCAATCATCTAATTCATAACAATCAATCAAACCAAACATTAATCCAAGCAATCAAGCATTCAAATAAGGTCTAAGTAGATAATCATAACAATAATGGCGTTTTCGTAATTAAAGAGTTGAAAGTCTATCAAGCATGAAAACATGAACAATATCTCTACAAACTTGATGAATGAACTTGCATAGATTAACATATGATAAATGGATGTAACATCATCATCATGAACAATGGATCTATGTGGATCTATACTTGGGATGAAGAAAATGCATGGAAATCACTATTTTAACACCAAATCGAGCCAACAATCCGATATACTCCTTTGGATCCGTGTGAGAGATAATCACCACTCACCAAATCACCAAAACAAACTCAAATCAACATGCTTCAGATCTGGACAGCGAGGGATCAAGCTTGATCTATCACAAATCCGCTTCAAATGAAGAAATCTCACTTCAATGGATGAAGATCTTCAACTTAAGCTCTTGGATCTTCAATCTTGATCTTCGATTTGGATGAAAGGAAGCACTAGATTAGAGTGGAGAAAAGAAGTGAAGAAGTGTAGAAGTCAAGCTCTCAAAATGGCAGCACTTCGTCGCTTCGAAATCCGGATCCCAAAAATGGAACAAAGCCCTCCTATTTATAGCTGAAATCCTTAACTCGGCTGCCTTCTTAAGTCGCTGCCGACTTAACACTATGCCGACCTACGACCTAAAGCTTTGCCGACCTAAAAACCCATACGACTTAACAGAGCCTCCGACCTATCAGAGCCTCCTACCTAAAACTCTCGACCTATCCAAACCTTACGACCTACGACCTAACTGATAAGCCCTCACGCGACTTAACGCACCAGGTCTCAACGAGATACGACTTAACTCCTAGGTCGCTCGCGACTTAACACACAGGCTATGACCTAACACCAAGCCAAAACCCAGCGACCTACGACTTAACAGGTTACGACCTAATTTCTTAAGCTTCCACGCGACCTAACATAAGTCGCGAACAACTGGGATGCGACCTAACTCTACCCAGACTTACGACTTAACTCCTTAAGTCGCTCACTACTACTTAGGTCGTTGCCGACCTAACTACACTAACACGCTAACCCTCTTAAGTCGCTCAACCCTATAGGTCGCTAACTCCTATAGGTCGCTAACTTCCATAGGTCGTCCCAACCGACCTAACAACTTAATTACTAAGTCGCTAACCCGGAACCACTAGGTCGCTAACTCCACTAGGTCGGCCAACCACTTAGGTCGTTAACTCTCCCAGCCGACCTAACACTTAACTAAAACTTAGGTTGCATAATTCTATAGGTCGCTCCAACTAACCCACGACCTAAACCACCATACGACTTAAGACAATACGACCTATTTCTTAACTCGGTCAAAACCTTAAGTCGTCTACTATATCTTTAAGTCGGTCACTACGACCTAACTCTATCCTTAAGTCGTTCCAACCTGTCAACCCACTCCCCCATCTTCCTTAGGTCGCCGCTGACTTACCCCTTAAGTCCTTAACTCGCCCAGACTCATCACTAACTCGTCCAGAACTCATAAGTCGGCTACGACTTAGGACTTAAACAAAATTCTGCCAAAATCTGAAACTTAATAGAAATGCAACCAAAGGTCAACTCTTTTACGATGTTTCGATCCGTGAAAATACGGGTCGTTACATTCTCTCCCCCTTAGGAATTTCGCCCCCGAAATTCCAAACAAACAAAGCAATCAAAGACTATTCTGCACGCCTACCAATCATAGCAATCAACAAACCATGCATCCAATTCTAGCTTAGCATGCAGAATTCTAAAACCAGAGCAAGTTACAATATCGTGAGATGACACGACACCTTAGGGCCATACCTTGAAGAGTTCAGGATGAGCTGCCTTCATCCTCTCTTCCACCTCCCACGTACAGTCGTTATCATCATCACTCCATTGTATCTTGAGCAACTTAACTACCTTCCTCCTAAGCTGTTTCGTGTCGGTTTCAACAACACGAAGCGGCTTACGAGGTCTTCTATCGACTGGATCAACTTCAAAATCTTCATAGCTATCTGCAGAAACTACTGTATTCGAGTCGTGCACATACTTCCGTAGATATGATACATGAAAAACATTGTGCACACTCGACATCTTCTCTGGTAACTCCAATCTGTAGGCGAGCTTCCCAATTCGCTCGATGATCGGGAATGGTCCAACAAATCTCAAAGTCAATTTTCCTTTCTTCCCGAATCGAATAACATTCTTCAGTGGAGAAATCTTCACAAAAACCATATCACCAACGTCGAATTCCAAATACTTACGACGCTTATCGGCATAACTTTTCTGATGGTCTTGGGCTGCCTTCATCCGTTGCCGAATGATCTCTATACAATCCGAAGTCTGTCGAATCATCTCTGGCCCAAGTATCAGCTTTTCTCCGGTCTCTAACCAACATGTCGGAGAGTTACACGGTCTCCTATATAATGCCTCATACGGTGCCATACCAATGCTTGACTGGTAACTGTTGTTGTATGCAAACTCCACCAAATGAAGGTGATCTTCCCATGATCCTCCGAAATCCAAAACACAAGCTCTAAGAAGATCTTCCAAAACTCGGTTGACTCTCTCAGTCTGACCATCTGTTTGAGGGTGATAAGCTGTACTCAAACACAACTCGGTTCCCAAAACTTCCTGGAAGCTCTTCCAAAATCCACTAGTGAACAATGGGTCTCGATCGCTCACTATACTCTTCGAAATACCATGGAATCGAACTATCCACTTAACATACAACTCAGCCAACTTTGATGCAGTCCTAGTCGATCGAACAGGAATGAATCTCGCACTCTTGGTCAGACGATCCACAATGACCCAAATCCCTTCATTTCCCGTTCTTGTTCTAGGTAGTCCATCAATAAAATCCATCGATATCTGCTCCCACTTCCATGTAGGAACTTCTAATGGCTGAAGCAATCCACTAGGCTTCTTCTGCTCGGCTTTTACCAACTGGCAGTTCATACACTTGGAAATAAAATTCCCAACATCCTGCTTCATGCCTTCCCAGTAGTAGGTTCTCTTCATATCCCGATACATCTTATTTCCACCTGGATGAATTGTCAACTTTGAGTGGTGACTTTCCTTCAGAACTTCACTTCTCAATTCATCTATATCGGGAACAACTAATCGTCCTTGCTTCCGAAGCCAACCCTCTCGATCGACCTCGAATCCTTTATCCTTTTCTGGATCTAATCCAGATTCCAAATTACGGATAATCCTGACAAGCTTATCGTCTCGCTTTTGGCTCTCGCCAATCCTTTCCACAAGAGAAGGTCTTATCGATAAGTTTGCCAACATCTCAGGTTCCAATTCGCATCTAGGCCTGAAGTCAAATCCAGCTAAATACTCGAGATTCTTCCATTCAGAAAACATGGCCCCCAGTCTTGCATGTCTTCGACTTAACGCATCTGCCACTGCGTTACCTTTTCCCGGAGTATAAGCTATACCAAAATCATATGATGCCAAAAACTCTAGCCAACGTTGCTGCCGAAGATTCAAATCCTTTTGGGAGAAAAGATACTTCAACGACTTATGATCTGTAAACAACTCGAATCGAACTCCCAATAGATAATGTCTCCACATCTTCAGAGCAAATACAATCGCCGCTAACTCCAAATCATGAGTCGGGTAATTCCTTTCATGCGGCTTCAGTTGTCGACTTGCATATGCAACAACTTTATCCCTCTGCATCGGCACTGCTCCAAGTCCAGTACCACATGCGTCGGTGTAAACCACCATCTCATCATTCCCACTTGGAATAGTCAAAACAGGAGCACTCGTCAATCTCTCTTTCAGGATTCCGAAAGCTTGCTCACACTTAGCATCCCAACTGAACATTTGGTTCTTTTTCGTCAATCCTGTTAACGGTGCAGCTACCTTGGAGAAGTCTTTGATAAACCGTCGATAATATCCTGCTAATCCAAGAAAACTTCTCACATCAGATGCATTCTTAGGTCTAACCCAATCCTGGATTGCTGCCACCTTAGCGGGATCAACCGCTATTCCACTTCCAGAAATCACATGGCCTAAGAACCTCACTTCACTCTTCCAGAAGTGACACTTCGAAAACTTAGCCTTCAGCTGATGTTTCCGTAAGATTTCCAAAACAATACGCAAGTGCGTCTTGTGCTCTTCTTCCGTTCTGGAATAAATCAGAATATCATCCACGAACACAAGTACGAACTTGTTCAACTGATCTCTGAACACTCTATTCATAAGATCCACAAAATATGCTGGCGCGTTAGTCAATCCAAACGGCATTACCAGCCACTCAAAGAAACCGGATGGTGTTCGAAAAGCAGTCTTCGGCACACTATCCTTAGCCACTCTCAACTGGTGAAATCCTGTTGCCAAATCCATCTGAGAAAACACCTTGGCTTCGTGAAGCTGATCAAACAAGTCATCTATTCTCGGCAATGGATACTTGTTCTTCTTAGTCACCTTATTCAGCTCACGATTCACACAATCTCAACGACCCATCTGCCTTGGTTGCAAACACAACTGGTGCACCCCACTCGGACACACTACGCCGAATGAATCCTTTCTGCAAAAGATCATCAACTTGCACCCTCAACTCTTGCTGTTCCCTAGGCGCCATCCGCCTAAGAGGCATCACAACAGGTCTGGCTCCCTCAACTAGATCTATACGAAACTCGATCTCCCTATGCGGCGGCAACCCTTTGACTTCGTCAAAGACATCCTCGAATCCATTCGCGATTGGCACTAATGACAGTCCATCCCGTGGAACAACTAGCGAATACATGAAGCTCATGAAGACGCCTTCTTCATGCTTACATCGTATCACAACCTTTCGCCCCTCCACATTCTCGACTGTCACTTCCAACCTCTCGCAATCAACCTTTGCCGCATACTTCCTAAGCCAGTCCATACCCAAAATAATTCCGAACCCCGCAAAGTTCAGAACAAAACAATCACAAACAAAAGAGCAACCATGACTCGACACAATCAGACCACGGCATAACATACACAAACAAGACGAACCCCCAACTGGATTAGTCACAACCAATGGCCTATCAACAATATCCGGTTCCAAACCCAACCGGCCTACAAGTTCACTACAAACAAACGAATGCGACGCTCCAGTATCAAACAACACTCTAACTGGAACACCACATAAGAAAAGAGTACCTTGAACCACCACACTCTTTCCCTTCTCTTCTGCGGTAGGAGCTTTCGAAGACGACGGAACAGCTCCCAAAGCATAAGCCTGCACAATCTGCTTGTCCCTTCTCGGTTCTGGACAATTCTTCTTGAAATGCCCCGGCTTGACATAGTTGTGACACTTCATCGGTACCTTCGGATTCTTACAATCCTTAGAGAAATGGCCCTTCTACTGACAATTATAGCAAGTCACTTCGCCTTTCGGCTTCTTCTGGCCATCCCTACCCTTCTGCTGTTGTTGCTTCCTCTTCTTGTTTCCACCCTGCTGGGGTTTAGACTCTTCCCTGGTCACAGCAACAACAGATCCTTCCTTAGGAAACAGACTCTCATGCCTGAGAGCTTTCTCCACAAGCTTCTCAAATGAATCATCCAGATGACCCACCAACTGCCTCCCAAGATAACTGACCAAGCCCGTCACAAACTTCTCATTCTTCTGGTATGCAGACTCAATATATGACCGGGCATACTTGGACAAAGCTTCTAACTCAGAAACATACTCAAGGATTGATCTTCCACCTTGCTTGAGCTCCACAAACTTCTTGAACAGAACAGACTTCTGAGCTACAGAAATGAACTTAGCTTCAAATCTAGCTTGGAATTGCTCCCAAGTAATCTCTTCCTCCACAGTATTGATGGTAATTGAGTTCCACCAATCAGAGGCTCTCCCTTGAAGCTGCCTTGATGCCAACTTCCTCTTAGTTGCATCATCAATTCCCAAATCACCAAAGATCCTTCTACAAGCATCTATCCACCTCTGGACCTCAATAGTTGATTCTGTTCCCAAGAAAACCTTCCCTCCAAGAGCAGTATAGTCCTTGCACAACTTAGCAAAATCCACTGGTTTCGGAGTCTGAACCTGAACTCCAACATCAACTGCCGCCCCCGGAACTGGTATCCTTCTCATTATCGAAGTCATCATAGCTTCGAACATAGCTGCATAATCAGCAGTTCCCTCAGTAGCACGGCCTTCCCTAGCAGCTGGTCTCCCTCTTCGACTCATTCTCAATATCTATAAAAAGGAATGATTAGAACATCTAGAGAAACAACTGCATAAAGGACTCAATTCTACTAAGCTACTATATTATATATAGTATTCATCCATCAAAATACAATTACGTCTCTCATACGTAGTTACGTCAGTGAGCGTTGGGTAAAATCGATTAACCAATGCTCCGATACCAAATGTGACGACCGCCCATGACCCCTGCACCGAATCTAGAGAAAGTGCGCTGTAAAGTGTGCCAGGCGACCATGGACGATTGTCAAGGTAAATTAAAACAACAGAATCTATCGTATTACTCACAGCGCATGGACAAAATACAATAGAACATATGTATAGTGAAGCTTTACAGAACAAAATGCCATCATATAAAACTCCATAATAGCTGAATACAAACATCCAAATAGTCAATGCATCAAGCCTCACTACAAATCTCTCAGAGAATACAAAACAGCGGAACATCCAGTACATATAAGAAGATAATATGCAACCCTCTAGCTCGTCTTCGATATCAGCATCGTGAGAAGAGAACAGCACCTGTCACCTGCTACCTAGTCTGCCCGTCCCAAAATGGACGAACAGCCCAAGGCGATAAGAATTAAAACATAAAGCCTTGAGTCAGACAACAGTCTTAGTGAGCAGTAAATTAACTAACAACATACCAAAAGAGCATAAAGGAAAAGGAATAGGAATACAACCCTCCCACTCCACCTCTTTCTACAGTGATAGCCCCCAAACACACACTAAGCAGAAGCAACATAGCAGAGCATAAAATTTAAGGTAAAATAATAATCATTCGAGTCAAGGGCGATTTTTTCCAAGTACCAAGGCCTAAATCAGATAAGCACCCAGAAAATACCGCTCTTGAGACCGAATGATGATACAACCAAACATCCATGACTCTGGCTATCACTGTTATCATTGCTTCAATATCACCGTTAATTGAATGACCGGCACATTCTTTCAGCCGTCCGTCAAGGGCTAATGGAAACCCCGGTTCTAGACATAACTCCCGCACGTCGTCGCAGCCCATGCCTAGGACTATCGAATCTGCCCAGAGTACTCGACCATCAACAGTTGGCCGTTGGGACTATCGAATCTGCCCAAACGTACTCTTGCTTAGAGCCTGCTAGAACCTTCAACAACGATGCTATCCAAGCCTCCTAGTCATCCTCCTCGACGACTATTCTCATATCCATTCATTATCCTCGACTCGAATCATATCACCGAGTTATCAACATGCTTGGAATGATCCCGTCTGGATTAAACCAAGTCTTCATCATATGATTGCCTCGCTTCATCACATCCTCGCAAAGCCTCATCTCAATATCACATCATCAAGTCTATGCATAAGAGCTTCATCATCCCGCTACATATGCCACGAGCAGCTTTCCCAATTCAAGAGCCTTTCCCTTAGCTTTTGAATCATCTTTGGTCTAAATCAAATCATCAATCATCTAATTCATAACAATCAATCAAACCAAACATTAATCCAAGCATTCAAATAAGGTCTAAGTAGATAATCATAACAATAATGGCGTTTTCGTAATTAAAGAGTTGAAAGTCTATCAAGCATGAAAACATGAACAATATCTCTACAAACTTGATGAATGAACTTGCATAGATTAACATATGATAAAATGGATGTAACATCATCATCATGAACAATGGATCTATGTGGATCTATACTTGGGATGAAGAAAATGCATGGAAATCACTATTTTAACACCAAATCGAGCCAACAATTCAATATACTCCTTTGGATCCGTGTGAGAGATAATCACCACTCACCAAATCACCAAAACAAACTCAAATCAACACGCTTCAAATCTGGACAGCGAGGGATCAAGCTTGATCTATCACAAATCCACTTCAAATGAAGAAATCTCACTTCAATGGATGAAGATCTTCAACTTAAGCTCTTGGATCTTCAATCTTGATCTTCGATTTGGATGAAAGGAAGCACTAGATTAGAGTGGAGAAAAGAAGTGAAGAAGTGTAGAAGTCAAGCTCTCAAAATGGCAGCACTTCGTCGCTTCGAAATCCGGATCCCAAAAATGGAACAAAGCCCTCCTATTTATAGCTGAAATCCTTAACTCGGCTGCCTTCTTAAGTCGCTGCCGACTTAACACTATGCCGACCTACGACCTAAAGCTTTGCCGACCTAAAAACCCATACGACTTAACAGAGCCTCCGACCTATCAGAGCCTCCTACCTAAAACTCTCGACCTATCCAAACCTTACGACCTACGACCTAACTGATAAGCCCTCACGCGACTTAACGCACTAGGTCTCAACGAGATACGACTTAACTCCTAGGTCGCTCGCGACTTAACACACAGGCTACGACCTAACACCAAGCCAAAACCCAGCGACCTACGACTTAACAGGTTACGACCTAATTTCTTAAGCTTCCACGCGACCTAACATAAGTCGTGAACAACTGGGATGCGACCTAACTCTACCCAGACTTACGACTTAACTCCTTAAGTCGCTCACTACTACTTAGGTCGTTGCCGACCTAACTACACTAACACGCTAACCCTCTTAAGTCGCTCAACCCTATAGGTCGCTAACTCCTATAGGTCGCTAACTTCCATAGGTCGTCCCAACCGACCTAACAACTTAATTACTAAGTCGCTAACCCGGAACCACTAGGTCGCTAACTACACTAGGTCGGCCAACCACTTAGGTCGTTAACTCTCCCAGCCGACCTAACACTTAACTAAAACTTAGGTTGCATAATTCTATAGGTCGCTCCAACTAACCCACGACCTAAACCACCATACGACTTAAGACAATACGACCTATTTCTTAACTCGGTCAAAACCTTAAGTCGTCTACTATATCTTTAAGTCGGTCACAACGACCTAACTCTATCCTTAAGTCGTTCCAACCTGTCAACCCACTCCCCCATCTTCCTTAGGTCATCGCCGACTTACCCCTTAAGTCCTTAACTCGCCCAGACTCATCACTAACTCGTCCAGAACTCATAAGTCGGCTACGACTTAGGACTTAAACAAAATTCTGCCAAAATCTGAAACTTAATAGAAATGCAACCAAAGGTCAACTCTTTTACGATGTTTCGATCCGTGAAAATACGGGTCGTTACATAGGGTAATAAATAAAGCATAATATATGTCGGTATTCATATTAGTTATAACTAGACGACTTGTTATTAATAGTGCAATAAATCATAGGACTGGGAGGATGAAATGAAAAAGAAATAGTGACTCCAAAACTTATGAACAGTGATTGAAAATTTAGTGGGTAATTAATGTGTAGTAATTGGAGTTTCATGAATTAAGTGGTGACATAAATGCATTTAATAAGACTAACTAAAGAATTTAATATGACATTTATGGAAAAAACAAAATAGGCATAATGAGTTGAATTTGAACAAATAAATAAACTTCATTAGTGATTGTCCAATTTGAACAATAATGACCATTTATTACGGACAATTGATTTTTTTGGGACATTAAAGGAAGTAAAGATTATAGGAAATAAGTGTATAAAATAAGAATAGGTTCGTGGTAAATAAGTGAATTAAATACTAGTCAATAAACTTAGGAGGCAGTATAATTTTTATATTAGGAAATTATATAGCTTCAATAATATGTTTAGGACAAGTGTGAATTAGTGGGCCTAGACCAATATTTAGGCCTAGGATAATTAGTTTGATTAAGAGTTGGTTGGGATATGAGATCAGTAGAGTTACACAACAAAAGTCTGCCCATCACCTAGAGGCTACCAGTAGTTGTGTAAACGTACTACTGACGTTTGACATCTCCAAGCATAGGACCCATGTGGAAGGGATAAACTTTTGTGTATAGTTGTGGGAAAATATACTAAGAGTTCATCTCGAATTTGAAGTATTAAAAGGCTCAGTACCTTTAGGAATGTCAAGGTGTTTACTACAGGGTGGGAGGTATTAAATGGTCGTTAAGTCTGCCTCTTCTCTGTATACGGAGCCTTAAATAACCTACAACGGGACCTAATAGGGAAATGGGGTATGTTTCATTTCTAATAAGAGGTATTAAGTAACTAGGATGGGTATTTTCCTTGACTTACATTAGCATGGTCTAAATGGGATTTCAGCTGTGGTAGTTCGACGGGCTATGTCGGTGTTGTTGTTGGATCGGTATTTAATATTAGGGCCGGCATATAGGCTTTGATTACCAGTGGTCCCAAGTAGTCGTTAGTAAAGACATGGGTTATGCCCTGACGGATTTCGCTTCCTACTAGTGTAAAATCTGTATGGGATACGCAAAGACCTTAAATGTTTAATTAGTTATTTGTTTGTCGAAGGTAGACTAGTTAACCCTTGGATAAGTCTTTGAGATGTGTTTGTAATATGTCTAATTAAATTATAAAGCCATATCTAGGGGTCATCGGCTTTGTAACTAGGGTCGGTTGACTATCGATTACATTATGGAGGGCCCACTTGGGATTGAGGTATTAAATAGTCGTTCGGTATGCCTCATCCCAATTCAAGAAGTATTAAGTGGCCGAGGTATTCTTGGGTAGCACAATGCTTATATATATTGGCATATATATACTTATACCTCGAAGAAGGTTGAATATATCGTACACATAGATGGAATTAAATGGATAAGCTGTGAAGAATAAACATAACACCTAAATAGAAATCAATCGACATAAATGAGTGTAATGGATAAAGTATGTAGTTTTCCAGTAACCAAAACATTGTTCTAACCCCCTCCTCATTACAATACATAGGATAGATTTAGAGGGACCGGCTATTGGTGCAAAAGGGAAACGGTAGAGGGAGATGTCTTCTCATTCATGCTCGTCACTGACAAGGCAACCAGATATCCAAGGAATAATATTGATTCTAAGGTAGTAGCCTTAGTTGGTATATATAGTCTGCCATATTTTTCTATTCTGCTGTGAAGTTATAGCTCTCTGATATACTTATGTTAATTTCAGGTTACCAACACCAATGATCCATACCTTGGTGGACTTGGATTTTGATTTAGTCGAAATTCAGGTCTATAAAGGTGCAGGTTGTTATAATTGGTATGAAAGCTTACGTTGGTCGATTATAGGAATTAGGATACGCAGAGAGAATGTATTTGTATTTTTACCATATATATATATATATATATATATATATATATATTATACGTTAAACTCTATGAACTCTGACTATAAAAGTAGTTTCGACCATACTCTAAAAAGATAGATGAGGCAACTATGAGTTGGAACAATAAATAGAGTTAAATTGACATGCTTACCCCGATTAACCCACTGGGTGGAGGATCTAAGGTAAGGTGTTGACCAAGAAGAGCGTGAGTGTGACATATAGAAGGATCCCGGAGACTGGATGGCAATTTACTCCTTTATTGGATATGGACTACCTTATGATGGTGGATTGTCGATTGAAGACTTACATTTTATCTAAATAGATGGGAAGTAAGAACCTATATGTTGCAAGCATCCGAAAGTAAGATGTGAAAAAGGATTGAGCAAGTTCCCACAAGAAGCCATGCATTAATCACCATAAGAGGATAGTCTGATTTTTATTGTATACCCGTAATAAGAAGAGGTTAAGAGAAAAAAGGAAAAGAAGAAAAGTCTAAAAGAAAGGATAATTAAAGTCTATTTCTGAGTTCGACCCCATGTGAAAGAATTTGATAAAAAGATTTTGGAAATTCGTTGAAATGTTTTGAATGATTTTCAAAGGATTTATTTTTTTAAAAAGGACCATGTCATTGGAAAGTTGTTGTTTTGAAAAAGTAAGGAAATTTTAAGTAGCTATTTCAGATTCCTAGTGAAGTTTAAAATTGGCTGGGTCAAAAAAATTTGATCTAAAAGGTTTTTGGTAAAGGGGTTTTTTGTTTTTGAAATGAAGGGAAAAGAGAGCGTATGTTTGGCTCGAAGATTGTTTATATTTTTGTAAATTTAGAAGTTCCTTTTTGAAATTCTTTCTAAGGGGTGGATAAATAGAAATGATATTTGATTGAAATGAGGTAAAGAGAATAAAACGGTAAGAATGTCTGATAATGAACATGGGAAGAATATTCCCATATATGGAATATATGGAGAAAAATAACTGAAATAGATTTATACATATCTCTTTTCATGTTAATGAAGAAAAACCCAACGACTAAAAGAAGTGGGCGAATGCACTGCAATGAGTCAATGGGGAAAACAATAAAAGGGGAAAAGAGATATGTAAGAAGAAGCCACTCGAAGACGATTTAAGTATGAGAAATCTAATAGCATCAATATTTGGAAATTTAAATAAGAATGACGTTAGGAATTTATATTAAAACAATGTTGGTAATCTAGTTAGGAACTATATAGGAAGTTAAAGGAAAAGCATAGGAAAAATGGATAATTTCCATAAATATGTGTAATAATTGTCCATATCGTTTAGAAGTCCCCCTCATAGGCTATTAGAATCTCCGCTAAGGTTGAAATCGGAAATAGAATGAGTAGTATGAAAATGATAGGATGGAAGTTATTCTTGTCTACTCTAGTTTTCATTGTTTAAAGTTATAGAAGATGTTCTTGAAAAATGGTTTGGTATGATAATTGAGTTTTTGGATACAAACATGATAAATGTTTTGAGTTAAGGATCCTACTTTTTAAAAAGTAAATCTCTGCTATAGAAAGCCTTTGAAAAAGGAAGTTTGGTTAGAATGGGAAATTTTCATGGCTCCTTTCGGAAACCAAGCAAATTTTTGAAAAAGGTTTCTAAGTTTATATTTCCAAAGATAAAAGTTTTGGATAAAGTACTTCATGATTGTGAAGTTTTAATTTATTAAAACCGAGTAAAGGTTTAGGATATGAATAAAATAGCTACGAATCCTCGTATGGTAGCAATAAGGAATCCCTGTTTAATATAAGGATATTAGTAAGAACCTAAGAATGTTGATTAGACATGTATGGAAGCCATAAGAATAACCCTCAAAGAAATGGGGAATAGTACCAAAGTACACTTTTGTGAGTCCTAGGGTATACTCGTATGAAAGTCAACGATAAATGAAGTAAATACCAAAGTATGAGAATAATTTCAAGGGATTTTGATTGAAGGTAGAAAGTAGTATGATCAAAGAAGAGGGTAATGAGATGGAAAACACACATAAAGGATGTTGGTTGACTCAAGGTTAAAGAAGAAAAGATAGGTGGTAGGAAAGTTATTCCACCAAGCTAATTTTCCGATGAGTTATTCTAAATATGCATAGTATATATTTCTTACCCACTGCAGTGTAGAAATGCAGAGTTTATCCCATAATCAGATGTAATAATTAAAGTAATGGATGTACCGTGTTTATTAGAAGACAAGGAGGTAAGTTAATACATGTAGGTTATAGTAGAATGGCATAATAGAAATGTTCATCTTAATTAAGTAAGAAGTGATAAAGCCACAACATCATTAACACTAGTTGATGTTGGAGGGTGGCTTCCACCAATGTTTTTTTAGGTTGTTTGGGTTATAATCACTAGTTATCTCCCTTTGGGTATTGGAAAAGCATACGATATGATATAAGATATGTTCCTATCTTATTGCTATGTTGATTCTCTGAATGAGCTTGATGGAGTTGGAGGTATGCCCTAGGGGCAATTATTTAATTTGTTGCATATGTCAAACTTGATAATCAATCTTATTCGAAATAAAAGGTGTTTTCTTTCTATTATATACTTGATATAATATGTTATATTAATTTATTTATTTAATTAAAAGTAATAGAAAATCCATAAATGGTATGTTTTGTGATAGCAGTTACAATGTGTTGTAATCATGAGTGCTTTATCATAATAAAATAAACATATTATTAAAATATTCCTAGTCAAGATGTATCGAGACTGGATATCGATACATCCATTAAGACTAGAGTACATACACTCTTCAAATGTTGGGCAGTGTATTACTCATGACTGCTGGGGCACCAAGGCGTTACGTACTGATAGTTATTGGATAACTATGGAATGACTGACTTGATAGTTTTATGTTGATTAATATAACTAAGAAAAAACAAAAAATATCGATGTGACAAAATCAAACGGTTCTCTTGATTTAAATTAAAAGTATATTTAATAGAAAATCCATAAATGGTACATTTTGTGATAGCAGTTACAATGTGTTATAATCATAAGTGATTTATCACAATAAAATAAACATACTATTTTAAATATTCCTAATCAAGATGTATTGAGACTGTATATCAATACATTCATAGAAACTAGAGTATGCAATGCTCTCCAAATGTTGGGTAGTGTATTACTCATGACTATTGGGGGCACCAAGGGGTTACGTACTGATAGTTATTAGATAACTATGAAATGACTCACTCGATAGTTTTCTGTTGGTTAATATAAGTTAGGTCAAACAAAAAATATCAGTGTGACAAAATCACACAATTTTCTTGACTTGAGAATACTATTGAACATCAACGTGGAAGCTCCGCTTTGATTGTAGTTAAATCGTAGCAAGAAGTCCATCGAAAGACTATAGTTGGATCGAGTTGAAGCAATGGAATTGAAACACTATTAAAGAGAGGATTCGTCTCCTCGGTTTTATGAGGTTAATATCACGATCAACTGAAGTCAACTCAAAATCAAAGACTCTGGCCAAAGTAATTCGGTTAATAATAATTTTTATTATTGAACCAAGAACTTTATGTTTGGACTATAGAGTTGACTATGGGAGATATTGGAATTTTGACTATTACCAAATTTCATAAGTCCAAAGCGATATAGTTTTGACGAAGAGAACTGGTGTAAATAGTTGTCGCTATTAGGTAACGCTTAAATAAATTAAAATTAGATTTTACCGAATCTATGTAAGCGATATATTTGGCTATAATGTCACACCACCCTTTAAGTGATGTGTGAACATTAATATTTGAATAGTTTGATATTAATCGCTGACCAAATTTACACCCAAGAGTCACGCAAGTGAAATATTGAATACTCCTACTACCACTTGATTTAATTAATTATAATTGTTATAAATTAATTAAATTAATTAATATTTATGAAATATTAATTATAAATTTTATTTAGTTTGTGTTGATCAATATTAAATAGTGTGTATATAATAATTATAAACACGCGCATCGATATACGATATCGATGTGCATTTAAATTGGATTTAATTGCACATTTATTTGATCAGGCTTGAAGCAGTCAGAAGGCCCAAGTGAGGGCGGGTATGACCTGCTATATGAAGGGTTGAATGGGATTGACTAATGATTCAAAGGGTGGGAATGGGTAAGAGAAAAGCATGAATCTAGATCCTTGTTTTTCTCCTTTGAACCTTAGCTATTTATACATCTCACATCCCATTCTAAAAAGGTTAATTGAAGCCTCCACTCTCACTAAATTAGGCTTGCCACTCTTGCCTATCCTCACCTCATTTTTAAGCTTCCAAATACAAAAATTAAATCAAATTTAAATATCGGTGGATGCTGCATTCACATTAGTAGCTCTTTCTGGATTCTGGACTCTGATTCAAGGAGCTTTGATTCAATATTTAAGGTGTTTCATCAAGGCTACATACAAGGTAAATTTTATGTATTTACATTTACATATTAATATATAATTACTCATTCATTATTATATGCCAAGGTTATCTATATATACACACACACTTTATAACAAATTTACACAAATTGGTGATGTCTTCATTTAGATGATAATATTTATGTGTGTGTGTGTCTAAATAAATAAAATTACATACGTATTTTCATACATATTACTCATGGCTTAAAATTTTGTTTTAATATTAAAATGATCTACAACAAAATTGATTAAAATATAAATATTACTTAGTAAAATATGTTTTATATATTATGAATATATATAACTATATTTATATATTTGAGAAAAAAAAGTTTTTTTATGTATATATATATATTATAAATTCGAATATAACATAATATTTTATTTTATTTAAATGTTGCATATAATATATATATATACACACACACATATACATACATAATTACATATATAAATTGCATAAAATATGTGTATATAAATTTCAATATAATATGTACAAGTGCAAACTTGTTTTCGAAAAATAATAATTTAATTTTTTGTTTCCGTATGGAATTTAATTAATTAAAAAAATTTATTTTAGTTAATTAAAACAATTTAAAAGTGAAAAAGGACTTTTTATGGCTGAAAAATATATATGTTCATACATATATACATTTATTATTAATCTACATGAAAGCATATTCATATATATAAACATATATATATATATACATAGAATTTCCTAAATATAATTTCAAATAAAAAATCAATTTTTGAAATATATATACATTTATATATATATATTCAAAATTAGTATATTAATTTGAATTTGAAGTTACTAGATATTTGTTTTGTAGATCAAGATCTAAATCCAAATTTTGAATTTTAAATTTGATTTTAACTTTTATTGTTATCTTTAATACATTTATAATTATGTTATATTACAATATAGTGCATGTGTATATATGTGTAAAACAAATTTATATAAATGCCTGTATTTACAAACACTATTTTGCAATAATATAAAACTATATATTTGTACACACACACACACACACATATATATATATATATATATGTTAGTTGCGATGTAAATCCCAACTTCTATACATGGACATAATAAACCACATACACCATTTATGTTGCACGTGCACGTGTATATGTGTATATGATACACATATTACATTATAACTATAATTATAGTAATAAAATAAAACTTTAATTATCGATTTAAATAAAATATTGATTTTACATAGAAGAAAGTTAGAAAAAATTCAAAATGCATTTAGACTACATAGGCCCATTAAAGATACAATAAAGGAATTTTTTTGAAATTTAACCATTTCTTCCGTTGCGGGTTGGCCCAGTTCCAACAATCGCATCGGAGGCGAATAACCTATGTTGTCTAAATTAGTCATATTAGGGATAACTAATTAAGCTTACAACCCAGTTAGTAGGGTGTCTAAGCTGGATTATTGGGTATTCAAGTACCATGTCCCGCCTGGCTATTGGCCCGACTCAAACAGTTATGTGAGCCCAAAGGTTGTCCCTAATAGTAAAGGCCCAATTTGAATTAGGGTCTTGGGTTAATTTTAAAATTATTTTGAAATTAAAATATAAGTTTTAAATTTATAAGTTAAATTTAAAATAAACCACATATTATAAAAGTTATAATATAATTTTCAAAAAGTTTGAAAATGTTTTCAAAAATATAATTTATTAATAAAATAAATAAATAAATTAGTTAATTAAATATATATATATACATGTTTAATATATATAATGATATATGTTATGTTATCTTGAATTTTTTAAGACAATATGGGTATACTTGCGTGTATAAAAGAATTTTCGAAATTAATAAAATTTAATTAAAACTGTTTAATTAAATAAATTAATAAAAAGTTAATTAATAAATTAAAATACATATATATAAGATATATGTGTGTTACCATATATTCAATGTAATATGCTATGATTGAGTAATATAATAATTAATTAAAGTGTTAATTAACTAAATTAATTAAATAAGATTAATCAATATAATGTTATACATAAAATATTATAGAAGTTAAATAAAGAACAAAAGTTATATAATAATAAAACTTATATAATATAAATGTATAAACTAACGGTGGAACATTAAAGAAACCCTAAATAGACCCAAGAAATAAATACATATGTCAAAATACACATACTGTGATTTCTGATGTATCCAACGCTAGAATCACGAGGGTATTTGATAAGAAATACATTATTCCACAAGTTGATATTACTCAATTAGAAAATATTGAAGATTACGAATCTTTAACATGTGTGTTGTCTTTTACCATTTATATATTAATAAATTACTTGCATACTCTCTGATTTTTGAACGAACTCAAGCTAGAGATGGTATGTGTAGTATTATTAATACATTAATAAGACAAGGTAAGATAACTATATGTATTTGTTGAGAAAACTCAAGATACATATTCTATAATTAGGATGTCACGAAATGGAAGGTACGAATGAATAATTTCTTTCGATTTGTTGAGCAAACTCAAGGTCGCAATGAAATTAGGATAAGGAACCATGGGTTAGGAGTTGTGTATGATACAATTGATAAGCAATTATCCATCGTTTGTGGGGCTATGACTTGTTGAGCAAACTCAAGGTCTCCCAAGTTAGATGACTCCTGATACCCACTAATGAAGTCAAAAGACTTCTATGTTTCATCTTAGGGTTTGGAGAAACATAAAAGACCAGTGGGAGCGTTATTAGAAAAATGAAATGGTAACATTTAACCTTTCTAATATTGCAAGAACATCTGCTATATAAAATTATAATAATCTACATTGATAAATCTATCTAATTAATAATTGACAATATGTTTATCAATTAAAATTTACAAATTAATTGAATTAATATTGGCAAATAGAAACATAAAATATATTTACCAATAAATTTTTGCATGTTGACCAATGCAAGCGCCTAATTATACAACCACTAAATACATTTATAACTTGGTCACTTACGAGTTTACATGCCCGATACTGTGTATTGTCTTTAATGAGTTTTGAACTCCAAAAGAAATATAAGGATATGATTATTTGATTCATTTCCAATCACATATAACTGTTATACGATGAACGATCACCACTCGTAATGTATGAAACATCGATGAAATTGGTTCATTCGAAAGAAGTAAACCTTTGTGTGGGATCGTGTATTCAATATGATTGATTTCAATCATGATCTTATTGTGTTAAATGTAAAACTAGACCAAAAGCTACAAGATAGATCTGAGAACTTGATCATCGAAATGTTTGTTTGATCGTTTACATAGAGTGTAACTTATTTGATATCCTTAAATGTAAAGGATGACCAAATGCACTTTTGTAAAGAGTTCTTTACGATATTATAGTAAGAGTTTCCTTTGAATGGTTTGAACATTGAGAAAGGAAAGTGAATGTATAAGAGTGGATGTAATCTAAGGCACGGTTAGGTTGAAGCGACTGAATGGTCACTTCTGCTTCATAAAGAAACATTGAAAACTAGAATCATAAAATAATAGTTAATGCTTAATATTGAAATAAGAAATATGATTTCTATTCCAGATTGTATTTTCAAATAGAAAATTGTTTTCAATGAAGATTTATTTCTTTGAATTTAAGATACATGATCTGAAAATTCTCGATGGTAAACCAGTTATAGTAAATGAAAAATAGCTATATTAAGTGGTTGAATGGAGTTTTGTATTCATACTCTATATAATAATGACATAAATAGTGGGAGCATGCCATATAACACTTACTGGTCGCATCAAGTTATGAAAATTGTTTTACGTAAAATGTACCAAACATTATCTATGGAATAATAATAATAATTCAGTATTGATTGAAAAATAGACATAGTTTTATTTCAATATGAATATTCGTTATAAAATAAAATTATAGTACAGGTATTTGTGATGCACTGAAAAATACAGAAGTATCTAAATTTATTTGCAATTATTTTGGAATTATGGACTAAGCCACAGTTTTGAGAAATAATTTTTATTATATGATTATGAATCATATGGTACTAGTAAATTATATCTCAGACAATTAAGGGCAAAGCACTCATTTAGTGGGAGCATCATAAGAGTTGATGAACTCTACGGATTAAATTATATAGATGTATGCAATTGAAAGTCTATTAATTCCAAAATAGTTCCACGTACTTTGTGTATACATCAATGAATTATCACAAACATGAACATGTATACTAAATGCACATGTAGCATGTTAATGATGAAGTCAATAGAATATAGAATGGAAGTAAATAAAATAACGTGCAATAGAAAATAAAATTGATTCGATTTGATCGAATATGTGAGTATATTGGAAAGAGTTCTGAACGTGCCTAAAAATGAATAAAGATTCAATCTCAAAAGTTACTCCTCCCAATGATACATAATGATGCATCAATAAGGAGTAATCGAACTTTGTTGAACAAAGTATGATTAATGGTAAGTGAAGTTGAGTTAACTTCTTTCTATAAGGTCGTATACTTAAGAGTGGCATACAAGGATAAAATTAATTTCATCTAAAGAATAGTTTATGAAATCATACAATATAAGGGTTTATAAGAAACCCCAATATATCCTAGACCAAGGAGTTGACAGGTTATGCGAGTCGAAAGACAGTAGGTAATAATTGTTCGTGAGGCATTTTGATGATTCGCCCTAAAAGGAGTTTGGAAACGACTGTCATTGGATGACCAATTTATGTTTTGAACAAAAGTATTGCAAACTAAAACCAAATCATTTTTATATAAGGCAATCTTAAATTATTTATGAATACATGTTCCATTACATTGAAAGATAACAATTGTTTCAAGAAATACCAGCATCATAGTAAAAGAATGTGACGACCCGACTTTTTCTCCACAGAAAGTCGTATCATCAATAAGAAAGAAAGGGATAGAAAATAGAAAAGATAGAGAAGAAAAGAAAGAACAACACTAGAATCTCAACAGCGGAACGAATAAATTATATTAATAACATAAGTATTACATAATATACAACGACTATCAGAGTTACACAGATTATACAACACATACTAGACAGTTATAAATACATGTCTAGTTATTACAACTTCAAATACAACTCAAACAAATGACTCAGAGATCAACACAGCAGAACCACTTAAATATCTACAAACGCTGAAGCCTCCTGCTTCATTGCTCCTTCAGAATTCATCAAAGCAAAACTGAATCCCTTGGCTACTCGTAAAAATTTGAGTACCCAAGAGTTTATAAAACATAAAATAAACACTTGGGTCAGACATGGGTCTGGTGTGAGTAAACGGGTTAAAGTTGCTTAACTTCAAAACTGTAACGACCCCGACTTTCTCTCCACAGAAAGTCGCATCGTTAATAAGAAAGAAAGGGGTGAGAAAAGAGAAAGAAGAGAAGAAAGAACAACAACACATTAGAAATCTCACAGCGGAACGAGAAATATATTATCACATAAGATATTACATAGTATCATATACATCAGAGTACACAATTTATACATCACAGAATAGACAGTTATAAACTTCTGTCTATTATACAACACAAGTACATCAGTACTATATAGACTAATACAAACACAGCGGAAACTCTATATATCTACTCGCTGAAGCCTCCTGCTCCACAGCTCCTCCAGAATTCGTCAAGGCTATCCTGAATCCCTTGACTACTCAATACAATATTGAGTACCCAAGAGTTTAATAAAACAGAAAATAAACACTTGGGTCAGACATGGGTCTGGTGTGAGTAAACGGTTAGATTGCTTAACTTTGAAAACCTTTGAAAACAAAAGTATCACGTAAGACTCCCCACAAATAAACATGGGTAAGTTTTTACCTTACGCTAACTAAAACATTTGATAGGAAATCCGATTGTATTATAATAGGGTCTAGGGTTTTCAAGTAAAATACAGAAATAGCTGAAATGCTTACATCTCACATTCCAACATAGTTGGGCACAACTAATACGTACGGCACTTATTGGAGTTTGGATTCCATACAATGGCAGGGCTACTGGGGTATCGCCCGTCACAGTACGTGGCCTAGATCACCGTACCGAGGAGTACGCCCGCTCCCCTGCAACACAAAGCCGGAACCATCCCTTACTGGATAATCCCGAACAAGATAATCCCGTAGTTGGCGCGACCAACCACACACTAAGCCGAATAAAAGAAAAGGGACCTCTAGACAGGGATCTATCTTGCTCTCAGTGGGTGCTACCCACGAAGCCTTGCTGCACCTCCCCTGTTTTAGCCATTCCCGGTTGATGAGGCTTGAGGTTACGATTACCTTTAATCAGAACATATCACTTAGAATGCTCATCGTCCGCCTGACGATGAGCTGAAAGCATTCAGTCCATACAAGTTCGTTCCGGGTTCGAACGAAACCGAAGGCATTATCTCGTTACACTCGTTTTGGAATCACCCTCAGAGTTAACGACAATAACCCTTGCACTCTGAATCTTCATCTTCACTTGAGATTCACGACCTATCGTTAATTTGGATCGATGTGGTATTCGGGTCTCCAGACCTGGAATACCGGTATACGGAAACCCGATCCCGGTCTCATCGAAATCCAAAACGTATCTTTTAAGGCCAAGTTGTTTAAAGGTTTAAACAATTTAACTTATCTATATTCATACAGATAGATAATTCACAATTCACAACTGATAATCACATTATCAATTAAACAGATGATTCATAACCAAATAGGTAATCCAAATCAACATCACAATAGTTAATCTATATTACCATTATAATGCAACCAAGCATTCATACCACACAACATTACTTATCTCATTTCTGAGATAACATTCATTCTAGTCAATCAATGTCATTCATTCTTATATAAGCAATGATTTACTTAATCATAACATAATTAATTTAAAATGAATTAAATTAACTATCTCTATCTTTAATTAATTTAAAGTGAATTAAATTAATTACTTCATCTCTTAATTAATTTAAAGTAAATTAAATTAATTACTTCATCATAAATCATACTTATATAATCATTAATTAATTACAAATAAATTAATTAATCTTTCTCTAATTATCCACTTAATTAATCACCTTGATTAATTATATTTTAATTACATTTAAGTAATTATCTTTAATTAATTTCACAAATTAATTATTCTTAATCAAATACAGTAATTAACCTTTAATTACTTCATTAATTAATTAATTAATCAATTACTTTAATCCTTAATTAATTACAATTAATTAGTTATTCTATAATCACTTACCATTTATTAATTAATCTTAATTAATCAACTCTTAATTACATCATTAATTAATTATAAACTAATTACCCTTAATTACATCTTTAATTATTTTATTAATTACATTAAGTAATTATTCTTAATTAAACCACAATTATTAATCACCTTTGATTAATCTTAACCAGTAATTAACTTCCCTTAATTACTTCCCTTAATTAATTCTTTTTAATTAATTACCTTAACAAATAATTAATTACCTTATTAATTAACCTTAAATCCTTTAATTAAGTCAATTAAATAAATTATTTAATTAATAACACTAGGTGATTAATTCTTAATCATTTCCATTTAATAAAATAATTATCCTCTAATTACTTTATTAAATATTTTACCTTTACTTAATTACATTCAGTAATTATTCCTTAATTACTTCATCAAGTAATTATACTTAATTAATTTATAAATGATTATCTCTAATTAATCATTAATTAATTACTTGGTTAATTATTTAACTAATTATTTAAAATTAATTAAATAATTTCTTAACTATTAATACTTAAAGATCTTAATTAAGAAAAACATTATCTTAATTAAATTATTATCTATTCTTAAATCATTTTCAATAAATGAATTATCCTTATTAATTTCACATATTAATTTCCTTTAATAAATCAAATCTTAATTACTTAAGATAAACTCTTTATTATAATTAAACAATTACAAAATTAATTTTAATCTTTAAAATCTTTGAAACTTTTCAAAGTTATTAAATAAATTTTAATACAAAGATCATTTTGAAAAATCTATTTTCCTATTCTTTAAAACTTATTTATTTAAATTATTTAAAACTTAATAAAACAATTCTAGAAAACAATCTAGTTTAATAGTTAAATCTTGTTTTACCTTTGTTTTAAAACTCAGAAAACATTACAAAACAAAGTTTCTTTTGTTTAAAACTTTAAAACATTTCCTTTTTAAAAATCTTAAGCCTGCTCCTACCAAACCCGAGTAAAACTCGTGGAAACTCGAAGTAACACTCGCGACCAACTCACTTCACCCTGCTTTGAGTAAAACTCGACCATCCCCCGAACGAAAACCCGAGCATCCCCTTCTTCTCCAAAACCAAAATCCCAAATACACACGAACGTGCTCGTGCACGTGCACACCCCCACCAAACGTCGACGAACTCCGTTCTGGTCGACCAAAACGACTTGCCGGAGACCAGAACGGAGTTCGTCGACGTTTGGTGGGGGTGTGCACGTGCACGAGCACGTTCGTGTGTATTTGGGATTTTGGTTTTGGAGAAGAAGGGGATGCTCGGGTTTTCGTTCGGGGGATGGTCGAGTTTTACTCAAAGCAGGGTGAAGTGAGTTGGTCGCGAGTGTTACTTCGAGTTTCCACGAGTTTTACTCGGGTTTGGTAGGAGCAGGCTTAAGATTTTTAAAAAGGAAATGTTTTAAAGTTTTAAACAAAAGAAACTTTGTTTTGTAATGTTTTCTGAGTTTTAAAACAAAGGTAAAACAAGATTTAACTATTAAACTAGATTGTTTTCTAGAATTGTTTTATTAAGTTTTAAATAATTTAAATAAATAAGTTTTAAAGAATAGGAAAATAGATTTTTCAAAATGATCTTTGTATTAAAATTTATTTAATAACTTTGAAAAGTTTCAAAGATTTTAAAGATTAAAATTAATTTTGTAATTGTTTAATTATAATAAAGAGTTTATCTTAAGTAATTAAGATTTGATTTATTAAAGGAAATTAATATGTGAAATTAATAAGGATAATTCATTTATTGAAAATGATTTAAGAATAGATAATAATTTAATTAAGATAATGTTTTTCTTAATTAAGATCTTTAAGTATTAATAGTTAAGAAATTATTTAATTAATTTTAAATAATTAGTTAAATAATTAACCAAGTAATTAATTAATGATTAATTAGAGATAATCATTTATAAATTAATTAAGTATAATTACTTGATGAAGTAATTAAGGAATAATTACTGAATGTAATTAAGTAAAGGTAAAATATTTAATAAAGTAATTAGAGGATAATTATTTTATTAAATGGAAATGATTAAGAATTAATCACCTAGTGTTATTAATTAAATAATTTATTTAATTGACTTAATTAAAGGATTTAAGGTTAATTAATAAGGTAATTAATTATTTGTTAAGGTAATTAATTAAAAAGAATTAATTAAGGGAAGTAATTAAGGGAAGTTAATTACTGGTTAAGATTAATCAAAGGTGATTAATAATTGTGGTTTAATTAAGAATAATTACTTAATGTAATTAATAAAATAATTAAAGATGTAATTAAGGGTAATTAGTTTATAATTAATTAATGATGTAATTAAGAGTTGATTAATTAAGATTAATTAATAAATGGTAAGTGATTATAGAATAACTAATTAATTGTAATTAATTAAGGATTAAAGTAATTGATTAATTAATTAATTAATGAAGTAATTAAAGGTTAATTACTGTATTTGATTAAGAATAATTAATTTGTGAAATTAATTAAAGATAATTACTTAAATGTAATTAAAATATAATTAATCAAGGTGATTAATTAAGTGGATAATTAGAGAAAGATTAATTAATTTATTTGTAATTAATTAATGATTATATAAGTATGATTTATGATGAAGTAATTAATTTAATTTACTTTAAATTAATTAAGAGATGAAGTAATTAATTTAATTCACTTTAAATTAATTAAAGATAGAGATAGTTAATTTAATTCATTTTAAATTAATTATGTTATGATTAAGTAAATCATTGCTTATATAAGAATGAATGACATTGATTGACTAGAATGAATGTTATCTCAGAAATGAGATAAGTAATGTTGTGTGGTATGAATGCTTGGTTGCATTATAATGGTAATATAGATTAACTATTGTGATGTTGATTTGGATTACCTATTTGGTTATGAATCATCTGTTTAATTGATAATGTGATTATCAGTTGTGAATTGTGAATTATCTATCTGTATGAATATAGATAAGTTAAATTGTTTAAACCTTTAAACAACTTGGCCTTAAAAGATACGTTTTGGATTTCGATGAGACCGGGATCGGGTTTCCGTATACCGGTATTCCAGGTCTGGAGACCCGAATACCACATCGATCCAAATTAACGATAGGTCGTGAATCTCAAGTGAAGATGAAGATTCAGAGTGCAAGGGTTATTGTCGTTAACTCTGAGGGTGATTCCAAAACGAGTGTAACGAGATAATGCCTTCGGTTTCGTTCGAACCCGGAACGAACTTGTATGGACTGAATGCTTTCAGCTCATCGTCAGGCGGACGATGAGCATTCTAAGTGATATGTTCTGATTAAAGGTAATCGTAACCTCAAGCCTCATCAACCGGGAATGGCTAAAACAGGGGAGGTGCAGCAAGGCTTCGTGGGTAGCACCCACTGAGAGCAAGATAGATCCCTGTCTAGAGGTCCCTTTTCTTTTATTCGGCTTAGTGTGTGGTTGGTCGCGCCAACTACGGGATTATCTTGTTCGGGATTATCCAGTAAGGGATGGTTCCGGCTTTGTGTTGCAGGGGAGCGGGCGTACTCCTCGGTACGGTGATCTAGGCCACGTACTGTGACGGGCGATACCCCAGTAGCCCTGCCATTGTATGGAATCCAAACTCCAATAAGTGCCGTACGTATTAGTTGTGCCCAACTATGTTGGAATGTGAGATGTAAGCATTTCAGCTATTTCTGTATTTTACTTGAAAACCCTAGACCCTATTATAATACAATCGGATTTCCTATCAAATGTTTTAGTTAGCGTAAGGTAAAAACTTACCCATGTTTATTTGTGGGGAGTCTTACGTGATACTTTTGTTTTCAAAGGTTTTCAAAGTTAAGCAATCTAACCGTTTACTCACACCAGACCCATGTCTGACCCAAGTGTTTATTTTCTGTTTTATTAAACTCTTGGGTACTCAATATTGTATTGAGTAGTCAAGGGATTCAGGATAGCCTTGACGAATTCTGGAGGAGCTGTGGAGCAGGAGGCTTCAGCGAGTAGATATATAGAGTTTCCGCTGTGTTTGTATTAGTCTATATAGTACTGATGTACTTGTGTTGTATAATAGACAGAAGTTTATAACTGTCTATTCTGTGATGTATAAATTGTGTACTCTGATGTATATGATACTATGTAATATCTTATGTGATAATATATTTCTCGTTCCGCTGTGAGATTTCTAATGTGTTGTTGTTCTTTCTTCTCTTCTTTCTCTTTTCTCACCCCTTTCTTTCTTATTAACGATGCGACTTTCTGTGGAGAGAAAGTCGGGGTCGTTACAAAAACCTTTTGAAAACAAAGGTATCACGTAAGACTTCCCACACATAAACATGGAAAAGTTTTTACCTTACGCTAACCAAAACTTTGATAGGAAATCGATTTATATTATAATAGGGTCTAGGGTTCAAGTAAATACTCATATAGCTGAAATTGTTACATTATTAAATTCCAGCATACTAGCCACAAAGCGGGTTATACAATCAAGTCCGATGGCACTTATTGGAAGTTGGATTTCCATACAATGGCAGGGCTACTGGGGTACCGCCCGTCACAGTACGTGGCATAGATCAACGTACCGAGGAGTATGCCCGCTCCCCTACAACACAAGGTCGGAACCATCCCTTACTGGATAATTCCCGCATAAGAAACCCCACGGTTGTAGCTAGCAACCGCCCACAAAGCCGAAATAAAAAGGGACTCTAGACAGAGGAATCTTATACTACTTGGGCGCTACCCACTAACCCTACTGCACTTCCCCTGTTTTAACCATTCCCGGTTGATGAGGCTTGAGGCTACGATTACCTTTATAGAACACATCTATCTTAGAATGCTCATCGTCCACCTGACGATGTGCTGAAAGCATTCAATCCATACAAGTTCGTTTCGGGTTCGAACGAAACCGAAGGCATTATCTCGTTACACTCATTTTGGAATCACCCTCAGAGTTAACGACAATAACCCTTGCACTCTGAATCTTCATCTTCACTTGAGATTTCACGACCTAACGTTTATCTTGGATCGATGTGGTATTCGGATATCCAAATCTGGAAACCCGATCCCGGTCTCATCGAAATCCAAACGTATTTTTAAAGGCCAAGTTGTTTAAAGGTTTAAACAATTCAATTCAATACTTGAATTCACACAGCATTTAACACAGATAAATATTAAACATTTATCACATATATATCGCATATCATATCACAGAATATCACAGCATATCATCCAATAGATATCAACCAAATCAGATATTCTACATAACAATCAGCCATAAGCAACAATTATTAACCCTATGTTATAATTAATCTAATTAACTTAAATTAAATTAATTACTTAAGAATTAATTATCTAACCTTGCTTAATCAATCATTAATTAATTACAAACCTTTAATTAATTAATTACTTATTAAATATTAATCATCCTTGATTAATTATTCATTAATTACATAAAGTAATTATCCTTTAATTAATTCCACAAATTAATTATTCTTAACCATTAACAGTAATTAACCTTTAATTACTTCATTAATTACATTAATTAATGATCCTTAATTAATTACTTCCATTAATTAATCATTTCTATTAATCCATCTTAATTAATCATAAACAGTAATTATCATCCTATAATTACTTACCCTAATTAATTAACTCCTTAATTAATTATATTAATCCGTTAATTAATTACACCAAATAATTAATCAAAGTAATTTTATACTTCAATTACTACCCATTAAGAAATTCCTTTTAATTAATTACATCTTGTAATTATACATTTATTACTTTATTAAGTAATTACACTTATCAATCTTATTAAGTATTCATACTTAATCCTTTATCAAGTGATTATCTTTAATTAATTTACAAATTAATTAACTTAAATTAATCACATTTATTTATTAATTATACTTGAGTGATTCATTCTTTTATTACCCTTAAACAAATTAATTAATCTTTAATTATAGATTAATTATTCTTTTAATCATTAATTAATAAACCTTAATTATCAATTAATAAAACTTAATAACAAATTAATCAATCCTTAATTATTATTTAATTAATCCTTAATTACCATTTGATTTATCCTTAATTAACCTTTAATTACAAATTAATCACTCCTTAAATAAATAATTAATAAAACCTAATTATTAATTAATAAAACTTAATTACAAATTAAGTACTTCTTAATTACCAATTAATTTATCTTTAATTACAAATTAATTAATCTTCAATTACTAAATTAATTAATCTCTAATCATAAATTAATCAATCTTAATCACTTAGTTAATTTATCTCTAATCATTAATTAATCAATTCTTAATTACCATTTATAATCAATTAGATAATCTTTAATTAACTAATTATAACCCTTAATTAATAAATTAATTTATCCTTAAATCATTAATTAATTTAATTAATTAATTATACTTAAATTACTTTATTAACCTCAAATTATTAAAACCTTAATTATCCTTTTTAAGGTAAACCATTACCTTAATTAATGACTTAATTATCATTAAAAACATTTTTATCTTTTAAAATTAACTTCCTTAATTAAATCATTTAATTAAGTTTTAAAATAAACATTTAACTTAACAAATTAAAGTTAACAAATTATATAACTTCCTTAAAATGCTTTAAACATTATCAAGAGATAGTTTTAAAACAAATTTCAATTTAAGTCTAAAAACTTGCTTTTATAAAAACCTTTAAAAACTACTTACACACACGAACATACTCGAGGATGAACTCGAGCAAACCTAGCCTTTTCTCGAGTTTCCACCAATGATGCTTCCGTGTCGAACACGAGAAAACAGCGCGTCTCTCCCGATCCAACACTTCTTCCCCAAATCCAGAAACTAACCCAAATCCACAGACGTGCATACGTGCACGTGCACCAGTGTCAGAGCTACCTCCGACCGCCGACGAACCCTCACGCATATCGACCAACTATGATACAACCAATCCCGACCTTCGAATCACTCGCACAAACTTCATATAGAAATCGAATAGTTCGACCCATTCCTGTAACCCAATGCTTCGTTGAAAATGCCACGCTCCTATGTTACAGACCACCGGCGACCACGCCTTAGCGACCAGAGATGCCCCGACGACCCACGAACCCTTCTACAGTGGTCCGATCACCTGAATCGCTTCGACGTTGACGAAATCGACCCATCTTCCTCGTCGAACAAAACTAGGTTAAAAATCCTAAATCGACGTCGTTCAGCCATCACGACCACCTATAAATGCTCCGATCATTTTTCCCATGATCTCCACCATCCAAGCTTCCTCCAACCTCGACCCCGACGACCAACACCTCGTCGATCATCGGTATTCGATGAAACTCCCAAAAAACATTCAACTCGAGATAACTCGACATCCACATACTTAAAAATCATGATTTTCACATCAAAAATCACCATTTGCAAATTCAAATCAGATGTTATGATTAAAACGTGGAATTTAAAACATCAAGATTTTGACTTGAATTTGTTTTCTCTGTAATTTCCAATTTTTGAAATAATTATTTGATATAAAATCTTGAAATCATTTTTTTAAAATGAGGGTATAATCTAACAATCATTTTTCGTTCGGAAATCAAAACCCATAATCGATCATAGGAAGTGCAATTGAATTTTGTTTTGGGTTTTGTTCCTGTAATATAACAGAGACATATGCATATATATATATATATATTCATACATACATACATAGGCTTTCATGTTTATATATAAAGGAGTTCAAATATATTCCAGTTTAAAATCATTCATGCAGAACTAATTCACAACATCACTTCACAGATTTATATGAAACATCAAAATATAAACACATAAGTAGGTTTCAAAAGGTGTTTACTCACCAGATTTGCAAACATAGAACAGTTTTGAGTTTAAAAGAAGTTTGCTCACATTAAATAACAGAGAAGCATATATATACTGATTTAATACAGGCATTTTATTTATACAAGCAAGCATTCACAGATAAAATCATATGCAAACCATATTACTATAAACATTCAACACAACATTTAAGTTTATTCTCAGATCTAAAAACTGTTTTAAAAATAAAGGTTTACTCACCCGTTTTATGATCTACAGAGAATTTGAAAACAGTTTGCACTTGAAAATTGCTACAGCAACTTGAAAAGCTTGAAACCCTATGAATCTGGAAATGCCTAACTGTAGAAGCTTTGATTTAGTTGTTGATCTTGTTTGGTTTGCTTTTATTACAGATTTGGACTTTGATTTGGTTTTTGAGAAATTGTTTCCAGGTTTGAAAAAGATACAGGCTTTGAAAAATGCTTTACAGGATTTAGATTTATTTCTGGTTTGCATTTGTTTTTGAGAAGTGTTATAGGGTTTTCTTTGTTTTGATCTAAGATTTGTTTTTGAGGAGAAGATTACAGGCTTTTGATTTTGAACCGAGTTGTTTTGAAGAAAGTTTACAGGTTTGAGTTTCTTGCTTTAGAAAAGAGAGGATAAGAAAAGAATTGAGAGAGAGAGGAGATATATGTTTATATAAACTAAATTATGATTTATTAAAATAAAAGAAAATAAAAATAAAAATTGACACTTGTCTTTTTCCTTGATTAATATGCTAACACATGTGCTTAGATAGTATAATATGTTAACACTTGTAATACTACATGCAAAATTATTTTTAAATGATTTTTAAAGTTTTTAAATTAAATTTCCTAAATAGATAAATACATATCTTATTTAATAAATAATGCTTTTCTCAATTTATAAAAATAAAACTTTTAAAAGAAAATAAAATAAAAACCAATCATATCTTTAATAAAATCATATATAGTATATTTAGTCCATTTTTAAATGATAATATAAAACTTTTGTATTCATTACTATTTAATAATCACTTTCCCAAATTTCTATAAACAAATTTCTTTAAAGAGGATAATATAAAACAAATCTTATTTTTAAATAAAAACTTTATTCATATATTTTAAATCCAAACTATATTATTATTTTTATTTTAAGATATATATATATTTCTTTAAATTCAATTCTTAAATTCAATTTCAAAGTCAATTTAAAATCTAAATTTAAAATCAATTCAAGTAAATATAGATATCAATTTTAAACAAACACATTATTAATTGTAAATAATTATTCTATTTTAAAATCTATTTATATCTATATTTAAAAACAACTCATTATTAAATTGTTTGAAAATAACAATTTTTACCAATTTTTATTAATTAATTTAAAAGATTATCACATTTTAAATTCCCTGAAATTCCGGGATATCACATTCCTTCCCCCTTAAAATAATTTCGTCCTCGAAATTTAAAACAAAAGATAATCCAAAAGTTTTATTTCAAACAATCTAAGCATACCTATCAGCCATACACAACCAATTTCATCCAAACAAACAATTTTAGTTATCCGGACATAGATCCGGATAAGCTTCCTAAATTTATCTCCGAGTTTCCCAGGTAGACACTAGAATACTCGCTCTACTGAATCCAAAACTATCTATACTTCTGAGCTACTGAGCTCCTACTCATCTAGATCTATAATCTGAACAAGATATCAGACCACAGACAAGATCAACTTAACTACTAAAACTTTCCGAACTACTGGTTCCAAAACCAGAGATAGATCAAACACGTACTCCCTCAGAGATACGTGAAACACATTGAATCCCAGTTATCCAAACTGGCAATTCAAACCTTCTAAGCCAAACACTGATCCTTACAAAACTCAGAAGAAATCAATATACAACGGAGCTAACTTCCTGGTCTTACCCAATCTTATTGCTCCCTTTTTGCCGAAGAAAATTTCAATAACAACAAAGTCTCCAACTTCGAATTCCAAATTCCTCCATTTCTTATCCACAGAACTCTTCCGACGATCCTAGGCTGCCTACCTCCATTCTGATCAGCTCAACCTTCGCTGATGCTCCTTGAAACAAACTAGATCAAAAATAATTCCACAAAATGATCCTCTCAAGATCTACCCAAAATCCAGAACACAAACTCTACTTCAAAATCATCAGTAGACTACAACTTACTTCTCCTATCTGGAAAAGACAAAACAGATGCACTCACCAATCTGGACTCAAATCCAGAAATATTTTCTATAGAAACTCTTAATCCAAACACTGCAACTTCCGGCTGCTTCCACTCTAGAACAGCTGCCACCTTGCTTCCGCTGCACAACTCTGATCTGGAGCAAATGAGAATGCTATCGATGAACTCGAGCACAACTAGACAACACATCCTGGTAAATCTCTAATAACTCAAGAGAACACTCAAACTATCGCAAGTCACTTTTGCGATCCACCCAGCCTAATTCCAAAGAAAACTGTTCACTCTTAACCAATCAGAACAGTTTATGCTTATCTAGACAATCCGTCGAAGAAATGGATCCCTTCTGCTGCTTCTGAACTCCACCTCTAGAAAAATGCTAAGCCAAAAGATCTTCCTGTTGGAACACAAAACACTTCCGAGCTGTACCGCTCACACAGATGCCAAGACTTCCTAATCCAAAGCTCTTTGAGAAACTCGGACTCCAAACCAAATAGAAAAGACTCTGCTGAACTCAGCCACAACACCGAAGAAGACTCACTTCCTTAACTTGCTCCAAAGAAACATCTTCAAAAACATCCATAGTTACTGCGTCTCACCATGCAGTTGCTTCTTCCTGAAGTTGCCAAGATACCATCACTTGCTTCAGCTCAACTGATAGATCCAAACTCTCAAAAAATCTGCTCACACGAGCGTGATCAAACTTGCACTTCAATGATGAACTCCGAACCTTTTAAAGGTTTCCTTCAGAGATCAATGAAATCCTTACACCATAGCAAAGCTCACTCAAGACGGTATTAGGTCTACAGTCTCGACAGATACACTTCCAACCTCAAACACTCAAACTCCAACCATTGGTAGTCATGTTACACACACCACTACCCTATCTACCTTTATAACTTATATTGGAAAACCCGAACAGGTAACCCAACAAACAGGTAGAATAGATATATATATATATATAGTTATATAAAAATTACAAATACGCTCTCTCAAGAAAGAAATCACTCCAAAGCCTAGGTATTCACTCAACCTAGCGCTCTGATACCAACTGTGACGACCCGAGGCAGTGGCGACCGGTAGGCTTTGCAACCATCCCAGACCCACCGTGGCACACAGTGATACCTCGAATTTGCTTTTACGGCCAGCCTCTCGACTCGCAACCAACCCCCACAAGGCCTTTACCTCTCAGGGACATGTAGGGGTAAGAGTCTCTCGTTCGCCACCAAACCGCGAAGCGAGAACCCCCTATCATGCTGTACTGTAGCAAACCCGATCCCGGTCTCATCGAAATCCAAACGTATTTTTAAAGGCCAAGTTGTTTAAAGGTTTAAACAATTCAATTCAATTCAATACTTGAATTCACACAGCTTTTAACACAGATAAATATTACACATTTATCACAGATATATCGCATATCATATCACAAAATATCACAGCATATCATCCAATAGATATCAACCAAATCAGATATTCTACATAATAATCATCCATAAGCAACAATTATTAACCCTATGTTATAATTAATTTAATTAACTTAAATTAAATTAATTACTTAAGAATTAATTATCTAACCTTGCTTAATCAATCATTAATTAATTACAAACCTTTAATTAATTAATTACTCATTAAATGATTAATTATTCATTAATTACATAAAGTAATTATCCTTTAATTAATTCCACAAATTAATTATTCTTAACCATTAACAGTAATTAACCTTTAATTACTTCATTAATTACATTAATTAATGATCCTTAATTAATTACTTCCATTAATTAATCATTTCTATTAATCCATCTTAATTAATCATAAACAGTAATTATCATCCTATAATTACTTACCCTAATTAATTAACTCCTTAATTAATTATATTAATCCGTTAATTAATTACACCAAATAATTAATCAAAGTAATTTTATACTTCAATTACTACCCATTAAGAAATTCCTTTTAATTAATTACATCTTGTAATTATACATTTATTACTTTATTAAGTAATTACACTTATCAATCTTATTAAGTATTCATACTTAATCCTTTATCAAGTGATTATCTTTAATTAATTTACAAATTAATTAACTTAAATTAATCACATTTATTTATTAATTATACTTGAGTGATTCATTCTTTTATTACCCTTAAACAAATTAATTAATCTTTAATTATAGATTAATTATTCTTTTAATCATTAATTAATAAACCTTAATTATCAATTAATAAAACTTAATAACAAATTAATCAATCCTTAATTATTATTTAATTAATCCTTAATTACCATTTGATTTATCCTTAATTAACCTTTAATTACAAATTAATCACTCCTTAAATAAATAATTAATAAAACCTAATTATTAATTAATAAAACTTAATTACAAATTAAGTACTTCTTAATTACCAATTAATTTATCTTTAATTACAAATTAATTAATCTTCAATTACTAAATTAATTAATCTCTAATCATAAATTAATCAATCTTAATCACTTAGTTAATTTATCTCTAATCATTAATTAATCAATTCTTAATTACCATTTATAATCAATTAGATAATCTTTAATTAACTAATTATAACCCTTAATTAATAAATTAATTTATCCTTAAATCATTAATTAATTTAATTAATTAATTATACTTAAATTACTTTATTAACCTCAAATTATTAAAACCTTAATTATCCTTTTTAAGGTAAACCATTACCTTAATTAATGACTTAATTATCATTAAAAACATTTTTATCTTTTAAAATTAACTTCCTTAATTAAATCATTTAATTAAGTTTTAAAATAAACATTTAACTTAACAAATTAAAGTTAACAAATTATATAACTTCCTTAAAATGCTTTAAACATTATCAAGAGATAGTTTTAAAACTAATTTCAATTTAAGTCTAAAAACTTGCTTTTATAACAACCTTTAAAAACTGCTTACACACACGAACATACTCGAAGACGAACTCGAGCAAACCTTGCCTTTTCCCGAGTTTCCACCAATGATGCTTCCGAGTCGAACACGAGAAAACAACGCGTCTCTCCCGATCCAACACTTCTTCCCCAAATCCAGAAACTAACCCAAATCCATAGACGTGCACACGTGCACGTGCACCAGTGTCAGAGCTACCTCCGACCGCCGACGAACCCTCACGCATATCGACCAACTATGCTGTAACCAATCCCGACCTTCGAATCACTCGCACAAACTTCATATCGAAATCGAACAGTTCGACCCATTCCTGTAACCCAATGCTTCGTTGAAAATGCCACGCTCCTATGTTACAGACCACCGGCGACCACGCCTTAGCGACCAGAGATGCCCCGACGACCCACGAACCCTTCTACAGTGGTCCAATCACCTGAATCGCTTCGACATTGACGAAATCGACCCATCTTCCTCGTCGAACAAAACTAGGTTAAAAATCCTAAATCGACGTCGTTCAGCCATCACGACCACCTATAAATGCTCCGATCATTTTTCCCATGATCTCCACCATCCAAGCTTCCTCCAACCTCGACCCCGACGACCAACACCTCGTCGATCATCAGTATTTGATGAAACTCCCAAAAAACATTCAACTCGAGATAACTCGACATCCACATACTTAAAAATCATGATTTTCACATCAAAAATCACCATTTGCAAATTCAAATCAGATGTTATGATTAAAACGTGGAATTTAAAACATCAAGATTTTGACTTGAATTTGTTTTCTCTGTAATTTCCAATTTTTGAAATAATTATTTGATATAAAATCTTGAAATCATTTTTTTAAAATGAGGGTATAATCTTACAATCATTTTTCGTTCGGAAATCAAAACCCATAATCAATCATAGGAAGTGCAATTGAATTTTGTTTTGGGTTTTGTTCCTGTAATATAACAGAGACATATGCATATATATATTCATACATACATACATAGGCTTTCATGTTTATATATAAAGGAGTTCAAATATATTCCAGTTTAAAATCATTCATGCAGAACTAATTCACAACATCACTTCACAGATTTATATGAAACATCAAAATATAAACACATAAGTAGGTTTCAAAAGGTGTTTACTCACCAGATTTGCAAACAGAGAACAGTTTTGAGTTTAAAAGAAGTTTGCTCACATTAAATAACAGAGAAGCATATATATACTGATTTAATACAGGCATTTTATTTATACAAGCATGCATTCACAGATAAAATCATATGCAAACCATATTACTATAAACATTCAACACAACATTTAAGTTTATTCTCAGATCTAAAAACTATTTTAAAAATAAAGGTTTACTCACCCGTTTTATGATGTGCAGAGAATTTGAAAACAGTTTGCACTTGAAAATTGCTACAGCAACTTGAAAAGCTTGAAACCCTATGAATCTGGAAATGCCTAACTGTAGAAGCTTTGATTTAGTTGTTGGTCTTGTTTGGTTTGCTTTGATTACAGATTTGGACTTTGATTTGGTTTTTGAGAAATTGTTTCCAGGTTTGAAAAAGATACAGGCTTTGAAAAATGCTTTACAGGATTTAGATTTATTTCTAGTTTGCATTTGTTTTTGAGAAGTGTTATAGGGTTTTCTTTGTTTTGATCTGAGATTTTTTTTTGAGGAGAAGATTACAGGCTTTTGATTTTGAACCGAGTTGTTTTGAAGAAAGTTTACAGGTTTGAGTTTCTTGCTTTAGAAAAGAGAGGATAAGAAAAGAATTGAGAGAGAGAGGAGATATATGTTTATATAAACTAAATTATGATTTATTAAAATAAAAGAAAATTAAAATAAAAATTGACACTTGTCTTTTGCCTTGATTAATATGCTAACACATGTGCTTAGATAGTATAATATGTTAACACTTGTAATACTACATGCAAAATTATTTTTAAATGATTTTTAAAGTTTTTAAATTAAATTTCCTAAATAGATAAATACATGTCTTATTTAATAAATAATGCTTTTCTCAATTTATAAAAATAAAACTTTTAAAAGAAAATAAAATAAAAACCAATCATATCTTAAATAAAATCATGTATAGTATATTTAGTCCATTTTTAAATGATAATATAAAACTTTTGGTATACATACCTGTTTTAATTTGCTAGTTATTTTAATAATGGATTTGGTAGAAAAGTAGTTTAACTAACCTATTTAAATTAGTTACTAAGAAATCTGAAAAGGTAAATTAGTTTAAAAGTTTAATCATTTGTTTAAATTGAATCATGAGTTAAAATTAAAACTGTTAAACGGTAATTGGTTATTCGATTTGTTCGAATATTAATAAAATCATCTAATATTTATTCAAGGTCTAAAATCAAGAAGAAACAGTCAGGATTGGATCGGATTGGCAAAACAAAATAAAGGTGAGTTAATCTCACTCAGCTGAATTTTAATTTAAATTTAAATAGTTAAATTTAAATAATTGGATTGAATGGTTGAATTGATTGGATATGATATATATTATATAGTAGTATATAGTATATATTGGAGTTGATATTCCCGCATTATATAGCGGATGAGACCCTATACGCCGCATAATAGCAGATGATAATATTTTAATCCCATATACCGCGATATTCCACCTCGAAGTGGAATTGGTATTGTGCTAACGTCTGTGGATGCAGGGAAACAGGTTGAAGGGATCCAACTGGATTCCTCAAAATTATTTAGATTATTTGATATTCTGTGTTATGGATATTGATATCATGTGATGATTTTATTGATGATTGAAATATTGGAAGATATTGTTGGATTGAATATCTAAGTAAAATGAATTATTAAATTCTATAGAATTGGGTTTTGAAAGAAAAAAAAAGAGAGTAAATTCTAAGTAAATAATTCAAGTGAATTGGAATAAGGGAATTTTGAATTAACAGGAAATTATAAACTTTACAACTAAAGTGATATTATTGTAAAGAATAAAGAATTTATTTTTGAAATTAAGGATTAAATTTAATTAAAGGATAAAGAAGGAATTTTGGAAGTTTTAAATTGGTATTTTCAGTTAAAAGGGTTTTAACTCAAAATTAAGAAATAAAATCTGAGAGTAAATGTAATTTGAAATAAATGAAGTAAATAAGAAATTTATTTCGAAGTAAAGTAAATGGGAAAATCAATGGAAAATTGATTTGGTTGTTTAAGATTGGAATTTAAAAGAGAAGTGAGATTTTGGAATTTATAAACTGGGTTTATAAAGTAAAATAAAATATCAGAGGATATTTGAGAATATAAATTCAAGATGGGAATTTATAAAAGGATATGGTTTGGTTTAAAAATAAATGTTGATTTATTTTTAAAAGATGGAAATGAGAAGTGTATTTCTCTAGATAGCCAAGAATGTTTTCAAAGCAATTTTAAATATAAGTTAAAAGTTTAAATATGTTTTAAAAAGCATATTTTAGAAAATCTATTATTTCTAAATGTTAAGCCTAAAGTAGTATTTTCAAAAATCTATTATTGTAGTAATTATATAAAAGTGATTTGGTTTTAAAAAGAGAAATTTAGTTTATATTTATAAAGTGGTTTTATTTTAAATATTCTTAAAATATATATTTTGATAAAGTATTAAAGTAGTTTTAAAATTTCAATATTATAAAGTATATTTATAGTAAAGTGTTTTAAAATTATTTTAAAAATCTAAAAGTATTTTGTACTTGGTGATTCAGTGGAAATAATTATTTGGGAAATGTTTTCCGTAAGCGGAAACTGTTTGAAATGGTTTTCAAATGAGCTTTGAAAATTTGGAAATATATCTTGGAAAGATATTTGGGCAAATAAATAATGTGGGAAATTATTTATTATGTGATGGTTGCTTGTGGATGTTAATTGATAGTTAAATAACCGACTATCAATATTGGCCAAATGCGCTGATCGTTTCGAAGAGACCGGGATCGAGTTTCCGTATACCGGGATTCTAGGCTGGAGACTCGAATACCACTTCGATCCGGTTTGTACGTTTCGTGTAACGTGTTCAGAGTCGAAGATGGAGCAGTGAAGTGCAAGGGCTAGTCGCTACTAATCCTGAGGATATTTCCAAAATGGATGTAGTAGGAATAGTGCCTTCGGTTCCGTTCGGACCCGGGACGGACTTGTATGGACGAATGCTTTCGTGACATCGTCAGGTGGACGATGGGCATTCTAAGGGATATGTTCTATAAGGTATCGTTTAGCCTCAAGCCTCATCAACCGGGAATGACTGAAAATCAGGGGTTATGCAGCAAGGCTTCGTGGGTAGCCCCCACTTGAGAGTAAAGTCATCCCTGTCTAGATGTCCCTTTTTATTTCGGCTTAGTGTTGCGGTTGCTGATCCCAACCGTGGGGTGATTTTATTTGGAATTATCCAGTAAGGGATGATTCCGGCCTTGTGTTGCAGGGGAGCGGGCGTACTCCTCGGTACTGTGATCTAGGCCACGTACTGTGACAGGTGGTACCCCAGTGCCTAGTCATTCGTTGGAAATCCATTCTCCCTACGTGCCTGTACGGTTTTGATTGTGCCCAACTATTGTTGAAATGTGAGATGCAAGCATTTCAGCTAGATTCTATTTTACTTTCTGTAGAAACTATTATAATATCAGAGGATTTTGATATAAAGTGTTTTAGCTATCGTAAGGTAAAAACCCCGACATGTTTATTTGTGGCGCGGTCTTACGAGATGCTTTTATTTTCAAAGGATTTTGAAACTTTAATAATCAATTTGAGTGTGATTTTCTCACGCTGGTTTTCCAGACTGACTCGGGTATTGTTTTATATGATGCTCGGGTCAGACCGAGTATTATAGGTTACAGGATATGATGTTGTGGAGCTCACGAGATGAGCTGGATGGCGAGACGTATCTCCCGTACTTGTTTATATATATGTATATTCCGCTGTGTTGATTGTTGTACTCTGTTGTATTGAGGACATGATATGGTTATTGTCCAGTTGTATGTTATGTGTTCTCTGGTGTATACTCTGATGCTATATTATATAAAACTGATATAGTTTTGATTTGTGTAAAGATCTGTTAATATATATTATATTTTATTTCGCTGCGATGGTTAGATTCTGATGTTGTTTTCTATTTTTCTTCTTCTACCTCTTCTTCTTAACAAAAATGGTTCGATTTTCCGGGACAGGAAAGTCGGGTCGTTACAGTGGTATCAGAGCTTAGGCTAGCGATAACCTTGGCTCTGGTGGGAATTTTGAGAGTATTAATAGATATGAGCGCGTATTTGTTAGTGAATATAAAATGGTTTTATATTGTGTTGGTTGATTTATTGAGTGGCATATGAACCTTCGTCGGCACAGTCTGGACAACTGTATCGAAGGGGTTTCTAAACACTTGAATAGAACAATTCGACATAATATTGTTTTAAAATAGGGTTAATGAAATAATTTTACCCAAATTATTTTTGTATATAAAGGAATAACTTTGTAAATTATTATAGTATTTGGTTGCTTGGTTGTTAGGAAGTGATAATATTAAATTATTACCACTATTGTGTAGAAATTGAACAAGTAATTGAATTATAACCAAAGTTGAAAAATAATTTATATAATAAGTGGAATTTGAGAATGTAAATTATAAATGTAGTTTATAAGTGGAAATAAACTCCATATACAAATGAAATTTGTAAATGTAAATTGTAAATGTGACTTATAACTTGAAATAAAATGTGGTAGAATTCCAGAGTAATGTTTGGATATAAAATTGAATGGATTTTGAATTTGAAGTTTTGGGAAAGGTTTAAGTTCCTTTGGATTTAAGAATAGTTTTAAAGGTTTTGGGGAAATAATGGTGATATTATTTCATAAATATTTTTGAAATTGAATTGAAATCTGGTGGGATTTGGGATTTAAAAATGTTTGAAATGTTTCAAAGTGATAAAAGCATTAAATTCTCTTTCGGTCACTTGAAAATAATTTCGGTGATGACTGTAGCATCATCGATGTCTATTTTCGAGTTTCCAAAGAGAAATTGCTACCAAACTGTTTTAAATTGGAAATGATTGTGAACTGGGTTGGTTTTGAAAATTCAAAGGGAAAATTGTTTGGTAAAAGCAGATTATTTTGGAAATTGGGATTTGAGGTGATATACCAGATATGTATGAGTTATTTATGGATTCAAAATGGTTTTGAAATAAAACCGGGCAATTGGATTCTGGGAATTCTATTTAAAATATAAATGTGGAAAATTTAAAATGAATCAACAATATAAAGTATAGAATGAAGTTGATTGCAATAAGAAGGGAATGAAAGTTTAATTCTGGGATTATAATTATGAGATGAAAATAACTCAATGAGTAATATAAGTTGGTAGATAAAAGAGTTAGAGAACTTGAAGGTGAATGAATTGTAAAACTCGTAAATGTGTATCCTGGAATTAAAATTTAATTTGAGTATATGAAGGTGAATAAAATATATTTGAATTTAACTTAAGATAAGTTAAATAAAATTGAGAATTGGAATTGAATTAAATGTAAATGAGTTGAAGTCGAATTGAATTGGTAATGTAAAATGCTTATAATTGTGTAAAGAAATTCATATTCTTAAGTTCTTAAGTGTAATAATTTGAGATTTGATTGTAAAGATGAAAATGGACTTAAATGAATAGTCCCAGGTCTTCAGCAAGTAAGTTAAAACTTATGAATAGAGATGAAATTGTAAGTCATAAATGGGAATTCATTTCTTTGAACCATTAAGAGTTATAATTTGAAATTGTAATTATCAAATGGAAACGACTAAGATGAGCAATCTTAATTTTTAAATAGATCCAAACTTGAATTATAAAATAAATTGAACTTATGAAAATTAAGTGAAGTGATATTTGGAATTAAAAAGCAAGTATTTAATTTTAACCAGTGGAGGAACTAATTTGATAATAAATTAGTTAATGAAATTGAATTGTGAGTTAATGAAATTGGATTAAAATAGTGATGGTTTGAATTGCGAATGAAATCCAAATAAGTGAAAATAAATTGGAAATGGCCTGGTTATTAATAAAATAATTCCATATGAATTGAGTATGGAAAATAAAATTCATAATGATTGAGTGAATGAACCACTTATATTAAATAAATAAATGGATGGAATTTGATTAAATAAGAATAAAATGAAAGATGGAAATAAAACTTTAAAGGGTTGGTTAAATGGAAAATAAATTTAAGTTATTGACTTAAGTAAATGTTGAATGGAAACTGAACTCAAACAGAAGAGTGGTTTAAATAAATTGAGAAATAGTTATTAAATGAATTAACTTGGATTGTTTTCGAGCTAAATAAAATTCAATTTTTGGAAGTTGAAGATGAATTGAATTTAAGGAAGAAAAAAAATTGAAATGAAGTGTAAATTGAAGTAAGTTGGAATTCATATGAAATGGGAGTTCAATTTGAATATATACACTTCAGTGGTGAAGTAGTAAATAAATATAAGAAAAATTTATATTGAACTTAAGAATTGAAGAATGGAATTCTTAAGAAAATTTGTATTGGAAATATACTTAGTAATTTTGGGAAAAATATATACTAAGTGAATAGTTGAATGAAGACTAAAACTGAAGTTGTGAAATGGGATAGTTGTGAATAAGGGGATAACAATCAAAAAAGAATGCGAAATAAAAGAGAATTGATATAACTGATAATCAATTGGAATTTATACGTAAGATGTACGTATGTTATTTTATTCGCATAGCTATTTGGTCCAGATGTCGAACACAGAATTTCGAGGTAGTTATACCGATCCGAGTTAGGATTTTTCACTCGATTTTCGACGGCGAACCTGGATATGGGTTGTTGATTGATTCTGGGTATTCTCTATCATAGTTTGTGGCTATGCAAGGAGAATGACGGTTTCTGATCAAGAAACCAAATCTGAGTCCGCACTAGGAAGTCGGGTGGACGATACTAGTTCGGAAGTGAAATTGTGTGATCGAGTAAGCGATCAAATTTGAAATTGCGTACGGATGATATATGTGCATCGTACGGGCTTAAGAAAAACAAATATTGTAAATTTGTAAAGGAAAGTATAAAATGACTTTGGAATTGTGATTGAATATTATTGCTTAGTAGGATATACAGGTGTATAAAAGCAATGGATAAATTGGGATTTTTGATTTTAGAAGATAAAAATTTAATGGTCCGACAAAAGGTATGTATTTGAATTTCTATATGAAATTTGATTGGGTTTTTGATCCAGCCACTTGGTTTTTTGTTTTCTTTTTGAGATTGGGAGGCCGTAGAGCCATTTTGTAGTTGTACCGAGCTAGCCGCGCAAAGGAGACGCTGGCGAAATTTTTCGAAAATTTAGGGAGTTAGAAAAATTTTGGAAAATTTTGATAATTCAAAAATTGAATTCAAATTTAAATTTGAATGGATAAGTAGGTGGTATGGGTTGAACTTATGAATAAGTTTGGGAAGTTAAAAGATGATTAGAGTATCATTAATAGAAGATTGTTTGGGTATTGTTAAAACTGTTTGAATTTGGAAAATAGTAACGGGGATTGAATCATTCTTCCTAACTAGTAATTTCGGGGACGAAATTCTTTTAAGGGGGGAGGAATGTGACGACTCGGAATTTTTGAGCATTTGAAATAGGAATATTTAATTAATTTTAAATATTCAAAAGATAATTATTAACTTTAATTTCAAATATCATTATTGATTAGACAAGTAATTGTTGAATTTAAATTATTGAAATTGGTAAATTATTGAATCTGGAGCTTTAAGCCTGTTAAAAATAATTTGAAGACTTATAAAATTTATATAGATAATACTGAAATGGATAGAAGTGTTGGAATCAGCTTTAAAAATGGTTTGTTATGTTTTGAAATTTTATATCATTTAAACTGAATTTAAAAATAGCCTTCCGAGGCACAGTCTCGGAATTCGACGAAACCAGTTCCATTGGGTCCGTAATATTGAATTATTATTAGATTTCAAATTTCGTATTTTTCGGAGTTGTTATGTGAGCACTCGGTAAGTAAACGCGTCGAAATTTAAATTGAATTCAATTTAAATTTAAATTTGTATTTGGTGAACATTAGATGAAAATCTCGTACCCTCTTTCCTCTTAGTGTTCCCGTTAGATACGCCTGAAATCATGGAAATAATCGTGCAAAGCTTACCCCTTTCATTTCAAAGAATGGCCGAAAGCAAATATCTTTTCAAATAAAATCTTGTTCTCCTTCCACTTCTTCAGTTCATTCGAACGAAACAGAAAAGAAAAAAAATAAAACCCACGCGTTCATCTTCATATTCGATCGCCTCTTTCCTTTTATCCCAGCCCACAACGTGGCTGAAATCGAAGTCTCGCGCGACTTGGGAACTAGGGCGGCGTACGCACGCGATCGATTGCGCGTGGATTGCTTGCGCTCTCGTGAGCCATCCTCGAGCTCAGCGATGTGGAAGCTTCGATGAGGAAGCGCGAACGAGCTCGCGCGCGTGGGAGGATTCAACTGCTTGTATGGGCGACGAGTGATGGATGGAGTGCGTTCTGACTTTGGCGACGTCCAGGCAGTAGATGGCAAGGAGGCGAGAGAAGTGGTGATGTCGTGGTGACAACGATGAGGTGATATTCGCGATTTCGAGGGCAGTGGGTCCAAGTCGACGTTGTGACAAGGGCAGTGAGGCTTGGGCTCGACTTGTTTGACTGGGAGCACAGCGATGACGCGGCCTGGAGTTCGCGATGCAAACTAGGGTCGACGAGGTTGAGGTAGAGATCGGGATCGACTCGATCTCGATTTGGGTATCGACAATGAGGTGTCGACTTCGGGGCAGGATGCACTCGGGTGAAGCTGCCTATCGAGGAGTATCGACAGCTTGGTTGGTGAGAATCTCCGATCTGATTTACTTCATTTTTGTTTTACAGATGAGTTTTGATCTATAAGTACTAAATTAGTTTATATTAGATAAAGCTTGGAGAAAAATAAATAAATGAAAATAAAAATATTTTAAAACAGCAAGTTATTTTATTTACTTACTGAAAAGAGTGAATGCATATATACACTCATATGATTCAGAAATGGAACTTGTAAATGGATATATGGTTTCCATAAAAGGAAAATGAATATATACATACCTGTTTTAATTTGCTAGTTATTTTAATAATGGATTTGGTAGAAAAATAGTTTAACTAACCTATTTAAATTAGTTACTAAGAAATCTGAAAAGGTAAATTAGTTTAAAAGTTTAATCATTTGTTTAAATTGAATCATGAGATAAAATTTAAAACTGTTAAACGGTAATTGGTTATTCGATTTGTTCGAATATTAATAAAATCATCTAATATTTATTCAAGGTCTAAAATCAAGAAGAAACAGTCAGGATTGGATCGGATTGGCAAAACAAAATAAAGGTGAGTTAATCTCACTCGGCTGAATTTTAATTTAAATTTAAATAGTTAAATTTAAATAATTGGATTGAATGGTTGAATTGATTGGATATGATATATATTATATAGTAGTATATAGTATATATTGGAGTTGATATTCCCGCATTATATAGCGGATGAGACCCTATACGCCGCATAATAGCGGATGATAATATTTTAATCCCATATACCGCGATATTCCACCTCGAAGTGGAATTGGTATTGTGCTAACGTCTGTGGATGCAGGGAAACAGGTTGAAGGGATCCAACTGGATTCCTCAAAATTATTTAGATTATTTGATATTCTGTGTTATGGATATTGATATCATGTGATGATTTTATTAATGATTGAAATATTGGAAGATATTGTTGGATTGAATATCTAAGTAAAATGAATTATTAAATTCTATAGAATTGGGTTTTGAAAGAAAAAAAGAGAGAGTAAATTCTAAGTAAATAATTCAAGTGAATTGGAATAAGGGAATTTTGAATTAACAGGAAATTATAAACTTTACAACTAAAGTGATATTATTGTAAAGAATAAAGAATTTATTTTTGAAATTAAGGATTAAATTTAATTAAAGGATAAAGAAGGAATTTTGGAAGTTTTAAATTGGTATTTTCAGTTAAAAGGGTTTTAACTCAAAATTAAGAAATAAAATCTGAGAGTAAATGTAATTTGAAATAAATGAAGTAAATAAGAAATTTATTTCGAAGTAAAGTAAATGGGAAAATCAATGGAAAATTGATTTGGTTGTTTAAGATTGGAATTTAAAAGAGAAGTGAGATTTTGGAATTTATAAACTGGGTTTATAAAGTAAAATAAAATATCAGAGGATATTTGAGAATATAAATTCAAGATGGGAATTTATAAAAGGATATGGTTTGGTTTAAAAATAAATGTTGATTTATTTTTAAAAGATGGAAATGAGAAGTGTATTTCTCTGGATAGCCAAGAATGTTTTCAAAGCAATTTTAAATATAAGTTAAAAGTTTAAATATGTTTGAAAAAGCATATTTTAGAAAATCTATTATTTCTAAATGTTAAGCCTAAAGTAGTATTTTCAAAAATCTATTATTGTAGTAATTATATAAAAGTGATTTGGTTTTAAAAAGAGAAATTTAGTTTATATTTATAAAGTGGTTTTATTTTAAATATTCTTAAAATATATATTTTGATAAAGTATTAAAGTAGTTTTAAAATTTCAATATTATAAAGTATATTTATAGTAAAGTGTTTTAAAATTATTTTAAAAATCTAAAAGTATTTTGTACTTGGTGATTCAGTGGAAATAATTATTTGGGAAATGTTTTCCGTAAGCGGAAACTGTTTGAAATGGTTTTCAAATGAGCTTTGAAAATTTGGAAATATATCTTGGAAAGATATTTGGGCAAATAAATAATGTGGGAAATTATTTATTGTGTGATGGTTGCTTGTGGATGTTAATTGATAGTTAAATAACCGACTATCAATATTGGCCAAATGCGCTGATCGTTTCGAAGAGACCGGGATTGAGTTTCCGTATACCGGGATTCTAGGTCTGGAGACTCGAATACCACTTCGATCCGGTTTGTACGTTTCGTGTAACGTGTTCAGAGTCGAAGATGGAGCAGTGAAGTGCAAGGGCTAGTCGCTACTAATCCTGAGGATATTTCCAAAATGGATGTAGTAGGAATAGTGCCTTCGGTTCCGTTCGGACCCGGGACGGACTTGTATGGACGAATGCTTTCGTGACATCGTCAGGTGGACGATGGGCATTCTAAGGGATATGTTCTATAAGGTATCGTTTAGCCTCAAGCCTCATCAACCGGGAATGACTGAAAATCAGGGGTTATGCAGCAAGGCTTCGTGGGTAGCCCCCACTTGAGAATAAAGTCATCCCTGTCTAGATGTCCCTTTTATTTCGGCTTAGTGTTGCGGTTGCTGATCCCAACCGTGGGGTGATTTTATTTGGAATTATCCAGTAAGGGATGATTCCGGCCTTGTGTTGCAGGGGAGCGGGCGTACTCCTCGGTACTGTGATCTAGGCCACGTACTGTGACAGGTGGTACCCCAGTGCCTAGTCATTCGTTGGAAATCCATTCTCCCTACGTGCCTGTACGGTTTTGATTGTGCCCAACTATTGTTGAAATGTGAGATGCAAGCATTTCAGCTAGATTCTATTTTACTTTCTGTAGACACTATTATAATATCAGAGGATTTTGATATAAAGTGTTTTAGCTATCGTACGGTAAAAACCCCGACATGTTTATTTGTGGCGCGGTCTTACGAGATGCTTTTATTTTCAAAGGATTTTGAAACTTTAATAATCAATTTGAGTGTGATTTTCTCACGCTGGTTTTCCAGACTGACTCGGGTATTGTTTTATATGATGCTCGGGTCAGACCGAGTATTATAGGTTACAGGATATGATGTTGTGGAGCTCAGGAGATGAGCTAGATGGCGAGACGTATCTCCCGTACTTGTTTATATATATGTATATTCCGCTGTGTTGATTGTTGTACTCTGTTGTATTGAGGACATGATATGGTTATTGTCCAGTTGTATGTTATGTGTTCTCTGGTGTATACTCTGATGCTATATTATATAAAATTGATATAGTTTTGATTTGTGTAAAGATCTGTTAATATATATTATATTTTATTCCGCTGCGATGGTTAGATTCTGATGTTGTTTTTATTTTTCTTCTTCTACCTCTTCTTCTTAACAAAAATGGTTCGATTTTCCGGGACAGGAAAGTCGGGTCGTTACAAGTGTTTAATAAGTATTCTCGCACATTGATGAGAAACTATGAGTTTCTTATCAATGTCGAATACAGATAATCCTCAATTGTCAACTAAGCCATTAAGAGTATTAACTCTACAATATGGTATGATGCACAAATTCGAAAAGGATTCCAAGTACGTTATCAAAATATAATATTGGTAGTTGTATCCGAAGAGATATGATCCACTGGCTGTGAATGAGTCTTTAAGAGAAAGACTAGTGCAATTGGAATATAATAAGCAAGATGGATAAGAATAAAATCGTAAATTTCGATCGTTGAAATTAACGTAACAGATTCACCGTTCAATGTGCCCAAGTTGATTCGTATTTTTACTTATATAATTATCGCTTGGTATGACTTTGTTATTGGTACATATGTGTTCAAATGGAAAATTCTATATAATGATTTAGAATAGACTATTTGCACGTAACAATCAAAGTGTCTCGAAGTCAGTAGGAGCGATACTAAGTTGTGGGCTTTTCCGGATATGATCCAAGAAATGATACAAAAGTATCATTCTATAAGCATCAGAATTGAACAAGTATTTTGATAGAAATATCAAGTAGTTTGATTTTCAGTCAAAATGCAAAGGAAGTATGTGTCCATAAGAAAAAACTACTAATATGTACGTAGATATTTGTAGACTATAATAAACAACATACTGCTAATTGTTAACGATGTATTTATGTTAAAATCAGTAATAGTTTGATCGTTTAATTCTCGATATTGGATTTGTAAATTATATCTTTTATACAAAGTATAAAGGATGTTGGGAATGTCCTAAAATGATATGCAAAGGCACCTTATTAAAATGTTTAATAAGGAACATGTAAGATGGATTCCTTATACTTGGCAATAGGAATTATCTTACATGTTGTATTGTCCATAATATCATAATTTGTTTAGGTATTTGATACCTGAAGCAAATATCAAAACAAATTAAGATCACTAAATGGTAGTTTAGAGTATTCTCGAGTATTTGTGAAATAATAGAGAATTGTTTATAGAAACAACGAACTCCATATGAAGGAGTGTATAAACTCAAACTTCATGAGTAATATTGGGTATAACATGTCAATATTAAATTCATGTTCAAATCATAATTAAGAAGCTTTAAATTAGAAATGTTTCAAATGAAAGGTTGTGGCTAATTCAACGAAAGGTTAAGTACATCGCTTTGAATAACACGATAATAAAAGAAATGTATAAATATAAATGCACAAATTTATAACCGAGCTACGGGTAATTCCAATGTATTAAGAATACTACATGATTGTTATATGATAACAATGTAATGATAAGAGCCCATTAGAAGTCGAGAAACATACATCGAATTGTTCTACATAAGTGTTTATCACATCATAGAGAGTTGATTGATAAAGCAGATAATTAAAACAACATAGCAGACCCATTCACAAATATCTAACTTGATCGGTTCTCATAAAACTGATCGAATGGATAGGATTGAGATTCCATGATTGGTCCCACGTGCAAGTGGGAGAATTATAGACTTAGGGGCAATTATTTAATCACATATATCTAACTCGATAATCAATCTTGTTCGAAAAAGTTGTTTTATTTCTATTATATACTTGATATAATGTAACGACCTGCCTTTTTGACCATCGAAAGTCGACACTGAACACTACCACTGTGTTCCAATGTCATGCATCCAATCGACAAAAGGGCAGATTGTTTGGGTAAATAAAAAGAAAGAACGGAGAACAGAGAAAAAAATAGAATCTCATAGCGGAATCGACAACATATAATATAACAAGGACAGTAGAAACTATCACTTCAAAAATATAGAGTATATCAGAGTTAAAAACAAACCTTATCAACTGGACAGTTATAAAATCATGACCTTACAAATGCCGATAGGTATACTATATAATACAGCGGAAAATAAAATACTACGATAGGTGAATCTTCAGATCCCCTCCACGATCTCCAAAACTTCAAAGATAACCTGGGAAAATACTCGATCTGACCCGAGCATTATAAATAAATAACACCCGGATCAGTTTGGAAATACAAGTGTGAGATAACTCGAATAATGGGAAACATATATAAAAGTTCTGTGAGACCACGCCGCTAACAAGGAACGGGTTTTTACCTCACAAGAATAACATCCATACATGCAAGAGCAAAAATAAATATCAGGAAACAAATCCAAATATGAGTGAGCATAAATAATATTATACCAGACTTGAAAGAATGGAAATAAACCGAGTAAAATCAAAACTGGACAGAATGGATAGAACAAGGAAAACGGTCCAACTTGATAGAATAGAATAAATAAGGTAACATTCCAAACTCGATAGAATGGACTAAATAAGGTAACAGTCCAAACTCGACAGTCCAAACTCGATAGAATGGACTAAATAAGGTAACAGTCCAAACTCGATAGAATGGACTAAATAAACACTTAAATGTCGTGATGAGGAGTTGGCTCTACTTGTGGCAATTTAAAGCTAAAACAGATTCAAAGTTTTCGAATCAAATAAGGAAAGGAAATTTTCTAATAAATGACTAGGAGGGTGCTCCCCCCTTACCGAAAGTATACCTCTAGAAATATACTTGAGAACTCCAATGGTTCTCGGACACGTCCAATCTGGACCCTACCAACGGTTACCGAGAATCTGAGTATTTCACATCTCAATGCATAAAAAACCCAATTCCTATCTGGAGTGGATGTGAAAATACCCTAATGGGAGCAACCCCACATAGCTTGGCTTCCACTTGCTCTTTGGATTTAGTCATTTTCGACAAAGGATAACAAAGCTCAATTGAGCAACAAATCATTTTTAAGGTAACGGTACACCATGAAGAAAGCTAAATCTGATAATTAATAAATCAATTATCAGGGATAATTAAAATGATCGTATATGGAAATTAAGTTTCATATATTTACCACTACGCGTTGATTCCAGATAAGTCCTATCTCTTGGTTAAAAATGAAGCCGGGCAAGTTGAAGCAGTGTTAACTCTAAGCATCACCTTGACGACATTTTTAATCTTTGAGATAGAAACGAGTCCAAGCCTCAATGTTTAACGTTAAATGCATGACTAGATCTTTTCCATATAAGCGATATCGATTACGGAACTATTGTTCTATAACCAAAATCGAACTTTCACTTTTAAAAGAACTGAACTTGTGCTTGACTTCCATATTTCCACATTGGTGAAACACTTCAAGAATTAGTTCCTGATTGTTAAAACGTTAAGAGGGTAATTTTTTCCAAGAGCGCGACCCCGAAGGCCTAAAACGATATCAGACTGAACACCCAGAAGATTATCCAATTTAACATCCCAATGATCGGTGTTGACGTCAAAATTAACCACCAACACCCAAAAACACATGAAAACACCAATATCCAGTCACAGATCACATATAGTATATGATGTAGAGAATATAATATGAAGAATAATGAAAATTAAAATGAAAGCAAGTAACAAAGACAAGATTTATAGTGGTTCGGCTAACTCCGGCCTACGTCCACTCCAGAACAATCCTTTTTATTATACTGATATTTGATTACACTTACAATCCAAAATTCCAGAATGAAAAATGGCAGAGTAACCTCTAGGTAGAAGATAAAGAGAAGCATAATGAAAAGTCCCCTTTTTGAAGCCAAGCCTACTGTATTTATAGGTGAAACTTCGGCTACAGGGCCTTCTCACCTACATGGGCCCACCATAACAATCGGCAAGCCCAATTCATCCAAAATATAAAGATCGGCCTAGTCATGCCGAACGTTATCCCTTCATTCGAGTTAATGTCGACCCCTCTTCCTCCAAGGAAATGCTGATCACTATCGAGGAGTCATTCATGCCGACCCTTCTTCCTTTCCATGCCGCTACGCCGACCCAACTCCTCTAAATATTCCATACCGATACATTCTCCATGAAGTGTGCCGATCCATGAAGATATGATGATCCCTCTAAGGCATGCCGATCCATCCCTTCCTCATGAGTATACCGACCCTCCTTGTGTAGCCTGGAAGGAATGCCGACCCATCTTGGAGATATGTCAACCCTTCCCATGTTGATCCCTTTTATGTCGCTTCATGTCTTGCTGATCCCTTCCATGCTGACCCCTTCCTATGCCGAGCCCAATCATGCCGACCCCAAACTATGTTGAACTCTCCATGCCGACCGTTATTCTTTCTCACATGCCGACCCAAGCTATGCCCTCCTCCAAGCCCTGCCAATTTGAGCAATGTCGATCCCTAGCCTTCCACCGATTCATGTCGATCCCTTTATATCGAAGTATACCAATACCTTTGTCATCAACCAGGGCGATCCCTCTTTCCAATTGATCATGCCGATCCTTTTGCTCATCTAAGCTAACATTCATATTCCAAGCATCCTGCATCGTCTATCTACTAACGCCGATCAATCCTGGCTTCATGTTATCATTTGCACTTGATTATACATACATCCATTTGAACCAAACCCGTGATATCCCAGCATTGACAACCGTGAAGTCTATTGGGTTAAATCCGCCTGTGTACGGCTTTGCCAAAAGGCGGGTTAACAATCGGGTTCCGATTCATGTATATAACTTTAAAACCGTATTAATTATCCCGAAAGATAATTAATGAAATTTAAATTTTCTTTTAAGTTAACAAATCCATTATCTTTAATAAAATAGATAATTATTTCCAATCACTTTTATAACAATGGTAAATTAACTTTAAAACCTGTATTAAATTAGTTTATTAACTTCAAATCAGTTGGTTAAAGCAATTTTATTATATTAGAAAATTTACTTAAATCACTTTTATTAAATCGATTACTTAACTTTAAATATCATTAATTACAAAGATTAGTTAAACATAAATAATCATTAGTTAAATCGAATAAGTCATTTCAAACATCATTTATTAAAATGATAAGTAATTCAAAATTCCATTAATTAAACAATTAATTGAGTTCAAAAATATGATAAATTAATTGGATTAATTAAATTCAAACTTCATTAGTCAAATCGATTAATCTAAAACATCATTTTTTAAATGATTTATTTAATCATAAAAACATTATCAATTAAAATAAATTAACCAAATTCCAAATATCATTAGTTAAAACAATTAATTAAATTTTAAAACAATCATTAATTAAAATGATTAACTAAATTCAAATATCATTATTTAAAATGACTAATTACTTTTAAATATCATTAACTAAAATGATTATTAATTTCAATTATCATTAATTGAAATAATTAATTAAGTTCAATAAATTAATTAAACTCCGTTATCATTAATTAAAAGAATTAATTAAACTTAAATAATCATTAGTTAAAACGATTAATTAAGTATAAAACATCATTAGCAAAAATGATTAACTAAACCTAAAGATAAACCAATTTTAAAACACCATTAATTAAATTGGTTAATTAATTTCAATATCATTAGTTAAAATGAAAAATCAATTTAAATTATCATTAATCAGAATGATTAATGAATTTTCAATATTCTATTTAGCGGAAACACAAGCTCAAGTTCAAATGACAGGGTTTTGGAGATGATTGAATAAATGACGATATAGTAAATTGTTATAACGACACACAACAATTTAGATGGAATATCAGGGTTTATTTTCAAATAATCGTCAATATAATAACATAAGGATGTAAATAACTAATTATTAGCGAAAAAACCCCCTTGGGTCTCTCTACAGATTGCAAAACAATAGTTATGGATAATATATATATATAATCATATGGGTTTATAACGATCAATTTAATATGTCATCCATTTTCCGAACTAGGTTTTCAACCAAAACAAACAATCAAACAACAACGACAATATCTAAACTATCAACCCAGCATTCAACAATCAATTCATAGCATCATAGATATTATATAGAAAATTTAAAGGTGAGTAAACTCACCAAGTTTCCAGTCATCGCCGAAGTGTTTCGGTTTGGAGTAAAATCGAACGACGTCCGATTTTAGCCTAAATTTCCGCTTGCTGCAAATTGGACCAAACTAGTTCCATCACGTAGCCTTCGCCATTACGAGCGCAACACAAAAAGTTTCGTCTCGATTGGACCTCGTATGAAGAAGTTATAGCTTTTATAAGATTTTGATTTAATTAAAATATAATTAGTCGCACTTAAACACTTAAATAAATTTAAACACGCCCTATCTTCTTTTCCCTCTCACAAAATACAACCGTACACACGATACCAGACACGTAGATACAACCCAAAGTCGCACAACTTCTCTCCTCCATTGTCGAAGCAATACTCGATGAAAACCATCGACGAAAATTCCAACGCGACCCACTTCGCTTGCTCGACACACCAATGCCAAACACATCGAGCTCGATAGCCTAAATGAGAATGCGACCTGGACGCTGCTCCAAAATGATGCGTTCCACCAGAGTCGACCATAGTTGATGAAATTACGCTGAGAGATGCTCCTCGACGTGAGTGATGCAACCATAGCCTTTGTATTGCCTATCGCCTCCTCAAACTCGAAAATCCCAAACCCTAGTTGCTACTCCACCTTGTATTTTCCCCCAAACATGATCACACCTTGCCTCACGTATACTAAAATGTAGATCCCAGCTATATGGACTCAAAGAAATTTATTTTGCAATTTTTCTTTAGCCATGGCTTGTGATTTTAAATTTTGAAAATGATCGGCCTTTTCCTTGTATTGTTTAACTAGAAATGAAGAATGAGAATGAAGGCAGGAGGAGGAAGAAATTCTAAATCTTTTGTTGTGTGTTAAGTCATTTGATTTTATACACAAATAAAAAAACATGATGGTTATGTTTACTTTTTACATATCAAAATCAATTTCTTGAGCCACCAAACTGTCCAATCAAGGACAGACAAGATCAATGTGTCAAGATTTGCAAAGATTAGTGATTGTCTACATTTCTCCGCATGGATTTTTATTCGCTTATGAACCCTGAATGACAAAACAAAAATATGGCCGCGCTCAGAACAACGACGCGGCCCCAAAACAACAATAATATACACTTGTTATTGCATTTTGAGAAATTTGAAAAATATCATCGTTTGTCGAAATATTGTCAAACGACAATTTATATATTTTCATAATTACAAATTATAGGAAAATTCTATAAATTAAATTAAAATACATTATCAAAAATTAAGTCATTTTATTACAATTTGATTTCTTGTTATTTATTCAAACTATTTGTTATTGTAATAAATTTACAAATGAGCTTACCACCAAAGGAAAAGAAAAGCGGATTGAGGAGGCGAGCGAAGTGAGGAAAAATCCTCCAATGGTTATTGGTTATAGCAAGACTTTCACTACTTTTAATAGAGATGTGCTGGACAAAGGAAAGGTGAAGCGCGATCTAGAGAGCTTCATATTCATTATTATTTATTAATTAAAAGAAGTTAAAATAAACTATTAAATCTATTTAATTCATATTTAGTTCACCATTCAGATATTTAATTCTCAATTCAAGTATTTAAACGATCACTATATTTGAATTATAACATGTTAAATTCCAAATTTTAATTATTTAAATATTTAAAAATTAATTAAACATTTAAAATCAAATAACCAAAATTTTGAGATGTTACATTCTCCCCTCCTTAGATGAATTTCGTCCTCGAAATTCCTAAGGAAAAAAATGCTTCCAAACCCTTAAGTTTAAAACTATTAATTAAAATAAGTTATTAAACTTATTACTTCTTAAAACCAATTAGCTAAAATAGATTTCAAAATTTCCAAGTCTTTTAAATTCACCCACTTATACCAACTAATTCTCTTCTATACATTCATTTCAAGTTATAACTCGAATATCAAATTTTTGTTGTCAAAATTTTTCCAAATTCTTAAATAGTTTCTAACTCTTAATTTTACGGAAAAATTCGCCAGCGTCTCCTTTGCACGGCTCGATCGGAACAAGTACAAATTGCCACTACGGGCCTCAATCCAGTCAAAAGAAAATAAAAGCCAAGCGGCCTCCCATATCTGGGGCATAAAATCATCAACCAACTCAAATTTCTAAATCTATTACGTACCTTTTTATGTATGATTTATATTTTAGCAAGCTGTTTATTATCTCGATGCAAATGCAGATGCACAATAAGTCAAGTAGAAATCTCTTGCTTCCCTGTACTTACATAATCCAAAAGAGTCATATCGATACAAGAGAAATATACTTGCTATCTCTATCATAACTCAAACAACATAAACATGGTAAAAACCACATCTCAATCATATGTGATAAGATACAGAGAATATTCTGTAATAGATCTTATGCATCCAATTATTTCAAATGATAATTTTAGGTCTAAATACCCGGGTTTTTCAATTCAAGAATTTATTTTCAATTTTTTCAGACGAGAAAAATCAAAGGTCAAAAATCAAAATGACAAGGAGGGAACACCTCCTAATAAAGTATGGTGAAACTCTAGAATCAAAACAACATGGAGTGTTATTATGGTTCCTCCAAAAACATCAACTAGAGTGAATAAATATCTATGACGACCCGGATTTTTAACGTCTATTTATCGGGTGATTAACTGATGTAATTATTGGAATATTAGTTTTAATTAGTCAAATAAATAAATTTCTGATATCTAGAATATCTGGATATATGAGTTACATGTTAAATATTGAATCTATAGAATTTCGGAAAAAAATATGATGAATCTTTTAGAAAATAAATTTTATATATATAGAAACTCCACCAATTAAATTAAGATAAAACACCCATAAAACTATATATATTTGGGGAAAACTATGGTTTGAAAGTTTAAGAACAGATCTCTCAAAAATATTTAAAATAAAACCCTACCTTCTCCTTAGGTATAATTGTATATAGAAAATATAATTAGATGTTATGCTTAGCATTAATATTAAATTTAAAATAAAATAGATATGTATTAAAATAGGAACAAATACATATAATTTTATACTTATATTTGTTGTAGTTATAGCATATAAGTAAAACTATATATGACACAAAGATAGGCATATATGTATATGTATTTATATAAGGCAAGCAAGATAAAAAAAACTATGTTGCAAACATATGTAAAAATATGTTTAAACGCAAAGAGGATAAAATAAATATGATAGTGTATACGTATGCAAATATAGTTATGGGAAAAAGATATAGTGTACATGAACTTACATATGAAACAAAAATATAGGAGAGTTTGTGTAAATGTGAATATATATACTGTATGATGACAAATGCAAGCAAATGGATATATATTATTAAATAGTGAAAATGTATGTATATGTGAGTGATGACAAGATATACATGAGTGTATGTATGTGAAGATAAATGTGTGGATATGTATACATGCATTAGTATAAAAATGGGAAAGGCAACCATAAACACATAAGGATATATATATATATATATATATATATATATATATATATATATATATATATATATCAATTCATACATGAGTTGGTCTCAGGAAATTAACTGACATGAGATTGGCTTATACTTTGAAGCAAGCTTGGAGAATAATCAAAGGCAAGGGTCTGTGGGGAAATTGGATGAGGAAAAGATATATCAGAGGCAATTTCTGGTGTATGCAATTGGACACCAATGCTTCATCGACATGGAAAGCAATTATGAGAATAAGGGGAGTACTTGCTTCATGTTGCACGAGGAAAATCGCTTCTGGGAAGGAAACTGACTTATGGAGGGATCCTTGGGTCCAAGGAAATTCATTAATAGATATTCTGGGACTTAGCACATTTTTAGACTATGGTTGTCCAAATAAAAAAGTCACAGAAATTATTAATAACAATGAGTGGAATTGTTCAATGTTACCAGTAAATCAGGAAATAAAAAGGAAAATTCAATACATGCCAATATTCAGTGGACGAGAGAATGATATTTGGGCTTGGAAACACACTGGAAATGATTTTAGTACGAAAACTGCTTGGAATGAAGTCAGACACACAGATAACAAGGTCGATTGGAGCAAGATTATCTGGAATCATGTGAATTGCCCTAAGATGGCTTTCACAGCTTATAAAGCTATACTCAAGAGACTTCCTACGAAGGATAGACTCTTAAAATGGGGTATATTAACAGAAAATATGTGTGTTCTATGTAATCAAGCTGAGGAAACGCATGAACATCTTTTTTTTTCCTGCAATTTCTCGGAAAAAGTGTGGAATTCATGTACAAAAGCGATCAATTTAACAATACAGACTCACCTGCTAACCGATGCGGTTAATTACCTGGTTCATAATAGGAGTGGCGAAAACATGGAAGCCAAATTGGGAGGAATTGCTATCACTGTCACGATTTGGATTTTGTGGAAGGAGAGGAACCGTAGAGTATTTCAAAACAAACAAAGGAAACAGGAAGAGGTCAGTAAACTCGCGATTATTGACATGCGAATGGTTCAGAGAAGATGTAAAAGTTGGGGCCTTACCTCACAGGGAACAGATGTAGTGCAAACTGGAGCAGGGGATCTGAGCTATTCATTGGCAGAAATCCCAAGTACGAGCTACCTTGTTCATGATCGGCCGCCATGATTTGAGGAGGAAGAAGTGTTTCTTTTTGGAAAGTAAATGAGTTATGTCGGTCTGTCGTCTAACTCTTGCTTTGTAGATATTCTCTGGGCCTGCTTTTGGGTCTGGACTTGGGCTTTCATGCCTTAATAAATTTCTTACCCATTTTCAAAAAAAAATATATCAATTCATACATATGTACATGTAAACATGAAAGGGAACATTATGTACATGTAAACATGAAAGGGAACATTATTATGGCAAGATTTCAAAATCAGGTCATATGAAGGTCAAATCAACTTTTATTAAATCAAATCAAATTTTCATGTTTTCAAATCAAAATAACAAAAGAAAATAAAAATAAAAGCCTGTACAAATGCCTCAGTTTCTGTTGTACATTCCCACTCTGTATATACTTATACAAACCACTACCTTGCTTCACATTTTTGCATTCGAACAATATAAGAAATAAAATACAAACTACCATTACAAACTTAAAGAAATATAAAGCATTCTAGTACAAGAATCAAGACAGTAAAGAGTGGAAGCAAGAAGATTCAAGCAGAGCAACAGTTTCTCTATTTCCATAAGGCTGTGGGTAAAACTTGAAACACTTTGCTTACTGGGAATTGCGTATGTGTCTTATTGCTTGAAATTTTGATGAACTCTTTAAGGATGCCTAGTATTTAGGTGCTATTAGATTCCTCTGGCTTGTATATATATATGGGTTAGGCATGATAATACCTGTAACTCAGAAAACATGGTATCTGCCTCTGTTCTTTGGAAGATAAAAAGATCTAGCAACTTTAAGAAAAAAAATCAATATCTCCTTATACAAATTGTTTTAGGCTATGATATTTAAAGCAAAGTTGAGTGATTTTGGATGGAGTCTGTTCTCAAATTTGACTTGTTATTTATCGATAGATGTAGAAAAAGGAAAAGTATATTTACAGGAAATCGAACTTAAAATGTCAAAAATCCAAACATAGTAATTTAACACTTTGTTCATATGCATGTGTTCGTCATTTAAGATGATGATTTTTGATGGTGATTACGGAGATTTTAGAGATGCTTTGGGTGTGGATTTTGGGGATGAACGGAATGGCATTCTTGGTCAAATTCCGGCGAAGCGGTCAATGGCAGGAGTCGGCTGTTGGCCAGGAGGGAGCTCGGTGGAGGGGAAACCCACGAAAAATAGTTCGGTGACTTATAGATGATCGTGGAGGCGAGTCGAAGTCGATGTAGGGTTTAAGGGGTGTTCGGGGTCGTGGTGGGTTTTGTGGAAAGTGTGGCGTCGCGGTGGGGATCCTGACGTGCGATGTGGGGGGAATAGCTAGGGGAGATGATGGCGCGTCTCTAGGTGAAGTTGAAGGGTGATCAGTGGTGGTGATTGGCGGGGCGAGGAGTTTGAAAGATCGGCGATTATGTTCCAGTGTGCGTGGGAAGTTCGACTTTCGAACTGGGCATGGTTGTAGGTTCTCGTAAGGGCAGACGAGACGAGAAGGACGTGGGCAACTTGTTGGGGACGGCGATCGGAAAGGATGGTCGGAGAGGATGTATACGTGCACATATGCGTGCATGTTCACGTTACAGGCCAGCAAAAATAAAAGAGAAAACGAAGGAAAGAAAGAAAAGGGAAGGAAGGGAGGAAGAAAGTTTTGGGCCAAAGGGAAATTCTGGGCCGAAGTAAAATAAAAAGTAAAAAAAACTGTAAAGAAGGGAAAGCAAAAGAAAGAGAGTAAAATGAAAAAATAAAAAGAAAGGAGGGAAAAGAAAAGAAAATATATGCAAAGGGAAAAGGAAAATAAGAAAAGAGGAATTTACATGTTTTATAACTTAAATGTTAAAAACTAAAATTTGATTAACATTTAGATTCAACCAACATAAACCCTGCACATCGAAATCCTATTTCCTAATATTTTAAACCTGAATTTTATTGAAAGGTTTAAATTATTTTATTATAATTGAGATAAGTAATTAATAAAAATCTTAATAAATTAAATAGATTATTTTATAATCTCTTGGATGTGTAACTTATTTGGATTTAAAATATAAAGGGGCTCGGTTAATTAAAGTTATTTAAGTTCGAATATGAGTTGTTTGATATGGTTATAGATCGTTAATTTTGGTAAACGATCTATACCTTGGCTTAATTCTATTGGATGTTATTTCTAAATTATTCTTGTCTGTGGCAACGAATGGCCGGACAAATTAAATAGATGGATTAAAGTAATGATACGTTTTATGTGAAATAAAATCTGCAACAAATTCCTAAATTGGATGTTGCCACCTTAAATGATAAATTGTTTATTTTAAACAATTTACCCCTTTAAAAGTTGTCATTTGGATTTAAAGAGACCGGGATCGGACATCAGCGATATCCGGAACCACTTCGATTTAATAAGCACTACAAATCTTTACGGATTTGATTATAGAATCGTATGGGCTGGAATTGAATAAAATTTGGGTAAAACTGACCATTTAAATTAAGTAACGGTACTTAGATATTATTTTGAAAATATCAATGGATTTGTGTAATAAGTGTTTGGCTATAACAAGATAAGAACTCGTAATGATATACGAGTTACCTTGGTTTTCAAAGAAGTTTTGTAACCTAAGTATTTCATATTACACAACACTAAAACAGCCATTTTGTAACACTTATTTTTCAGAAATTATAACAGTTATTTTCGTTATAAATTAGTAACGGGTAATTTTGTTGTTAAAGACTTGCCACGATTATTAGTGTGACAAAATTCAGCGCTCATGTAAATTAGGTGAACTATCAAAGACAATTTTGTAAATTTGTTTTTATCTTTCATTCCACGGTTCCTAACGCTACTAACACTGTTCTCTCGTTTATGGCTAGGGTTTCCCCTTCAGCCCAATTGAATTGTTATTTTCTTTTTTCAAGTTTAAATCCATTCATCTCCTAAAATCCACTATTTTTTAATTTCAAGCTAATCTCGGCGTCGATTGAATTTCAAGCTAAATCTCAAGCTAAAACCAGGTATTGCAAATTAAACTGTAGTTGATATTTATTTAATTTCTTATACTAATTTATAAATGAATGCTATAATTTTTTGATTAATGGATTTTTATCCAAGTTTGTTTTGATTGTGTTAATGATTACAGAATATTATATTTTTTGAAATTAGGTTTATGAGTTGCTTGTTAATACCCAAATTTTTGATTAATGGATTTTTATCCAAGGTATGGATGTCGATAGGTGGTCGAGTGGGTTCAGTGATGTTTTGAAACTATGAAACTGTGGTCGAAGAGGAGTGAACAGTGGTTGTAAAAGTATAATTTTGCATGTGTTATTGTTTTTGGTAACATAACTGAGTTCTCTGTCTTTCTCAAATCCAAGACCCAGCACCATCGCTCTAACCATTCCATATTCTTCTCTACCTCGTTGCCCCACCATTGTTGCTCGCTTAAGGTAAGCATATTTATTCTTGGGGACTTTTCTTCTACGGCTATCGGAAATTATTACTTTTAGGGTTAGATTAATTTGTTTGAGCTTAGGACTTTTTTATTTACTTTTGATAATCATCGCTGTATAATCTATACATAAGTATATCAAATTTCCTACAACTCAAAACTTGTTTATGCTTTCAGATTTATGCCATTACAATTCTAATGTTGAATTCATTGCAAATTATAATCGTACAACCTGATCTACCTCAAAATAACAAAATAAAAAGTAAAAAATTATACTCATATCTCAAACAGCATGTATATGCCAAATGAAAATTTTCAATTAAGAGAAAGGCAACAACATACATGACCCATAAAATTTTCTACAGGCAACCTTTTTTGTTTTGTGAATAATCAAACTCAAATGGACAATTTTAAATCCGGACAGGCTTAAATGACATATAAAACTACTCATCCATATACTAGATTCTACGTTAGTTTCAATTGTTACTCACAAGCATTTCGTTTCATTTTATTAATACTGTTCTTTTGAGTAGATCAAATTTGGTACAATTTTTCACCTGTTATAAATTCTTAATAATGATTATGCAAATTCAAACCACACAATAAACAAAGAAATAAATAAGAATACAAAATCCGGAGAACATGTAACAGTTACTATTCATCTAACAGCAAGCCAGAATTAAGTTTGGCGCTTAAAGTTACAAATTACGAATTCCAGTTAGATTGTCAAAACCAATAACTTTTCCGCATGTTCGAAGCTTGGGTTAGTGAATGGACTGATGTGAGGTGATTGTTGCAGAAAGGCAGCAGTGTGGCAGTGGCCGTTCTAATTGTTTTGTTGCGATTTGGGTTTGCGATTATATTGGGAGGTTGTTCATGGTTGTGGAATTGGAGTTCACGAGTATAGGGCAAATGCTTTCGCTTGTGGTGATTTTTGGTTATTTGGGAGAAGCGATGGAAGCAATTGCGGGCGATTGGTTGAGAAGGCGATTGCTCTAGTTATTTTGGTGGTCTGCTGTATAGAGTATGCGGTTATTTTGGTGGTTGAACTGGGTAGAGCAAGTTGTGATGTGATGAACAGCAGAAGTTTGGTTGCCCGGCAGAGGAAGTGGGGGATCAGTCGAGCAGCAGTAATTGGTGAGAAGTTAGAAGGTGTGGCAGGAGTTCAGGCAGTTGAAAGTGGTGAACTGTGATGGTATGTTGGCACTGTCAGAGGTCAGTAATAATGGTAGGCAGTGGAGATTGACGGAAATGCAAGAAGAGGGGGGCTGGGGAAAGGATGTGAATATGTGTTTGTAAGGAGTGGCAGAATGTCAGAGGTTGAAGAGATTGGGTTACTGAATTACGAGTTCACGATGGAGATTTCTGGTGGGAAGACTAGGTGCGGTGGTTCCTGGTGATGGTTGGCAGGTGGTTGCGACGAAGTGGCAGGGGAAGTCAATGGTTTTAGCAAGTATGTAGTTTTGAGTTAGTAAATGACGGAATCAGGCGATTTGCTGGTGGAGGAGCAGGCGTTATTGGCAGCGGAACTGTTGAACTGATGAGGGTGGTCGCGATGGTTATTAGGGGAAGTTTGGTATGTAAGCCATAAGCCTCTTTTTTTTTTGCTTTTTTGGTATGGTAGACGTTTGTTATGGAGTGAAGGTTTGTGTTCAGGTAGCAGTGCACTGATTGTGTAGCAGCAGGTTGTGGTATGAAGCATGGGGAGTTTGAGGTGACGAAGTGTAGGGAATTGATGTTGTGAAGTATATGCAGATAAGTGGTCGAGGTTTTGCAGTGGTGTGCACTTTGGAGTGACGAGGCAATGGTAAATGCTGCGATGAGGTGTGCACTTTGGAGTGACGAGGCAATGGTTGTTGCAGACACACACATATATATCAGAGTATGCATCTCTGATCGAGTGTACATATAGCAACTCTGCATAAGCGAAGATCACAAATCTGAAGACACTCACCAAGTCAAACCTCAGCAGACAATACATAGCTACATTGGCTGTTAATGAACTCGATTCTAATGTTTATTTTATCTTGTGGGTTTTGGCTGAAATAAACTCAAAATAATAGCATTGACAAGGAGCAATTTCTCATTTAATTTCTTCTGTTTTACGCATAACTTTGTTACCGTACCTCTATTCCATACAATTTTCTACAGTACCGAAGACACTAAATTCTCAAAACAACTATTCATCCAATAATCAGTACACAGCACACAACATTCAGCACACGTATGCAAATGATTTTTTCCAAGCCAAGATGCAATATGTCGGACATGTCCTTGTATTGTTCCTATCACACTGTCCCTCCTTGTTTCATAACAATACAAATCAAACAGTGGAGTGGGGGATTGATTGCAGTGTTGAAGCATATTGATATAGAATTGATATAGAATTGCTTTTGCCTTTTGAAGCATATTGAACAACCAGTGGAAATGAAATGTTGTAATTATGTTTGTGCATGCATTCAGTACTTGCTTTCATATTGTAATTGGCCTGTAGAATTTCATGTGTTGGATCTTTGTTAGAATTTGCTTGCAAATTCTCTTGCCTAACTATGACCTTAGGTTTGGATATATTGTCCTGTGTTTCCGTTGATGCCTGAGAGCTGGAGTTTGCATGTAGTGATTCATTTGCATTTGCATTGATAACACACATGTTGTCAATGAAAGTTCAATCATTTACCCGTCATTGTGTTTAAAATATCAGTACTGTGAGGACTTTATAGTGAATTATTTTAAGTTTACCTACGCTGAACTTATAACTTACGAACTTAACCTGAACTGACATTTATTATTTTTTACAAAGGAAGCTTGGTACCAAGGCTGAATTATGAGGGTACCTAAAACTCTGAGTTAATTGATTATCACTATCCTGAGTGCTCTAATCCATCCCATTCAACCGTAAATTTCTTTAGATCAGTGGCTTTATTTGTAAGTTAACTCCTTATTTTCTTCAATTAATTTTAAGCGACTATCAGTTTATGTATTTGATGGTTCAAGTATTCAAATTCAAACTTCATTGAATATGTATCATTAATCTGAACTATAAAATTCAAAATAGATTCTAATATGTTGTTTCTATACAAATACAGTTCATCAACAAAAATATTGTGCACAGAAATGTAGTGACGACCTTCATAAGGCATGCGATCAGAAAAAGGAACATGCATGCATCTAACTTCAAAAAACCTGCAGATTGATTGCATCTAACTTCAAAATATGAAGAATTGGTATGTAAAAACATTTTTTAGGTTAATATTTCAGTGACAAAAATATACTTTATGAAATTATTCAAATGCAGGCAGCTGAGAATCCAGGACAGAAGATCACACGTACAATGGCATGGAAAGTGGCTCATACAAGTAGAAAAACGGGAAAGGTGATTCCATGTGCTGCCGAAAAATTTGTAAGTACTTCAACATCTATTCAAATTCTTGTTTATGCTTCATTTTGATGTACTCCAATCTTTAATAAGGGGTAAAAAATTTATTTTTCAAAAAATAGACAGAAAAATAAAAACCCTTAAACCTGTAACTACCTTCGTTTTCATTACAAGAAGTCATAATTCACATTGTGAGCAAAATCATCAAAAATACTTACCTGTTCAACTCATTCAAACACATCAAAGAAAGATTATAAGAAAAATAATAATCAAATTGCACCTTTACCGATTCAGCTCATTCAAATACATCAAAATAATGGCACAAGTAAAATAATAATCAAATCGATCCTTTTCCACAAGTTCTATAAATAAAAACTTACCAGTTCTGATGTTGCCATCATCACTGTTGAATCCTGCATGTTCAATTTCCATTGCAACTCAGGCAAAACTCTTGAAAATCAAGCTAGAAAAATTTAATTTGAAAAATAAAGCAAGTTTGAGTGTAAATGAGTAGAAAGTGCTTAATGAAGTACAAGCCAAATTGCCATAAATAATGCGTATAAATACATCGTAAGAGCTTGTTGGGACTTGCATGACATGGCAGAAACTACCATATAGATACGTAATATCAATTTTAGAAACATGACATTTGTCGTCTCATTTTGCTTGATTCAAGGAAAAAGTTGGAGGAGGCTTAGATTTTTTTTTTGGCAATGCTTTTTGCCGTTTTTTTTTATTTTCTTTCTTATATACTATCATATTTAATAAAAATGCATTGATTTTTGAGCATTATGCAGGCTGTATTTATTTCTCAACCTTGTGCATTTGACTCTTGGATTTTTGTACTAATTGACAAGTTTTGAATTTCACAAAATTAAATGATGAACTGGGCTAAGAGTAAATTGCATTACTGGAATTATTCATTTTGAATTACAGCTCCGTTAGCCAGTGTAACACAGCACTTGACCGTATTCTAGCTTATGATCACGGTAAATACACAGTCAATGTGTTTTCATTGGTTGCAAATATGGTATCATAGTAAGATCTGGTTTGATGTGTTTTGGGAGTATAGTTATAATATACAAGACTTGTAATCTTATTATCAATGTGCTGTTTCTAGATTTGGGGATATTATATTCTAGACATGCAATCACTTTTTATTCACTTTTTGCTTTGTATTGTTTAAAATCATTTTCGGTTGCAGGCCTAAAGTAGATTTTTGCTGGGTTAATATAATGTTTGGTTTATATATGTTTGTTGTACTTGTACTGTTTTTGCTGTGACTAACTAATCTTAAAATGAGCTTATATGGCACGTTTTTGGCAATTGTTTACCAGTATGTTTTAATGTGTACAGGGCATTGATTTTATGTAACTTTCTTTTTATTATGGATATTGTGTGAGTTGATTTTAGAGTATTTTTACTTGACTAATATAAGTATATAAACTTTCATATATTTTAGATGTATATTCTTTATTAACAGGTAGTGTAGTTTACTTTGTTTATATGGACACACAATTTTTTTTCTGCCTTGTATGGTCTTAGATTTTCATTAGTTGCAGGTCATATTTTATATCATGATGTGTTTTTGGGAGTATAGTTGTAATATACAGGACTTGTAATATTATTTTTAACATGCTGTTTTCTTGATTTGGGGTTATTATTTCTGGACACGCAACTTCATTATATTCGTTTTTTGCTTTGTATTGTTTAAATTCATCTTCGGTTGCAGGCCTAAAGGTACTTTATGCTGGGTGAATGTTTGTTGTACTAGTATTGTTTTTGGTAATTTTTTACCAGTATGTTTTAATATGTACTGGCATGCATCGTTGTTATGTAACTTTGCTTATATATAGAACACATATATTTTAAATTTCATTACTACAAGAACAAGAAAAATGTTAATACTTTAATTTGAATGAACAAATAAATTAATATATAGAACACATATTTTGGATTTATTTAACTTAGTCCAGAATATCTTTTTTGCTGACGTAAGATAATTAATCAGTACTTATCCCGTTTTTACTTATCTCGAATGACCATGGTTATTTATGAAAAAAGTAAAAACGTGCATGTTTACGATTAATTTTAGGATAAATTTAACTGCCTGATGTAGCTACAGATAATTAATTTAGTTAGGGCTGCACAAAATTCATAACAAACCCAACTGCCATTTAGTTAGGATACACACTTTACTTAGATTGGACTTTCAACTTTGTTAGTTATAAATAACCTTATATTCCTGCAAATCTATGTATTGCTTTATTTAATATGCAATATGTAAAATATTTTCAAGTTCAACTTTTGTTTATAATTTATTTGGGTATTATGCAGGCATTAGTTGAAGCAGCGGAGGAAAGACAAAAGGAAAACTCTAGTGTCAATTGTAGCAATGAAAGTAGAAGTGTTTGATCCAGAAGCATCTATTTATGAAGCACCACAAAATGGTAATTACAAGCTATTTGATATAATTGATGGAGGTTTTGTTATTTGGTCTGAGTGTCGTGTTCGTTGTTTGTAGGATCTAGAATTTATTTTGAAGTAGTGTTAGAACTTGTAATATTTTGATTTCATACTCTTTAGTTATGTATGATGAACTTGTGCAATTTAAGTTGGATGTTTGGATGTCTAATTGCTTATTGTTATCGAAATTCTATAATTTTTGATATGCATGTATCTATTGTATTATAATAGACAATTCAGTAGTGTAAATGGTAGCAAAAATGTAGGTCTGCATGGTTTGCTAGCTGTAACGAACATATTCGTTACTAAAGACGAAATTTATAACGAGCATAGTCGTTACTATTGATAAAATTTGTAACGAACAAGTGCGTTACTAATGATGAAATTTATAACGAGCATAGTCGTTACTATTGATGAAATTTGTAACGAACAAGTGCGTTACTAATGATGAAATTTATAACGAGCATAGTCGTTACTATTGATGAAATTTGTAACGAACAAGTGCGTTACTAATGATGAAATTTGTAACGGACAAGGTCGTGATAATTTAGAATGACAATCCCTTCTTCCACCATGAAAGGGGAAACTAAGTAACGGAAAATACCCGTTACAAATCGATGCAAATAATAACAACCTATTTCGTTATAAAAATTTAGATTTCTAACGACAAAGTCCGTTGGTAAGTAATATATCTAATAACGGGTAGAGACCGTTATAAATATTTCTAACGAATTTCCTCACGCCTGTACCGCTCACGACTATATCTGTTATAAATTTCATTTGTAACGAATATAGTCGTTACAAATAAACCTTTTTGGTGTTGTGTTAAATGGGTTTACTCACGCTGGTTTCCAGCCTGACTCGGGTGTTACTTTATTGTAATGCTTGGGTCAGATCGAGTATTACAGATTTTCAGGTTAGGACGTCTGGAGCTCAAGAGGCGAGCTGGATGGCAGAGACGTATTGATTATTTTTGGCTGTGTATTATAGACTGTGTAGACGGTATTTAGGGACAAGTTACTATAACTGTTCAGATTTATTTGTTGAGGTTGTACTCTGATATCTTGTATGTATATTGGTAGTTACAGGTTTTTTTGTATAAATGTTGTTATTTTATATTATATTTTGTTCCGCTGCGATTGTGAGATTCTGTGCTGTTGTTTTCTATTCTTATTCTACCTCGTTTTCTTCTTAATCCTAATAGTCTGGGATTTCCAGCACTCGATTGTTCGGCACTCTATACAGTATAGACGTATTAGTGTCGATTTTCAGGGTCGAAAATCTTCGGGCCGTTACAATATCATTCCTTTCCAAAAATCTTCTAAAATTACCTTTTCCAAAATCACCGGGATTTAGGTCCTAATAACAACAATTTAAAATCTTTTGTCTATAATTTTGAACTTTATAAACGACGGTCTATAAAATCACACAATCAATCACTTCAATTCAATCAAATCAAACCAATCGAATTATGTGAGGGAATAAACTAACTCTAAAAGTCAATCTAATTCCATAAGGGAAAATTTATCACTTAACATTGTTTCGAAATGTCAAATGACTAACAAACAAATTTTAACTTAGGTTCAAAACTTTCTTGATTGTCCAAAAATATAGATAATTTTCTAAGCATATCATTTTGCTCATTAGCCTTTGGTTATTGCTCAGCGGATTATCCAAACCAACTCGGACAAAATGGAAAGTTATACTCTATATTTTATTAGTTTCTTAATTATATTAAAAATTCTTTAATTCACTTATATTTTCACTCAGTATTTTATTCAATACTAAAATTATTTATGAATTATCTCATAAATTCTCACCCAAGTTTTAAAATATTCTATAAAGTTATTTCTTTATAAAACATCAAATAATAACTTATTCCCCTTTATTACTTGTATAATACCCTTCCATATTCTTAGAGTACATACAAATTTTATTTTACAGATCTAGATGGGGATTAAATTAAATTATGGTTTCTTAAAACCCAGTCAACCTATTAACCCATTTAACTTAGAGTGTTAAAACGAATAATATTATGGGTTGACCCAATCAACAAGTAGTTTACACTACCTAGATGTTTTAAACAAATATATGGTTTTAATAAAAACAATGTCTATCAAAACCTTCTTATTTAATTTAACCCTATTAAAACCTGTGTTAAATTATCCCTTATCTTATCGGATATCTTCTGTAAGGAAAAAATCTTATTTATCAAAACAATCTCTTATTGGAAATACTTTTTATTGTTAAATCGATTTCCTTTTAGGGAACTTAAAAATTAGATACCCGATTTTAATTCCAAAAACTCATTTTTGAAAGCATACTACATATATTTTTATACATAATAACTTCAAACAATTTATTTATTAAAAATCACTTTGGATTTATTCGGATTTGAACTCATTTCGATCGCACAATGATCATGAGAATAATTTATTAAGTATTCCACAACGTTCGCCTAAACAAACATTTGATCGTCACTTAGAACATTATTCATATTGCCACAAAACAAATCGAAACGATTTCCACTAAATTATCCCAAAGAAAACGCATTCCATTTAAAATTCACTTCCCAAAACATTTTTACTTTTAAATACTTCCAAAAATACTACTATTGCATTTCTCAAAACCATTTTGAACTTATTTTCAAAAATTTCAGGTTTTAAATTCAAAAATCCTTTTTAAAACCCATTTTATAAACTAAATTTATATAAATTTCCTTTATATAAATCATTTCATGTTATAATAATTCTTCTTTATTATAATAAAATTATCTCGAATATCTATACTCTAAAGGTCTTATCCTACCATTTAAATTATATTAACAACTTTTATTAAATTTTAATCTTTAACCCACCATTATTAAAAGGTGAATTTTTTTTGACTTAACATATTCTTCGAACACCTTATAGTCAAATTATGAAAATTAATTCACAAAGGGTTCATTTCAAATCGAAGCGATAAATGCTCCTAAATAAATCGAGCACGGTTTAACAATTAACAACTAATAGTCTATGCTTCTCCTTTAAGTTAAGCATAACCGGAGAAACAATAGTGATAATAAATAAATATTATCACATTTAAACAAACACACCTTATAACTATATAAAGTTTTGAAAATTATTCGTTTATATATATGAAATATAATCTTAGGCAAGATATTTAATTTGCCAAAATTTTTGAAAATTCAATACCATGTTCGTTGGCCTTGGTCGAGTGTTTTGAAATCCCTATTGATACCGTAGCGTCCCACGTCTCGACCAGAATTCATAAAAACTCAATAGACTAGTTTACGTAATAAGTTTTTATAACATTAACAAATACGCTCTCGTATAAATAATATTCTCAAACTCATTCTAGGGTATCACTTACCCTATCTCTAATGAGCCAAACCCTAGCAAAGCCAAGGTTCTCGCTTAACCTTGCGCTCTGATACCAAATGTAATGACCCGCCTTTTTGACCATCGAAAGTTAACACCGAACACTACCACTGTGTTCCAATGTTGCGCATCTAATTGACAAAAGGGCAGATTGTTGGGGTAAATAAAAAGAAAGAATGGAGAACAGAGAAAAAAATAGAATCTCATAGTGGAATCGACAACATATAATATAACAAGGATAGTAAAAACTATAACTTCAAAAATACAGAGTATATCAGAGTTAAAAACAAACCTTATCAGTTGGACAGTTATAAAATCCTGACCTTACAAATGTCGATAGGTATACTATATAATACAAGGGAAAATAAAATACAACGATAGGTGAATCTTCAGCTTCCCTCCATGATCTCCAAAACTTCAAAGATAACCTGGGAAAAATACTCGGTTTGACCCGAGCATTATAAATAAATAACACCCGGATCAGTCTGGAAATACCAGCGTGAGATAACTCGAATAATGGGAAACATATATAAAAGTTCTATGAGACCAAACCGGTAACGCGGAACAGGTTTTTACCTCACAAGAATAACATCCATACAGGCAAGAGCAGAAATAAATATCATGAAAAAAATCCAAATATGAATGAGCATAAATAATATTAAACCAGACTTGAAAGAATGGAAATAAACCGAGTAAAATCAAAACTGGACAGAATTGATCGAACAAGGAAAACAGTCCAACTTGATAGAATAGACCAAATAAGGTAACATTCCAAACTCGATAGAATGGGCTAAATAAGGTAACAGTCCAAACTTGATAGAATGGACTAAATTAGGTAGTAGTCCAAACTCGATAAAATGGACTAACTAAACACTTAAATGCCGTGATGAGGAGTTGGCTCTACTCGTGGCAATTGAAAGCTAAATAGATTTAGGGTTTTCAAATAAAATAAGGAAAGGAAATTTTCCAACAAATGACTAGGAGGGTTCTCTCCCCTTACCGAAAGTATACCTCCAGAAATATACTTGAGAACTCTGATGGCTCTCGGACACGTCCAAGCCGGACCCCGCCAACGGTTACCGAGAATCTGAGTATTTCACATCTCAATGCACAAAAAACCAATTCCAATCTAGAGTGGATGTGAAAATACCCTAATGGGAGCAACCCTACATAGCTTGGCTTCCACTCGCTCTTTGGATTTAGTCATTTCCGACAAAGGATAACAAAGCTCGATTGAGAAACAAATTGTTTTTACGGTGACGGTACACCATGAAGAAAGCTGAATCCGATAATTAATAAATCAACTATCGGGGATAATTAAAATGATCGTGTATGGAAATTAAATTTCATATAATTACCACTACTCATTGATTCCAGACAAGTCATATCTCTTGGTTAAAAATGAAGCCGGGCAACTTAAGGGAGTGTTACCTCTGGGTATCACCTTGATGACATTTTTAACCTTCGAGATAGAAACGAGTCCAAGCCTCAACGTTTAACATTAAATGCATGACTAGATCTTTTCCATATAAGACATATCGATTATGGAACTATTGTTCTATAATCGAAATCGAACTTTCACTTTTAAAAGAACTGAACTTGTGCTTGACTTCCATATTTCCACATTGGTGAAACACTTTTAGAATTAGTTCCTGATTGTTAAAACGTTAAGAGGATAATTTTTTCCAAGAGCGCGACCCCGAAGGCCTAAACCGACATTAGACCGAATACCTAGAAGATTATCCAATTTAACATCCCAATGATCGGATTCCAATTCATGTATATAACTTTAAAACCATATTATTTATCCCAAAAGATAATTAATCACATTTAAAATTTCTTTTAAATAAACAAATCCATTAAATTAGTTTATTAACTTTAAATCAGTTGGTTAAAGCAATTTTATTATATTAGAAAATTTACTTTAATCACTTTTATTAAATCGATTAATTAACTTTAAATATCATTAATTACAAAGATTAGTTAAACACAAATAATCATTAGTTAAATCGAATAAGTCATTTAAAACATCATTTATTAAAATGATAAGTAATTCGAAATTCCATTAATTAAATAATTAATTAAGTTCAAAAATATCATAAATTAATTGGATTAATTAAATTCAAAATTCATTAGTCAAATCGATTAATTAAAAACATCATTTGTTGAAATGATTTATTTAATTATAAAAACATTATTAATTAAAATGAATTAACTAAATTCCAAATATCATTATCAATTAAAATGAATTAACTAAATTCCAAATATCATTAGTTAAAACAATTAAGTAAATTTTAAAACAATCATTAATTAATATAATTAACTAAATTCAAATAATATTATTTAAATTACTAATTACTTTTAAATATCATTAACTAAAATGATTATTAATTTCAATTACCATTAATTGAAATAATTAATTAAGTTCAATAAATTAAATAAACTCCATTATCATTAATTAAACTCAAATAATCATTAGTTAGAACGATTAATTAAGTATAAAACATCATTAGCAAAAATGATTAACTAAACCAAAAGATAAATCAATTTTAAAACACCATTAATTAAATTGGTTAATTAATTTCAATACCATTAGTTAAAATGATAAATCAATTTAAATTATCATTAATCAAAATAATTAATGAATTTTTAATATTCTTTTTAGCGGAAACACAAGCTCAAGTTTAAACGACAGGGTTTTGGGGATGATTGAATAAATGACGATATAGCAAACTTTCTATAACGATACTTAACAATTTAGATGGAATATCAGGGTTTATTTCCAGTTAATCATCAATATAATAACATAAGGATGTAAACAACTAATTATTGGCGAGAAACCCATTTTGGGTCTCTATACAGATTTTCCCTACAAAACAATGGTTATGGATAATATATATATAATCATATGGGTTTATAACGATCAATTTAATATGTCATCCATTTTCCAAACCGGGTTTTCAACCAAAACAAACAATCAAACAACAACGACAATATCTAAACTATCAACCCAACATTCAACAATCAATTCATAGCATCACATATATTATATAGCTAATTTAAAGGTGGGTAAACTCACCAAAATTCCAGTTACCGCCGAAGCGTTTTGGTTTGGACTAAAATCGAACGACGTCCAATTTTAGCCCAAATTTCCACTTGCTCCAAATTGGGCCAAACTAGTTCCATCGTGTAGCCTTCGCCATTACGAGCGCAACACAAAAAGTTTCATCTCGATTGGACCTCGTATGAAGAAGTGATAGCTTTTATAAGATTTTGATTTAATTAAAATATAATTAGTCACACTTAAACACTTAAATAAATTAAACTCACCCTATCTTCTTCTCCCTCTCACAAAATACAATTGTGCACGCGATACCAGACACGTAGATACTGTTGGGAGAATGTTGATTCATGAGTTTTGATTCATGACACAAGCTTCAGAGATCATACGACGAAATACAAAGAGAATACTATATGAAAGCGACAAAAAGAGAATAAACGAATATTGTTAACTACAAAGGAGATAAGACTACAATCCAGAGATTAGTATGAATATTTTATTTTATTGAGTCTTAGAATATTGTTAAAATCATTCCTCAGGTAGTCACACACACACACAAATTGATCCATGTTAATTTATACATATATAAGTGTACACTGTGCAAATAACATCAGGTCGGTTGACCGACCAGGATCCTCGGTCGACCGACCCTGTGTTATGTGCACAGGTACTTTCTGTTTTGTGTACGATTTCGAACTCAGCTGACCGGCCAGATTTTCCGGTCGACCGACCAGAGAATAACGGCTAGTTTACTGAAGAGATGCGATCATTTCATGAAGAGGAATGTCCTCTATTTCAAGAGATATGGACACAACTATTGACTGAAACTCTTCGTGAAAGATTATAACTCTTCTACAACTATATAAACATATTCAATTCACTTCTACAATAACCGATTCTTGTTTATATTTCTGAAATCTAATCTCTATTCATTTCTGCCAATAAAAGTTTTCATTCTTAATTAATATCACTAGAATCCTTGTTTTAATTTATATACTTCGATTCTACGTGATTATCTTCCTTCTAAATCTTCACACGCATATATACTCTTGAGGATTTGATTATAGGAAAGTTGTACTATATAAAGACAATCGGTGTTATTTAGAACACATTCGTCAACAAACAATTTATATTAGGCTGAAGTCCTCTTCGGTTGTTGAGGCGGAAAAATTCCTGTTCGGCTGCTCAGGTGTCGTATACCTATTCCTCCGGGTTAAGTGAGGGGTTTAGTTTAAATCCAGAGAGTATTCTGGGACTGGACGTAGAACGGGAAGTTCGAACCAGTATAAAAATTCCTGGTGTGCTTACTTTAATTTTTACTTTACTGTTATTATCAGTTTCCGCATTTATATACCATATTATACGATCCTTAGTACTGCACGTACACTTTCATTTGGTATCAGAGCAAGGTCATCCTATAACCATCACAAAGTTATTTGATATTTATTTCTAGTAATATGGCAACCACACAAATTAATGATGTTAACACTCACACTAATTCTAGTTTCACAGAAGGTCAATCGACTTCACGACCTCCACTTTTCAATGGTATAAATTACAATTATTGGTCAACTAGAATGAGAATCTATATGTAATCAAGTGGATTTGATATCTGGAATATTATACAAAGTGAGTACACAACTCCTACTGGAGAATACTCAACTTGGAGTAACACACAAAAACTAGATGCTACATCAAATGCTAAGGCTATGAATATTTTATTTTGTGCATTAGATAGAAATGAATTCAATAGAGTTAGCATGTGCACTTCCGGTTATGAAATTTGGAGAACTCTTAAAGTTTCACATGAAGGAACGAACAAAGTTAAATTAAGCAAAATTTCTATGTTGAAACATCAATTTTAAAATTTTAAAATGAGGCCAAATGAATCTATAAATGACATGTACTCTAGATTTCAGGATATTTATCATGCTTTATTATCATTAGAACAAAAGTTTACTGATTTTGATGTTGTTACAAAAATCTTAAATTCTTTAACGGACGAATGGGAACGAAAAGTCCTAGCTATTGAAGAAGCAACTGATTTGTCAACATTAAAACCAGAAGAATTGATAGGTAATTTAATGTCCTACGAAGTAAATTTGCAGGCAAAACGAAATGGAGCACAAGAAAAGAAAAATGTGGCATTCCAAGCAGAAAAAGATGATTCCGACTCAGATAATGAAGATATGGCAATGATCGCTAAAAATTTCAAAAAGTTTTTGAAATTCAACAGAAACAAATTCAAGGGAAACAAAAATAATTCCAACAACAATTCCAATAGCAGCAAACCATCATCTTCAACAATGGAATGTTATGAATGTCATAAGAAAGGACACATGAAGAAGGATTGTCCAGATCGTAAAAAGAATAACTTCAAGAAGGATAAAACCAAACGAAAAGCTTTTTCAGTCACTTGGGACGACACTGACTCGTCATCCTCATCAGAGAGTGAAAGTGATAATGAACAAGCAAATGTATGCTTCATGGCTTCGTCAGACAATGTAAGTGATTTTACTTTTGAAGATTTAATTGAAATAAATTCTGAATTAGTAAATTTAACAAAACAACTTAAAAAGAAAAATAAGGAGTTGCAAAGAAAGTTAGATAGAACAGTTTTAGAAGTAGATATGTTGAAAGATGAGAAGATAATATTGGAAGAAGAACTTGAAATTTCTCAACAATCGAATTCTAACTTATCTTCTCAAATTACGTCAATATCTGAAGAAATAGAAATTCAGAAAAATAAAAATGATGTTTAACTTTTCGAAAATAATAATTTAAAATCTAAAATTAAGGATTTAGAGTTAGAAAAATCTAGTCTTAAAATAAAATTTAATGATATTTCTAAAAATGTTTCTAATTTCAATAAAGGAAGAGAAAATCTTTCTAGTATACTAGAAAACTCTCAATCCTCTAACAATAAATCTGGACTAGGATTTAAGAAACAAAATAATTTTGCTAAAAGTAGGATTAATAATAAAATTAAGAAAGATATTAAGAAAACAGTTTATTCAAATACTAAAACCATTAAGATATGGATTCCAAAAACAAATAATGTATTGATAAGGAATAAACATATCGAAATGTTTATGGAAACTGTTCATAATAACAAAAATTATGTTTATAAAGGGAATTCTGAACCCGTATGGGTTTGGCTTCCTAAGATCTAACTCTTAGGACCCTAAAAAGATTGGGCACCAACTTTTTATAAACTTTTTGCAGGTACCACATAAGAAGAGAGGAAAATGGATTTTAGATAGCGGTTGCTCAAAACACATGACTGGAAACAAAGAAATGTTGTCAAACATTATATACTCAAATGGAGGAGCAGTCACCTTTGGAGATAACTCAAAAGGATATATCATCGGCAAAGGCAATGTCAGTAGCAACGGTACATCTAATTTACCTCTCATTACTGATGTTTTATTAGTTAAAAATTTAAAACATAATTTATTAAGTATTAGTCAACTATGCGATAAAGGTTTTAATATAACTTTTTCAGAAAATAAATGTAACATTTTTGATAAAAATCGTAATATTATTTTCGAAGGAAAAAGAGATAAAAGTATTTACATCTTAAATATGAACGTTAATAATGATTCAAATTTGTGTCTAGTGGCTAAAGAAAACGATTCTTGTCTTTGGCACAAAAGATTTTGTCACATCAATTTTAATACCATCAACAAACTAGCTAAAAATAAATTAGTTAAAGGTTTACCTAATATAAAATTCGAAACTAACATATTTTGTGATGCATGTAAATTAGAAAATTTAACAGAATCTTCTTTTAAATCAAAGAAAGTAATATCTACAGAACAACCACTTGAACTTTTACACATGGATCTTTTTGGTCCAACTCAAGTGCAGTCTATTAATCATAATAGATATGTTTTTGTTATTGTAGATGATTTCTCTAGATATACTTGGATTTTCTTTTTGAAAAATAAAAGTGATACTTTTGATAATTTTAAAGTTTTTGTTAAAAGAATTCAAAACATTAAAACATTGAAAATTAAAAATATAAGAAGTGATCATGGAGGCGAATTTGAAAATGAAGTTTTTGAACAATTTTGTAACAAGAAAGGTATTAACCATAATTTTTCATTGCCTAGAACACCACAACAAAATGGAGTTGTAGAAAGGAAAAATAGAACGTTACAAGAATGTGCAAGAGCTTTACTAAATGGAACCACTTTATCGAAACACTTTTGGGCAAAAGCTGTAGCTACTGCTTGTTATGTATTGAATCGCGTTTCTATTCGACCATTAACTAAGAATACCCCATATGAACTTCTAAATGGAAGAAAACCAAATATTTCATATCTTAAAGTTTTTGGTTCTAAATGTTTTATTTTAAATACTAAAGATCAACTAGGCAAATTCGATCCAAAATCCGATGAAGGAATATTCGTTGGATATTCGGAACGAAGCAAGGCTTATCGAATTTATAATAAACGAACTCAAATTATTGAAGAAAGTTTACATGTTTCTTTCAACGAAAATTTTAAAAATATAAATCCAAGTGTTACTATTGATTCTGATGATGAAACTACTCAGAATGAAAATAGTAATACAAATGAAAATTTTATTCATGAAATTAATACAAACGTTACTCCTAATATAATAAAATCTCCACCTAGAATTTTAAGAGACCATCCTGTGCAAAATATAATTGGAGAAGTTAATACGAATGTTAAAACCAGACATCAACTAAATCAAGTTGGTCATGTATCTTTTCTCTCTAACATAGAACCTAAGAATATAAAAGAAGCTTCAACTGATGACTATTGGATTCTTGCCATGCAAGAAGAACTAAATCAATTCGAACGAAACGAAGTTTGGGAACTCGTTCCTAGACCCAGTGATCAATCAGTCATCGGTACTAAATGGGTTTTCAAAAATAAAGCAGATGAACTAGGAAATATAACGAGGAATAAAGCTAGATTAGTTGCACAAGGATATAATCAAGAAGAAGGAATTGATTACGAAGAGACGTTTGCTCCGGTCGCCCGACTTGAAGCAATACGAATATTATTAGCTTACGCGTGTTTTCATAATTTTAAACTATATCAAATGGATGTTAAAAGTGCATTTTTAAATGGATTCATAAAAGAAAATGTTTTTGTTGAACAACCACCTTTGTTCAATCATGAAAAATTTCCGGATCATGTATATAAACTCAAAAAGGCGTTATACGGTTTAAAACAAGCACCACGTGCTTGGTATGATCGTCTTAAAGGCTATTTATTAGAATCTGGTTTTGAAATCGGTAAAGTAGATCAAATGCTTTTTATTAAGAAAACTAATAAAGATATTTTAATAATTCAAATATATGTTGACGATATTATTTTTGGCTCGAAAAATGAAAAACTATGTCAAGAATTTTCAACTATAATGACGAATGAATTTGAAATGTCTCATATGGGAGAATTGTCATATTTTCTTGGATTACAAATTAAACAAATTGAAAATGGAATTTTTATTAATCAAGAAAAATATTGTTATAATTTAATCAAACGTTTCGGTCTGGAAAACACTGCTGCCAAACCAACTCCTATGAGCACAACGATTCATCTCGATAGAGATGAAGATGGCAAAAGTGTTGATCAGAAGCTATATCGTAGTATGATAGGTTCTTTACTTTATTTAACAGCGAGTCGACCCGATATTATGATGAGTGTTTGTTTATGTGCTCGATTTCAAGCAAATCCCAAAGAATCACATATGAGAGCAGTTAAACCCATTATTCGTTATTTAACTAAAACCAAAGATTTCGGACTATTTTATCCGAAAGAATGTCCTTTCGAATTAGTTTCCTATAGTGATGCTGATTTTGGAGGAAGTCGGACGGATCGAAAAAGTACGAGCGGAACGTGTCATTTCATTGGACGTTCCTTAGTTTCTTGGTTTAGTAAGAAACAAAACTGTGTTTCTTTATCAACGTGTGAAGCAGAATATATATCTACTGCTTTGGCATGTGCACAAGTCGTATATATGCAACAAACACTACAAGATTTTAACTATCATCTTGAAAAATCAATAATTTATTGTGATAATACTAGTGCAATAAATCTTTCTAAAAATCCGGTCAATCACTCACGAACAAAACACATTGATATTCGTCATCACTTTCTTCGTGATTGTTTGGAAAAAGGATTAATAAATTTAGAATTTATCAACACTGAAAATCAAATAGCTGACATTTTTACTAAACCGCTAAATGAAAATATTTTTATAAAACTAAGACGTGATTTAGGTATAATGTCGTTTAAAGATCTATGAATAAAAATATGTAAAAATATCGAAAAATCAAAAAATTTCTTATTTCTGACCAAAGCGGAACTCGAACTCATGACCTCCGACTTATTTGTTAAATGTTGTATTATAGCTACTTGAGCTATGGGTGTTTCTTGTTCCAGTTCTATTTACAATCTGTACCAATAACTTTAATTTCAGAACAAACTATTTTTGACTCTAAAGCATATATATCATACAATTACAAACAGTTTTGTTTTAAAGTTCTGTGATTAAAATTAAAATTTGTTTTAAACCACTATTTTTTAGAAAATAAATGGTTATATATATGTACTATGTTTATTGATTAGAACATATAATACAAAAATCTTTTTACAAAACAAAACTTGAAAATATGTCTTCAAACAATGATTACTATAACTCTGAAAATTCTCATCTTTCATACACATCTCCAAACGACGATTGTTCTGATCGAATCCCTGAAAATGGTCCCTATCCTACTTTTCCAATGCCTAACCGGGTTCTAGACTTCTCCTCTCCAGATAAAGACCCCCGACACGGGTGGAAACCATAGGAAGACTCCCATACAGGCTATACACCTGAAAAGAAGAAAGGAAAGAATACAATGGTAGTATCTCCATCAACCAAACAAAAGATTGATGAAATACATCACTACCAACAACAGCAAATGAATATGCAACGGGAACTCTACTACGAACAAAAAGTCACGGCAAGACGTTTAAGTTTTCTTGAAAAGATTGCCATGAAAATTTGTTCATCTAAGAAGGATGATGTTGCTGAACCTTCTTACAGATCTCCATCACCTTCAAACCCCGTTCAAACTCCAATAGCTCCAAGATGGTCACCAATAGAAAATGTTCCGTCTCCAAACTCATGGGAACATAGATGCTGATGAACCATGGCTATAATTTAATATATATATATATGTTATTATTTTCAATAAGATGTATAGATATAAATGATGTAATAATAAAATTTATATTTCTATAATTTTTTTTTAAAAACAGCAGAAATTTGTTTGTTCACATGCCTCGGTCGACCGGAGACCCTGAGTCGGTCAGCCGAAGCTATCCCGAGAAGTTTAAAAACATATTTTCTGCGACCGACTTCCCCGACTCGGTCAGCCGAACCCTTCCCAAGAATTTCACCATCTTTCAGATTGCCACTTCGGTCAGCCGACCTAGTGCTTCCGGTCGACCGAACGTACCATTTTCTGTTTTCTACTTCAGTTTTATACCCATCTTTTCACCTTTTTTACTTTGTCTCTTCACTTTTACTCTCCCAAAACAGATTTTAACCCTAGCCCCCATTACAACCACCCAAAATTTCTTCAAATTCTTCAAACAAAAATGGCCCCTAAGAAGAAATCTAAGACTAATGCTGGCTCATCTTCATCAACTCCTGTAGACTCTCAAATTGCTTCTTGGCTAGTAAGTGACAAAGCTTTAGAAGGATGGGTAAGGCTTCAAGATGCTAAAATCTTTGAGGAGTCATTTGTAAGTTATCCTGATTTTACCGCCTACGGTATTGAAAATGCCGCCCTTGAAAGTGGTCTTGATACATTTCTTGACCATAGGAAAAATAACTTGAAGATTAATCATATAATGGTCAAGTTATTTCTAGCAAATCTCAATCTTGTAAATCCACCGAGAAACACTGAAAATTGTGTTTGGACATCGGTTTGTGGCACTTCGATTTTTCTTTCCATTGATCGAATTAACCACATTTTAAATGCTCGACCGGGCGGAATTTCGTTACATGATGTAGATTGTAATACATCGACTCGTGACCGTCTAAGTCATCTATTTTTTGAAGATGACGCTACTGATTTAAGGCAAACTTCATCCCTTCGACCTAAAGCCCGACTCTTTCATCGATTCATGATGAAGTCTATTGTTCCAAGAGGAGGATCATATCATCTAGTATATCCCGAAAACTTCAAAGCATTATATGCTATGTGCGGAAATATTCGAGTAAATTGGACACAACTTCTTATGGATGAATTTCTCTCTTTCAACCAAGGAAAGATGCTCCATATTTATTATGGAGAATACATAATGAGGTTGATTAATAACTTTGTTACCCATGCTCCGGAATCCGAAACATCCAAAGTTCGTAATTTTGACTCACGAACCATAAAACTAATGAAGATACCCGATGCACCGTCCCAAATTACAACTTTTCAGCAATGGCGTACTACAACTCGAGAACAACTACGTCGAAGCTATTCTACACCTCAACCATCTACTCATTCTACGGAACGTATAACTCGTCAAACCTCAATTCAACGACCAACTCCCGGAACTAGTACGGAGGCTGCCATTGATATTTTGGCTCGAAATCAACTAGCTTTGGATTCTCGACTTCGAAAAATTGATGGGCGTTTCAAGAAGATCAAAGGCTTCTTCGTAAATTTATAGGATGCCTTATCATGTACTTCCGAAGTCGGTGCTTCATTTGTTGCTCCTGGAAAAAGACCAGCGCCAAATTTCTCTTGGTCTACATCCGATAACACAAGTTCCAGCACATCGGCAACTCACGTTCCTCACACACAAAGACGGGGTAAGGAACCAGCTCCACTAGATGATAATACTCGCCCAGAATTCTGGGATTTTGATGATGATGAGGAGTAATTGTAGTTTTTACAATTTAATTTCAAGAATTTCTTTATGAGCACAATATATTTTTCCTTCATTATTGTTATGTACTAAGCAAACATCCTTAATTACTCTTATTTTGGTTTGAATATTTAATATTTAAAATTCAATGATTCGCATTACTTTAACATATTACTTTTGGTAAGTATTCCTTTTTGTCGATGACAAAGGGGGAGAAAAATGTATGAAAGCTAACATATTTTTTGCAGAAAAGTCGCCATATATTCAGGGGGAGAATTATAATATAGATAAGTTTTACTTCGTCACATAAGTATTGTCATCAATCAAAAAGGGGGAGAATGTTGGGAGAATGTTGATTCATGAGTTTTGATTCATGACACAAGCTTCAGAGATCATACGACGAAATACAAAGAGAATACTATATGAAAGCGACAAAAAGAGAATAAACGAATATTGTTAACTACAAAGGAGATAAGACTACAATCCAGAGATTAGTATGAATATTTTATTTTATTGAGTCTTAGAATATTGTTAAAATCATTCCTCAGGTAGTCACACACACACAAATTGATCCATGTTAATTTATACATATATAAGTGTACACTGTGCAAATAACATCAGGTCGGCTGACCGACCAGGATCCTCGGTCGACCGACCCTGTGTTATGTGCACAGGTACATTCTGTTTTGTGTACGATTTCGAACTCAGCTGACCGGCCAGATTTTCCAGTCGACCGACCAGAGAATAACGGCTAGTTTACTGAAGAGATGCGATCATTTCATGAAGAGGAATGTCCTCTATTTCAAGAGATATGGACACAACTATTGACTGAAACTCTTCGTGAAAGATTATAACTCTTCTACAACTATATAAACATATTCAATTCACTTCTACAATAACCGATTCTTGTTTATATTTCTGAAATCTAATCTCTATTCATTTCTGCAAATAAAAGTTTTCATTCTTAATTAATATCACTAGAATCCTTGTTTTAATTTATATACTTCGATTCTACGTGATTATCTTCCTTCTAAATCTTCACACACATATATACTCTTGAGGATTTGATTATAGGAAAGTTGTACTATATAAAGACAATCAGTGTTATTTAGAACACATTCGTCAAAAAACAATTTATATTAGGCTGAAGTCCTCTTCGGTTGTTGAGGCGGAAAAATTCCTGTTCGGCTGCTCAGGTGTCGTATACCTATTCCTCCGGGTTAAGTGAGGGGTTTAGTTTAAATCCAGAGGGTATTCTGGGACTGGACGTAGAACGGGAAGTTCGAACCAGTATAAAAATTCCTGGTGTGCTTACTTTAATTTTTACTTTACTGTTATTATCAGTTTCCGCATTTATATACCATATTATACGATCCTTAGTACTGCACGTACACTTTCAGATACAACCCAATGTTGCACAACTTCTCTCCTCCATTGCTGAAGCAATACTCGACGAAAACCATCGACGAAAATTCCAACGTGACCCACTTTGCTTGCTCGACACACCAATGCCAAATGCATCGAGCTCGACAACCTAAATTAGAATGCGACCTAGACACTACTCCAAAATGACGTGTTCTACCATAGTCGACTGCAGTTGATGAAGTCACGCCGAGAGATGCTCCTCGACGTGAGTGATGTAACCATAGCCTTTGTATTACCTATCGCATCCTCAAACTCGAAAAATTCAAAACCCTAGCTGCTGCTCCACCTCGTCTTTTCCCCCAAAACATGATCGCACCTTACCTCACATATACTAAAACGTAGATCCCAGCTATATGAACTCAAAGAAATTTGTTTTGCAATTTTTCGTTAGCCATGGCTTGAGATTTTAAATTTTGAAAATGATCGGCTTTTTCCTTATATTGTTTAACTGGAAATGAAGAATGAGAATGAAGGCAGGAGGAGGAAGAAATTCTAAATCTTTTGTTGTGTGTTAAGTCATTTGATTTTATACCTAAATAAAAAAACATGATGATTATGTTTAATTTTTACATATCAAAATCAATTTCTTGAGCCACTAAAATGTTTTGAGCCACCAAACTATCAAATCAAGGACAGACAAGATCAATGTGTCAAGATTTGCAAAGATTTGTGATTATCGGCATTTCTCCTTATAGATTTTTATTCGCGTATGAATCCCGAATGACAAAACAAAAATATGGCCGCGTTCAGAACAGCGACGCGACCCCAAAATAATTATAATATACACTGGTTACTACATTTTGAGAAATTTCAAAAATATCATCATTTGCCAAAATATTATCAAACGATAATTAATATATTTTCATAATTACAAATTATAGGAAAATTCTATAAATTAAATTAAAAATACGTTATCAAAAATTAAGTCGTTTTATTACAATTTGATTTCTTGTTATTTATTCGAACCATTTGTTATTGTAATAAATTTACAAATGAGCTTACCATGATTATTTATTGATTAAAAGGAGTTAAAATAAACTATTAAATCTATTTAATTCATATTTAGTTCATCGTTCAAATATTTAAACGATCACTATATTTGAATTATAACCTATTAAATTCCAAAATCTAATTATTTAAAAATTAATTAAACATTTAAAATCAAATAACCAAAATTCTGGGATGCTACATATAATGTGTTATATTAATTAATTAAATGTATATTTAATAGAAAATCCATAAATGGTATGTTTTGTGATAGTAGTTATAATGAAATGTAATCATGAGTGATTTGTCACAATAAAATAAACATAGAATTCTACATATTCCTAGTCAAGATGTATTGAGACTAGATATCGATGTATCGAGACAGGATATCGATACATCCGTTGAGGCAAGAGTATGTAATGCTCTCTAAATGTTGGGCAATGTATTACTCACGACTGTTAGGGGCACCAAAGGGTTACATACTGATAGCTATTGGATAATGATGGAATGACTCACTCGATAGTTTTATGTTGACTAATGTAACTCAGGTCAATCAGATAATATCGATGTGACAAAATCACACAGCTCTCTTGACTTAAATTAAAAGCATGTTTAATAGAAAATTCATAAATGATATGTTTTGTGGTAGTAGTTACAATGTGTTGTAATAATGAATGATTTATCACAATAAAATAAACATACTGTTTTAAATATTTCTAGTCAAGATGTATCGAGATAGGATATTGATACATCTGTTAAGACTAGAGTACACGACGCTCTCCAAATGTTGGGCAGTGTATTACTCACGGCTGATGGGGGCATCAAGGGGTTACGTGCTGATAGTTATTGGATAACTATCGAATGACTCGTTCGATAGTTTTCTTTTGGTTAATATAACTAAGGTCAAATAAAAAATATCAAAGTGACAAAATCACACAGTTCTCTTGACTTGATAATATTGTTGAACTTCAGTGTGGAATCTTCGCTTTAATTATAGTTAAATCGTGGCATGACGTCCACCGAACAGCTATAGTCGGGTCGAGTGAAAGCATTGGAAGTGAAACACTATTTAAGAGAGGATTCGTCTCCCCGGTTATGTAAGGTTAGTATCATGTGTTAACTGAAGTTAACTCAAAGTTAAAGTATTTGGCCAGAGTGGTTCGGTTAATAATAATTGTTATTATTGAACCAATAAATTTGTGTTTGGACTATAGAGTTGAATATGGACGATATTGAAATTTTAACCATTAGCAGATTCCAAATGTTCAATGTGGTATAGTTTTGATGAAGAAAACTGGTGTAAATAATTGCCACATAACATTTAAATAAAGTAAAATTAGATTTTACCGAATCTATGTAAGCAATAAATTTAGCCATAATGTTACATCACCTGCTAAATGACGTGCAAACGTTAATATTAGAATTGTTCGATATTAATCGTTGACCAAAATTACTTCTAAGAATCACACAACTGAAATGTTGAATACTCCTACTACCATCTGATTTAGTTAATTATAATTTTTATTAATTATTTAAACTAATTAATATTTATGAAATATTAATTATATAATTTTATTTAATTTGTGTTGATCAATATTAAATAGTGTGTATATAATAGTTATAAACATACATATCTATATACGATATTGATGTGAATTTAAATTGGATTTAATTGCAAATTTATTTGATCGGGCTTGAAGTAGTCAAGAGACCCAAGTGAGGGCTGGTATGGTCGGCTATACGGGTTGGTATGGCCAGCTATACGGGCTGGTATGACCGACTATATGGAGGGTTCAGTGGGACCGAATAATGATTCAAAAGGTGGGCATGGGTAAGAGAAAAGTGTGGATCTAGATCCTCCTTTTCCTCCTTTGAACCTTAGTTATTTATACACCTCACATCTCATTCTAAAAATGGTTAATTGAAGCCTTCATTCTCCCTAAATTAGGCTAGCCACTCTTGCCTCTCCCCTCCTCATTTAAGCTTCCAAATACACAAATTAAATCAAATTTAAAGATCCATGCATGCTGCATTCAGTCGATAGCTATTTCTGGATTTTGGAATCTGATTCAAGGAGTTTTTATTCAACATTTCAAGGTGTTTCATGTAGGCTATAGACAAGGTAAATTTTCTGTATTTACAATAACATATTCATATATAATTACTCGTTTATTATTACATTATAACGAATCTACATATATTGGTGTTGTCTTCATTTGGATGATAATATATATATATACACACACATACATATATCTGTGTGTGTATGTGTATTGTTGGTGAGACTTTTCATCCCACAACACCTCGATTGATTAAGCTGGAAATTGAAAAATGCAAATTGACAATTTTGAATCAACAAACGTAACTTGGGTTAAATTTGCCTTTAGGAGGTGACTATGTCGTTGAATGCTTACACAGCCTTGTAGTCGCACTCTAACTGCTTGTAAGAATGTCGAATTCATTTTGTAAAGAAATCATGATTTACAGTCTAATGTCATACAAACAAACAATAAGCATGAAAAAGAAAGGATGTTGAAATTTTTTACGTGGTTCGGATTTTTGCCAATGCTACGTCCACGAGTCAAATCCTTCTTATATACTTCTTTTTCTTAATATAAATTTTTTCTAAGGCATTCCCCATATAGTACAATACTCTCTTTTTCTTAGAAAAAGTCGAAAACGATTGGAGAAAAATCCCCCTCGTCTATCCTCTCATCTCTTCTATTTGTAGTGTAGAAGATGGGTTGCATGTTGCTACAATTACCCCTTATTCCTTGTTTCAATCTCCGCCTTTGGATTCTTCCGCTTACCATCCATTTACACTATTTGTCTAACGTGCCTGGATTGCTGACGTGTATTTGGCGGGAAATTTGAGTTTTGGCGGGAAAACCTAAAATTAAAGCGGGAGACTTGAATTTAGGTGGGTTATGCATTCCTAATCTAGTGAGGTGGTTGGTCTGTATGTCATCTTAGGAGGGCAAAGGAAATTACTTTTTGGCTTTAGGGTTTGCCCGTCATATTCGGAGTGAAGCTGTAGTAATTGGTGCGCGGTATTTGCCTAATACTGTGGTGATCGTACCTCAGCTATTTATCTAATTTGCACTTGTTTGTTTAACACTGTATCAGGGTGAGATTGTACTGCTCTGCCCTATTTTAGGCGCTGGCTTGCTATGCTTGCGGATATGACCTGAGCCGGCTATGATAAAGTTGACCCGTGGCTGATGTGCATAGGTCGTTGATAGAGGAGGAGGGGTTAGTACCTCTGTTGTTTGCCTGTGAGCGTGGATCTGCATTGAAGTGCTGTTTGAGTGGCCCTGTGCCCAACCTTATGGAATGCTCCTTGACTCCTTACAGTACTTCTTAGGTTGCCCTCAATATGTGCACTTTAGATTCATTCTCGAAGGCGCTAGCAAAGTTTGAGTTTTGTTAACAACGCTGTTTGGTTACTCATGCTCTTTGGCTTGTGCGCGCAATGTATCATTGCTAATGTGCAACCTTATTTGACTGGGATGCATTATATTACTAAAGCAGCAGATTGAGTGGCTACGCGGTATCTATGTTTTTCTTTGGATTTGTGCATTGCAGTTGTCTCCTGCTCCCGGTAACCATGTTAGATGTTGAGAAAGATGACATAATATTTAAACTTAAGGGATGGGCCCAAATCTGATATCTTTGCGACACATCTTTTGAGCGCAGTATTTCATTCCCTTTTTGCTTATTTTGGCTATGGTTCCTCTCGTTAAGATTAATGGTAGTGGCCGAAGGCTAGTTCGGTGCGCAATATCATTTGGATCGCTTTGATTCCAGCTCTTCTCACCTTGATTTTAATCGCAGGGGCAACTTTCTTGTTTCTGTACCTTATTCATTTCTCTTTATTATATTGCAAGAAGTGCGGGTGTAACACTTAGCCACCAAGTCTGCGGGAATCGTAGGTCGATGTAGACTTGTCATTATTTAGTCTTCTTGTTTAGCCCATGGTAATCAACACAAAGCCTTAGGGAACCATCTGAATTTGCAACAAAGACTACAGCTGCTTCCCAGCTTGAGCGACTTGGCCAAATCAGTCCCTTTTTTAGCAAATCATCTGTTTGATTTTTTAACTTCACCTTCTCTCTCAGAGCCATCTCACGAATAGGATGAATAACAGGTTTCCAACTGGGAATTAAGTCAATACAAAATCAACCTCCCGATGTGGAGATAGGCTGTTTACTTCTTCAAAAACATCTGGGAAGTCCTTAACAGTTAATATCGACCCTAACTCTTTTTGGGACGAATCAATGGGAAACTACCCATTAGCTTACTAAGCTCTTCACGAGACACTTCAATATGCTCCCCTCTCTTGTTTTGCAATAATACCATCCTCTTAACACAGTCAAGAACAGCTCTATACTCCGCTAGCCAATCCATACCGAGTAAAACATAAAATCTATTAAAATATAGAACAAACATGTCCTAATAAAATTGGCGGGTAAGGTAAGTAACTCGTACATTTTCACAAATCATATATATATTAGTTGCACCATCTACGGGGTTAGACACACAAATACAGGTTTCTACGATCCTTAGAGAAAGTTTTAATCTATCAAGAAATAATACTATAGGAAGCCCCAATATCAAATAATAATCATACTAAAATGCCATCAACATATATAGTACCTTCCCTTTCCCTTTCACATCCTTCAAAGTTGACAGTTCATCTTTGATAGCATAAACCCTAGGTTGTTCCCCTTTGATAATCATTGGACAATCCTTTACCATATGCCCTGGTTGTTGACAGTTGTAGTAGTGTCTTTTGAATCATGGGAGAAATAGTCATGTCTGCTATTTTTGAATCCTGGAATTCTTATAGAATTTTGCAATATGGCCCTTCTGCTTACAAATAAAACAATCAACATTCTTGCAGCAATTTTCCCGAGCCCCTCCCCCGGCTTTCCTCCCTACTGCTTCTTTCCTTGCTGATTGAACTTTTTGTTGTTCAAGTTGTTTCTATTATTTGGTGTAGCTACCGTCTTCTTCTTATCAAGGAATTCATAATGCAAAGCCATATCTACGACGTCCACAAAAGATCATTTCAGGTGAGCAGTTATTTTCTCATGAAATTCTTCCCTCAACCCAACTATAAACATTTCATTCTTTTTAAGAGGAGTATCAATAGGTCAAGTTGTCGATAGTGGACAAACCACTATCTGGTGTAAGTAAATAGTTTGCATATCGAAAATCGGACATCATATACTTATCATCACTTTTCAACTTCAAACTCGTACTATCCCTCGATTAATAATGAAGTCGGACAAGTTAGAGTATTAACCTTGCCTTGATGACATTCTTAATTCTGACAGATAGAAACGGGTTTCCATACCTCAAAATTTAGTGTTTAGCATAAGATGAAGTACCTTCCATATAATTAATTAATTATGACTTATTAATAGAAATTAACCATCTTATACTTATCACGCTCCGACATTTTGACTTATCTATCTCTCGCCCAAAAATGAAGTCAGGTAAGTCAGGGCATTAGTTGCACCTGGCATTGCCTTGGTTAAAACAATCTAATTCTAGATCTCACAGATAAAGGAAAGTCTACTCATTGGGTTTTAGTGCTAAATACAAGGCGACTTACTTTCCATAAACGTGTCAACATTTTGGCACTACTTATCATATTTGTTTTATGTTACTTAATGGCGCCGACAAAGAAATCCTTTGTATATAACAAAGACTTTTTAAACAATCTAAAAAACCAACTCTATAAACTTATTATTAGTCTTCGATCTCAAAATAGTACTATTCATTGGTTAGAAATGAAATAGGATCCAAGAGTCCCAATATAGTTGCCATTAAAAACATTTTCCAAAATCGCTTATTTAAAGCAAGTTTGATTTAAAAGGGCAACATCTTTCCTTTACAAAAGTAACCACTTTTTAATAAATAAATTCCAAACCACTTTAAAATACTTTTGTAAACAGTTTTGAAAACAAGAGTCGTGTTCGGAAAAATCATTTAAAAACATTCCTATAGAACAAAGTGGTAAACCACTTAAAAGAGAGCACGTGATTTCAATGTCGTATAAAAACCAACACAAATAGGTTGACTACAACTATGCAACATTCACTTCCCATATACGCAAGCATTTACATAAAAAAGCATATAAAAAATAAAATATGCGAGGAACTCCTTAGAGTCCCTCTACAACAAGAGTCTCCTATAAATCATGTTATATGCACTTCAAAGTGTTTTGTCGTGACCTATTCGCAATGAACACTTCGACTTCCATTTTCTTTTACTTGTTCCCTGTCTATACCTTATGTGTCATCCGCTTCCAAGTGGGAACTAATCCAAACAACCGTAATAATTATTACATACAATTATACACATAAGCAAGGAAACATAAATTATTCCAACAGAATAATTCATTTTTGAAGCTGCTTTTGAGTGAGTTTAGGAGGAAAGAAGTATTATTGAACTAATTTCTTTTTATGGAATTTAAGTGGAAGAAGAGTGGAGAAGAAGAGAACTTAAGTTTTGAAATGAAGCAAAAGAATGAAAAACGAAGAGAAGAGGTTGTTTTATAGAATTGTACAATGGAAAATTACCAAACATATTCCTCCTTAAATCAAGCCCTTACCCTTGCTTTTTTCATGATTCTTCCTCCCCTTATTCCATGCAGCACCCCTAGTCCATAGGACATCATACCACCAACTTTTTAGGTACTTCTTTAGTACTTCACTCCTTAAAATAAGGAGAAAAGGTCTTCTTTCTTAATTTATTTAATTACCTTCTAGAAAGTGGTTTTAGTTAACCCATTAATTAGTAAAAGTGTTTTCTTGTTTGTATATATGTATGCACACATGTACATTAGTGTGCAAAAATAATTTTCAACAACTTTTATTCGATGAAAAGTTGAAAATTCGAAAAACGATGTTTGGTCAAATTTTTTATCTTTCTCCGAACTACTTATTTTTGTAAATAGAATTTCAAAACAAATTTACTATCATTAATTATTACATAAAAGAGGTCTATTTGAGTTATAAAATCCATTATTTAATTATTTAAAAATATTTTAAATATTCTTATTTAAAATGATTAAATTATGGATCGTTACACATTGCTTAAGTATCAGCAGCGCACAATGTAAGAAACGAAATAATCTTCAAAAATTGGAAAATAGAATAATATTCCTCTATCATTTTTTTCATTTTCTTTTTTGTAACCATGGAATAGGCATCACTATTGGCACGCAAATGATCATCATGTGCAAATAAATCAAAATGACATCGAAAGTTTTCAACTCAATGAAGTGGAAAACCTGACCTTTATTAAGGCATCGATCTACAAGGCCACTTCGGCAATTATTTCAAGAAATTGCGGTATGATGTCACCAAATTTGCATCCTTAGGCAGCCACACGCACACGTCGACCTAGCTGAACCCGCGTCTCCTATCGAGTGCCATGCCAGCAACTCGCCGTCCTTGCCAGCAACTACCAAGACCCCCATTCGATCCGTGCCCTCACCCTTTGCCTTACATGATACTTGATCGTCGTCAATGAGAAGGAAACAGGAAATTAGGGTTTTCAATTTTCTGATTCAAAGCGTTGTTTCGGGAGGATGGGATAACTAATAAAGTATGGGTTACAAGGTGAGAAGGGGATGGGCCAATGGGCTTGGGTAAAAAAATTTTCCAATTTATTTTATTTATTTAATTCATTTACTAAATAATTCAAAAGAATTCATTCAATCAAAAACCAAATTTTTAACGATTAAACATCCCACCTTTTGTGTCGTTTGGGAGATGCGAAGAATTTAATCTATTGGTGTTGGACGTCGTCCACGAAGGTGTTGTCGTCGCACCCCTACCTGGGGGGTTGCCACCCACCAGATCCCACTCCGTGGCAAACATTTTGAAAAAACCTGTTTCTTGTCAAAGGAAAATGTCTAATGTTTTGGACAAATATCTTCAAAATAAAGCAACATGAACTTGTTTACTGTGTTTGTAATTCAAATTGTCCTATTTTTATTGTATTTTTTCTAATTTATACCAAATAATGGCATTAATTTATAATTTAATATTAATTTAAATATTATATTTAATAGTTAATATTAATTTATAATTTTATATCAATTTAAATATAAATGTAATATTTAATATCCATTTAATATTAATTTTTCCATTTTTTATAATTAAATAATAATTTAAATTAAATAATAATTTAAATTAAATAATAACATTAATTTAAAAATACTTAAAACATATTAAGTACAATAATATCAATAATTTTTAGTAATAAACAATCAATTAATCCGTATAGATACCCCTTCCAAATACCCTTTTCCAACCTAAAAATGCATTCCCCTTTCACACAAAATGCCCCTTTCGTGCCCTTTCAAATACTCAGTTTGCTTCGCAAAGAACGTACCCTTGAACTAAATTTTTATTTTATTTTTTTTGAAATTTGAACACCCAATTTTTTGAGATTTTATAGAATATCCAAGATTTTAAGATTTCCCAAATAATTTTGAATTCTTTTTAATATTTTCAAATGAAAATTTGTAATATGGTCATTTTGTTATAATAGACCCCCGAACCCCGCCGTAGTGGCAAACATTTCTAAAAAATATTATTTATTTTTATTTTTTTATAAGTAAAATAGAAAAAATTATCATACAAATAACATACAGATGGACCGCTTAAATGCTCCGCTCACTTCCTGAAGAAGAGACCCAAAGTGAAAATTTATATTTAAATATTACCTAAATTTCTAAGTTAATTAAGTAGTATATTTCATTTAGATGGATCACTGATTATTAATAGTAATTATTTCATAATTCAAAATAATTATCAATTATTACTATTTAATTATAATTATTAATTAAAATTAAATTTAAACTTTTAATTATTATTATTTAATTAATTATTATTTATCATAAAATATTTATAATTAATGATTAGTTACTATTATTTAATAGTAATAAATTATTAATTAAATATTTATTATTTATTATTTGTTTATTGATTATTGATTATTAATTATTAATTATTTAATAATTACTAATTAATTATTAATTACCAAATATTAATAGGAATTATGTCATATTTCAAATTGATTATTTATAATTATTAATATTTAATATAGTAATTATTAATTATTATGTATTAATATTTAATTATTATTATTTAAGTATTATTTATTTAATTATTAATTATTTATTAAATAGTTATTATTAATTAATTGCAACTATTTATTATTACTAATTACTTATTAATTATTTATTACAGCATGCAAATCAAAAAGATTGTAATATGTATCTATTACAACTAGCACAAACACTACAAGATAATACGGCTATTCCAACGGCTCCTAGCCGTTGGCGGCCGTTGGAAGCCGTTGGAATAGCCGTTGGAATAAATCCCACGCCTTCCAATGCTTTCCAACGGCCGCTAACGGCTTGGAGCCATTGGAATCCGTTAGAAACCGTTACAATAAAATGGCCAATAAGCCGTTGGAAGCCGTTGGAAATACTGGGTTTATTTTGCTGTAGAACAGCAGGCCTATTTACCTTCCACCCATACCATTTCCAATCCATTCAATTTCCATTTCATTTTCAATCAATTCCACACATATATATCAATATCAATACAAACAACACACATAAATCAATAAAACACCAATATAAACAAACCAAACCGATCAAACATCACAAAATATACCATCAACGTACATACCATCAACAAATGTCAATAAACCATGTACATGCCATCAAAATATTTCTCACCCACTCCGTACCAATATATACAACATCACCATCAACATCAAAACATCTCCAAGTCAATATATACGTTATTCAAACATAAATACTCAAAAACATACCTCCTCAAGGATCCTCGTCGCCTCCCGAAGCACCAGACGACGAAGGAAGGGTACCATGATTCTGCAAATACTGCGCAAGCTTTTGATCCAACTGCTCCACCTGGATGGCTCGTAGACGATTCTCCTCCCGTAGCTGCTCAACCATAGCTCTAAGCTCCTTGATTTCTTCTTTGTCTTGGTCTTTTTGAGCTTGTCGAGCCTGCCAATAGAAATAATAGCAAAAGGGTTGTCTCAGCATATAAAATATTATAACATTATATATCTAAACGCTGATTTTTTGTAAATATGTAAAAAGATTAATAACCGTTAGGTTCCCGAAGCCAAAACGTCTACTCCGTTGCGCCGGATCCATAACAGCGGTAAAAATGTTATCCTGCTCCTCCTGTGTCAGCGCATCACGACCAGACTGCTGAAGCGCATAAGCCTGTGCCTCCTGCAACCTCGACTATAATGAAAAAAAAACAATTTCAGTTGAAAAATAGTAGCATGTAATTATTTTGCATAGCTAGAAATTAATAAACTTATCGGTGTAAGTATTAGAAATTTAAAAATGCATACATATGCCTCGGTCGCCCTATCTTGATCACCCCACTGATATATGATATTGCCAGCCTCATCTACTTGCCTAGATGCGTGGGTGTGAGCAAACACGTCCACTAAGCCAACAGAGCCTCCACGAGCTCGTTCCTGCAATTGATAATTTGGATAATTTAACTGTACATAACTAATTACTAAACTGATCAATATACAAATGTGATAATAGATAAATTTACCAAATCTTCGCGGTGATGCTGGAAAGATTTGGAGCCTCCACGAATTGGCGCAAATGAACCTTAGCCATATTCGGTTATAAATAGTTCAACAATTTGCATCTACTACACGGACAACGAATTTCTTCATCGTTTGCAATATTACTTATAGCAAATTCGATGAACACTTGTACCCCTTTTAGAAAATGTTCGCTTATTGCGCTACTAATTTCCCTTCTTTGATACATCCAGCTTCGATCATTAAAGTAATTGATCATGTTTCCCTACTAGAAAACCTATGATAGAGTAAAAATGTTATAAATCATTCATTTTATATTTTGCAGGAAATTTTCCAACGGCTTCCAACGGCCGCAAACTGCTAATTTCACAAACTTTATTTTAAATAAGCAACTATTGTTTCATTGCCACTTATGTGTCTTTCTTTGATGGTCGGTCATCCTACTTCCCATTACAAACACAATAGTAATTATATTTCGTAAATCATATCATTTTAAACGATTCACAAAATTTCGGCAGCATTTCCCCCGTGTTCCTTGTATCGTACACAAATGCGTGTACACAAGGAACGTAAAGGAAATGCCGTCGAAATTTTGTGAACCGTTTAAAGTGATATGATTGACGGAATATAATTATAGTGTTTGTAACTTGTCCAATACTGTGACAAATCCGACAAATGATGTATCAGATGAATAGAGTTGTCCGTTTTGTGGAAAAAACGAATATCCCTAAAACGATCATATACAACACTTGTCAGACGGGGCCGAATAATATCTAAGGATTTAAATATTTGTTTATATTAAATTTGAATATATAACTCGTTTAATTAATATTGGTTTACATTTAACCGTTTTATTACATAATATACTAAATTCATTTATACACAAAATTCATTTATAAACTAAATCAATTCGCGTGTTCGCACAAATACAAAGCTCGTGTTCGCACAAATGCAATATCCGTTCTAACGGCTTCCAAATGCAATAAACTCTATCACACACATACGTTTAATATACTTATAACCAAATAAACATAAACTAATGCAATATCTTAAATTACAAAATTTTCAATCAATTATAATAACTTGTTCATTATGTTATAATAGTTGCAATTAGGGGATAACATAATGTAATATGCATACACTAACAAGTAGGAATCAATCAACATTCGAATTAAACCCTAAATCTAAAAAAACCTAAATATTAGCTTTAGGAAAATTACCGATTTGGAGAGCTAGAAGGGTGGAGATTGGCCGAAGCAGCTTCTAGATGGCGTCGGAGGTTGTTGGGATGGTGTTTGGGCCGACAGCTGAAGATTGGAGGTGGTGGAATTGGGGGGAAATTTTGTTTGGGGAAGAAGAATAATGAGCTGCAGGTCGGGCTTTGGAAAATATGCAGGAAATTTTCCAACGGCCGCAAACGGCGATTTTCCAACGGTTTCCAACGGCTTCAGACGGTTTCGTCAAATTCCAACGAGCCGTTGGAAACCGTTAGAAAAGCCGTTGGAGGCCGTTGGAATCTCGGCGTTGGAATACACTGTAGTTCTAGTAGTGAAAAAAGAGTTATAGAAATCGACATCTATTACAACTAGCAAAAGAAAATAGTTGTAATAAGCATATAATATTACAACTGACAAAAAAAAGTTGTTGAAAATAAGTTTATTACAACTTTTCGAAACAAAAAGTTGTAAAAAAGCTTTATTACAACCAACATATTATGACCGTTATAAAAATACAGTTGTAAAAGAGTTTTTTTGTTGTAGTGACCTTGAATTCTAACAACATGTCTCACTTTTGGAAATTTATCATCTTAAAAAATACTAATGTTTTAAATCTTGGGATCAATAACATTGTTTTTAGGAAATAAGATTACTATTTGGTACGGCTGCTGGATTTCCGCAATTCCCCTGAGAGTAGAGTACAAAGAGCTATTTGGTATTTGTAATTTCAAAAATGCCTTAATCTCATAAGTTTATAGCCCTCTTAGAGAATATCCTTGAAACCTTAATTCAATCGTGTCTTTGAAAGCATTACCTTGATCTAATTTTTCCTACTTTGCACCAAGCTAGAATATTATAATCTAGATGATACGAGTGATACTAAAATTTATTGTTCGGGTAAAATTAAAGCCTATTCCTCGAGCTCAATGTACAAGTTTCTAAACTTCTCAAGGATTAAACGAAACACTTTCAAACTCTTCGGGAAAGTTGACGCTCTCCCAAAACAAAACTACACATGTGGCGAATCCTTCTCAAGAAATTAAATACAAGCGAATTCCTAAAGAAAAAGAACTTAATCACAGATTAAAAAAAAATATGTTTCTTGCAATCTAAACTTAGAAAACGTAACACATTTATATTACTGTTATCCCTTAACTTATTCTAGTCATATGTACACTCTTAACATTTTTGACTTTAACATAACCCACATCGATTTTAACTGCGACGACTACTGAAACAGCCTTAGATTCCAATGGGGCAAAGAGTATACAATTTTGATCGATACCGTCTCCAACATTACCTGTTGGTATATATTGTTCGAAAAAACCAAAGAATGCCATGTGACAACCTAATTTATGCAAATACACTCTTCATTTACAACCGAGTTGCAAACTCTAACTATGAACTCGCCAAAAATGCTTTTTTTCCTTCGAGAATTTGCTTAAGAAGGCTAGTGCTCATATTAACATATTAAAAACCGAAAGTGTTTGTAACAATAGGAGACAACACTACATTACTAACTATTAACATATTAAAATATTAATAATAATTTATTAGGGTATCCATATGAACACATTTGATTTTATTATGTTCACGTAAAATCGAAAGTAGAAGATGATCTAATGAGATGTATTTTATTGTCATAGGTTGTATGGTTAATTGTGTTCAAATGGACTAGTGCGTAAACAAAATTTAATCCAACCAAAAAAAACACAATTCTTATTCGCTTACGTTTTTGGTCTGGTTAAATTAACTTTAGTGTTTAAGTAAGTGAATACGTATACAATTTCCTTTTCACTTCTATGAAATAGGCAAGTAGCTGTTAAACTACAGGAGATGAGTGAGCTAATACTGTAAAATCCATTTATTTCCAATTGAAAGTCAAAGGAGTGGGCTCCCTTAGTGACGATATATGGTATCGTAGATGGTTACCAATATGTCAGGATGTCGTACTGTTTCCAATTTATTGGGTACCGTTCGCGATAAATAAATATACCCCGATAAATAAATACTGCCATGTTGCGCGAATTGAAAATTTTGTTGCTATTGGGTTTGAATAAGATGTTTAATTAATTTAATAATGTTTTGAGTAAGATGTTTAATTAATTTAATAACGTTATGTAATGAAAATTTAAATTTTTATAAATTTCTAAAATTAATAGCACGCGTAAATAAGATCCGTTTGAAACGTGGTTTTTTACGTTACGATCGTATCAAAGTGCTCTATGTTATATAGTTGATTTGAATTGTATTCGAACAATATAAAATTTTATAATTTTATTTATTTATTTTATAAATTATTGATACATATTATTCATTAAACATAAATAATTAATTAGATATAAATAAATTATTAATATTTATTCCCATTTCAATCAATTTTTTCATTCAAATGGTCCGTTCGTTTCGTAAAAAACGGATCACTGGTATCTACTAAAACTTAAGTTCATTCACTTTCATATATAAATAGAAGGTCATGCACAGAAATATCAAAATATATACGACATTATCTATGTAAAGGTCAATAGCTTTCATATAAATAGAAGGTCATGCACAGATATATCAAAGTATATACGATAATTATATCATAATATGTAATGTACAACTAAAATAGTTTTTCATGTACAAGAGGAGGTGATTAACAATCAGAGTAATTCTCAACTAACCAAACACCATATTTTCAACCCGTCCAAATTAGTACATCAGACCTAACGGTCCTATGTGTTAGCTAACCAACTAAAGCTCGGGACGTGGACCAGATATTAATCAGTCATCCACCACACCTTATTTGCTGATCCTAACTAATATAGTATTTAAAGTAATATTTCAACCAGAGATGCAAATATGCTTTATGCGTAAACGTAGCGAAGTTGTACATATTCTTCCTTTTGTATTGAGCTCTACATGCAATATTTGCATTCATTTATCCAAAATTCGAAATGGTATATAATCTCAAATATCTAACTTAAGTAGAATGCAACGTGCATTTTATAGTGTTTTAGACGATTAACTGGTAAAAAAAAATTTAATGGACAAACTTCTGGCTTGTTTGGTATTAATTTGAGTTGTGTGTTTTCGACATGCAATACAAAATATGAAAAAGCGGAAAAAAATATAATTTTTTTTAACGATTACTAAAATGGACGGACAACGGAGGGGATAGATCGTTTTTCGTGTTTTTGTTTTTTTCCAAAACATGGAAAACAAAACAAATTAGGGCCTGTTTGGTTTCGTTTTTAGTTTTGCGTTTTGTGTTTTCAACATACAACACAAAATACAAAAAAATGAGGAAATTCTTTTACAATTCTTAACCATCACGACGATCGACAGGAAATGGAGGGGATGAATAATTTTCCGTCCTTTTGTTATGCCTCAAAACACGAAAAATCAAATAAACTTGTTTTCTGTTTTCTATGTTAATTTCATTTTTCAAAATTGCGTGTTTTCCAACAATGTATAAGAAATGCGCATTTTTGTTTAGACGAAAACACAAAACTAAAAACAGCAAACCAATCGGGGCCTTAGGATCCGTTTGGTTTCATTTTGTATTTTGAGTTTTGTATTTTCAACTTGCACTAAGAAATAGTAAGAAATAAGAAAAGAATATTTATAATTCTTAGTCATTGCGACCACCAACGGACAACGAAGGAGTTTGATTGTTTTCGTGCTTTTGTTTTCTCTCGAAACACGAAAAACAAAATAAACTTGTTTTCTATTTTACATGTTAATTTCATTTTTCAAAATTGTTTGTTTTTCAACAATACATACAACGGACGCGCTTTTGTGTTGACGAAAACACAAAACTAAAAACGAGAAGCCAAACGGGGCCTTAGTTTTTCATGTTTTGGGACATAACAAAAGCACGGAGAATAGTCCATTGCTTCCGCCGTCTGTTCATCGTCGTAATGATTAAGAATTTTAGATAATTTTACTCATTTTTTCATATTTTGTAATGTATACAGAAAACGTAAAATACAAAACTTAAAATGAAACCAAATAGTCTTCATTTCTAAACGTTAAGAAAACACTCGCTAACTCCCACTTACACTCTCATGTATACTACAGAACATGCAATTGATGGACATTTTATATTTAACCATGTCTTCATCTACTCACTTTGTTACCTCCAAAATTACAAATGTTTATAACTGGTAACATACAAAAACAAATTATTTTAATTTTTAGTTATGTTTTACAAATGATATTATTTGTGATGTCGAAGATATTGTCTTTCGTTGATGAAGAACAAAATCATTGTGATTTGAGCATTAGTAATGTTATTTGTTTCCGGTGTAAAAAATATCATTATTTTTAAAAATAGTTATTTATTTGTTAGAGTTGTTGTATGCAAAAACTTTACTAAATTGCTATTTTTGAAATTCTTATTTTGATAGTTGGGCAATGATTTAAACTGAAATATGTGAAAATTTGTGAGTTATTTGCAGGGCCGGCCCTGGCCCAAGGCCACCAAGGCGGTGGCCTAGGGCCTTCGATTTCCGGAGGCCTCAATCTTTGATTTATATATATGATATATAATAAGATGTTCATAATATTTGCATGAAGTAATATAGCTCAGTGGTGAAAGTGTTTCAATTCCTCCATGAACACCTGGGTTCGACTCTTGCTTTTAACATTTTCACCGTTTTGCATTTGTCCTCACTTTCTTACTTCTTCTCCATCTTGGGCCTCCAACTTGTCAGGGCCGGCCCTGATTATATGATAACATATCAGTGATGACGATTTCTTTTTCTTTTTTAGAAGACAACTAATTAATCATGCATTTTATTACTCAAATCACTGACATGACTTAACTATATATTTAGATATTGAATTAAAAGATTGCATTTGGTTATGTTTGAACCTTTGGTCTTTATTTTATCTACAAATTTAATCACTGTGATAAATTTAAAATATTTATTATTATAATAATAGGAAAACATAAGATGATATGGTTTTGTTTCATCTTTTATTTAAAATAACAAGCAAATGAGAAAATTCATGAAAATATGAGGGGAATAATGGAAATTTTAATTAACAGAAGCAAGGCTTAAAAGCAAATGAATTCGATGATAGGAGTGATAGGGAGGATTGTCATTTGGGTAGCTAAAAGGTTTTAAATTGCATGGTTATGGACGCGCAAATATGGAGATTTAAAAAATAAAGTGGCTAGAAATTTTGTTTCTTTCCCTCCACCACTACGCATGAATTTTTTTTATAAGTTAATATGCATTTTTTATGCTTGTTTCGTGGTTCATTGAATCAGACCTCAAGCAATGCATAGAAGCACAGTTTTCTAACTCTAACCGTGATTATTAAACAAAGATTTTAATACTTCAACCATTCAAATCGTTGAAATAGTGAGTTTTTTCAAAATTTACGCATTTAAATATAAATCATGTATAAAAATATTGGAATAAAAATGCTAGGCAAACAAGCTTTAGAGTGTCTTCTGTTATACGTCTGGTATATCAAAACAGAGAGTAATCAATTATAAACTCGTCTCACAAGTTTATCAATCAGATTTCCACTACTCTGAAAGTCTGTATTAGCTAATTTAAGCAATAGTTATATCGTAATAAAATTACAACAACAAACTAACAACTATAGCAATAACTATAGCGATAGATCAAACGTAATACTATTTACAGAAATAGTACAACGTAGAAAAAGAAAATGATAGATATATATAAATATAATCGATTGAAGAAGGAAATTCCGTCTGAGGCTTGTCGTCACAATTTCCTTAAGACTTTATTTAAAGTCTCCCAAGATACAACAGACGTAATCTGCACGAGATTGTAATAAGCATGTCAACTCTGTGATATATTGTATAGAGCAGTTAAGAAAGAAGAAGCAGAAGAAATTAGAACTGAAATAGAATGAGAATGTGATCAGTATTCTCTTCTATTTATAATTTCGTCCACACCCCTTCGAACAGTCGCGTCTGCCTGAAAGGTTGCACCCGTTTGCCTTTCATTGCTGCTGTTCGTTAACGGGCTGCACCCGTTCGCTACTGGTTCTGTGTTCGCACATGTTGCTATCATAAGCCGCACCCGCTCGCGTCTAACGGGTCGCACCCGCTTCAGAAGTCGCACCCCCTCAGTCAATCCGCGTCCGCTTACGAATAGATTCGCACCTGTTCGTATAGACTGCAACTGTCAGAAAATCCGGCCCAGTTTTGCAGTAAAAATAGGATCATATTAGACCCAAACCAAAACCCAAACTCGAGCCCGGTTCGGTCGGACGGACGGCGGCGGCGGCACGCGCGCGCGTGTGGTGGTGATGCATGATCTCCCTCCTCACAACGAAGCAAACATTTGGGTGCCCCAACCCCTTCATTAGGAAGCTATTAATATACTTGGCTTTGTTTGTATATTTGGCGATGTGAGACAAGTGTATTTCATTTACACTTTGTACTTAGGAATTCCAACAATCCTCCGCATAAATGATAATATACTTTTCCCCCACATAAAGCGAAATATCACAGAGTACATATGGAATAATGCTTTATCGTGGATAAGTAGATATTTCACTTTAAACTTTCCCTAGTTAAAACTTATCGGATCTACTTGGCTAATCGGTGAATTATTTCATCTTGAACCGTCGGCCTTTATTGTATATCCAGACAATAAGCTTTACGAAGCATTGATTCTCTTCTCATCCAATCTCTTGGTTGTGTTCATTTTGGTCCTGAACAAATTTGTTTGGTTCTGCGAGTGTTTATAGAAAATATAAGTCTTTAATATTCTCATAGAGCCGACCCAGCTCACACTAACATAGGTGATCACAACTATTAAGAGTATCCTACATATACTCCACTTGTTATATTCAAGATATGGTCATCATTAAAAAACATAGTTTTAACCTTTAAATACTTCTGTAGGCATGCATTTATATTGTGCACCATAGGAATGGAGTTGGACTATGTCCAAGCAAATGCATTACGTCTTGAGTTACTCAGAACTGGTTTGCCTATTGATCTTAGTCCTTGGGATCTCCAGTCGCTAGGATAGGTTTCCGTATAAGATAACTCTTGGTGGTTTAGGCTTTTAAACTCATTCCCCTCGATGCGCAGTCAATTTTCTCTCTTGATAAACCTTTAGTAAATGGATCCACTAGGTTATCATTTGTTCTCACATAATCTATGGAAATAGTTCCATTTGAGAGTAACTTCCTAACCGTGTTATGGCGTCGACGAATGTGTCGTGACTTTCCATTATACACAAAGTTGTGCGCTCTGCTTAGCGCAGCTTGGTTATCATAGTGTATGCATATGGCCGGTACAGGTTTAGGCCAAAATAGAATATCTTCTAAAAAATGACGAAGCCATTCTGCTTCTTCGCCTGCTTTATCTAAAGCGATGAACTCTGATTCCTTAGTGGATCGAGCTATGCATGTTTGTTTAGTAGATTTCCATGACACTGCTGCCCCTGCTAAGGTAAATACATAACCACTTGTCGATTTTGATTCCTCTGAATCAGCAATCCAGTTTGCATCACTATATCCTTTTAAAACGGCAGGATATTTTCCATAATATAAGGAATAATTTGTGGTGTTTTTTAAATATCCAAGCACTCTCATTAGTGCTTTCCAGTGTTCCTTTCCTGAATTGCTTGTATACCTGCTCAGTCAACTTACTGCATAAGCTATATCTGGTCTTGTGCAATTCATGAGATACATGAGACATCCTATTACACAAGAGTATTCCAGTTGTATTACACTCTCATTAGTGTTTTTATGTAGTACTTCTGATGGATTAAAAGGTGTTCTCACTCCTTTAATTCCATAGTCTTGGAATTTTTCAATCACTTTGTCTACATAGTGTGACTTAGACAATTCAATTCCATTAGGTGTTCTTATTATTTTGATTCCCAAAATAACGTCTGCAACTCCTAAGTCTTTCATATCGAAATTGCTAATTAACATCTTCTTTATGGTCTCTATTACCTGAGTATTTGGACCAAATATTAACATATCGTCTACATATAAACAAATCATCACATATGATTGTTCAATTTGTTTATAATAAACACATTTATCACATTCATTTATACGAAAACCATTTCTCATCACGACACTATTAAATTTTGTGTGCCATTGTTTTGGAGCTTGTTTTAGTCCGTATAATGATTTTACTAATCTACAGACTTTGTTTTCATTTCCTTTGGAAACAAAACCTTTAGGTTGCTCCATGTAGATCTCCTCATCGAGATCTCCATTTAAGAATGTTGTCTTTACATCCATTTGATGAATTTCTAGATTATAGATCGATGCAATTGCTATTAGCATTCTTATAGAGGTTATTCGTGTTACCGACGAATATGTATCAAAGAAGTCCACTTCTTTTTTTGACGATATCCTTTGGCTACTAATTTGGCTTTATACTTGTCGATAGAGCCATCTGCTTTCATTTTCTTTTTGAAAATCCATTTGCAGCCAATAGGTTTTATTCCAGGTGGAATATCAACAATTTCTCGAGTTTTATTACTTAGAATTGAATCAACCTCACTTTGGATTGCTTCCTTCCAACATGAAGATTCAGAAGATGACATTGCTTCCTTGTACATTTGAGGTTCATGTTCTAACACGTATGTGAAAAAATCCGAACCAAATGTCTTGAAAGTCCTAGCCCTTACGCTTCTTCTTGGTTCAACTTCCTCAATCTCATGATGAGTTTCATCTTCATGTGAATTGCTTGATTTTTCTCTTGTCGTTTTAGGGACATTATTCCCTTCATTCCTTTTGTGCGGAAACACGTCTTCAAAGAATGAAGCATCTCTTGATTCCATGATTGTATTTACATGAACATTAGCTATATCAGACTTGAATACCAAAAATCTGTAGGCACTGCTATTTTGGGTTAGCCCTAGATAGTAACAATCTACTGTTTTTGGTCCAAGTTTGACTTTCTTGGGAGGCAGAACTTAAACTTTTGCCAAGCACCCCCACACTTTGAGGTATTTAAAGCTTGGTTTGTGTCCTTTCCAAAACTCATATGGAATTGTTCCTGTTTTATTGTGAGGAACTTTATTTAATATGTGATTAGACATATTTAAGACTTCCCCCCACAAGTTCGTCGGTAGACCAGAGGTTAAAAGCATGACATTAATCATGTCTTTCAACGTTCTGTTCTTCCGCTCGGCTACATCATTTTGTTGCGGTGAATATGGAGCTGTCGTTTGATGAATTATACCATTTTTGGCACAGAACTGTTCGAATGGTGATTCATATTCTCCACCTCGATCAGATCTCAATATCTTGATCTTTTTATTTAACTGATTTTCTACCTCAACCTTGTACTTTATAAATGATGTAATTGCTTCATCTTTACTATTCAAAAGATATACATAGAAATATCGCGTATAATCGTCAATAAACGTGATAAATTACTTTTTCCCACCTCTTGTAGGTAATGATTTAAAATCACATAAGTTTGTATGAACCAAACCTAGTGGTTCGGTGCTTCTATCAACAGATTGAAACGGTTTTTTTAACCATTTTTGCTTCTACACATGTCTCACATTTGTAGTTCTTATCTACTTGGAATTTTAGAATTAATCCCAAGTTTGATAATGTTCTCATTTTTCGGAAGTTTACCTGTCCTAATCTATCATACCATAGTAAAATTTCATGCTCAAGCAAGTAAGAAACTTCAATTTTATTAATAGCATAATCAGAATACATAGTTTTATTGCCGATAACGGCTACATTTGCCTTAAATAGGCCATCACATAAATATCCCCTTCCGATATACATTCCAACTTTGGACAGAACCATCATGTCTGGCTCGAACACCATTTTGAATCCTTTCTTTGATAGTATTGAACCAGAGATCAGATTCTTACGTATGTCTGGAACGTGGAGCACGTCATTCAACTTGACAGTTTTTCCAGAAGTAAACTTGAGGATTACTGTGCCACTGCCTTCGATCATGGAAACAGCAGAATTACCCATGTAGAGTTTTTCTTCCTGATCGAATTTCTGATATGTTGAAAACATGGATTTATCAGAGCAGACATGATGAGTAGCTCCTGTGTCCACCCACCATTGGTTAGGATTCTGAACCAAATTGCATTCAGATATAACTGCTGAAAAGTTGGTGTAACGACCCTAGATTTTAATTTAATTTAAATTGATAATTAAATGAATTTTTGAATAAAAATTGTAAAATTCATCGGTAAATAGATTCGAGTTTCCCCGAAACGAATAAATGTTTGTTTCGAACAAATATTTTAAACAAATTTATAGTTATATAAAATAGAGTTTGAAAAGCAAAACAAAAGTACATATATACATCTATGAATAAAAGAATAGGATTATAAAAACAAAACAATAGAAAATATACACTCAAAATATAAAGACAAGTTTGCAAAATAAACAAAGAAAGAAATACTTTCACATATGAACAAATAAAAGAAAATACAAGGCAGATTCAAAAGAAATACAAATATATAGAAATGCAACATCACTTCAACACAAAGTAATATATCTATGGACATGAAAAGTAAAAATAAGAAGTAGGGAACATAAAGTACTTATTCATTAAATGCTAGCAACAATTGTCAATTCGAATTGTGAAAGAAATTATCTCAGCCGAGATAAAGGAAAGCAAATATATATATATATTTGTTTGTACAACATCATTAAGGCAAGCTATCACAAAGATCTTACCACCTGTACAAGCCCTTCAGCCATGCCTTGTATTGTACAAAAATATAATTAACCTGTACCAAGCACAAAAGAAAATCTCTCAACTGAGATTTAGTTTATAAAATAATATATGTAGTTAACAAAAGAAGTAGCCTATCCTTGATACCTTCCCCTATATACAAACTGTTCTCCTTTTTTTATGAACATACCATCCATATCCATTTTAGTTCATTCAAAAGCAAACTAGAAACCATTGCTTGAAAACCAAACTTAAAAACAAAATGCAAACCAAAGGAAGAACAAAATCAAAAGTCTGAAAAAAAAGAAGATCAAAGTCCAGAGAACAATTCCAGTTTTTAAATTCAAAAAGAAAAAGCTATTCCAGGCTTCACTATGCTCTGTTCTCCATCTTTACAGGTGAGTAACCTTTTGTTTTAACCTTGAATTTGTTTATATGACTTGATGCTTGTGAGTAAACTACCATTTTAAATTTCGAATCTGTTTTGATTTCTTGATGCTTGTGAGTAAACCTTTAAACTAAAATCTAGTAACTATTATGTGTTGCTTAGGAATTACTGTGATGATGTTTGATCTGCATAAAATGTTATATGTGAGTTCTGAGTGCTTGTCTATAAATTTTGAAGCATCTCTGTTCATCAAGTTATCCAAGTGAGTAAACATGATTTTGTAAAGAATTTCAAGTTTATTTAAAACAGTTTAAACTTCAATTATAAACCCCTTTGTTCATGCTTCAGTATGATAATAATATAGTGATGCTCTATGTTCCTCTGTAAACATATTTACAGGTATTCAACTGATTTTGATAAAAATAAAATGTTGTAGAATATTAAGTCCAGATCATAATCTGAATCTATTCTTAAATTCATGGTTTTTAAAACAAAAATGAAGATTTTTAGTGTAGTGTTTCAAGAGCAGTTTGGAATTTTATTCAATGTGCATTTTTCTAAATTCTGGGTAATCGATTCATTCATAAATTCTGAAACTTGTACTAAAGCATCCTTGAATGTCTAGAATGTTGGGAAAATTGTCGAATTAATTTTCAAACACTAGGATGGTTCGAACGAATTGAAGATAGGGTTTTAACACTGGGTTTTGTAATGGGTAGAACGCGGGATGATTTTATCACCTAGGGGCGATCGAGTTGCACGCTACGATGGGGAAAGGTAGTTTGGGGTGTGGTCGACGTATGGCCGGAGTTTCATGGCGTCAGGTGGTCGTCGTTGGTGGGGCGAGGCGTTTAGGCCTATGGGTTTCGAGTTATAGTTCGACGAAACAGTGAAATTTCGAACCCAAGTTCTTTGGGTCAAATCAATTAGTGATTTCACGTTTGTGTGGATCGTACGACTTGCCGATGATCGCAGCAATCATCGGAGTCGCGGCGCGACGTCGTGCACGTGCACGACGTCGAATCGGTATCAGGAAGTTTGGGTCTGGGAGGAAAATTTGGTGAAGAAAAGGAGAATTCGAAGCAGCTATCGGGTGATATGGGTTTGAACTCGAGTATGGATTCGAAGTGTTTTAGGGATTGTACGAGTTGGTACTTAGAAAAAAAATTGGAAAAGAAAAATATGGCACACGGGATAGTTTTTGAAATGACCCGAAGTAAACAAGCAAAATTCCCGAGGCTGACTAGAAGCAGGTCTCGAACTTGATATGTAAGCAGGTTTTTGTTTTCAAAATTCTCAAACCTTTTAACATTTTTAAATCATGTTTCAAAATGATGGTTTGGATTTAAAAGATGAAATCAATTAAAGACGTTTCAAAGAAATTAAAATTTTAATTTATTTAGTTTTGATACGATATTTTTATAAGGTTATTTATATTAAATAAATAATATAACTTAAAAGAAAAATTAAGATAAAAAGTCATTTAAACTAAATCTTACCCTTTTAAAGTAACTAATGTGATTTAATGTTTTAATTTGTTAACTTAAAAGTTAAGTAAATTTATATTGATTAATGATTTATAATTAACTAAAGATCAATTAATTATTAATTTAAAGCTAATTGATTTATAATTAAGGATAATTAATTAAATGGTAATTAATTAAAGGTTAATTTATTAATTAAAGATAATCAATTAAATGGTGAAATTTATAATTAAAGATTAATTATTTAATAATTAAGGGTTGATGAATTTAAAATTAAAGGTTAATTAATTTATTGTTAATGGTTAATTAATAAATGATTAAAGAATAATTAATCAAAATAATTTGTAATTTATTAATAATTAATTAACCAGGATTGGTAATTTATTCATAAGTAATTAATCTAATTTAAATTTATCAGATATTAATTGATTTTACTTATGAATGTTTGGATTCTATTGAATGTGAATTGTTTGATATCCCTGATTTGTGATGCTTTGTGATATACCCTGATTTATGTTGTGATCTGTAATTTACTCATCTGTGATATATATCTGTGATCTGTGAATGAAGATGAGCGTTATAGTTTATATCGCTTATCAACTATATTTCTGTATTCTGATCTGTGATGATTGATGTTGCACTATTGTGTGTAAAACCCGTGGACTACACTGTTACACACACAAATATGGATTTCACGTGGAAATCAGTTAAGTCACAGATAATTTAAATTTGATGTTTTGAAATTGAAATTTTAATTTCAATTGATTTTGAAATTAGAAATTTGGGTTTAAAGTGAAAAGCTTTTGAAATGGAATTTCAAAGATAAAAGTTATTTTGAATAACTTAATCGAGTTTTAAAATTTTAAATAATTTGATTTAAATTTGAATTCAAGTTTGAAATTGAATTCTATGATTTGAAACTAGGGATTGAAGATGCTGTATAAGTTATATATGGGTTAAACCATTTTTAAAAATATTGATTTGGGAATTTGAATTTAAATTCAAAGGTTTTCACTCGTGTAAATAAAACTGGATTTTTCTAAAATGAAAACTACTTGTTTTCAAATAGTAAAAGCTTTCATTTTAAGAAATGAATTTCCAAATTGTGTTGAAAGGTTTCAAGTTTGAAATAAAATTGAAATGTTTTGAAAACTATGAAATGAGTCTTTGATTTAAAGACCGAATGAGTTAATCCAACTTGAAATAAAATTGTTTTGAAAGGCTATGAATGAATCTTTGGAAACGAGTTTTGAAAGCTATAAGTTAAATCTTGATTTAAAGATTTAACGAGTTAATCCAAGTGAAATGGAAATTGTTTTGAAATATATGAACGAATCTTTGTGAATGGGGTTAACTTTGTGAATTGAATCTTTTTGTTTAAAAGATTGAAAATGGTAATTTGTTTTAACCATTCGAATGAAAAGTTTTGCTGTGACTTAACTGAGACCCCAGTATCCATATGATTTCTAATAATTACGCTCGTTATTCGGGTTAGCCGGGAAAAGACATTTGTGTCATATAACCCATTCCGAATAATGATACGACGTATATGGATAGCATTTGATGACCGGTGTTGAAGACCAGATATTTTTGAAAACGGAAGGATTACCGTCGAGTTACTCTACATCGGCTGATCTCAGGTATAGAGGTTTTATCACCCTTAGTGACGGGAAGTCCGGACGTGATTGGAAATTATCCGGATTTGCAAGGGCTTCGTGAGAAGTGCCTTCGGTTCTGTTCGAACCCGGAACAGACTTGTATGGTTACATGTCTGACATTACACTTTGACATATAAAGCCGATTTCTTTCAAATACATTTCTGTTGGTGGCGGAGAATTTATTCTCTTAGCTTAACACCCTTCTCTGAGACGTACGAGCTCAGTGGTTATGTAATTGAAGGTTATCAGCGATATATTCTCAATTTGGTAATGTGGTATGCTGAGTGTTGCTGTGTGATGATCATCGTTTGATCATTTGTGATATGATCATTTGTTTGATCATTTATCTTTGTGATCATTGCTTTGATCATCTGTTGACCCAAAGCATGGCTTTGTGTCAAAGCGTAGCTTTGTGGACGAGACTTCGTCGAACCTCACAACCCGGAAATGGTCAAAACAAGAATTGTGCGGCAAGGTTTCAGGGGTAGCTTCCCTAGGGTATGACCATTCCTTCTGGAAAAGGGTAGTATCATGGTATGGAGCCCAGATACTTACTCATGTGGATACACTTTATTTATTATGTGTGATGTTGGTTTCGAGGCGCCTCGTTTAAAGGTCCCAAAGGACCGGGGTGGCATATCTGAGGTTTTGTATATCCCTTGGGAAAGGGGGTAGCCAGCCTTGTTTGGCAGAGAGCAGTTTGTCTCTCGGAGCGTCCCGCCAGAGGCGTTTCTTTCGTGGAATAGGAAGTTCCTTAGCCTGACCATTTGTTGGAAATCCATCTTCCAATACGAACTTTGTACGGTTTTAGTTGTAGAACCTGCCATCTACTTATGGTGGCACCCCACTGTTTGGATGGTAGCTATAGTAGGCATAGTTCGAAATGTCTATGCTGGCTAAGATTGATATTATACTTTCGAAATGTTTTCTGCACTATGCACTGGTAATAATATAAAATGATTTGATTTTTGCGTAGTAAGCATCTTTGACTATCATAAGAAGAAATCTCCTCCAATTCTGCGTTTGCATTGTGTGTGTGGCGGGAGGTCTTATGGTAGTTTCATTTTCCAAAAGCATTGCGAATTGACTTTAAAAATTCTCTACTATTTGTTTTTAAAGATAAACTGTTTTTGTTGCTCGCACCAGTCCCATGACTGATCCGGAGCTTATTGTTTCTTTCCTAAACTCTGGATGCTCAAAATTTTCTACACGGGCAGTCTAGAGTTGGGTTTTTCAGATAGTCAGATTAGTAGATTTTTTGGAGCTAGTTCAGTCTTTGGATATGGACTGCACTTGCTTATCTTTGTGCATCGTTATTGGGAGTTCGAGCTACTTCTGGATTGATGTTTTGGAGATGGAGATTATCCGCTGCTGATGTTATCGTTTTCTTTTCCGCTGCTATTTGTTGTGTCATATCTCTGATGTATATTGATATTCATTGTATCACTCTGTTGTATCAGATATTGTATATCAATGTATTATTCTTTTTCTTTTCCGCTGTGTTGTTTATTTAATGTTGTTATAAGCTCCGGCGACTCGGATTTGAACGGTCGAATCTACGACATTCGAGTACGATGTAAAGTATGGATGTCGATTTTCGAGCGCGAAAATCCTATTCGTTACAGTTGGACTCGTCCACTTCTATGTTGTCAACTATATTTGCCTTTAGTTGCGTTCCTTCTTGTGTCTGCAATTTCTAGCGGCATGTCCCATTTTGCCACAAACCCAACATTCGCCATTAAACTTCTTGGTTTTATTATCTTTGGGTTTGTTTTCAGGAGCTTTCCTCTACTTTGAGAAGTTCCTCTTTTTGTTGAAGTGACCTTTATTTTTATTCTTCGACCCTTCTATTACCAACGCCTTCTCGCTTTGTTTGGTAATTCCGCGGTTATCTGCCTCAATCTTTAATCGTACGATGAGGTCATGCAAAGAAATCTCTTTCTTTTTATGCTTTAGATAGTTGCGGTAGTCTCTCCATGACGGCGTCAGTTTTCCCGTGATGGCTTCAACCAAAAACGATTCTCCAACCTTATGACCTTCCGCTTCGAGTTCATGAATAATGATTTGTAGTTCATGCAGTTGAGCAGTCACCGGTTTGGAGTCGACCATCTTGTAGTCCATGAATTTGTCTACAATGAATTTCTTAAGACTGATATTCTGCGTCTTGTACTTCGTGGCAAGTGCATTCCAGAGTGCTTTTGATGTCTTTAGAGGTTGATATACTTTGTATAGCACCTTGTCGAAACAATTCAGAATATAGTTTCTGCATATGAAATCGGAATGTTTCCACGTAGCAACATCTAATTCCTTGCCTGGTGCAGGAATCGGTTCCTCCTCCTCGAGATACCGTTGCAGACCGAGTGTGGTGAGATAGAATAACATCTGATTCTGCCATGTTAGAAAGTCGTCACCATCTCCTTTAAAAGGATCGGGTCTGTTGTGTGTAGTAGCCTTTGTTGAGAGCTCTACTGTTGCCATCTCTGTTTTAGTTAAAACAGTAAAGTCTTAAGATGTTATACGTCTAGTATACCAAAACAGAGAGTAATCAATTATAAACTCGTCTCACAAGTTTATCAATCAGATTTCCACCACTCTGGAAGTCTGTATTAGCTAATTTAAGCAATAGTTATGTCATAATAAAACTACAACAACAAACTAACAACTATAGCAATAACTATAGCGATAGATCAAACGTAATACTATTTACAGAAATAGTACAACGTAGAAAAAGAAAATGATAGATATATATAAATCTAACTGATTGAAGAAGGAAATTCCGTCCGAGGCCTGTCGTAATAATTTCCTTAAGACTTTATTTAAAGTCTCCCAAGATACAACAGATGTAATCTGCACGATAATGTAATGAGTATGTCAACTCTGTGATATATTGTATAGAGCAGTAGAGAAAGAAGAAGCAGAAGAAATTAGAACTAGAATGGAATGAGAATGTGATCAATATTCTATTCTATTTATAATTTCGTCTCCACCCCTTCGAACAGTCGCGTCTGCCTGAAAGGTTGCACCCGTTTGCCTTTCATTGCTGCTGTTCGTTAACGGGCCGCACCCGTTTGCTACTGGTTCTGCGTTCGCACTTGTTGCTGTCATAAGCCGCACCCGCTCGCGTCTAACGGGTCGCACCCGCTTCCGTCTGCTACTGGATGCGTCTGTTCGCCAAAAAACCCGCGCCCGCTTCAGAAGTCGCACCCCTCAGTCAATCCGCGTCCGCTTACGAACAGATTCGCACATGTTTGTATAGCCTGCGACTGTCAGAAAATCCGGCCCAAACCCAAGCCCGGTTCGCTTCGGTCGGGCGACGGTGGCGGCGGCGCGCACATGGTGGTGATGCATGATCTCTCCCCTCACAACGAAACAAACATTTGGGTGCCACACGGCCCCAACTCCTTTATTAGGAAGCTATTAATATACTTGGCTTTGTTTGTATATTTGGCGATGTGAGACAAGTGTGTTTCATTTACATTTTGTACTTAGGAATTCCAACATCTTCAAAGTCCGTCGATAAAGTTATGTACTACTGCAGTACACAATTGAACCAACACAACTGCAGCATAAATTATGCATAAAAATATTAGAATATAAATGTTAAGTAGACAAGCTGCAGAGGGTCTTATAGTCCGCTAACGAAGTTATGTACTACCGCAGTGCACAACTGAACCAACACAACCACAACTGTAGTTGTGTAAACGTTGAAAGTGTACAACGATATAAGTTTAATTATGTTGAACTTGATGAAGCTTGTAGTGGTATTGGAGGAGATCGTAACGATGAAAAACGAAATGGTAGAGTTTGTTGTTTAGATTTTGACTAGATAATAAATTTTCAACGTAGATTCATTTATTTTCTTCAAAACAATATGGAGGGGGAGAATGAGAATAATGGAGAATGACCGTGGTTCAATCGGGTAAAATGGACGATTGAATCACTAATTCGAAGATCAGACATGCGGTTCATGCACGACTGAGTTTTAATTGGGTTTAACATCAAAATGATATACGGTTCAGCCTTTTTCGAGATTGAACCGTAATTGGGTTCAGTTTTGAAAAGACTCCAAAGAAGCATTTAACATAGGTAGTAATTTTGGATAAGGAAAACATTTGCATAATTAAGTGTGAATACTTCGGTCAATATTTGGACAATCGTACCTATTACATTTTTGCAGATGAATACCGAATCTCGGTGAAAGGCGACACATTTCGAAATTTATTTTCCATATTTGCATCTTTTAAATGGTGGGAACATCAATTTTTTCATACAGGGCAATTTGGTAATTACACGTCTACTTTAAATAATAAACAAACAGCTGTTGATTATCTCTCCACCTTTGTCTAAAAGACTGAGCAGCACAAGTGCCCTAATTTCTCTCCTCAAATATCCCATTTGTTTCTAACTAAATCTCAAAGGAAAAGCTTTTATTGCACGATAACGGTTAATTTAATCATTCTTCAAGCTACACAATCAGTCAATCAGTCGTTTGTATACATATAAGCAACTCTAGTGGGTGTTGAAAATTAAGCTTCAATTTGATGGAGTTTCAATGAAGAAGAGATTCGATGGCCTCGGCAGTTCATTTCTCTTTTCTCATAGTTCTGGTAATTTCACTTGCTGTACTTCATTTCCGTTCGGTCAATTTGGCGTGTAATTTAAACCGAACATTAGCTTGTAGAGGTTTATTTTTTATAGTTTGCGTTTATGATTTTAGTATTAATTTATTCTTTCTCATGTTCATATAGATTTTTGTTAACGGGATCAATGGCAACATATTTGAACACAAAGAAGATAAGTTATTGAATCCGAAAAATTCTGAGAACAACAGAAGAGATAGTTATATATCACATTCATGTATTCATGATGAAATATTGCATCAAAGGAGGCAACCAGGACGTAAAGAGTACTTGGTTACTCCGCAGGTTTATAAGAAATCAGATTTACCAGAGTCTGTTCATAGGAAGGGGAGGTCTTTACTCTCCATATCTTCCTCGTCTATAGTGGAATATAATGTGAAGAAGCCGATTAGGATATATTTGAATTATGATGCCGTTGGGCACACTTTTGATCGAGATTGCACAAATATTGGTGATGTTGTCAAGGTTCGTAATTTTGTGCGATCATTTGACTTCCATTGAAGATGAGCGAAAATTGTAGGATCACTTATCAAAGCAGTATAATGCAATAGACCTACCTGACACGGCATATCACCTCAACATTTTGTTTCCTAGAGTATCCTTTTGCTTTATACAAATTAATATGTGTATTAATTCTTCAATTAGTTGACCGTTATAAGTTGCACTATCTTTTAGGTTCACATGAGATAAAAGATTTAGTCTAAAATGGTAAGCACAGTTTACTGTTCGAAAACCTCTCCAGGCCTATGTTTTTTTTGCAATGTCATTTTAACTGAATACAAACAGAGAAAGTAGAAAGAGCGTTGCAATCTAAAGTCTTAACCTTTACCTCCATCTTGTTTGCTTAACTTCAATCACTGTCTAGTTGTTGGGACGCACACACATTTGTCAGATGTATGCTAATAACTTGCTTTCAAAGTTGTATATTATTCAAATGATCAAATTGATACGTTGGAAATGGTGGGATTTGTTCGGTTTTCCTGCCAAAACATTTCATGGCTATATGTTTCTTTCCAGCTTGGTGAACCTCAAACAGCTGCAGATCCTGGAACTCCTGTATGCAATCCTCAAGGAGATCCCCCAGTTTCTGGAGATTGCTGGTATAATTGCACACTTGAAGATATAGTTGACGATGACAAGAAACAGCGCCTGCGGAAGGTTGTCTGTTAACATTATGTTAGAGTAATTCGTTAACTTTTTATATATATGATGTTAAGTGGATGAATTTGTTGGAGCAAAACGTGTTAAACTCAAAAATCACATGCAATATATTGCACAGCTTTACTAGAATGACCCATAATATATCTGTCCTTAATTCTTATGCATAGGCATTGGAGCAGACTGCAAATTGGTTCGAAAGAGCACTTGCAGTGGAACATGTCAAGGGAAACTTGCGGCTAAGTGGATATTCTGCATGTGGTCAAGATGGTGGAGTCCAACTTCCTCATGAATACGTAGAAAGTAATTTACACTAACAAGTAGTTTTCAATTTGAATTGAATCATCAGCAACATCATGCTATCATCATCTTTCCCCCTATCCCATTATGTTTGAATTGTCTTTGCAGATAGTAATTTTTTTTATCACTGTGGTCTCTTTAGCTAGATAACAACTTCTCTGTCATTTCTGTCTTGGGCCATCTCATTTGTATTTGTCTGCCATACATTCTCATCTGTTTATTGTGCAGATGGTGTTGCTAATGCAGACCTTGTTTTACTAGTAACAACTAGACCAACTGTTGGAAACACACTAGCTTGGGCAGTTGCATGTGAGCGTGATCAATGGGGTCGTGCTATTGCTGGTACATTCATTATAACTACCATTCTTGTATGGACTATGTTGCAAGTCATGCATTTCACTTAGCATAGATAAACTATTTTATTCACAATATATAAAACCCAAGAAAGCAAAATTTTACCACTAAAATGACCTAACATCAGAATATTAAACAATTTGCTTAGGGTTTATTTGTTTGGAAAACAGATCGCTGAACACTGAATTGGATAAGTGATCAGAGCTTTTTAAATTGTTTGGTTATGACAAGTGTTCTAAATTTTCTTCTCTATTCAGTGAATTTTTTTTCAGCGATTATTTCTTGTTTTTTTTTGCGTATCTTAACACTGATTGACAATTTTTCACACTTCTATCCTTGTCAAAACAATAAATTGAGGACAAATTTTCACTCTAGGCTTCTTCCGGAAAAAAAACTTGTTTCAAGTTTAGGCCTCGTTCGAAACTGATTATGAAAATAGGCCACTTTTCCATTATGCAGCCGTTTTGTACACACTTTCCGAAAATGCGCATGTACAATTTTTCTTTTAAATACACATGCACACTTTCAATTTTCAGAATGCTCAAGTGTAAAATGATGATAAGTGAAAAACATGCATATTTTCATAATAAGTTTCGAACGAGGTCTAAACTTGAAATAAATTTTTATTTCTTAAGCCTATAATGAAAATTTGTTCATAAATTGACCGTTCTAAGTCATTTTAGATTTTTTTATATGAATATATATATATATATATATATATATATATATATATATCTACATCACTCTTGCGCTTTCATTTCTCTTTCAAAATTTCATTTGGCTTTTGTTTATTGTTATTATTATTACTAAATAGTAGATTTGTGGGTAAGTATTAGATAAAAATTGAAGGAATAATATTTCATGAATGTTCTAGGCCACTTTTGAAATGATTTGAATGATCACTTTCATATATGGTTATTAACATTATTATATTATAATTATATTATTTCGTTTAGAACTCATTCCGGTTTTGTTTGGCAAAACGGGCAGGGTTAACTGATCATTTACTAATTTTTATTCACAAAAAAAAAACAGAAAACGTTGTAGTAAATGAGCGAAGCAAATACACTTCAGCTACAAAGAAAATAAAATGGAGAAATAAATAGTAAATGAGTGAACCAAATACATTTCAGCTACAGAGAAAATAAAATGGAGAAACAAGCTTCTGCTAACAACAAACCTAAATGATAGAAAAAAATAACAACACAGTATTAACCCAAATAAAGCAACTAAGCGAGGTACTTAAGCGAATAGTCCGAATCAGATTTTTTTATATCATGACAGTTAGCCATCTAGCAAGATCTGTATAGTAGACATACGACCCTGGATAGTTAATAAAGCTTCTGTTCCAATAATCCTCCAGAAATAACTTATTGTTGTGCCCGCCAAGCTGTCCAGTTTTGTTACTATACATATATTCTTCATGTATTCACAATTAGTGAATGTTATTTTTTTACAAAATGATTATGTGATAGTTTCTTAAAAGAAATAAGTTATTTACACCGTGGGTGATATTGTCAAAGTGATACTATAAAACAGCTAAACACTCATAACACAAGCAAACAACATTTTAAACATTCAACAATCAACATTCGGTGTTCATCAATCAGCAATTCAAATAAATGCTACATTTCAGAATAAAACTGAATCTTTTGCTGGTCATTTAGGAGAAGTGGGAGGGTTCCCATTGGTTATGTCCAGAATTACGATAATCAGTTTTCCTATTATTTTCTTATCAAGTTAGACAGTGATTACTAATAAATTGTCGGTTCCAATTGCATATAGTTTTATACAACTTACTACATAACATGCATGTACAGGACATGTAAATGTTGCTCCTCGTCATTTAACAGCTGAAGCTGAGACAGTACTGTCAGCTACTTTGATACATGAGGTAAACCATAAAAAATATTTACTAAAGATAATCCACATGGGCCTAAGTAGTTGCCAAGCTTAATTTTTTAAACCTTTTTCTTGACAGGTCATCCATGTGTTAGGTTTTGATCCTCATGCTTTCACACACTTCCGCGATGAAAGGAAAAGAAGACGTAGTCAGGTTGGTATTAATTGATATGCCGCTATCAGTGCTGAGCTCTAATCAATAAATGTCACAATGAGTTTTTTCCCTATTCTCCTTAGCATGCCTTGTTGTTTTTGTAGGTTACTACAAAAGCTATGGATGATAAGCTTGGCCGAGTAGTAAGCCGTGTTGTCCTTCCTCGTGTGGTTATGCGCGCAAGGCATCACTACGGCGTAGGTTTCTCTATGTACAATTCTAGAATATTCTAATAATTTTCAATTTTTTTTGACTTCATTATTCTTTTGTGAAATCAGGCTTTCTCCAAGAATTTTACTGGCTTAGAATTGGAAGACGGCGGTGGACGGGGGACAGCAGGTACATGTTTATACTGGCAAGGGTTTAATTTTTTCCTCGTAGTTGGCCCTAGTTATTACATATGTAATGCTTGTTTAACAGGGTCACATTGGGAGAAAAGGCTTTTGATGAATGAGATAATGACTGGGTCAGTAGATACAAGATCAGTTGTATCGAAAATGACTTTGGCATTATTAGAAGATAGCGGATGGTATGAAGCCAACTATACTATGGCAGAGCAACTTGATTGGGGACAAAATCAAGGAACAGAGTTTGTTACATCTCCTTGTAATTTATGGAAAGGCGCATATCATTGCAATAATACACTAGTATCTGGTTGTACATATAATCGTGAAGCGGAAGGATACTGCCCTGTTCTTGATCATGTCGAAGACTTGCCAAAATGGGCTCGTTATTTTCCACAGGCTAATAAAGGTATGTATATCTCATCCTAATCATGTTTATATTTCTTTTTTCATTTCCATGTCACTGTTGTGCATCTTAGAGAATTACATTACCAAAGTAGCACTATGCACGTGACCCCATAAGCACTACCTTGTTCTCCATCATCCCATGATGCAAATTTTCATCAAATTTTTTGTGCGGGATTATTGAAAATAAAAAGATGCAGCTATCTATAACTCTAAATAAAAGAAGAAACCAAGTTTGATGATATGGCATCACGTGTTTCCTCTATTTTTTCTTAATTTCTTGCTCTCTCATTAGTTCAATGATCAAATATATAACTATGCCAATGGTCATAAGATCGAGCCCTATCGATTGCACAATCTATCTATTACTTTAAATAAAAGGAGAAATCGGCTTGATGATTAAGTATCGTATATTTTCTCTATATTGTTTGCTTCTATCTTTTAAATGTATAGCTAGGCCAAAGACCGTGGGTTTGAGTCCTTCCAAGGATAATCATTTAATGCTAAGGTGATAATACCAGTTCTCTCAGATCATTTTTCTTAATTAATTTATTAACGAAATAACCTATAAATTTTCATCTATTTCAATATTGTATCTCTTTAAAATTTTCAATTAATGATTTAATTCATGTCAAATAAATAAGACTTGACATATTACAACTTTAACAAATAGTTACTTTTTTTTTAATTTCAAAAGAATCACTTTTTTTTGGGATCACTTGAAATCATGAGCAAGCTAATAATGTAACGAAATTTCATGTGTTAAAATTAGTTTTCGATGAATTGAATTGAAATTATCAAATAACTTATTTCTGTGAACTATTATATATATATATATATATATATATATATATTGTTATCCCGTCTTTCAGCAAGGCCGCGGCACCAAGGACTTGACTAGAAACTAAAGGCAATCCGTCCCGAAGATCGGTTATACACGGTCCACTATGGATACTGGCAAATTTGGTCCGAGTTCGGATCAAGCTACAATTAACATGGTACGACAAACAAAGCTATGAAAGACAACATTCCAAATTTTAGGTCAATCGGAGTTCGTATGCTCAGATTATGGATCGATCAAGTTTCATGAGAAGCACGTTTACTTCGTATCCATCCAGTTTGTATCCATCCCTTTGCAACCACCCCCTTCGTATCCATCAGCCAATATCATCGATCCTAATCCATCTGATCAACTGTTGCCCACTTCGTATCGATCCCCTTCCATCTGTTTCGTATCGATCATACATGCATCGAAACGAAACCAGCAGCCATCGATCGATACGAAGGAAGTAACATACAGGCATCGATACGAAGGAAGTAACATACATGCATCGATACGAAGGAAGTAACATACAGACATCGATACGAAGGCGTGCTCAGGCATCGATACGAAGGTGCGTACAAGCATCGATACGAAAGGAATCACACTAGATCGATACGAAGAAAGCATAATCAACCAAGAGAAATGGTCACTCAGCATGAAATGTGGATCTCCCCTGAACTATTGCTCCACGTCGTCGAGGAACAACCGATCGATACGCAGCCCATCGATACGAAGGAGTATTGATACGAACAGGCATCGATACGCACACTTCAGCCGACTACAAATTCAATCTTGGATCGATCATAACTCAAAATCTACAAGTCCAAATGCTATGAAATTTTCAAAGGAGCTTGCTTACTACCTCAAGAATGTCTCTGATCGATCGCAGTCCAAATGGACGAAATCTTGATCGATACGAAAATGGTTGGGATCGATCCCAAATGATCCCTGATCGATCTGGTGGGCCCACCCACGTGCGAGGAGTATTCCGAGTTCAGGGGTAGATATTTCAGACCTACACCTATAAATAGCACCCCTACGCCTACAGAAAAAGGTCTTTTAACTCTGTTACTCCGTTACTCTGCCTCAACTACATTGTAACTTGAGTGTTAGAGTGTTGTACTGTTGTAATCAATTGTCAATCATCAATAAACAACAAAACATTCAAAGTGGACGTAGGCTACAACGCCGAACCATTATAATTTCTTGTCTTTTTCTATTTCTGCATGCTTTTATTGGTGTGATTGTTAGATTAGTCTCTTTTTCCATTTAATTTCATCATTTTAATCTCTTCAATCACATCTGAAGAGTGTTGTGCCCAATTTTGGTACAAACACACATATATATATATATATAATAATAATATATATATATATATATATAATAATAGCTTAATCACAAACGCTTGGCACTCTAATAATGTCAAATCACAATGCATTTTTCTTCATTACCAAAAGACAACATTTTCAAGCATCATAGTGAATATTGTCCATAAAGCATTATTACAAATCGAAGAAAATGGATCTGCAAATTACAAATAAAGAACACCATTATTCATTATTATACAATTATAACTTTAACATCGTAATATTTTTAGCATATCAACACATGAGTTACGCACTACTTTTAAGTCATACTTTCACATTTTCAACACAGCTTAGTTTTAACAAAATGGCTTCACCAATATTTGTATCCCTACTATTTGCATTGTTAGTAGAGATTTACCGAGGTATATATTGCTATATTCTGCATGGTGATGAAAAACTCTCAGTGCTATGTTTTACGATTGTCATGCTTTATGGAGTTCTTATCATTTATGAATCCGAATTGTGTTTTATACCGCAGTATGATACTAAGAAAATGAAGAGTTCTGGGTGTTGTTTACTTGTTAATTAAAATTACTCTATGATACATCATCGCCTTTATTCTAATGAATTGGGATATAGGATATAGTATATTTGATAACAAGTCCTTCACCTTCCCTGCAAAATGCACCTCCTTTACCAATGATTTGGCTTTATTATTTGTGGAAATTAGGATTCAAATCCTCCTTAAAAACATGTTTTAAATTACACGCTATTTTCATTTTTGGCATTTTTTTTGAAAATTAAATCTGAACTTAATCGAATGTTTCTATGGCCCTTTTTTTCTTTTTGAAAAAGTACAAATATTTGCATTTTTTCTGGAAATATTTGCAGATTTTACTGCTAATATTTGCACTATAAGCAGCACTTTAAACTGCAAATATTTGCATTTTTTGGCTGGAACTAAAAACATGGGTGTTTTAAAACTTTTTTTTAAAAGGGAGCTTTGAAACTTAAAGAGTCTATTTTACAAAAGTTACCTAATTATTTGGCTTTCACTACAACAGTTCAGCACTGGTTGCACTGTCTATCACTACATCCATAGTCCGTAATCTACTTTATCAGCTATGCATTGAATATATCCCGATCTTCATTATCACCTAACTTCTCTCTTCTTTTCTCAGTGACATTTCAATCTATTACTATAATTCTAGCCCATTTATTCTGACCTGCATCACATAACCTTCGGTTGTCTGCTATATATTTTCATATTCCAGTACTTCATATCAAACACTTCAATGATAATAAACAGTTTGTTTGTATTTGCAGGTGGGCAGTCATCATTGGCTGATTATTGCACATATTATATAGCATATGCTGATGGTTCATGCACCAACACAAAATACCTTCGCAATCCTGACAAACTATTAGGCGAGGTACGGGGAAGCAGCTCTAGGTGAGATACTAATTATGAATGTGATAGCTGCACAAAAGAAGTTAGAAGAAACTTTCACTACCATAGACTCTAATGTTCTGTTGTATAATTGGTATCACATCAAGGTGTATGGCTTCTTCTTTAGTACGCACAGGATTTGTTAAAGGATCTTTGACTCAAGGAAATGGATGTTATCTACACAGATGCTTGAATAGCACTCTAGAGGTATAACGTTGCAATCTTGTTGTAAGGCCATTTTTACTTTTAGCTAATAATGAATTACTCGGGAATATTACATCATCTGATTTCCAGGTAGCGGCAGATGGTATTTGGAGAACTTGTCCAGAAGGCGGGGGTCCTGTTCAATTTCCCGGCTTCCATGGTACATCTGTTGTTCACCCTTGATAACATTATAATAGAAATAGGGTATGATAACACCCTCTTAATTATTGGTTTTTATGTTGTAGGCGAGCTAATTTGCCCAGCATACCATGAATTGTGCAATTCTGCTAATTTACCCAAAAATGGGAAATGCCCGAATTCTTGTAATTTTAATGGTGATTGTGTTGAAGGACAGTGCCATTGCTTTCTTGGTTATCATGGATATGACTGCAAAATGCGTAAGCACACATTTTTCTTTGTTAAAAGCTTACTGGTTTTATTTGTTTTTTTCAGAAAAAAGAAAAGAAAACATGTGTGGCTCCCACATAATTTTCACACTCCCCCCCCTCTAAATGTGAATTTTTGCTAAAACAATTCCATAGTTGTATATCATTTTTCTTTAATACGTATAACAAATGCTAGAAGCTTCCTAAGATTATTACTCAAAATAAAAATCTTTTTGTATATAAACAGGCTCATGTCCCAACAATTGTAGTGGATTTGGTACTTGCCATCCGAGTGGAATATGCGAATGCGAAAGCGGTCGAACTGGCATAGATTGCTCCACAGGTACAATTCAAGTAACTAACAGACCAATCAGTTACCATTTGTCAAATTATTTCTTTGATTTGGCAGGGTTGATGAATATGACGATTGTTTCACTTTAGAAACATGTATTTATCTCTCACTTTCTAAACACTTGTTCTTCAATCGTGATTCTAAGTATATGACGAAGAAGAAAGATTCAGTTTCAGAAACTTGAACTTTAAAACTATCATTTTTGTTGATGCCGTTCATCAATAATTGCAAGATTTTTACTCCTACATGATCTCAATCTTCCGTATTACCAATCTTCTTCAATTAGTCTTCAACTAATATGAAGTAAATGTTGTACAGCAATATGCGATGAACAATGTAGTTTGCATGGCGGAGTGTGTGACAATGGTGTATGCGAGTTTAGGTGCTCAGATTATGCTGGCTATACGTGTCAGAACAGTTCAAGCTTAATATCAAGTCTTTCTATATGTGGTGAAGTATTGGTTAACAAACCATATGGGCAGCACTGTGCACCAAGTGAGCCAAGCGTATTACAGCAACTTGAAGCGGCTGTTGTCATACCAAACTACAACCGATTAATGCCTGCCGTTAGGTCATTATTTAGTATCATAGATAATGGTTTTTGTGCTGCTGCTGCAAAAAGGCTTGCCTGCTGGGTATGTTATTGTATTCCTCTTATGCATTTGAGCTTTGTTTACAACAAACTAAATTTGTTATTGTATTATTCTTACGAGAATGTATACATATATATTGCAATATAGATATCAATTCAGCGATGCGACAAAGATGGAGAAGATAGACTTCGGGTGTGCCATTCTGCGTGTCAGTCATACAATGCTGCTTGTGCAGCTGCATTAGATTGTTCTGATCAGACTCTATTCAGTAGAGAGGATGAAAAGGACGAGCAATGCACGGGCTATGGGGAGATACAGCCCTGGTGGTCTAGACGGCGTTTCAAGAAAGTCGATTCTCTGTAGTTCATTCTTCCATGTTTGTAAAGGAATAGATAACTTTAATTGATCTTATTTAGGGTTGAGTTTAGATAATTGTAAATTAGTTCTCACCCCTTCATAGAGTTTTAAAAGGAAACGAGTGTTGATGTTTGTCTCAACAAGTATCTGAGGATGAAGAGTACCTTGGATAAAAGCACAATAGAAAGAGGAAGGGCAAGATGGATGACTTATTGGTTCATCATTTCGTTCAATCATGTATTAAGTTATCATATTGATGTATCATTTGTTCCTGTTTCGAGTGTCATTGTTTTAGTTTGGAATAGCACTGGGACATCATTGCATGGGTGGTTGGTGTTTTACTAATCTATTTTACATAATGCTGTATTCTGGTGCATTTGATCTACTGTTCTACGCCATTTGTAACGGCTGAATTGACAAGAATGCTAAACAGTAATTTTACCAGAAATGAGAAACGTTGTCGGCTATAATGGCCCATTAATAATCTCCGCTTGAATTGTGCGTTTCGTATGCTAGGTTTGTCTTGCAAGTGCAAATCCAATGGATCTATTATATGAGGACTTCTTCGCCGGACCTCTTACTTTTTTTCAGTTATGCTATAGGGTCCGAAAACAATAGATTAGTGAATGGTGGATATAGGCGGGATTCTTGGGGCAGGTTGATTTCAAACTCAGCCCTTATTTTGGACATGTTACTCGAGCTTGTGCCTTTATCATTTTATTTTCAACTAAGTTTCAAAGGATCCATTAAACAAAAATACATTAATATGCTCTGCTATATTTTATCCCATAGGTTTCCAAATCGGTAATGATTTGTTCATTTCATAATTTGCGTGACCGAATATAAAAGCTCGGATTCTCACAAAAAAAAAAAAAAAAGGAAAGAAAGAAAGAAAGAGGGTATCTCAAGTCATTAGCGTCATAACCATCCTTATCCAATTCTCATTTGCACCGCATCTTCATCTTCGGTGTTTAAGTTTGGATTTTAGGTTTCTGCCATTTGCACGGGTGATTTGCAGTAGGATTTAATTGATAAAACCTAACAAATGATAAAAATGTGTAGAGAAAGTTTGGGTAAGATTTATATATCGTCCAAAGCAACGGATATTGAATAGAGAATAATGTGATATGTGAACAAACACGATAATGATTTTCAAACACACTAATCGATAAATACACAAAACAAACAAGATTCCATCAAACACTTATTTTTCAAAACAAAATTATTATGCGAATTATGTAAAGGAGAATAATTTTGCATTCCAGAGGATTGAAACAATAATAACTTTTTAATTACAAGACCTTGTAAGCAAGCAAATTAGTGATCATACCCTTGTAAAAATAAATGAAACTTACTAAACTGATCCTTTTGTAATTAATTTCATCTTTTTTACTGCGAACTCTCTGTTGTCAAATTTGTTCTCCTTCCATATCTCTTCGTCTATAAACAGTAAATTCTAATCTTCTAATTAAAAAAAATAAACATTGCTGTCTTGGAGTGGAACTCATCTCTATCTCCATCTAGCTTCCATATTAGTCTCCATTATCCAGTTCTCCATCTAATTTCACAACATAAAATAATATGGATATAGACACATTTCCTTTTATTCAAGTTTTCAACGATGTTCCTGTGTAGTTGAAGCGCTTAGCAGTTCTATAGCGGTGAAGGTGCAAAAAAGTTATAGCGGGGATATTGCGAAAAACAGTGGAGGTGCAAAAAAATTCATTATATAAAAAACTAAATATTTGAAGTTAATTTATTCTCGTTCTGACACCATTTGTGTGGGAAAAAGAAATACTTTTTAATTTTGTATAACAATACTGAAGAATATCATGATTTCTGCAGACTAGATTTTGTAACTGTTAACCCAAAGAATGGATCAACACCCTGAATTGGGTGTGAAAGCACTAGCCATGTTCTTACAGAGCAATAATATAAAAAATAAATGTAAAAAGAGTAGGAATAGTAAAAAGACAAGAAGATTTTTATAGTGGTTCAACTATTAATGAAGCCTACGTCCACTTTATAACTTTCTATTAACTGACTGCTGTTACAAGTTGAATCAGATTACAATATGATTGAATCTTCTAAGTTAGATCAAGTCACACGTATAAGAGTTCACTGCAGAATCATAGTGTACCCCTAGATGACTATTATGTGGGAGTAGAAGTGTGAAGAATAATCTCTGCAGAGTTCCAACAACCAGTCTAGAAAATCTCATTTATGTTGTAGGTAGGATTGTATTTATAAGCACAAGAGAGCAATTGGGCTAGACCGTTTTGCCAGAAGCCTACACTCGATGATACAAAGGTTCACTGAAAATTTCAAAACGATCCAACATAATTGGATCGCTAGCGATCCATCGATCCATGCCTTTAAGGGATTTTTGGGCTTCTTCCTTTGGGTTGCACTCCCTTTCTTATGTAGGTGCTCTTCATGTAAATTCATAGCTGGTTTCCTTGTTTTGTGATGATTCATGCACATGCTGGATTGAACTATCACTAGAATCAGATGGGTCTTTGCTTCTCGAACTAGATTGCTTGGAAGGTAATGAAACTTGACAAACGTACTTAGAAGAGATACTTATTCATGATGCAAGAGGCTTGAACAACCCATGAAGCTTTCTTATGGATCGCTAGCGATCCATGGCTGATGGATCGATAGCGATCCATCCCGTTAGTGGATTTTTTTGGTAATTCTTCTTGATTGCTTTTGGTTTGTTCTTTTGGATGCCTTGTTCAAGTTTCAAGTCATTCTGGCATAGTCTCTAAGTTCTTACTCCTATTTAATTCTGCTGGGTTAAAAACCCGATTAACATTTGTCCTCCAGAGTATGCTTTCACTGGAAACAAAGTGTGCTCCAGAACTGGTCGTCCTTGAATTCCTATTCCATGAAAGCCAATCGATTGTATTAGGCTTACCGTGAAGTATTGTTTTTGACTTTTCAATTTTTGTTGCGTTCGAGATGTGGATCATCATTATTCATGGAAACACATCAATTTTGGCTCTGTAATTTCCAAAGTATTTATGAACGGCAAGGGGGTTGAGTTTGAAACGTTTGAGCGAAAATCAACATGAGTCCATAAGTGATGGATCACTAGCGATCCAATCACTTTGATTTTTTTTCGCTAAAATCTTTCCTATTTAGTACTATCTTCGAGCTAACACTTCTTACTTTTCCTCACTTTCTTTTCTTACGACCTGAACCAACCATGACCTAACCAGCTTTTTCCGCCACCACCATTGATATCTACCCCCAAAGCTTACCGCCGCCGACCTCGGTTACCTCTGCCATCACCTTGAGCCAAACCCTAGCACTAGAATCGCCGCTTGCTTGGATCGCTGTCGACCTTGTAGACCGCTAACCCAAGCTTGGATCACCACGAACTCGAACCCGTTTACCTTCGATCCAAGGTTGGTGATGACGTGGTTATCGTATTGTGTGTGGTTGCCAGTGAATTTGGGATGATCGAGGAGAATGGTGTGAAAGTGACTATGCTATAGGATCGTGTAACATGGATAAACTACTGTGCGGAATATAAACTAAGTAAGAAAATAATTAAGGCAGTAAAGTAAATGACACCAGAAATTTTTATACTGGTTCGAACTTCCATTCTACGTCTAGTCCCAGACTCCTTCTGGAATTAAAATAGCAACCCTCACTTAACCCGGAGGAATAGGTTTACACCGCCTGAGCAACCGAATAGGATTTCTACCGCCTAAGCAACCGAATAGGACTTCTACCGCCTGAGCAATCGAACATGACTTCTTTAAAACTAGACAAAAAGTATCCGACTGTAGAGTGCTCTTTAAATAGCACTGATAAGTCAATTAAGTACAATCTTCTTATAATCTTCTCCATTATGATATATAGTGTAATGTGCTTGAGAAATGTGTAAGATAGAGTGATCAATCGATCAGAGAATGTAAGCAAGTTGAGTGCAAATTGAAAATAGAGAATAAGAGATAAGAATTCAAGAATACTAAAATCAGTTAGGTGAATTGTTTGTTGAATTCGAAACTCTATTTATATTGATTTAAATGTTGCAATCTTTCTTGAAAGAGAACGATGAAAAGAAACAGATGCAACTGTTAGATTTGAAGATGTCTCTCTTCGTTGAAGAGAAGCATCCCTTCAGAAAACTAGCCGTTATAAATAATCAGCCGTCTGAAATTTTAATTCAACCTTCTGATTTAAATTAAATTCGAAATAGCAAGCAAACATGCTATTTTAGCCCTTATTCAGCCGTCTGAATGTAACCATTCAACCGGCTGAAAATGCATGAAATATTTTTTATATTTCAGCAAACAGACGACTGAATGGGGTCATTCAACCGGCTGTTTTTAGCCTGCTCTGGGCATATGTGTGCATGTTGATATATATACCATATCGGAGAGATTTTAACATATTTCTAATAATATACAGACTTTAAACAAAAGACTAACAACTTCAAAACATTTTGAATCCGAATCTGCAATGAATCTCCTGCATAAGTGATTAGTACACAAAAATATTGGTTTATATAGTTGTCACAATCAAAACGATGAAAATCGAGATTCTAACATTCTCCCCCTTTTTGATGATGACAATTGTATAAGTATAAATAATATATTATCATAAAACTTAAATGAATACTCCCCCTGTCAATATGCACTATAATTTAAACAAATTTATACCAAATTTCTCCCCCTTTGTCATCGACAAAAAGGAAAGATATTCAAAATACTGGAGATAAAAGCACCTAGAGATAAATTGGAACACAGTTAAAACAAAAACATTCTAGAAATAACATCACGGAAATAAAGTCACAACATCCCATACATCATTACATACACAACCGAATAGAACCATAGAAGTTTGAAAGAAATATTACAAAGCAAAACATAAAAGTTCATAGAATAGAAAAGAAGAAACTAAATAGAAGGAGAAGGGTCATCACTACCATCGTCTCCATTTTCAGAACTTGAAGACGACCATTGGAAAGGAGTTGGATTATAAGCTTCGGTAGATGTTGAACCGCTGAAAGATCTGTTGCCAGTTCTGATCGATGGGGGGGGGGGGAGCAAGAGATTTTATCCCAAATTCTATTAAGAAATCCTTTTATAGAATTGAATTTCTTTTCGGTCTTCTTTTTAAGTGATTTGATATCCCGATGAAGCTTTGATTGGTTTCAGGAGAGAGTGATGATAGCTTGTCTAGAGGAGGTATCCGGGCTAATAATTTGAATGGAGTCATCATCATCATCTTCTTCTTCTTCTTGGTGGGTTCGTGAAGAGGAAGCAATATTAGTGTCACGAGGTTGTGGAACACCTCGTTCAACGTTTTGTGCCCATTCTTGGAAGGAAATAATTTGTTGAGGAGTAGGCCGGTAAGGAAGACCCATTAATCCTAAGGTTTTAGCTCCTAACTCGCTTATAGTTGAATATTCTGAATCCCGCATTTGAACACCAAAATTGAGTAGGATACGCATAATATATGCCCCATAATGAATGGTCTTGTATTTCCTTCGGGTTGTGACATCTTGAAACTCATCCAAAATTATTTTCCCCAATCTTTTCCATAAAGAGCTTGAGAGTCTTGTTTGTAAACTTTTCCATAGCTACCCGTACGGGGTTGCAAAGATTGAATAAAAGTTCGGTGAATGAGACATGCTTGGGGTCTTAAAGCACTAGATTTAAGCTCATTTAAATTTGTAAGTTGATCGGATAGGAAAAGGTGTGAAACTTCATCTCGATGAACCATATCTACTTCAATGTCATATATATCGGTTCCTTGATATGGCCAAGTCAATATATACCCAAATCTTTGTAGAGGCAAGAAAATTTTAACACCACAAACTAATAACCAAACACGATTTTCACGGTTTTGGAGGTTATGGTGATCAGGATTCATATTTGCAAGGAAAAGTTTAACCAAAAGATGATTTATTTTGATATTATTAGGATCATACCAAATGAGACTTTCGAAGCGATTTTGCTTGGCTATCTCTCAGATTCTATATGCTGCAAAATCAGGGAATTTCATGAAGGCTCCTTTGAAGATGTTGGAATTTTTCATGCTATTGTAGCGAGTTACAATGGTGTCATTCCATAGCCATCTTCGGATTTGGTCTTCGGAAGGTCCGAAGGTGGACTCCCTTGTCCTTTTTTTTATCTTGGAGGCATTGTTGATTGAAAATTTGAAGTTGAAAATAAAGTTTTTGAGGGAGCGGAGGCTAGGTTTCTGAGGTAAGAAAGTGAAAAGTGAAAAAGTGAATATATAGATAGGGTAAAAGTGAGGGTAGAATGGGTTGTTGGGTTGAAAGCCCATATATAAAAATTGTTCTGGGAGCATTCAGTCGGCTGAATGACTGTAATCAGCAGTCTATTTGCTTTCCCGTAAGAAAATAGTGTAAAATTGAACAAATTCAATCGTCTGTTTTACGGCGCTCAGCCGGCTGAGTTGGTAGTAAAAATATTGTACCCCTCTTTTTTTAGACGACAAAAATTATTTTTGAAAGGATTATATATATATATATATAAACAAACAGTAGAATACAATAGACAATAGTTAATTTAAAATTAAATTAAACAGAGTTCAATGAAGAGCTTGGAGTTTTATATTCCTTCGGCTCAACCTTGGTATTCTCCTGTAGTGGACGGAGAGGAGACCAGCCATTTCCACGTTCCCAAGAGTTCGGTGACACTGGAGGACGTTGTGGCGATTGTTCCTAAGGATTGTGTCGAGTAGGAGATTGAATAGGAGAGGGTTGATGAACCATACTTCTGGATGAAGATTCGTAGAATTTTAGTGCGACTTGCTCCAAGAAGCTTGAACGTTTAGCGTTAACCTTCTGTTCGTAATAGAGTTCGCGCTGTAATTCTAGCGTTTCTCTCTGATAATGGTGAATGTCATCTATCTTCTCTTTAATAGATGAAGAGCCAAAGAATAAGGAGCGTTTGGTTCTTTTAGCGGGTGGAGTATAACCTGTATGAGTGGAAGGTGGAACAATGGGGACAGGTTCATAGATGGGTGTAGGAGTAGGTAAGTTGATTGAACCCGAACCAGGGGAATTGTAATCAAGAGAGGAGGATCCAGAGTTATGTTGGGAAAACATTATAAAAAGAGGTTGATAAAAGATTTTCTTTTTCTTTTTAATGATATATAAACTTGAAAGGAAGAGAGGTATTTATAACATTGAGCATGTCAGAATTAGTAATAAGATTAAAGGTCAAATACGTTTTAACCAGAGAAATAATGAATGGTTAAAAAGAAAGAACAACATGTAAGGTAGAAAAAGATTGATAAGAATAGAGAAAAAAAATAATACGAATTGAAAATATGGTTCTGTTGTTAAGTAACATGTAATAAAGTGGTAGTGCATTTGGCTTACTAGTGAGAGACCAGAGTTCGAGTCTTGGAAACTCAATTTGTGGAAAAAATTTATTTCTGAAAAAGGAAAAAATATAAAAAAATAATTATAAATCTTTTAATGATAAAATTCCTAATTCTCTTCTTAGTTTTATAAAAATATTTTCATTTAAAGGTTTTGTAAATATATCAGCAAGTTGGTTTTCAGAGGATACAAATTCTAATCTGACTATATCATTTTAAATATTATCACGAAGGAAATGATGACGAATGTCAATATGTTTAGTTCGTGAATGATTGACAAGATTTTTAGATAAATTTATAGCACTTGTGTTATCACAAAAAATAGTTGATTTAGATAAATTTATACCAAAATCTTGAAGTGTTTGTTCCATGTAAATGACTTGAGCACATGCTAAAGCAGCAGAAATGTATTCCGCTTCACACGTCGATAGTGAAACAGAATTTTGTTTCTTGCTAAACTAGGAGACTAATGATTGTCCAATGAAGTGAAAAGTCCTGCTCATACTTTTTCGATCCATTTGACATCCTCCAAAGTCAGCGTCACTATATGATACTAACTCGAAAGGACTTTCTTTTGGATAGAAAAGTCTGAAAACCTTTGGTTTTGCTTAGATAACGTAATATTCGTTTCACTGCTCGCATATGTGATTCTTTAGGATTTGCTTAAAATCGAGCACATAACCAAACCTCATCATTATGTCAGATCTACTAGCAGTTAGATAAAGTAATGATCCAATTATACTTCGATATAATTTTTGGTCAGCACTCTTGCCATCTTCATCTCTATCGAGATGTATTGTTGTACTCATTGGTGCTGGTTTGGAAGAAGTATTTTCCATACCAAAGCGTTTAATTAGATTATTACAATATTTTTATTGATTAATGAAAATTCCATTATCTAATTGTTTAATTTGTAAACCAAGAAAATAAGATAATTCTCCCATATGTGATATTTCAAATCCTTTGGTCATTATATTAGAAAATTCCTAACATAATTTATCATTTGTAGAACCAAAAATAATATCATCAACATAAATTTGAATAATTAAAATTTCCTTTTTAGTTCGTTTAATAAAAAGAGTTTGATCAACCTTCCCAATTTCAAAACCAGATTCTACAAGATAGCTTTTAAGACGTTCATACCAAGCACGGGGTGCTTGTTTTAGACCGTATAAAGCTTTCTTAAGTTTATAAACATGGTCTAGAAATTTTTCATGTGAGAATAGAGGAGGTTGTTCAACATAAACATTTTCTTTTATATATCCATTTAAAAATGCAATTTTAACATCCATTTGATCAAGTTTAAAATTATGAAAACATGCAAAGGCCAGTAAGATACGTATTGCTTCTAGTCGTGCAACTGGAGCAAACGTTTCTTCAAAGTCAATTCCTTCTTCTTGATTATATCCTTGTGCAACTAATCTAGCTTTATTCCAAGTTATATTTCCTTGTTCATCTGCTTTATTTTTGAAGACCCATTTAGTACCAGTGACTGTTTGATCACTCGGTCTAGGAACTAATTCCCAAACTTCGTTTCGTTCGAATTGGTTTAGCTCTTCTTGCATAGCTATAATCCAATAGTCATCAGTAGAGGCTTCTTTGGCATTTTTAGGTTCAATATTAGAAAGGAATGCTACATGGCCCATTTGATTAAGTTGATTTCTAGTTCTGACATGTGAATCAATTTCTCCTATGACATTTTCTACTGGGTGATCTCATAAAATCCTAGGAGGAGATCTTAATTCATTTTCATTATGAACAATGTTTTCATCTTCTTCAAAATTATTTTGAGTAACCGTATTTGTGACCGTCTTAGTGATTATCTCATCATCCTTAAAAATTTTAAAACTAAAATTTTCGTCGAAGGAAACATGAAGTGTTTCTTCGATTGTTTTAGTTCTTTTATTAAAAATTCGATAAGCCTTGCTTCGTTCCGAATATCCTATGAAAATTCCTTCATCGGATTTTGGATCGAATTTTCCAAGCTGATCTTTTGTGTTTAAAATAAAACATTTTGAGCCAAAAACTTTAAAATATGAAATATTTGGTTTTCTTTGATGAAATAGTTCATATGGAGTGTGTTTAGTTAGTGGTCGGATGGAAACACGATTCAGAACATAGCAAGCAGTTGCTACAGCTTCTGCCCAAAAATGTTTTGGTAATGTGCTTTCGTTTAACAAAGTTCTTGCACATTCTTGTAAAGTTTTATTTTTCCTCTCTACAACTCCATTTTGTTGTGGTATTCTAGGAAAAGAAAAATTATGATAAATTCCCTTTTTACTACAAAAATGTTCAAAAGCTTCATTTTTGAACTCACCTCCATGATCACTTCTAATATTTTTAATTTTTAAAATTTTGAGATTTTGATTCTTTTAGCAAAATTTTTGAAATTTTCAAAAGTATCACTGATTTTTCAGAAAAATAGTCGAAGTATATCTTCAAAAATCGTCTACTATAACAAATACATATTTGCTATGGTTTATAGATTGAACTTGAGTTGGACCAAAGAGATCCAAGTGCAATAGTTCAAGGGGTCGTATAGTAGAAATATTTTTCTTTGATTTAAAGGATGATTTTGACAATTTACCCAATTGACAAGCATCACAAATATTATTTACTTTAAAATTCATTTTTGGTAAGCCTTTTACTAATTCATTTTTAGATAATCTGTTTATAGCTTTGAAATTAATATGACAAAATCTCTTGTGCCATAGCCAAGGATCATTTTCTTTGGCTATTAAACACATATTAGTATTGTGATTTATATTCATATTCAAAACATATATATTTTTTTTCTCTAAAACCTTCAAAAATAAGACTTTTATTTTGATCAAAGATGCTACACTTATTTTCAGAAAAAGATATATTGAATCCTTTGTCACACAGTTGGCTGATACTAAGTAAATTATGTTTTTAATTTTTAACTAATAAAACATTTGTAATAAGAGGTAAATTAGATATACCGTTATTGCTCACATCGCCTCTGCCGATGATATATCCTTTGGAATTGTCTCCAAAAGTGACAGAACCTCCATTTGGGTAGGTAATGTTTGTTAGCATCTCTTTGTTTCCTGTCATGTGTTTCGAGCAACCACTGTCCAATTTCCATTTTCCTCTCCTTTTTAGTGGTACCTGCAAAATATAGAATTAACATTGGTACCCACTTTTTTTTATTTGGGTCCTAAAAAGTTAGGTTATAGGAAACCAAACCCAAGAGGGTTCAGAATTCCTTTTAAAAATAAATTTTTTAATTTTGTGAACAGTTTCTATAAAAGATTTTATATATTTGTTTCTAATTAAAGAATTATTTGTTTTAGGAACCCAAATCTTAATTGATTTTGAATAATTTGCAACTTTTGAAATTGATTTTTCAATTGTATTATTATTCCTTTTAAAATTGTAATATAAAGAATCCTTTTTCTTTGGAATAACTTTAGAAGCTTGCTTATACCCTAGTCCTCTTTTATTTGAAACCGTCTGAGAATTTTCTATAATTTTAGAAGGTTTTCTCTACCTTTGTTAAAATTAGAGACATTTTTAGTAATATCATCTAATTTTGTTTTAAGACTAGAAATATCTAATTTCAATATTTTAATATTAGCTTTAAGATCATGATTTTCAACTAAAAGCGCATCATTCTTTTCCTTTTGAGTTTCTATTTCTTGACTTAACATAGAGAGTTGAGATGTCGTATTAGAATAAGATTCTTGAGTAGTTTCAAGTTCTTCTTCTAAAATTTGTTTCTCATCTCTTTACATGTCTACCTTAATTTCAGTTCTATTTAATTTCTCTAGAGTTTCTTTATACTTTCTTTTGTAGCTTGTCAAGTAATTCAGAGTTTATTTCCAATAAATTATCAAAAGTTAGATCACTTACCTCATCATTTGCGGCCGTAAAACATATGTTGGCTTGTTCCGTATCACTGTCTGAGCATTATCTGATGATGAAGATGATTCTGAATCGTCCCAAGTGATAGAGAAAGCTTTCATTTTGAATCTGTCTTTCTTTCGACCGGGACAGTCTTTCTTGATGTGGCCTTTCTTGTGACATTTGTAACATTCTAGAGCAGAAGATGATGGTTTGTTGTTGTTATTGTTGCTGGAGCTGTTCTTGTTGTTTCTAAATTTGTTGCTCCTTTTGAATTTCAGAAACTTTTTGAAATTTTTAGCAATGAACGCCATATCTTCCTCATCTGAATCTGATTCATCCTTTTCTACTTGAAATGCTATATTCTTCTTATCTTTAGCTTGTACTCATTTTTCCTGGAGATTAACTTCATAAGACATTAGATTTCCTATCAACTCCTCTGGTTTGATGGTTGAAATGTCGTTGCTTCTTCAATCGCTAAGTCCTTTCGTTCCCACTTATCCGTTAGAGAGTTGAGAATTTTTGAAATAATATCAAAGTCTGTATATGTTTCTCCTAATGCTAACAGAGAATGATATATATCTTGAAATCTAGAGTACATTTCATTTATTGTTTTATCTTGCTTCATTTTGAAATTCTGGAACTGATTTTTGAGCATAGAAATTTTACTCTGCATTACTTTGTTAGTACCTTCATGTGTAATTTTAAGTGTACGCCAAATTTCATAAGCTGTTTTATACATGCTCACTCTATTAAATTCATTTTTGTCTAATGCACAATATAACATATTCATGGCTTTAGCATTTGCAGTAGCATCTAGTTTTTCCGTGTTAGACCATTATGAATATCCAGTAGTAGGAATGTGATATTCAGTTTGAGTAATATTCCAGGTTTCATAACTATTAGCTTGTATATAAATTCTCATCCTAGTAGCCCAATAGTTATAGTTTAATCCGTTAAATAGTAGTGGTCGTGCAGTAGATTGACCTTCAAAGAAACTTGTGCTAGTGTTGTTTTCCATATTACCAAAATATCAGATAACCGCGTTACGGTTAAAAGATGACCTTGCTCCGATACCAAATGAAAGTGATTATGCTATAGGATCGTGTAATATGGATAAACTACTTGTGCGGAAAATAAACTAAGTAAGAAAATAATTAAGGCAGTAAAGTAAATGACACCAGAAATTTTTATACTGGTTCGAACTTCCATTCTACGTCTAGTCCCAGACTCCTTCTGGAATTAAAATAGCAACCCTCACTTAACCTGGAGGAATAGGTTTACACCGCCTGAGCAACCGAATAGGATTTCTACCGCCTAAGCAACCGAATAGGACTTCTACCGCCTGAGCAACCGAACATGACTTCTTTAAAACTAGACAAAAAGTATCCGACTGTAGCGTGCTCTTTAAATAGCACTAATAAGTCAATTAAGTACAATCTTCTTATAATCTTCTCCATTATGATATATAGTGTAATGTGCTTGAGAAATGTGTAAGATAGAGTGATCAATCGATCAGAGAATGTAAGCAAGTTGAGTGCAAATTGAAAATAGAGAATAAGAGATAAGAATTCAAGAATACTAAAATCAGTTAGGTGAATTGTTTGTTGAATTCGAAACTCTATTTATATTGATTTAAATGTTGCAATCTTTCTTGAAAGAGAACGATGAAAAGAAACAGATGCAACTGTTAGATTTGAAGATGTCTCTCTTCGTTGAAGAGAAGCATCCCTTCAGAAAACTAGCCGTTATAAATAATCAGCCGTCTAAAATTTTAATTCAGCCTTCTGATTTGAATTAAATTTGAAACAGCAAGCAAGCAGGCTATTTTAGCCCTTATTCGGCCGTCTGAATGTAACCATTCAACCGGTTGAAAATGCATGAAATATATTTTATATTTCAGCAAATAGACGACTGAATGGGGTCATTTAGCCGGCTGTTTTCAGCCTGCTCTGTGCATATGTGTGCATGTTTATATATATATATACACACACCATATCAGAGAGGTTTTAACATATTTCTAATAATATACAGACTCTAAACAAAAGACTAACAGCTTCAAAACATTCTGAATCCGAATCTGCAATGAATCTCCTGCATAAGTGATTAGCACATAAAAATATTGACTTATATAGTTGTCACAATCAAAACGATGAAAATCGAGATTCTAACATGGTGAACGAAGCGAGTTGATTGCGATTTATTCGAGGTAGATAGTGGATTCATGTCTTGCACTTGATGCATTCTACTATCTTCGTCCAATAAATCAAAATCAATTAGCTTATGGCCTAGATGGTTTTGACAAGGTGGTTTACTATGGACTTGATCTCCTAGATTAGTCTTACCATCGCACACTCGATGTACCTGAGAATAGAACAAGCTTTTCATGTCACTTTGGACAACGGATCCGTAATCAATCATCGACCGATAACGGGTAAGTGTAGGAGGGAAAACTTCAATGAATGACATGAAAAGCTTTTTCCTTTTTCTGCTGTGAGTGAACTATCTACACAGGATAGAGCATTCGTAGAGTTCAGGACACCGAGCCCATCTCACATAGATAACACACTATACTTGCCCTAGTCATATTGGACACAGGTTGAGACTACTGTACGTAATGCTCTCCATATGATGGATGATGATTTACTCATGCCCACTGTAGGCACCAAGAGGTTACGTACTTGTGATTATTTGGAACGTTCACAGAATGACTCAACGAGAGTATTCTATAGGTTATATAACTTAGTCAAAATAGAAGATTCAGGGTAACGGCATATAGTAGTTTTCTGACTTGAGACTACTATTGCACATAAGTATGCAAACTGTACTTTTGCTATTAGAAACCACATGGCGCAATAATCATGTTATGACTATGATTAGGCTCATAATTAAGGGTAGATTTAGTGGTAATTATCCTAGGCCTACAATTAGGCCCACTAACCTATTTGGGTTTTATACTATTTGCAACATTAGAGAATAGTCCCAATCACTTGTCTTATTCCTAAAAACACATCCAGTCCTCCAATAAACCTATCGCCTGTCGAATCCATCAATAATCCATAATAAATATAGCTAATCTAGTAATTAAGGGTAGAATTACAATGGGATTAGCAAAAGATTACCAAATTATCATTTTGGGGCTTGGGATTTTAGATCTACAATGGTTAGATTGGATTTACAACAATTCGGTGATTTTACATCGATTCTACATTGATTATTGAGTGATTTATCATCTCATAACCTCTTATACCTATTTTACATTTTTCGGATCCATTTATTTAAATATGTGATTATGGAACTGATTTGGATTTGAAAAATAATTATAAATGAATTTAAATGGTTTTAAAATTATTTTAACATGGCCTTGATTAATCATATGAATGTTAAGATAGAAACTGGATGTTATATTGATTGTCATGTTATGTTATGATGTTTGTTTTGTTGTTTGAATGTTGTGATTGTATGTTTGAATGGTTGAAATGCTTATCGAACCAAATTGAGGTTCAATTTTTCTATGGGCGAGGATCTTCATGTAGATGGAGTAGCGATTCGATGTGCTCTTCGATTTTATTACACAAAGGACAGAAGATCCTTAGCAATGGAACAAACTTCGATGGATTGGCTTTAGAGTGTTTGAAGTCAGATCAATGCAAAGGAGTTGCTAACAAATTAAAGCATTCAGATCATAGATGGATCAAAGAAAAGTTGGCTAGAAATTTACTTAGCTAAAATTTTGGCTAAGTTTATAAATCGCTGTCGACCCATGTTTTTGATGAGGAGGACCGAAGTGAGGCTCGAGGAAGCTTAGAGATGATGGCTACTACAAGGATTTCAGTAGAAAACACGAGATGGGCTTCAGTATTCATGCGAGAAGCATCAATCATCTCAATGGTTGAAGGAGCAAAAGAGAACTTAGCTAGAAAATGGCTTAGTACAAAGCAACGTTCATCAATATTGATCCATAAGGATCGGTACCATCCCAAGGAAATTTAGCAAATACATGAGGTTTACTTTGGGGGAGCTTGTGATCGATCTCTTCAGGTTTTGCACATGGATGTGGATAGCACATCGATCGGTACTGATTGAAGCTTCTTAGTGATTTGCATAAGAGAAACACTGGGTGACTTCAGGAATGACATGGGGAAGTTTTTGAGTTATGTGAAGTAACCAAAGGGATTTCAAAACATCATCGACTCAACATTTTGAGTCATTTGAATCAAGCACTCATCGTCCGAGCAGACAAGTTCGATACAATATGAACTTTTGAAGTGAAAAAAAAAGTTGTACAATCAAGACATGTGCCAATGGATCATTGATAACTCGAAGGTTTGAATGTGTTATCGTAAAGAAGGGGTACATAAGGGCACTCATCAGGATTTTACAATGTGATCCATGTACTTAGGCCTTATGATGGTGGTCTAGTTCCTACATACGAGGTGGAACATATTCCAACATTGATGAGACCACGATGTTAAGTACCCGCTGATAGTAAGATATAATCATATGAGTTATCATATGTCCAACGACATTTGAGTTGAAAGATATGAGGTTATTCAATGGTTGCTATGTTTTCTACTTTTACAATAGATGTCATACAATGTAGGTATTATCAAGACAGATATCTTAACACCTTAGATTGTGCTTAGAGTATAGTACACCCATGTGACGAATAACATATATTGTTTATATGTGCTAACTAATTGGTTGCAGAGACAGGTCACGTATGATTCTTCATATCCTATGTTCCTATTTACCATATTTGTGATTTATATCTATTTTGAGATTATAGATCGCTCATACCATTCTTTTGCACGACCTAAGGATATTTGCATTACTTCTTATCATCTCGAGTACTCTAAAATGAGTAGATTGAGGGACAAGTATGAGATAGTGGATGGAGTTTTGCAGAGGATGAGCGAGAAGCTAACACTTTCTTATATATCTATATTTGGAGCCACTATTGCTTACATTTCGACTATATAGTTTTATGGAACTATGATGGCACTTGTTATATTTAGAGATAGTTATCTTTAAAGTTTATTTTATTCAGATTTATAAACTCTATTACTTCTGCTTTGTATAATCTGATGAACCTGCCACACTTTGATATGTTTTTTTAATTTTGGTTTATTTGATTATGCTACTATTAGGATTGTGTTATATCTATGTTGTTATTATATTTTGTTTATGCATTGTGAGATATACTACAAGCTCTTTATTGGTTTAACGTACTTTACCATCGAGTGCTTTCCTCCATCGGCCGAGCACCGATGCAGCGCACTCCTTTGGTATGAGTTATTTTTATATTGGGCATTGAAGGTAGTGGGTGGTCTTCACATGTGAAGCTTAGGTTAAGCAATCACCTAAGTGGATATTAGATGACCCATTGGAGATTGGGTAGGAGCTATCACCTTAGAATGAATCGAAGCGATATATAAGAGAGCATACTTGTTATATATTTTGGTTATCAAAACTATATATATATTCACATTGCATACATATGTTCTACTTGCATTATCATTCATTTATGAGATTGATCATTCTTATTGTATCTTATAAGGATGATCTAACATCAAGGAACATGGTAAGAAACTCAGTATCCAAAGTTGAGACTAGAGCGTATACCAGGATAGTTGCTAACCTCGATATGTAGATGATGTTCAATACCATAATGATGAACGTGATGCAAAACGCCCAGGGAAGAGACCCTAGTCCAACTGGTGGTGGTGCTCTAGTGCAAGTGTAATGAGCCGACTTTTCTAAGCCCAATAAAGATTTTACTAGTCTCGGAGGAAAAACGTTTATGGTAATGAAGCATGCTATAGAATTATAAGATTGGCTAGACACTTGTGAGCACATATTTGATGACCTAGAAGATACTCAAAAGAGGAAGTTAGCTTTAGACGACTTCAGGGTAAAGTGATGGGTTGGTGGAATGCCATCAAAGCAGCTGCTCCCGAGGACCAGTTTTCTTAGGATTAGTTTAAAGCTCTCTTTGAAGAGAAGTTTATCCCAATTGCACATAAGTCGATCTTATTTAGAAATTTGCCGATCTGAAGTTGGGTGACATGTTTGTGTTTGAGTATGTTACAGAATTCGACACATTGTTGAAGTATGGAATTTTTTCATCTACACTTCTTTTAATAAGAATGAGAAGTTTATAATCAAATTGAATGAGTCTTTGTGAGAGGCTGGTGAGCCACATCGATGACAACATTGAGTAGATAGAAGAAAAGGCTTTGAGGCATGAGAAATTGTATCCAAAGCCAAAGATAATTGTTGTTCCTTAAAAGGAAACTAAACCCACAAGTGGGCGGTGGTGGCAAGAGCAAATGGAACAACAAAGGCAAGAAGTAGTTTCGAAAAAAGGTTGGTCAGAAGAAAGGAAAATGGGAGTCGACTTACTTCATTTGTGAAGAGAAGAGCTATATTAGCAATAATTGCAAAAGCAAAAGGAAGAAGTGCTAAAACCGCAACAAGTTTGGGCATACCAAGAAGGATTGTCCAGTGTCACTGAAAGATAAGAAGGTTGTGAAATCTTATGTTTTGAATGTTGTTTTAACTCCATCGATTGCTCCATTGGTGAAAGAGAAGGGGAAGGGCATCACGATTCAAGGTTTGCTTTCTGTTTATGATATACCTGTTCATGTTTTGTTTGATAACTAGAAATCACAATCATTTATATCTAGTGATCTAGTAGATAGACTAGGATTGGCACACGACCTAGTAGATAGACCTTTGCTAGTGTCGAATCCTATAGGAAGTTCGGTTAATTTGGGTACAATTTGTCGTGACATTGTACTATCGAGTCATAGATGCATGTTTTCTTGTGATTTGTTTATAGTTGATTTTGTCAGGTTTAGTATAATCTTAGGGATGGACTGGCTTCTAAGGTGCAGAGTAGTGGTCGACTATGAGGGGTTATTAGTGATGATAAGGACATAAGATGGGCGTAAGCTAGAATTGAGTTGCATGCCTAAGGATGCAGTTATGGTTAGCTTTTCTTGTTCACTCGTGACCGTGCACGATGAGTTGTTATCAGTAACCATAACGAGGGCATATCTGATATATTTGGGAGGTTATTGAAAGGGAGTGCAGATTAAGGATCTTAAGGCTAATTTAACACTAGAGGGGGGTGAATAGTGTTTAATGGATTCTAAGACTTATATGGACTAAATTAAAATTATGACACTAACAAATGCAGAACTTAATCACAAAACAATAACAGAATCAAACAAAGATGCAGAGAGTAAATAAAAAGCAGTAAAAGGAAAGAACACACCGGATTTTATACTGGTTCGGAGTTACCCTACATCCAGTCATGTACCAAGGCAGAACACCTCATACAGATTTTTATTATACCAATGTCGAGATTACAATCCTCAATTTCTAAAGGCCTTGAGGTACCCTCCTGTCTCACGAGTCCGGGGCAAACTCTCTTGATTTACGGGCCACAAGATTACATGATTGATTTCCAGGCACAACCACACCTTATAGAGAGTCTCGATAAACTTTTGATTACAAATTGATCCTATAACTCTGAATAGCACTTTGATCTTTGGGAGAGGGCAGAGAATCAAACAAGAATGAGATTCTAATTTGATTCACTTGAGAATTCGGCAGAATTTCAGCACGATCTTAAAAATATGGATATTTTAGAATATGGATTTGTGGAGAAGAAGGAGTGAAGAAAATAAGAAAGTAGTTAGTTAAAAAATTCGTTTGTGAAGGCTATTTATAGACCAGTAACGGTCATAACCATTCATGAAGAGAGTTAAACGAATAGACACTTCTTTTGAAAATTGAAACTTTTGAATTTAACAGCCACCATGTCGACATGGGGTATCCCATGATGTCGACATACCCTAGTTAAAAATAATGTAAAATTTGTTTTGAAAATGGTATTGAAAGGAAAACAAGATGAAATGATTCTGGAGTAAAATAAACTAATTTCCCTATGTTTTAAAATAAAGAAGAGTAGAAAAATATATTTTTAGAATGTATATATATAAACTTGATTTTAAATCTTAAGTATATATATATATATTATAAGAGAATATTTAAAAGTCAGAAGATAGTTTAAAAAACAAACGAAGTTTAAAACAAGAGTTTCTTTAAAAACAGAAACAAAGAATATTTTAAGGCTAAAAAATCTTTTTGAAAATCATTTGAAAAGATAATTTTTAAGGCTAAAACATTTTGAAAAGCAGTTTTGAAGATCATTTTGAAAAACCATTTTGAAGTCAAGCTTCTTCCTGCATAATATCCCATCACATCAGGACTTGAGAACTTGTACAGAACCAGGATGTTTGTGGGTTTGTAAGCCACTTGTTATAGGTTTGTAAGCTACTTGTCGTGGGTTTGTAAGCCACTAAGAAGATAGAAATGGGTTCCATCCCAAATGAAATTTGGAATGAAGATTTCCGTGCTATTATGAAGTTTTAATAATAAACTAGACACATATCTTGAAATCTTGATCTTGATACTCTAGAGTCTTCAATCTTGAATCTTGAGTCTTTATACTGACCAGTCTTTAGTAATCAATACCTGCATATATATATATATATCCTGCATATACATATCTATCTAGATAATAGTGTTAGTATATATTTTATAATAAGATAATTTAAAAAGGTTGTTGTCATCAAAACCAACATCTCAATTCCTAACAGTTATAGGATACCACCACATAAGGTGACTAAGTTCCATATCGACGTAGTGAAGGATATCAGACGTATTGTATTGCCTTTGAGATGGATGGCACCGAAAGAGCAATGAGAACTAGAGGTGAAAGTAGATGATCGATTGAGGAAAAGATTTATTTAAATAGTATTTCAAAGTAGGGAGCACCTGTAGTATTTGCCACTAAGGTGGATGACTCTTTGGGACTTTCTGTTAATTATCGCGAGCTGAATATAGTAATGAGAAAGAATAAGTATCATCTTCCATGTATGGATGACTTATTTGATCAACTTCATGGTGCAAAGGAGTTTTCTCAGGTTGATTTGGCAATGGGTCAACTGAGAGTGGCGAAGGATATTGTGTGCCGATTAAGGAATTCTATACACCATCGAGATTTTATGAGTTACTGGTTATGTCATTTGGGCTAAACAATGCACTGACAAACTTTGTTGATCTTATGAATCATGCTTTCAAAGACCAGCTAACTAAATTCATACTTGTGTTCATCGATGACTCTTGTCTATTCGTGGATGAAAGAACATAAGACACATTTGAGAGTAGCGCTCAAGACGATGAGAAGGCATCAACTCAAAGCTAAGATATAAAAGTTTCACTTCTAGAGGGAGAAGTGAGGTTCTTTGGCCATGTTATTTCATAGTAGGTCATTGTTGCTGATCCCGCCAATGTAGCAGCAGTCTAGGATTGGGAAAGTCCTACTAATTACTATAGATGTGAGGAGTTTCCTTGGGTTAGCGGGTTCCTATAGACGATTGATAAAGGACTTCTCTAAGATAGTAACATTGTTGACTCATTTGAAGAAGAAGAATTAGATTTCTAGTTGGGCTGAGGTGTAGCGTTCGTTGGTTTGAAAGAAAGGTTAACTTGTGCACCAATGTTAGTCATTCCAAACAGGAATGAGGAGTTGATAGTATACACAAATACAAGTGGTACTGGACTTGGGGCGGTATTGATGTAGTGGGGTAAAGTTGTCACTTATGTGAGTAGACAACGGAAATCACATGAAAGGAAGTACCCTACCCATGATTTAGAGCTAGCTGCTATAGTTTTTGCATTGAAGGCATGGAGGTATTACTTTCTAGGAGAAAAGTTTGAGTTATCCACCAATCATAAATTGTTGAAATATCTTTTCTCATGGAAGTACCTTAACCTTCAACAATAGAGATGGTTAAGGCTCTTAACCACCTATGACTTCGATATTTCTAGTAAGTCTGGTAAGGGAAATGCAATCGTAGATGTATTGAGTAGGAGACATGCCAGCTTGGGAAGTATGTTCGGAGAGTGAACGCAGTTGGAGTGTATATATATATATATATAGGTATGATTTCCAACCAAAGTGTAAGCTAGAGCTAAAGATGTTGGCAAGCTTAACTATTAGACCTACTTTGATAGAGAAAATTAGTACTAGTCAGAGATGTGATGCTGGACTAGCAGATATTACTACTAAGCTAGAGACGAGAGTAGATCTGAAGATATGAAGCGGTGCAGATTTGACCGAGAAGGTTAGCTCTGTAAAGATGGGAGATTATGTGTACCTAATGTAGATGGACTTACAGATAAGGTGCTATGAGTGTGCCATCACTCAAAGTTGACTATCCATCCCAGAGGCAATAAAATGTATAAAGATATGAAGCAGACATTTTATTAGGAGGGAATGAAGAAAGATGTAGGAACATTTATCTTAAAATGCATGAATTGTTAGCTAGTCAAAGCTGAGCAAGAGAATTCAAGTGGTTTGCTACAATCGCTTAAATTTCCAAAGTGGAAGTGGGAACATATATCAATGAACTTCATCGAGGGATTGCCATGGATTAGAGGAGGGTGCAATAGTATTTGGGTTATAGTCGATAGATTGACGAAGAGCACGCGATTCATATCTTTAATGTACAGTAGATCAATATCGAAACTGGCTGAGTTGTATATGTATTAGATTGCATAGAGTACCAAAGAGAATTATGAGCGGTAGATGGTAGACTTAGGGTATCTCCAAGAGGAAAATTCTGTATGTTATAAATAATCAACTCTGTAATAATATCTTGTTCGAAATAAAAGGTTTTTTTCTTTCTGTTATATGCTTGTCATACCATGTTACATTAACTAATTATTTAATTTAAGTATATTTTAGAAAATCCTTAAATGATATATTATGCGATAGTAATTGCAATGTGTTGTAATCATGATAAATTTATTACATTAAAATAACATATTAATCTAAATATTCCCAGTTAAGATGTTTTAAGACAGAATATCGATACAGCCGTTCAGATTAGAATATCCAATGCTCCCTAAATTTTGGACAGTGTATTAATCAAGGCTAATGGAGGCACAAAGGGGTTATATATAGATTGTTATTGGATAACTATGGAACGACCTACTCGAGAGTTTTCTGTTGGTTAATATAACTAAGGTCATATATAGAATCTCGAACTAATGATATTACACAGTTCCCTTGACTTGAGAATACCATTGAACTTTAATGTAGACATTCTACTTTGATTATAGTTAAAGCATTGGATGTGAACCACTATTCAATAGAGGATTTATTTCCTTGGTTATATGAGGTTAGCATCATGGTTAACTATAATCAACTCAAAGTCAAACTCTCTTGCCAGAGCAGTATGATTCATAATAATTGTTATTATTGGACCAAGGACTTTATTTGGATTAAGCAAGTTGAATGTGGATGATACTTGAATTTTGATCAAAACCAAATTCCATAAGTCCTAAAATGATGTATTTTTGACGAAGAGAACTAGTGTAAATAATCGTTACTATCAAGCACCGCTTAAAGCAGTGAAATTGGATTTTACCAAAAAATTATAAGCGATAAATTTGGCCAAACTATCACACCACTAGCTAAGTTAATATGTGAATGATAATATTCAAATTTTTCGATATTAATCACTGATGAAATTTACACATTTGAGTCGCACAACTGCAATGTTGAATATTCCAAAATACCACACGATTTAGTTATATTATAATTTTTATAATTTAATTTAATTAATTAATATTTATAAAATACTAATTATTAAATTTTATTTAATTTATTTGAATCAATATTTAATAAAATGTGTATATAAAAGTTATATATGTACGTATCGATAAATGATATAGACAAATATTTAAATTGTATCTAAATTAATTAAACACTAGTCAGATTTGGAAATTTTGTGGGCCCATCTGACCCATGTAATGGCCAGACATAAGGTAAGGAGGAGAAGTGATTTTTGAGTGCATTAAATATGTTTTTGAACTGGCTAAAAGAATGAGTAAACAATGAGATTTGGATCTTCGCTTTTCACTTAATTTTGATGCCTATTTAAACCTTAGCTCCTATCTCATTTCAAGTGGACTTTAGATTCCTCTTTCCCCATAGCTTGGCAAAAATTTTCATAGGGTACAAACCTCCCAAATCAAATACAAGTCAAATTGAATTATTTCAATGAGTGGTATTCACTTTTTGTCAACTGCACTTTTTGAAGGAGTTTAAATCAAATCTAAAGGAGCTTCATTCAATATTCAAGGTGCTTTTCATTGGTTATAGATTATTGGTAACTTCCTATTTTACATGTTATTTATAGTCACATATGATGACCTTCTATTCATGCTATTTATATATATGCTGGTTACAATTACGACTTTATACATTTAATTGCTTTCCAATATTGCACACATATATACACGTCTAAATTATTAATATATATATATATATATTACATTTTGTTTTTGGCCATTTAAAAAAAAATTATTTTCAAATTTTAAAATGAGTTTTTAAATATTTATATAATTTAAAATATAAATTTAGCAATTAGTATATATATATATATATAATATTTAAAACTAATCTTTTTGTATGTATATGTATTTTTCCATTAATAATATATATTTATATAAACATGTTTAATAACATAAATACATATATATAATCTTATTAAATAACTAATGTATGTTTAAAAAAATCTTTTAATGTACATCAAAAAAATAATAATTTTATTTCGGTCGAAATTTAAATAAAAAAACATTTTCTAACATGTTTAATTATATTTATTAATTAATAATTTATGGATAAATATTTTAAACTAAAATATAAATGCATTAAATGTTTATTTCAATATATATATATATAAATATATATATTTATGTATGTATATATGTATTTAAACACATTTATATTTAAATTGAATTTAGATTTATATCTAGATCTAGATTTGGTTTTAAATTTAAATTGTCATAAGATATTTTAGATATTAATTCAAACCATTTTGAAAATAAATCAAATTATTATAATTATCATATATATATATTAAATTAAATCATGGACAACAAATATATATAAATGGACAAATGTGTATGTTGCATTGTAAATCCAAACAATTATATACGAGCACATTAAACGATGTACATTTTCTATATATTGCACGTGCACTATACACATATATGTGTAACTGATACACATATACATAATGTATTATATAAACTAAATTAATACATTTATATATAATAAATAAAATAAAGTAAAGATTTTATTTAAAATACTTTCAATTGGGTCTAAATAATTTAGATTTCATAGACCCAATAAGATCCTAAAGGAGAAAAAAAATTAAAATCCACCCATTTATCCCACTATGACCTTGCTCAGTTCCTTTAATGGTATCAAAGCCCAATAACCTATATGGTCTAAATAAGTAGTATTATGGTCAACTCATTAAAGCATACCCATTTTGTAGGGTGTTTGAAAAGGTAGAGTATGGTTGGGTTTGGGTAATCAAGTACTCTGCCCCACCTGCCTATAGGCCTGACCCAAAGGATGAAGTAAGCCCAAAGGTTATCCTTAATATAAAGGTTTGAATTGATTTTGGGCCTTGGAATAATTTTAAAAATTTGTCCTGAAATTTTAAATTTAAACGGTTAAGTTTGAAATATGTAAGAAATCTTGTAAATGTTATTAAATATTTTCCAATATTATTTTGAAAATTACTTAATTATTTTCAAAATATTTATTATAATTAATTGGAATAAATAAATAAAAGTTAATTAATTAAATTAAAAAAAACACACACACACAGACATATATGTATATGTATATTTATCTTAAAACGTTTAAGGTAATTAATAATTAAAATTTTGAAATGAATTAAATTTAATTAAAATTATTTTAACTAGTATGTTGATTAAATGTTAATTAGTACATAATATATATGTATAATGATATATATTTTACTATAAATGTTATAGTGCGTATACATATTCAGTTTTTAAATGCTTAAAATATATGAAATTTATTTAATTTAAACGTTAGTTGATTAATTAATAAACTCAATTAAATATGATGTAACTATAAAATTAAAATTAAATTAAATATGATTTAATTAAATAGAGTAGATTGCAATAAACCCAAATTAATTTTAAGAAATAAATACATACGTATTGCACGTACACCACAGTTTTAGATGTATTTGATAGTTGAATCACAAGGGTATTTCATAAGAAATACATTATTCCACAAGTCGATATCACTTAAATAAATTTATTAAAGATACGAATCTTTAATATGAGTGCCATCCTCTACCATTTATATATTAATAAATTACTTGCATACTCTCTACTTGTTGAGCAAACTTAAGTTAAAGACGTTATGCGTAGTATTATTAATATATTAACTAGACGAGGTAAGATAATTATATGTATTTGTTGAGAAAACTCAAGGTGTATATATACACTATACTTAGGCCATCGCAAAATGGTAGGTCTGAATGAATAGTCTCTTTCGATTCTTGAGCAAACTCAAGGTCGAAATGAGATTAGGACCAAGACCATGCATTATGAGTTGTATATGATAGAATCGATAAGGTGTTATTCATCACTTGCGTGCCTATGACTTATTGAGCAAACCCAAGGTCAAATCCCAAGGTAAGCAAGTCCTAACACCCACTAGTGAAATCAAAAGATTTCTATGTTCCCGCTTAGGTTTTTGAGAAATATAAAAGTCAAGTAGGAGCTTATTAGTAAATGAAATATAATTTTTAACCTTACTAATAATATGAGAACATTTTGTTGTTTATAAATGTTCTATTCTACTAAATTAAATTTACAAAAAAATATCCATGCCAAAATTATTTTTTGAAAATGACAAGCTCACCAAACCTAACTACATTGACTAGCTAAGAGCAATCAAAATGTCACTAACCTAAAAATGCTTATGGTCATCAATAACAAAACCTCCAAGAAAAAACCATTGAAAATGTTGACCATGAATAATAATTGCTTATAACAAATGGGTTGGGGGCCTAGACACTGCTCAAGTTTACATGTTGTCTACATTAGATAAACCATTACAAAGACGACATGAAAACATGTTTTTCCATCAAACCTTCGATGGCCTTAAAGTGTTGTCTGAAGAGCAATCTTATTCTATAAGTTATGAGATTACTAAGAAATTATTCAACATGACGATGACGATTAGCATGCATGTGGATGAGCATGTCTTATTAATGAAACGCTATATTGATTGACTTTCCTAATTGGACTTATGATAAGCAATGAGCTGCAAGTGGGCTTGATCCTAGGGACTCTTACTCCACGATTTGAAGTATTCATATTGAACTACAATATGAACCCGTTGAATGTAAGCCTCATGGATTTGCTCAATATATTGAGATCACCAGACTCTTCATCCAAAGATCAAGGCATAGTGCTCGACGTAAAAGGGAAGGCATCGACTTCGAACGGTTTGAAGAAAAGAAAGCGATTTAATAAGAAGAGTAAGAAGAGCACTCCTAATGACAAGGGTGAATATCACTACTATCACAAGAAGGGGCACTGGAAATGGAATTGTCCGGATTACCTTAAAATTGTCAAAGAGAAGAAAGAGAATGGTTCTACCACTTTGATAGGTGTATTTATGAATCGAAATTGTTTTGCAATCAATAAATTATCTTGGGTTTTAAATACTAGATCTGAAACTCATATTTGTAATTCATTACAGGGACTTAGGAACATGCATCATGTGGCAAAGGATGAAATGAGACTTCAGGTTGTTGATGGATCTCTAGTAGATGCAACTGCAGTTGGAGAATATCGCTTGGATTTGCTAAATGGATTAGATTTACTTTTGAATAATTACTACTATGTTAAAAACTTTATTTATGGAATAATCTCTATGTTTATATTATCTTAGACTGGATATGTTTTTCATTGTGTTGATAATGTTATGAACATTATATTTGATGGAAATAAAATCTGTTAAATAGTATTTTGGATAATGATATTTATGATTTTAATTCTAATAATGCATGTGCTATTAATAATTCTTCTACTGTTGACATAAATAATTATCATCTATGGAATTGCAAGCTAGGTCATATAAGTGACAAACGATTACACAAACCGAAAACCGAAGGTTTCTACCATTATTTGATTCTAAATCATTTGATACATGTGAGTCGTGTCTCAAAGGAAAAACAACTAAGCACCTTTATAGTAGGAGCAATGATAGAGCTAATGAACTCTTAGGTCCTATACATAATAATGTGTGTGTCTAATGCCTATAGTCACCAAAGGTAATGCTTCTTAACTTGTAACTTTTACCAATGATTTCTCAAGACTATGATATGTATATCCTATGAAGAACAAATCCGATGTCAGTGAGAAATTAAAGAATATAAGAATAAGGTTGAAAATCAAACATACCATAATATTAAAATACTTCAATTTGATCGAGGAGGCGAGTATGTTGGACAAGAGTTCCAATGATACTTAAAAGATAATAAGATTATCTCTCAGGTTACTCCATCCTATACTCTACAACACAACAGTGTTTTGGAAAGGTGGATCAAACCCTATTAGATAAAGTCCATTCCATGATGAGTAAAACTGAGTTACCTCATTCCTATTAGGGATATACGTTGGAAACCACAACACCTATGTTGAATTTGATGCCTACTAAATTTATGCCTAAGACCCTATAAGAGATGCGGTGTTGGAAGAAACCACAACTCAAGTGTTTAAAGGTGTGGGGTTATCCAGCGTACATTAAGAACATTGGTCCCAATAAACTTGAGGCAAGATCGACACTATGTAAATTTATAAGATATCCAAAGAATTCAATGGGATATATTTTTTACAATACCAAGGAACAAATGGTTATTGTTTCTCGACATGCTGTCTTTTTGCAAAAGGAATTTCTTATAAAAAGGAATAAACAGTTAGATTGTAGACTTGGATGAGATCTGAGAACTTAACACTGAAACCGAACTAGAAGATGAATCAAATTTACCAGTATATGAAATCACGCAACCTATTAGATGGTCCAATATGGAATCTCATGCAACAAAGAGATACTATGGTTTTCTCATGGATGGCAAGAAAGAGGAATGCATGGATGAAGACACTCCTTTCTCATTCCAAAAAACGCTGCAGAGAAAGGACTCTACACTTTGGTTAGTAGCTATGAAATCCGAAATGGATTCTATGTATGAAAACGAAGAATGGACTTTGACTCACATATCCAAATGTATAAAACCCATCGGCTATAAATGAATTTTTAAGAAAAAGCAGAATGCAAATGGACAAGTAGAGACTTATAAAGCAATACTAGTCACGAAAGGGTTTCATCAAATTCAAGGTGTTGATATGACAATGTTTTCACCCATAGCCATGCTTAAGTCTGTTTGCATAATGCTAGCAAACTCTGCATTCTCTGACTATGAAATATGGCAAATGGACATGAAAATGGCATTCTATATGGTGATTTAGAAAAGGCCGTGCACATATCCCAGCCCAAGGGTTTCTAGGTCAGTGGGTACGAGGGCAAGGCTTGCAAATTACCGAGATTAACTTATGGTCTTAAACAAGCTTCAAGAAGTTGGAATAAGTGTTTTTATAAAGTAATCTAATAGTTTTGTTTTTATTAGAACATAGAAGAAGCATGCATATATAAGAAAGAATATGGAAGTGCTATAGTGTTCTTAGTTCTATATGTCGATGATTTACTATTGATTGGTAATGATGTTGTGTTGTTGCAACCAATGAAAGCATGGTTATCCATGAACTTCTCCATGAAGGACTTGGGGGAAGCATTCTATATACTAGGTGTTAAGATCTATAGATATAGATCTAAAAGGTTGTTGGGATTGTTCCAATCTTTTTATATAGATACCATAACAAAAAGGTTCAGTATGAAGGATTGCAACCGTGGAAATATTCTGACACAATATGGAATCGTGCTTTTAAAAAAGGACGCTCTACATACCAACGAGGAGAAAAAGCATGCGAAGAGGATTTTGTATGCATCTACAATCAGTTCCATAACATATGTTATGCTATGTACTAGATTGGATGTAGTTTATTCACTAGGATGCATAAGTTGATACAAGTCTAATCCTAGTGAGAAGCATTGGACTTTTGTAAAACATATACTTAAGTATATGAGAAGTACTAAAGACTTACTCCTTATATATAGGAATGAAGACCTCCTTAGAAGGGGTATATAGGTTCTAGGTTACAAAGTGATATCAATGATAGTAAGTCTGTATCTGGTTATGTTTTTGCTTTAAATGGTGGGGCTGTTATTTGGAAAAGTTCCAAACAAAAAATAGCGGCTGATTCAATGATGGAGGCCGAATAATCCGCCCTCAATGAAGTAGCTAAGGAACCGGTCTAGATGCATAAATTTATGGCTGAGCTAGGAGTGATTCCAAACATTGAAGAACTAATGAAATTTATGATGACAATGCTAAAATGCAAATTGCAAAGGAACCAAGAGCACACAAGAAATCAAGGTACATGCTTCGAAATTTCCACCTTATTAAAGAGTGAGTCGCCAGTAAAGAAGTAGTGATCGATAGAGAAGATACTAAGGACATCATAGTAAATATTTCACAAAGGAACTAACTCGATTTGGTCTAAACAAACCGATCGAAGGGATGGGATTGAGATTCATAATTGTCCCTAAGTACATGTGCGAGATTGATAGAGTTAGGGGTATGCCATAGGGATAATTCTGTAATTTATTGTAAATTATTAACTCTGTAATAAAATCTCGTACAAAATAGAAGTTCATTTTCTTTTTATTATATACTTATCTTACTGAGTTATGTTAATTAATTATTTAATTTAAGCATATCGAATAGAAAATCCTTAAATGATATGTTATGTCATAGTAATTGCAATTTAAATCATGAAAAATTTATCAATAAAATAATATATTGTTTCAAATATTCCTAGCCAAGATGTTTCAAGAAAGGATATGGATACACCTGTCGAGATTAGAGTACGTATTGCTCTCCAATTGGGAAGTGTATTACTCATGGCTGCTGGAGGCACCAAAGGGTTACATATCGATAGTTATTGGAAAACTATGGAATGATTCACTCGAGGGTTTTCTGTTGGTTAATATAACTAAGGTCAAACAGAGAATCTCAAAGTGACGATATTACACAGTTCTCTAGACTTAAGAATATTGTTAAACTTTAATGTGGACACTCAACTTTGATTATAGTTAAATCATGGCACATCATCCATCGAATACTATAGTTGGGTCTGAGTTGAAGCATTGGAATGGAAACACTATTCAATTAAGAATTTGTCTCCTCAGTTATATGAGGTTAGCATCACAGTTAACTGTAGCCAACTAAAAGTCAAAGTCTCTAGCTAAAGCAGTACGGTCGATGATAATTGTTACTATTAAACCAAGAACTTTGTGTTCGGATTAAATGTTAAAGATAGACGATATTAAAATTTTAATCAAAGCCAAATTTCGTAAGTCCTAAAGTGAGATATTTTTGATGAAGATAATTGGTATAAATAATCGTTACTACAAGGTACCACTTAAAATAGTGAAATTGAATTTGCCAAAAAATGTTTAAGCGATAAATTAGGACAAACTATCATAATAATAGTTGAGGTGATGTTTAAACATCAGTATTCGAATTATTCTATATTCATCGCTAATTGAATTTAGACCTTTGAGTTGCACAACAACAATGTTGAATAACTCGAAATACCACACGATTTAATTAAATTATAATAATTAAAAATTAATTAATATTTATGAAATATTAATTATTAAATTTTATTTGATTTAATTTAATTAGTGTTTAATAAAGTGCGTATATAAAAGTTGTATATTTACATATTGATATATATTATCAATAAATATTTAAGTTGGATCTGAATTAATTAAATACCGATGGGATTTAGAAATTTTTGTGGGCCCACTTGACCCATGTAATGACCAACTATGAGGAAGGGAGGAGGGGAGAGTTTTAAATGCAAAAATCTATTTTTGAATTGGCTAAAAGAATGAGTAAACAAGGAGAACTAGAACCCCCTTTTTACTCAATTCTAGTGCCTATTTAAACCTCACCTCCTCTCTCATTTTGAGTGGAATTTAGCCTCCTATTTCCCAATATCTTGGCTGTAATTTTCCTAGGTTATAACACTTCATTTCCAAATAAAATACAAGTAAAATTAATTATTTCAAGGTATGGTGTTCTCTTTTAGTCAGCTACACTTTCTGGAGGAGTTAAGATCAGATCTAGTGGAGCTTCATTCAATGTTCGAGGCGTTTTTTATTAGCTACCGATTATTGGTAACTTCCTATTTTATATGTCATCTATTATCAAATATGATGATCATCTCACTCATGTTGTGTGCGAATACATACATACATACATATATATACATACATACACATACATACATACACACACACATATGCATGTGCTGATTATAATGAATTTATAAATATAATTGTTGCCCAATATTGCGCACATATATACACATCTGAATTGTTTAATATATATATACACACACATATAAATTATACATTTTCTATTCGAGCACTTAAAAAATTATTTTCGAAATTTAAAATGAATGTTTAAGTATTTTTATAATTAAAATATAAATTTGGTAATTAATACATATATAATATTAATTTATAACTAATCTTTTTGTATATTTTTTTAGAATAACAATTTTTATATATATATATATATATAGAAACATATTATACACACACACACACACTTATATATTTTAAAACTTTTAAAATAATTAGTTTATGTTTAAAAAAATTAGTGTAAATTCATAGGATTTACATTACATAAAAAATTATTTTAATTTAAATCCATATGTATTTACATTATATCAAAAAACTAATACAAATCTATATGGATTTATAAAATAAAAAAAATATTAAAAATATTTCGGTTGAAAGTTAAATAAATTAAAAACACATTTTTTAACATGTGTAATAAATTTGTTAATTAATAATTTATGAATAAATATTTTAAACTATAATAAAAAATATTTTAAATCTTTATTTCTAATACACACACATGTACTTAAACACTCTATAGTTGAGTTTGAATTTAAATTTTTATATATATCTTGATCTGGTTTTAAATTTAAATCATCATAAGATAATTTAGGTATTAATTCAACCATTTTAAATTGGTTAATATATTTCAATAAATAAAATTAGTATAACTATATATATATATATTAAATTAAATTGTGGATAACAAATATATTCATAAAGGGACAAATGTGTTTGTTATGGTGTAAATCGTAACACTTATATACATGCACATTAAACCATGTACACTTCTTATATGTTGCACATGCACTATACACAGATATATATATACATACATATGTATACATATACATACATACATACATATATATATATATATATTTGATACACATTAAATCAATACTTTTATACAAACAAATAAAATAAAATATTTTTTTTTATTAAAGTACTTTAGATTATATCTAAATAATTAAGACTTCATAGACTTAATAGGATCTAAATATAGGATTTTTTTTAAAATTCACCCATTTATCCCGCTGCAACCTGACCCAGTTCCTTCAATAGAGAGTTATTATTCACTAGTTGAACTTGGAAGAGCTTACAAGAGGCGATGGTGACAAAGCTGCATCTTTGTACAGCATATCTTACATAAACTAACGGTCAAACCTAGAGAGTGAATCATATATTAGAGTATCTTTTACAATCTTGCATTCTTGGTTTTGGAGGCTCAAAGGATGATCATTTGCATTTAGTATAGTATGCATACACCAATTATTATCAGTTGAGCATTGGTATGACACTGTTGGAACTTTATACGGCCAACCATGCAGTACCTTTATGTTGGTGGGAAGTGGGTAAGAAACTGATATTCAAGCCATATATGATTTAAAAAACCATAGAGGAGATTGGGATCATTCGACTATGAATAAAAGCAGCACATGACATATAGAAGAGCTATGTTGATAAGAGAAGACATGATCTTGAGTTCTTTGTTGGTGATATGGTGTTTGTCAAGATTTCTCCATTGAAGAATACAATTTGATTCGGTAGTGAAGGGAAGTTGCACTGAGATTTTTATGACCTTTTCCGATACTCGAGAGAATTGGGAACCTAGCATATATAGTCAATTACCCCAGATGATGATAGGTGTGCATAATGTATTACATGTTTCGCATATTCATAAGTTTGTGCACAACTCATATGTGATAGTTGTACTAGATCAATTGGATGATATTAAAGTTGAACCTGAAATGTCAAGGCATACGAGACCTATTTGTATAGTCGAGCAGAGTACGAAGCAGCTTAAGAGAAAGTCCATAAAGCTAGTAAATGTTTAATGTAGTGAAAGCGAATGCGATAGCACTTGAGAGATCGAGGAGGGCATGAGGATCACTTATCCAGAGCTTTTTACTTGGTAAGATACCCATTTATCGCATTTACTTTCACATTTTATATCTAAGTTGCTTAGCGGTAGTATATATATGATAGGGTAAGCATAGTTTGATTGCTTTAACAGCCCTGATTTTTCAGTGTTGTTAATTTAAATTTAATAAAGATTTAAACTTGTAATTTTAATGAGAAATAGGATTTCTCATTTATTGAAGTGGATTTGAATATTAAGAGTTTTATTTATATTATAATTGGAAGACCAAAATAAGAAATTTGTTGATGTTAATATTCTTGTTTTGAAACTTGTTAAATAATGTGTTAGTATTTTCTAAATATTGTGTAATTTTACTTAAAGAAAAAAAGGATTTTTAAAGTTAAATTACTTATTTGTCATGTTGTCTTATTTTAGGATTTTCTCATTTACAATAAATTGGGTAATTTTTGTAAGAAAATAATTTAATCCTATTTTTGAGCTAAAATGTAAATCATTTTATTAATGAAGAGGATTTAAATTAGTTTGGCAATTAAAAATAAGAGTTTTTGATTGCATTTTCATTTGTATGTTTTAAATGAGAGAAAAAGAATTAAAAAATCTTTGTTTTAATTAAATTGGCTATTGGGTTCATTTCATTTTAAGCTCACTTAGGTAACATTAAGAGAAATTTTGTTATCTCCTTATCTCCCTCCTCAAAATTTTGTACGTATAATTCTATTTACAAAACAAAAGAAACAGAACCCCTTTCTTCAAAAACTCTTATGCCCTAGCTCAAAGTTTTGACCAAATAAATTAGGGAAAAATCTAGAAAAAAATAGGAGAAAAATATTGGTGAGTCTCTTTATCCATTCTACATCTTTTAGGTATCTTATTTTCAATTTTAGCCTTGTTTTGATCTCTTCTATTTGCTGTCCTGAGATCAAAGTTGGAGTTTTGAGCATGATTTTGTGAAGATTGGCGGCTAGCAGGGTTAAGGAATGCTCTAGAGTTGATAGCAAGGAGTTAAGGTGAGTTTGCACTCACCGCTATATCTAAATCTTGCGATTTTGTGTTTATGAACTAATGTATGTTTGTGATAATTATAAATTTGATGCATTATGAATCTCTAAGTTAATTTTTAGAAGCATTTCCCCAAAACCTTTCTCGTTGATTGCTTGTGCATTTGTGTATGTTGATATTGGTGATTGTAGTAGGTTGCATGTTATGTTATGGGTGTTTAACGATTTTAGAAAGTGAGTGATTATTTATTGTTACAGCAAACAAGGTTTTCACGCTAAGTTTTAGTGTTGTTTCAATGTCTATAGTTGTTTGTTGCTTGCATATGATTGTTTGTTGAAATTTGCAAATTTGTTTGCTGAAAATTATTTGAGAAAATCGCTATAGTAAAACAGTGATATCTTGATGTAAAATTATTTGAATTAGTTCAATCCTTTTATGGTAGACAGATATTTCAATATGCTACAACTTTTCTTTTGATCATTTTTCGAAATACTGAATTTAAATGGCTCTAAATTAAGTTTGAAACAGAGGTTATAGCACAGCCATATCAAATTTTCAGTGTTTATACCTGATAGTAAAATAGACATAACTTTTGATCGATTAATCCAATTATGTCGAATCTTTTTGCAATAGAAAGATAATTTCCTAAGGAAGAACTTTAGTTTTAATCACTTTCTCATATTATGAAGATTTCTGGATCAAAATCGAATTTTTAACAGAGTAATAGTCTCTGCCCTGTCAATTCATGTGAGCTAAGAATATTGTTAGTAATTTAAGCATAACTTACATTTCTAATTGGATTTTTTAAAAATTTAAAGTTCTAGAAAGCTTAGACTCTGTGCTAAAACTTTGATGTTTTAAGTTTTGCATAATTTTGAGGTTTAAATAGTCGAAATCATATTTCTTTATCGTTGCCCTGAAAATAAATGACAGCGACAGTGAATTTAAAATCTGAGAATTATTTTGACCATAACTTTTGAACCTTAAGTCCAAATTATATGGTCTTTTCCTTGTTTAAAAGCTTAGACAATTTTCCACAATTTTCATGTTTTGAGATTTGAAAAATTATGGGGTATAGGGGGTCGAAACTGCAGATCTAAATGCTATAAATTTGAGTTGAAAATATAAATGGATATGCTTCATATTCATGTAACTTTACGAAAGAGAGTTTATTTAAATATATAAATCACAAATTTGTTTCTAAATTAGTTTAACTTTCTTTTTTAAATTATTTTAATAAGTAATTATATATGTATATATATTAATTATGTCTAGTATATAGAGTTATGGATTTGAAGATACGAGTGATTATGGTTTTATAAAATAAGTGATAGCATATACAAGTGACTTTGGGAATATGGTTTTAAAAAGGTAAGTCTAATTTATTTCTAAATAATATATATATCAAAATGGATTTGGAAGAATAATAAAAGTGGTTTTAAAATATGGGTTATTAACTAAATGTTTTATATGGAAATTTGAGACATTGAGTACATAAATGTAAATTTGGAATAATTTGGGTTTATGGAATATTTTATCAAATAAGTGAAAATTTATTTTAATCAAAATAGTAAGTAAACTTATGGAAATTTATAACAAGTGTTTCTAGACAATAAAATCAAAGAGAAAAAAATATATTTTGAGAACCTTAATTCTATAATTTGAGGAGTTCTAATAATCGACTTAGTGTCATCGATTGGTTTAAATGCTTTCGAATAACGCTTTGTTGAATATGGTATAACTTATTGAATAGAATGTTTGAGTGGAATTTACTAGCCCATTAACGAATACTCGAATTTCACCGGGTAGTATGGGATGCCTTGGTTAAATTCTTGTGATCGTATTTGGGAAAGTACTTAACACTTTAGAGTTGTACTCTCTTTTGGTGTGCGACAAGTGGTTGCTAGATCCTTAAGAGGATATGGTTCAGGTTTTCCAGTGGTATCCGTAATAAGTGATATTTACTATCTTTTAGTAAATACTTGAATTTCACCATACGGTATGGGACGTATTGGTTAAATTCTAGTGATTACTGAAGGTGATAGTATTTGGCACTTTAGAGATTACTCTCTTTTGGTGTGCGGCAAGTGGCTGCTAGATCCTTAAGAAGTTTATTCCTAGATTTCTTTTCAAACATAATAATTTAATAATATTAAATAAATGTGAAATTATCGAGTCATGGTTTCTACGATCACCTTGATCGGTATGGACTATCCTTGAGATAATTATGTGATTCTATGATTCTGTGTTCTCGGTCTGAGTACGATCCTTGGTATCAGATCAGTTCGAGTGATACCAATTTGTTTGTTTATTTTCCATGGGTTTTGAGTACAATCATTGCGATTGTTTTGGACGATCATTACGATCGGTTTAGATTAAGATCTCTTGTATTCTGGATATTTGGATTCTGTGACTGTTCTGTGTTCGTGAAATAAGTATGTATACTTGTGTCTAGTGTTTGTGAAATAAACATATATTCTTGTGTCGTGTGTTCGTGAAATAAATATATGTTCTTGTGTATTGTGATGGATGTTAAGTTAATTATGCTATTTTGTGTTTAGTGACTAGTTCGTGTTCTGATGTAAACTTATAACCATGTACTGAGTTAATCATTGATATTTGCATGCATAGAGATATTGTGTTTTGTTCTGTGAATTCAATCCTGAACATATGTATTTACTTATATGTTTTTTGTTCTTGTGCTATATCTTGTTCTCACCCTATTGGATATTTAGTGATAGTCTGACCCGGGTGTTATTTTGCTCGGGTTAGGCTGAGACTTTTCAGGTTACATGACAGATTGACCTTTGAATGGTTGTGCTAGAAAGGAGATAAACATTTGGACTTTTAGTTTATCCCATTTAGGAATTTGGACCTTGTATATAAAGTGTATAATTGAGATTAGAGAGGTGTTAAATTTGTATAACAATCGAGTTTAGTATTTCATTTTGTAAACTAAATAATTTGTATACGTATAAGTTGAGATTTATTCCGCTGTGATCTATGACTGTTAATTATATGATATATTGTTCTGATTTTGAGAAGTCGGTGTGTCTATTATTTTGTATTAATATTGTACACGTCAAATTCAGTTCAGGTACTAAGTGAAAGGGTATAAATGACGTGTCAGCATTAGTATAAAGATATATTCACATTCGATCGCCCTTAACAACCCGTATTCTATGGATTAGCAGATGGCATTACTTGTAATGTTCTTTGCTAATCTTGGCATCGCGGTGGGGTCGTTACAGTTCGTATCAGAGCTGTGTCAGAACATTATAGCATATAATATTACGAATCCGAGACCTAGATGACATACAGTCCCGTCCATGGGGTGTGTGGTAGACAGTTATATTAATTATCTAGTTTGGGATAGAATACGAAATGATTATCGGGATAATCATTTAGGGCGTAAATTGATTTAATAATTTTAAATTGATAAATTGGAATTTGCGACATTAAAACTTTTGGAAATTAATGAGTAATTTTTTTTAGAGTTGAGAAAATTTTGGAATTAAACTAGAATGAATTAAATTAAAGTGGACTATTTTCTTTCAATAAAAATTTTGGAAAATTTCAGTAAATAAGTTTAATATTTAAATTATATAGGAATAATCAGAGTTGCGTAGCGGAATTTCAGGTATTGAATTGTTCCGCTGTAATTGATTATGTATGTTTTGGCTGATTGGCTGCTAGGAATTGATTGTTTGATTGCATTTATTTAAAATTGGATGCATGGATGTTAGTGATAATAAAATAAATGTGTAACGACTCGGAATTTTGGACCATTCGCATCCATTATAAGTGTATAGGTAGACACTCATGCCAGATTTGAATTTCTCAAAATACCGCGTTGTTAATTTAAATTGGCAAAACTGAACATATACAGTAAATAAATAATCACAGAACACAACCACAGAGTAATAATTTGCAGCGGAAATAAAAGAGATAGTAGTTCATGAAGCTACTATATGAATATATAAAATACATCAGAGTTTACAACAGAAGAGTAATACGATACATCAGAGTTTACAACAGAAGAGTAATACGATACATCAGAGTTAAACCAGATACAACGGAAGAGTAACACGATACATCAGATATAAATCAGAATACATCACTGGAATCATCGAATACAGAAAGCAGAATAGATGGCTGGATCTTCAAGCAAAGCTCCAACTTCAAAGGTGAGTCTCAAAAGCTGAACCACTCAGTCTGACCCGAGCGTAAAGCAAAATACAAAACACTCGAGTCAGGATTAACATTCTTATATTAATAAATCCAACTCAAGTGAAATAGCAATTGAAATACAAGTAACTCAAAGGATGTTTGGGATAACCATCCTTTAAGGATCCGTTAAACTATCTACTAGGTAGTAATGTACGCTAAGTAGATAATGTCTATCAGTAATAATAAGATATCAAAATAGTGTTAAGTCATGGCCCATTCCACCCTTAACACATTTTTATTCCCAAATGCATATACAAGACCGTAGTTTCCCCAAAACCGGAAGTCACCAGAGGGCAATCCATATACTAAAGGTACAAATCAAAATCGTAGTGGTCGCGCATAAATGGAATACAAGTATGACAAGGCACATGAGGCAATACCCAAGGTAGTGATACTACCGTTCGCCTGATCCGGACTGGTGAGAACGCAACGCCGCAGCGCCCGCAACACCGTGAAACAACACTCCCAAAATCAAGGGTGCACCAATCGACAACAAGTATAAGTAGTTCGAAGAAGTGTGTCCACTTGAGGTAGCTAATCCTCCATTGGCCCGGCACAGCTCCTGTTTTAGTCATTTCCAATTTGACACAAGTGTCAAGGCTATCCATCATCGTTCTCTTTCTTCAGTCATCACGTACATCATTCCAACTACTTCATTCTGGATCATCACTCCGCGCATAGTTATTAAAGTGGTTTCGGTTTAGATAGAGAGTATATCCATTACCGATCCTGGTCTCTTTAATAACTTTCGTAATTATTACACCGATTGGTCGTTTATATATTTCAAAAACCAAATCAATTTCAATTCAATTAGCATTTGCAAACCAACTTTTCATTTGTCTTTCTAAATCAATTTCCATCATTTTCGTTTCAAAACTTCCAAATTACACTTTCAAAATCAAATCAAATTCAATTTCAGATTTTATTTAAAACAATCAAATATTGATTCAAGTTCGTATATAAGTTTTATTTCGAAAATCATTTAAATTAATTTGATTTAACATTTAAATCAATTTAACTCATTTATCGATTTTATTCAACATTCGTTAAGTTACCTTATCATTCAAAACAATTTCTATTAAATTTCCAATTCATTAAATCAATTCTTAAGTTCAACTTCATTAAATCAAAACTTACAATTTTGAATTAAATTAAATTCGTCAAATCAAATCCTTTAATTTTCAAGTCTTACATTAATTTCAATAACACACATTTTATTTCTTGTTAAAGAAATTCAATTTCACTTATTTACTTACTTAAATAATTTTCCAAAACTTAATTAATAAAGAAACTCAATTTCAATTGTTTACGAAGTAAATTCACTTATTCAAAAGTCCAATTTTTACTTATTAAAGAGTTCAATTCAATTTAATCATTAAATAATTCAATCTTATTTAATTATTAAATAATTCAAACTTAATTATTAAATAACTTCAAAGTTTAATAATTTCAAACTTAATTATAATTTCAACTTAATTATAATTTCAAACTTAATTATTAAATCATTTCAAAGTTAATAATTTCAAACTTAATTCAATCATTTCTCAAATTTAACAACATTCTTTTATCAATTACATTGTTAATATTTTGTTTCAGATTATTAAATATTAACATTTCCTTTCATAAAAATTCAAATTTTAACTTCAGTTCAAAACCATATTATTTATTCAAATAAAATCTTCGTTTTATTTTTAAATCAAATTTATTGACCAATCGGGTTTTATTTAATTTCCTATCCTAGGTCAAAGTTCAATTTGGGTATTTATCATTTCAACCCGATTCCAATTCAATTCAAAATCAAAGCATAGCAAAGGGAACTTGCAGTGTGATAACTGGGATGGTGTCAAAGTAAATAAACAAGCAATAACAACAATCAATATCAATCCAATATATCAATTCAAATAATCCCGAAATAACCGTATTAATTCACATTGTTATTTGTGCGAATTAATATAATTATTTCTAGAATCTACACTATCATTTCATGTAGATTAAAGATTATTACATTACGGTTTTCACTTGTCATCTATTTACAATTTCATACATCATCAATTTAACAATATACATTCAGTGGTTCAAAATGTAATTAATCAAATCCTACGTGTCAATAAATTCAACAGTTAAAGGGGTCATATTATACAAATGTCAGTTAATCAAATTTAACATTTAACTATCCTATATCAAGTTCAATTGCATACTATTTATCATTTTAACATTAACAATTTAATGTCCAATATAAACATCAACAATCAATCAATTTTCATCCAACTGTATTATCATCGCATAAATAATTAACAAATAATAGTGTCAGGTGTCACAGGTGAACTGATACAGGTAATAGCATATATAACAGTGTAATTAACTAATAGCAGCATATTTCAATTGTCGTTTCAATTGAAATTAAATTTAATAAATAAAAGAACGTTAATCGTGAGTGAGTGCTCACCTTCGATGCTGGAGAAATTTTGACAAGGAAAATGGGCTACGAATCCAGACACGGATCTCCAAACGAACAAGGTTGGCACGAATTGGACGGATAGGGCTGATAAATAGAGATCGATGGAAATAGATCAGAAACTACTTGAAGTAGACCGAAACAAAACATTTATTATTAATATATTATTTTCTTAACTAATATAAATTTTGAAGCTCATTAAAATTTAAATTTACATATGTTTTCAAAATTTATAGTTTAACTAAAACACACATATAAATCAACATATATACATTTATTTTGAAATAAATATTTATATATACACTTATTTAAAATCGACATACTTAAATATATACACGTATGGCCCATACGTTATGTATAAAGCATATATACTTATATATTGAAACAATCAATATTTTATATATAACAGAGTTTGAACACACATGCAATTTCTAACTCGATGCATATAGCTGGCAGACTAGTGACTTACATAACTTATGTACCTATAACATTTTCCTATCAACACTTTATATATAACAGAGTGTCCAACTTTTATATAAATCCACTTATACATTTATATATATATATATATATATGTACTTTTAAAAAAAACAAATGATATAAAATTATATGTATTATATGCAGGCAACGTGTAAAGCCTTTACAACTTATTTATATTAAAACTAACATCCCTTTTATATATATGCGTGAGAAGACTGTATAATATGAATACAAATCTAATAATACCCTCTATACATTAGTAACCATGATAAATATATGACCTATAAAGATTTATAACCAGTTTGGTACAGGCTTATTATGTATAAACCTTTCATATAACAGACCTTTACACCTATATACTATACATGTTTAATATTTAAGCCAACTCATCAAAACAAAATGAATAAAGTAATCGGCCACATCATAAAATAATATATATATCAACGCTTCTTTTATACAAAGATGCTGTAACTCAATACATAAAATATAACTAAACACCTACCAATACTTAACAACTGTTATACATACACTTTTATAACTTACATACTTAATAATATATGCATAAAACTGTTTCAAAGCCCATGTTATAAACATATTATGTAAATCTTTGAATGCAAACTGTGAATACAGAGAAACATAAAGTGATAAACCCATGATGTAAATAATAAAAACTAACACGTAGCTATATGTGTAATTAACAATTTATAGGATATAAGTATACATACAACAAATTTGAAGACTATACAAAATCTTATTATATAAACCAGCGTATACAAATAAAATATATATATGTATCTACATAACCCATTATATATATTAACCCGCTTTAAAATAATAAAGAAAACACATGCACATCTACATATATACAATAACATACCCCTTCTTTTTGACCAGTTTAACATATATATAAACAACTTTGATTCTTATAAACTTTAGACTGTATAATAAAGGCCACATATTATATAACTGTGAATAGATACATACCATCAAAACAAATATATATCAACTGTAGTTAGAATAATACCCAGATTATATAAAATACAATGCGAATTATATAAAACTATACATAATAAAACAACAGCTAAATTTTTCTTAAAAAAAAATATACTAACAACATATACATATTAGTATTATATTTATATGTACCTCGCGTGGATTAGAGGATGAAGAAGGTGGGTTCTCTAGTGGAAGGAAAGCCATGCGCATAGCAGCATGGACTTGCGTGCTTCAAATGGAAGTGGGTTGCCGGCGTGGTGGCTCAGATCTCGGGTCAGCCAGAGGACAGAGGGGAAAGTCGATTGCGCTTGGCTGGCGCGAGGTGTTGCCGTAGTGGGCAAGTTAGGAGGTCGATCATGGTGGTGCGGCCAGAGGCCGTGAGGGGAAGGAGCAGTTTGACTGTAATGAGGAGATGGTGGAGTAGGCAGAGGTGGGCTGGGTTGCCGATGTTCGGAGGGCGGAGGTCGTGGAGGGTGGGGCGTGGAGAGAAAGCAAGCAAGGGAACTTTGTCTTGGGTGTTTGGGGATGAGAGGTGCAGGCAAAAAAAATAAAAGAAAAGAAAATGCAAGTGGGAAGAAGACCCAACAGACATGCACTAATATGAATACGTATATATTTATTTTCTTTTAACTAAAAGTGGAGGAAAGGTTGGATGTTGCTACGCAAGTGGAAGTAGAAGGATGCCGAGTTGAAAGGGGTTTGTGGTGGAGGAAATAAAATGACTGGCCATGAATTGGTGACGAAAAGAATGAAATGAAGATGAAGTAGATCTGTGCTATATTTTACAAAATGAATATGAGCCAGAAGAAGAAGGGATGCTTAAAACTGTTCACAGTAGGCTTTAATTTTTGTGATAAAATGACGGTGGAAATGGAAGAGAACTAGAAAGTATATGGAACAGTGGAATAGCCAAAGGTCATACGCGAGTTCCAAGAAATAATTAAAGCTGCTAAGCATTAGTTTCTGAACGGTGGAAAGTGAATGGTCACAAGGAGATAAAAGACGGACCGTTACGGTTAACCGTTTCACGGATTTCGATGTGTATCTGACTTCAAAATACAGAATTGAAAATGCCGCAATGCTCAGTATGATGAGATGATCAAAACGGTATACGGATATTAGTGGTATGATTGAATTATAAAAATTCGAATTTTTCAACTAGCGGAAAAATGCGAGAAAAATACTGAAAAATAAGATCGACGGAGCCAAAGATGTCCGAATTTTGAAAAATGACAAACTGACGTCTTGCTCAGAAGATGGTTTAGAATTTTTATATGTAAAAATATTTTGGTTTTGAAAACGTTTTATTTTCAACGCTTTTTAACTGATTAAATTGAAGTGAATTTACGCGCGAAATAAACTTTCGTATTTTCGGACGAAAATTTACCAGTTGCTATGTTTAACTAGCCGTATTCCAAATATCAAATTTATATTTCAAAATTTTATCGTTTAAAATTTCACAAAATTTCAACTAACTACGTTATTAAAACAGTTGAAATTTTACGGGTCGTTACACTCTCCCCCACTCAAAACTTTTCGTCCCCGAAAAGGAACGAGGTTGGAGAATAGAAACAACCAGAAAGAAACAGATTTGAAATACAAAATAACAATTAATTTAAACCATATAAATTCAAATTTAAATAAATTGAATTCAATAATTGATTTAATCCATTTGATTTCACTAAAAATCAATCTCACTATTTCCAAATTTATTATCTTATTATCCAATTATGTTTAATTAACAAATTTCTAAAATCATAAATTAGAATAGTCATTTAATAAAAAAACATATTTATTCAACAAATTTAATTCTTCTTTATTCCAAATTATTATTAAGTTTATTTCACTTAATATATCTTATTACATATATTTAAACCATATAAATTAATTTAAACCATATAAATTCCAATTTAAATTAATTTATATTCACTAATTGCTTTTATATTCAAGGTATTTCCATACGTTGATCAAATTTCAATTTATTAATTCTTTCAAAACAAATTTATTAATTCTTTCAAAACAAAATTATTTCATTATTAACTAAGTTTTACTTATTATCCTATCTAACTCTATTAACATCTTTATAATCAAAATTTAGTGTATAACATTTATTATTAACACTCAAATTTTATTTATAAATTCAATTTATCTTATATATTATCCAATTACTGTAACATCCCGAAAATTTTCGACTTTCGAAAATTCAACATCGATACTCACTTTATCGACTGCTAAGCCATCGAATGCCGGAAACCCGAAAAGTTATGGTTTTAAGAAAGAAGAAAAAGGTAGAAGAAGAAGATAGAAGAAAAAGAAAGAAGAACAACAACAGAACAAGAGCAGAAACAGAAAACAATATCAGAATCTCACATATCGCAGCGGAACAACATATAATAGATAAATGAATAATCTCTAAACAAAGAACTATATCATTTTATACATACATCAATCATCAGAGTCAATATACAACAATGGACAGTTATATAAACTTGTCCTCATACAGAATACACAGCGGAATAAATACTATCAGATACAAATACTACGTCTCGCCATCCAGCTTTTCTCCAAAGCTCCAGAATATCCAGAATATCCTGATAATATAACTCTAGGCTGCCCGTGTGGAAATTGGTGGGCACCCAGAGTTTAGAAGGGAACAATAAACTCCGAGTCAGTCATGGTGACTGGTGTGAGATCGTAAACAGTTATTCTTTAAAAATAAACAGCAGAGAATTTTAAAGTCAATTCGCAATGCTTTTGGAAAATGAAACTACCATAAGACCTCCCGCCACACACACAATGCAAACGCAGACTTGGAGGAGATTTCTTCTTATGATAGTCAAAGATGCTTACTACGCAAAAATCAAATTCTTTTTGATATTATTATTAGTGCATAGTGTAGAAAACATTTCGAAAGTAGAATATAAATCTTAGCCAGCATAGGTACCATTATAGTATGCTTGCTATAGCTACCATATTAAATGGTAGGTTCTACAACTAAAACCGTACAAGGCTCGTATTGTTTCTTTGGATTTCCAACAAATGGTCAGGCTAAGGAACTTCCTATCCACGATGGGTACGTCCCTGGAATAGACGACCCGAGAACCTAACCGGATCTCTGCCAACACAAGGCCGGGTTACCTCTGCAAAAATAGGTAACTACTGACACGCGTATGCCATCCCCCGATCGTCACCGATCTTCCCGAGGATCCCCGATTTCCAACAAACCACAAAGTAATAATAACTGTGCAGCAACCACAGAGGTTAAGTATCTGGGCTCCATACCATGATACCACCTTTATCCAGAAGGAATGACATACACTAAGGGGCGCTACTCCCTAGAACCTTGCCGCATTCTTCCTGTTTCGACCATTTCCGGGGTGTGAGGCTCGACGAAGTCTCGTCCACAAAGCTACGCTTTCTCAAAAAGCCCTGCTTCGGGTCAAACAAAATGATCAACCTATGATCACAAAGATATAAGATCAAACAAATGATCATATCACAAATGATCAAACACTGATCATTTCACAGCAACACTTAGTATGCCACGTTACCAAATTGGGATATATCATTGATAAATTTCAACTACATAACCTCTGAGCTCGTACGTCTCAAAGAAGGGTGTTAAGCTAAGAGAATAAATTCTCCGCCACCAACAGAAATGTATTTGAAAGAAATCAGCTTTATATCTCAAATTGTAACGTCAGACACACAATCCATACAAGTCTGTTCCGGGATCGAACAGAACCGAAGGCACTTCTCACGAAGCCCTTGCATATCCGGATAAATTTCTAATCACGTCTGGACTTCCCGTCACTAAGGGTGATAAAAACCTCTAAATCGAAGATCAGCCGATGTAGAGTAACTCGACGGTAATCCTTCCGTTTTCAAAAATATCCGGTCTTCAACACCGGTCTTCAAATGCGATTCATAACGACGTATCACATATTCGGAATGGGTTATACGACCCCATGGTCCTTTCCCGGTTAACCCGAATAGTGAGCGTTTATTCAAAAATAAGTGTGGCATTTAAATTCATCCAATTCACAACAAATACCTATCTAAAGGTAATTATTGATAGTCGGTTATTTAACTATCAATAAAGATGCGCGACATCATCAGATTCCAAATAATTTTCCCAAATTATTTCATCTTCCAAAATATCTTTTACTAGATATAAAATTTCCACACTTAACCATTTGAAAACAATTTCAAATCAATTTCCACATTTCATTTTATCTTTGAAGATAAAATCTCAAAACAGTTCATTTCATATTGGAAAAGCATTTCCATACTTATTTAAAAATAAGTGTTTCACAAATCTATTATTTTCAACACTTGAAAATATTCAATATACTTAAATCAAATTAAGTATAATTTCATTCTTTAAGGAAAATATTCTTTTAACACCTTCATTTGAGTCAAAACGAATGTTACGTAAAACATCGTTACGACGACTCAAAATCACTAGTATAGGGATTCGGAATTTAGATAGATATATGAATCCCAATACCATACAAAAATATTTCCTTTCGGAAACCATTTACTATAACAACAGTGTTATAGTCCACCATTTCCTTATTTCTCGAAAACGTCTATTTCAACAATAAATGTTGAAATCTATGTATTCGATACTTATCACGTTTTAAAACATCTTTTAAAACAATTACTTCATTTCTGTAATATCGCTTTCCCAAAACAAGTTCATTTTACTTAACAATATATTCACTATCCAAAATCGTGAATATACTTTACTATTTACATTTCACTATTTTCTACACGTTTTATTTCGATAATAATTCGCTATCCAAAATCGCGAATATATCTCCTTTGATAATCTTCTATATTTAATTTATCAAATTCAATCGATTGGTTTCCGAATTTATAAGACAACGTTTATAAATTCCATTTTCTATTTTCTATAACAACTCCGGTTTATAAATCTCATTTTATTAACTTCAAAAATTCACTTATAAGAATAAGTGATTTCGGATTTATAAAACAACGTTTATAAATCTCATTTGTACTTTATAACGATTTCAACTTACAAAATCATTTCATTTTGCAATTTCTATTTATATCCCATCTAAGTGCAAAAGTCCAATTTATAAGTAAATTTCTTATAAATCTTTTATTCTACAATATCTATTTACTTTATAACTTCACGTTATAAATCTATTAATTTCATTCACTTATGAAATCCATTTATACTTCTTTCTAACACTTATAAAAATTCGTTTTATAAGTCCAATATTTTGATTTACAACAATATCAATTTTTATAAATCTTTCTATACAAATCGTTTATGGTTATTCAAAAATCCCAACTTAAACCGTTTTATAAATAAATCGACTTTTATTTCAAAAACGACACTTCGGTTACATTTCACTAAAAATTATAACTTTTATAACTTTAAAATTTTACGTTTATAAATTGATTCAAAAATTCCATAAAACGTATATTTTCAAAAATCACTTTAAAAACCCTTTTTAAAGTAAAAGTCGTTATTTTTACATTTCCAAAACTGAATCCGATGATGCCACAACACCAATCAGTCCATCACAACAGTCCAATATCATATATCATCATATGATAACAGAATATATCAAAATATCTGTAAATAATCAATACGGTGAGGAATCCAGTCGGATCCCTCCAACCTGTTTCCCTGCATCCAAAGATGTTAGCACAATACCAATTCCACTCCAGTACGGAATTATCGCGGTATATGGGTTTTATAAAAATCCGCTTACTAACGGCGCAATAGGGTCTCATCCGCTATACGAGGCGGGAAATCAATCAATCCAATATATACATATGCCAATATGTATATATTGCTATATATAGATATATCCTATAATATCTAATATCAACAATCCAAACAGACAATCAAATAATAACTGAAAATTCCACTTTTCAATTTGAGTGAGAAGATCTCACCTTGATTTTAAGTTCCGTTCCAGCGTTTATTTCGAATAAAATAAACAGACGTTTGATTTCATCCAAAATTTACACTAGCTCCAATTGGCTCCAATTCAGTTGCACAGCGAAGTGCTCGACGAAACGAAGACAACGCAACTGGTTTTGTCGAATTCTGATCACGTATGAAAGATATATCGCGTTACAAAGATTATACAAATTTAATAAACAATTATTTACAATTTAATTAGTTATTTTTAAACCTTAATTCATCTCTACCATTCATTTCAAAGCAATCAGATCTGGGCCGCGAGACCATCTTCCCTCCCTCACGAAACTCCCCAGGTTTCATCACGTTCAAATTCACGTTCGAGAAACCCATACGCACGCCGACCATCATCTCTAAATCGCGACCACCACACCGCATGTGAAAACGATCAAAGACCATCATCTCGTAGCCCTCGTCGCCACGCACCATCACACACCGACCGGCCCCACCCAGCTGCTCCCCCAGTGCGCGAAACGGTGGTGAACGGTGCGCGTTTCCGCCTCGATTTCTCCCCCTATGTTGCGCCGTAGACGATCATACCCGTTGAGAACATAGAGCTCGTGATGCTCTACATCTTTCTAGTTGACGACTTTGCGTGGATGTTGACGGATCGGGAGATAAATGAGAGAGAAGGGGGCGATTTCCTGGCCGTTGTTTTCTTTAGTGGAGGCCGGCTCCTGAAACCCTAGGGCTGTTTTCTTTTTTGCAAAATGAAGAGAAGGGGGGGCTTTTATAGAAAACTTAACGATTTACTATTCACCGAATTTTTTCGAACTCCGATTTGAGCGTGCCGGCTGACGTTCGTAAGGTTTACCCCACGTTCCAAACACAATGGAATAGGTTTCGGAAGCTAATTCGATCGTATGTGTGAGATATAACAATAAACGATCAATTTAAATTAAACCGATTTAAATCGATTTCGATGCGTTTTAATTTGTACCGGACAAATGGTAAATCCAAAAATTACGAAATTTGAAATCTTACAATAATATCACATTACGGATCCGATGAAACTGGTTTCGTTCAATTCTGAGACTGTTCGAAAATTGGCTATTCTTCCAGTCGATAATTAAATATTAAAATATTCGATTTTCACATATTTACTTTTAATTCGGTTTTAAAAGTCCTGCAACATCTCTATAACTCCAGTATGATTTAATAAAGTCTTACAAATCATTTTCAACTCGATTTTCAATTATCTCTGGAATTTTCACTATTTAATTTATCGATTTAATTATCAAATAAAACCCAATATTCGAAAAATAAATCATTCGACTTCTAAATTCCATTTATTAATATTTAAAATCAATTAAATATTCAAATTTTAATTATCAAAAATTCTGGGTCGTTACAATTACATATTCAACTTCTGAATGATTTAGGTAAGTTGTATTAGAATGTAGTTGAACAATATACAAATAAAATTTTCCCAATTCAATTATTCAAGTTTAAATATTTATTCCAAATTTTGGTTTTATTTATAATTAAAATCATCCTTTAACAAAATTTAAGAATTAGATTTCCGATTAACTTAAAACAATTTAGAGATATATATAATATATTTATATCAAATCAAATTAAATTTTAAAATAAGATACCTATATATATATAAATCAAATTGTACTGAAGAAATTCAAATCAAAATATTATTATTTTTTTCTCAAAACAAAACCGTAGCAAAGCTACAGAATGGTGTCTCCACTTCGAAACTCGAAAATGAATGTCGATGATGCGGCCGCCATCACCGAAATTATTTTCCAGCGACAAAGAGAAGAGCACTGATTTCAACATTTTAATAATTCTTTGAAAACGATTTCTATTTGAAAATATTTTCAATAATATATACTTTAAAATTTTAAAACCAAAGTTCGAAATCACCGGAAACTAAATTCTCAAATTTCTGAATTAAATTCGTTTCAAATTCCAATCAATTTATAACCAAGTTTATGAATTCATTTATTTATATTATGCAATAGTCAATGGTTTACAAAACAATAAATGAAAATCAAATATTATTATTTCAGACAACAAATTCATTAACAATTTTATTTCAGAAAACTTATATTTATATATAATATAATCATTCAAAACTATTTTGTTTATCAAATTTGAAAACAACATTTTAATATAAATTTAGAAATACATTTCTTTGCTCGACGATACAGGAATGGATTTTCAAAGCAAGGATAGGGATTCAAATTTTTGATAGACTCAAATCAAAGAGAATTTCGATTCGAAGATAGGTTTGAACAAAGACGAGATAATTAAATAACAAAATAAGGCGATGGATAAGTTTATATAAATCGCGGGCAACCTTAACCGGTCGTCCGTAACTTCAAGAATAGGATCGATGCTGACTTCCGAGGTAAATCAACACTCGATCTTAAGAGATGGAATTCAGGTATAGTAGGAGAAAGATAGCATCGTAAACCGAGGATACAGAAATCTCCGGTAAATCAATGCCAGTTGTAAAGGAGTTTTGCTCCTTCACGAATCATTCGAAGATTGGCGAGACCGCCGATTCACTATAAGGGTCATTCGAAGTGGAGTTATGTGATGCTCCATAATTGAAAGGAGACGAATAGTGAGGGACATGAATGAAATTTTGGAACCGTAGGGAACGTTCCAAAATTCTAAGGAATCGAATCAAAACGGAAGAGATTGAAACTCGAAATGAAAGTGACTCTGTAAATACATTTACCCTATATGTTAAGTTTTGCCTAGAGCTACCAAAGCTCTGATACCAACTGTAACGACTCGGAATTTTGGACCATTCGCATCCATTATAAGTGTATAGGTAGACACTCATGCCAGATTTGAATTTCTCAAAATACCGCGTTGTTAATTTAAATTGGCAAAACTGAACATATACAGTAAATAAATAATCACAGAACACAGACACAGAGTAATAATTTGCAGCGGAAATAAAAGAGATAGTAGTTCATGAAGCTACTATATGAATATATAAAATACATCAGAGTTTACAACAGAAGAGTAATACGATACGTCAGAGTTTACAACAGAAGAGTAATACGATACATCAGAGTTAAACCAGATACAACGGAAGAGTAACACGATACATCAGATACAAATCAGAATACATCACTGGAATCATCGAATACTGAAAGCAGAATAGATGGCTGGATCTTCAAGCAAAGCTCCAACTTCAAAGGTGAGTCTCAAAAGCTGAACCACTCAGTCTGACCCGAGAGTAAAGCAAAATACAAAACACTCGAGTCAGGATTAACATTCTTATATTAATAAATCCAACTCAAGTGAAATAGCAATTGAAATACAAGTAACTCAAAGGATGTTTGGGATAACCATCCTTTAAGGATCCGTTAAACTATCTACTAGGTAGTAATGTACGCTAAGTAGATAATGTCTATCAGTAATAATAAGATATCAAAATAGTGTTAAGTCATGGCCCATTCCACCCTTAACACATTTTTATTCCCAAAAGCATATACAAGACCGTAGTTTCCCCAAAACCGGAAGTCACCAGAGGGCAATCCATATACTAAAGGTACAAATCAAAATCGTAGTGGTCGCGCATAAATGGAATACAAGTATGACAAGGCACATGAGGCAATACCCAAGGTAGTGATACTACCGTTCGCCTGATCCGGACTGGTGAGAACGCAACGCCGCAGCGCCCGCAACACCGTGAAACAACACTCCCAAAATCAAGGGTGCACCAATCGACAACAAGTATAAGTAGTTCGAAGAAGTGTGTCCACTTGAGGTAGCTAATCCTCCATTGGCCCGGCACAGCTCCTGTTTTAGTCATTTCCAATTTGACACAAGTGTCAAGGCTATCCATCATCGTTCTCTTTCTTCAGTCATCACGTACATCATTCCAACCACTTCATTCTGGATCATCACTCCGCGCATAGTTATTAAAGTGGTTTCGGTTTAGATAGAGAGTATATCCATTACCGATCCCGGTCTCTTTAATAACTTTCGTAATTATTACACCGATTGGTCGTTTATATATTTCAAAAACCAAATCAATTTCAATTCAATTAGCATTTGCAAACCAACTTTTCATTTGTCTTTCTAAATCAATTTCCATCATTTTCGTTTCAAAACTTCCAAATTACACTTTCAAAATCAAATCAAATTCAATTTCAGATTTTATTTAAAACAATCAAATATTGATTCAAGTTCGTATATAAGTTTTATTTCGAAAATCATTTAAATTAATTTGATTTAACATTTAAATCAATTTAACTCATTTATCGATTTTATTCAACATTCGTTAAGTTACCTTATCATTCAAAACAATTTCTATTAAATTTCCAATTCATTAAATCAATTCTTAAGTTCAACTTCATTAAATCAAAACTTACAATTTTGAATTAAATTAAATTCGTCAAATCAAATCCTTTAATTTTCAAGTCTTACATTAATTTCAATAAAACACATTTTATTTCTTGTTAAAGAAATTCAATTTCACTTATTTACTTACTTAAATAATTTTCCAAAACTTAATTAATAAAGAAACTCAATTTCAATTGTTTACGAAGTAAATTCACTTATTCAAAAGTCCAATTTTTACTTATTAAAGAGTTCAATTCAATTTAATCATTAAATAATTCAATCTTATTTAATTATTAAAACATCAAACTTAATTATTAAATAACTTCAAAGTTTAATAATTTCAAACTTAATTATAATTTCAACTTAATTATAATTTCAAACTTAATTATTAAATCATTTCAAAGTTAATAATTTCAAACTTAATTCAATCATTTCTCAAATTTAACAACATTCTTTTATCAATTACATTGTCAATATTTTGTTTCAGATTATTAAATATTAACATTTCCTTTCATAAAAATTCAAATTTTAACTTCAGTTCAAAACCATATTATTTATTCAAATAAAATCTTCGTTTTATTTTTAAATCAAATTTATTGACCAATCGGGTTTTATTTAATTTCCTATCCTAGGTCAAAGTTCAATTTGGGTATTTATCATTTCAACCCGATTCCAATTCAATTCAAAATCAAAGCATAGCAAAGGGAACTTGCAGTGTGATAACTGGGATGGTGTCAAAGTAAATAAACAAGCAATAACAACAATCAATATCAATCCAATATATCAATTCAAATAATCCCGAAATAACCGTATTAATTCACATTGTTATTTGTGCGAATTAATATAATTATTTCTAGAATCTACACTATCATTTCATGTAGATTAAAGATTATTACATTACGGTTTTCACTTGTCATCTATTTACAATTTCATACATCATCAATTTAACAACATACATTCAGTGGTTCAAAATGTAATTAATCAAATCCTACGTGTCAATAAATTCAACAGTTAAAGGGGTCATATTATACAAATGTCAGTTAATCAAATTTAACATTTAACTATCCTATATCAAGTTCAATTGCATACTATTTATCATTTTAACATTAACAATTTAATGTCCAATATAAACATCAACAATCAATCAATTTTCAGCCAACTGTATTATCATCGCATAAATAATTAACAAATAATAGTGTCAGGTGTCACAGGTGAACTGATACAGGTAATAGCATATATAACAGTGTAATTAACTAATAGCAGCATATTTCAATTGTCGTTTCAATTGAAATTAAATTTAATAAATAAAAGAACGTTAATCGTGAGTGAGTGCTCACCTTCGATGCTGGAGAAATTTTGACAAGGAAAATGGGCTACGAATCCAGACACGGATCTCCAAACGAACAAGGTTGGCACGAATTGGACGGATAGGGCTGATAAATAGAGATCGATGGAAATAGATCAGAAACTACTTGAAGTAGACCGAAACAAAACATTTATTATTAATATATTATTTTCTTAACTAATATAAATTTTGAAGCTCATTAAAATTTAAATTTACATATGTTTTCAAAATTTATAGTTTAACTAAAACACACATATAAATCAACATATATACATTTATTTTGAAATAAATATTTATATATACACTTATTTAAAATCGACATACTTAAATATATACACGTATGGCCCAAACGTTATGTATAAAGCATATATACTTATATATTGAAACAATCAATATTTTATATATAACAGAGTTTGAACACACATGCAATTTCTAACTCGATGCATATAGCTGGCAGACTAGTGACTTACATAACTTATGTACCTATAACATTTTCCTATCAACACTTTATATATAACAGAGTGTCCAACTTTTATATAAATCCACTTATACATTTATATATATATATATATGTACTTTTAAAAAAAACAAATGATATAAAATTATATGTATTATATGCAGGCAACGTGTAAAGCCTTTACAACTTATTGGTAACTTCAAGGTATAACACTTCATTTCCAAATAAAATACAAGTAAAATTAATTATTTCAAGGTCTGGTGTTCTCTTTTAGTCAGCTACACTTTCTGGAGGAGTTAAGATCAGATCTAGTGGAGCTTCATTCAATGTTCGAGGCATTTTTTATTAGCTACAGATTATTGGTAACTTCCTATTTTATATGTCATCTATTATCAAATATGATGATCATCTCACTCATGTTGTGTGCGAATACATACATACATACATATATATACATACATATACATACATACATACACACACACATATGCATGTGCTGATTATAATGAATTTATAAATATAATTGTTGCCCAATATTGCGCACATATATACACATCTGAATTGTTTAATATATATATACACACACATATAAATTATACATTTTCTATTCGAGCACTTAAAAAATTATTTTCGAAATTTAAAATGAATGTTTAAGTATTTTTATAATTAAAATATAAATTTGGTAATTAATACATATATAATATTAATTTATAACTAATCTTTTTGTATATTTTTTTAGAATAACAATTTATATATATATATATAGAAACATATTATACACACACACACACTTATATATTTTAAAACTTTTAAAATAATTAGTGTATGTTTAAAAAAATTAGTGTAAATTCATAGGATTTACATTACATAAAAAATTATTTTAATTTAAATCCATATGTATTTACATTATATCAAAAAACTAATACAAATCTATATGGATTTATAAAATAAAAAAAATATTAAAAATATTTCGGTTGAAAGTTAAATAAATTAAAAACACATTTTTTAACATGTGTAATAAATTTGTTAATTAATAATTTATGAATAAATATTTTAAACTATAATAAAAAATATTTTAAATCTTTATTTCTAATACACACACATGTACTTAAACACTCTATAGTTGAGTTTGAATTTAAATTTTTATATATATCTTGATCTGGTTTTAAATTTAAATCATCATAAGATAATTTAGGTATTAATTCAACCATTTTAAATTGGTTAATATATTTCAATAAATAAAATTAGTATAACTATATATATATATTAAATTAAATTGTGGATAACAAATATATTCATAAAGGGACAAATGTGTTTGTTATGGTGTAAATCGTAACACTTATATACATGCACATTAAACCATGTACACTTCTTATATGTTGCACATGCACTATACACAGATATATATATACATACATATGTATACATATACATACATACATACATATATATATATATATATATTTGATACACATTAAATCAATACTTTTATACAAACAAATAAAATAAAATATTTTTTTTTATTAAAGTACTTTAGATTATATCTAAATAATTAAGACTTCATAGACTTAATAGGATCTAAATATAGGATTTTTTTTAAAATTCACCCATTTATCCCGCTGCAACCTGACCCAGTTCCTTCAATAGAGAGTTATTATTCACTAGTTGAACTTGGAAGAGCTTACAAGAGGCGATGGTGACAAAGCTGCATCTTTGTACAGCATATCTTACATAAACTAACGGTCAAACCTAGAGAGTGAATCATATATTAGAGTATCTTTTACAATCTTGCATTCTTGGTTTTGGAGGCTCAAAGGATGATCATTTGCATTTAGTATAGTATGCATACACCAATTATTATCAGTTGAGCATTGGTATGACACTGTTGGAACTTTATACGGCCAACCATGCAGTACCTTTATGTTGGTGGGAAGTGGGTAAGAAACTGATATTCAAGCCATATATGATTTAAAAAACCATAGAGGAGATTGGGATCATTCGACTATGAATAAAAGCAGCACATGACATATAGAAGAGCTATGTTGATAAGAGAAGACATGATCTTGAGTTCTTTGTTGGTGATATGGTGTTTGTCAAGATTTCTCCATTGAAGAATACAATTTGATTCGGTAGTGAAGGGAAGTTGCACTGAGATTTTTATGACCTTTTCCGATACTCGAGAGAATTGGGAACCTAGCATATATAGTCAATTACCCCAGATGATGATAGGTGTGCATAATGTATTACATGTTTCGCATATTCATAAGTTTGTGCACAACTCATATGTGATAGTTGTACTAGATCAATTGGATGATATTAAAGTTGAACCTGAAATGTCAAGGCATACGAGACCTATTTGTATAGTCGAGCAGAGTACGAAGCAGCTTAAGAGAAAGTCCATAAAGCTAGTAAATGTTTAATGTAGTGAAAGCGAATGCGATAGCACTTGAGAGATCGAGGAGGGCATGAGGATCACTTATCTAGAGCTTTTTACTTGGTAAGATACCCATTTATCGCATTTACTTTCACATTTTATATCTAAGTTGCTTAGCGGTAGTATATATATGATAGGGTAAGCATAGTTTGATTGCTTTAACAGCCCTGATTTTTCAGTGTTGTTAATTTAAATTTAATAAAGATTTAAACTTGTAATTTTAATGAGAAATAGGATTTCTCATTTATTGAAGTGGATTTGAATATTAAGAGTTTTATTTATATTATAATTGGAAGACCAAAATAAGAAATTTGTTGATGTTAATATTCTTGTTTTGAAACTTGTTAAATAATGTGTTAGTATTTTCTAAATATTGTGTAATTTTACTTAAAGAAAAAAAGGATTTTTAAAGTTAAATTACTTATTTGTCATGTTGTCTTATTTTAGGATTTTCTCATTTACAATAAATTGGGTAATTTTTGTAAGAAAATAATTTAATCCTATTTTTGAGCTAAAATGTAAATCATTTTATTAATGAAGAGGATTTAAATTAGTTTGGCAATTAAAAATAAGAGTTTTTGATTGCATTTTCATTTGTATGTTTTAAATGAGAGAAAAAGAATTAAAAAATCTTTGTTTTAATTAAATTGGCTATTGGGTTCATTTCATTTTAAGCTCACTTAGGTAACATTAAGAGAAATTTTGTTATCTCCTTATCTCCCTCCTCAAAATTTGTACGTATAATTCTATTTACAAAACAAAAGAAACAGAACCCCTTTCTTCAAAAACTCTTATGCCCTAGCTCAAAGTTTTGACCAAATAAATTAGGGAAAAATCTAGAAAAAAATAGGAGAAAAATATTGGTGAGTCTCTTTATCCATTCTACATCTTTTAGGTATCTTATTTTCAATTTTAGCCTTGTTTTGATCTCTTCTATTTGCTGTCCTGAGATCAAAGTTGGAGTTTTGAGCATGATTTTGTGAAGATTGGCGGCTAGCAGGGTTAAGGAATGCTCTAGAGTTGATAGCAAGGAGTTAAGGTGAGTTTGCACTCACCGCTATATCTAAATCTTGCGATTTTGTGTTTATGAACTAATGTATGTTTGTGATAATTATAAATTTGATGCATTATGAATCTCTAAGTTAATTTTTAGAAGCATTTCCCCAAAACCTTTCTCGTTGATTGCTTGTGCATTTGTGTATGTTGATATTGGTGATTGTAGTAGGTTGCATGTTATGTTATGGGTGTTTAACGATTTTAGAAAGTGAGTGATTATTTATTGTTACAGCAAACAAGGTTTTCACGCTAAGTTTTAGTGTTGTTTCAATGTCTATAGTTGTTTGTTGCTTGCATATGATTGTTTGTAGAAATTTGCAAATTTGTTTGCTGAAAATTATTTGAGAAAATCGCTGTAGTAAAACAGTGATATCTTGATGTAAAATTATTTGAATTAGTTCAATCCTTTTATGGTAGACAGATATTTCAATATGCTACAACTTTTCTTTTGATCATTTTTCGAAATACTGAATTTAAATGGCTCTAAATTAAGTTTGAAACAGAGGTTATAGCACAGCCATATCAAATTTTCAGTGTTTATACCTGATAGTAAAATAGACATAACTTTTGATCGATTAATCCAATTATGTCGAATCTTTTTGCAATAGAAAGATAATTTCCTAAGGAAGAACTTTAGTTTTAATCACTTTCTCATATTATGAAGATTTCTAGATCAAAATCGAATTTTTAACAGAGTAATAGTCTCTGCCCTGTCAATTCATGTGAGCTAAGAATATTGTTAGTAATTTAAGCATAACTTACATTTCTAATCGGATTTTTTAAAAATTTAAAGTTCTAGAAAGCTTAGACTCTGTGCTAAAACTTTGATGTTTTAAGTTTTGCATAATTTTGAGGTTTAAATAGTCGAAATCATATTTCTTTATCGTTGCCCTGAAAATAAATGACAGCGACAGTGAATTTAAAATCTGAGAATTATTTTGACCATAACTTTTGAACCTTAAGTCCAAATTATATGGTCTTTTCCTTGTTTAAAAGCTTAGACAATTTTCCACAATTTTCATGTTTTGAGATTTGAAAAATTATGGGGTATAGGGGGTCGAAACTGCAGATCTAAATGCTATAAATTTGAGTTGAAAATATAAATGGATATGCTTCATATTCATGTAACTTTACGAAAGAGAGTTTATTTAAATATATAAATCACAAATTTGTTTCTAAATTAGTTTAACTTTCTTTTTTAAATTATTTTAATAAGTAATTATATATGTATATATATTAATTATGTCTAGTATATAGAGTTATGGATTTGAAGATACGAGTGATTATGGTTTTATAAAATAAGTGATAGCATATACAAGTGACTTTGGGAATATGGTTTTAAAAAGGTAAGTCTAATTTATTTCTAAATAATATATATATCAAAATGGATTTGGAAGAATAATAAAAGTGGTTTTAAAATATGGGTTATTAACTAAATGTTTTATATGGAAATTTGAGACATTGAGTACATAAATGTAAATTTGGAATAATTTGGGTTTATGGAATATTTTATCAAATAAGTGAAAATTTATTTTAATCAAAATAGTAAGTAAACTTATGGAAATTTATAACAAGTGTTTCTAGACAATAAAATCAAAGAGAAAAAAATATATTTTGAGAACCTTAATTCTATAATTTGAGGAGTTCTAATAATCGACTTAGTGCCATCGATTGGTTTAAATGCTTTCGAATAACGCTTTGTTGAATATGGTATAACTTATTGAATAGAATGTTTGAGTGGAATTTACTAGCCCATTAACGAATACTCGAATTTCACCGGGTAGTATGGGATGCCTTGGTTAAATTCTTGTGATCGTATTTGGGAAAGTACTTAACACTTTAGAGTTGTACTCTCTTTTGGTGTGCGACAAGTGGTTGCTAGATCCTTAAGAGGATATGGTTCAGGTGTTCCAGTGGTATCCGTAATAAGTGATATTTACTATCTTTTAGTAAATACTTGAATTTCACCATACGGTATGGGACGTATTGGTTAAATTCTAGTGATTACTGAAGGTGATAGTATTTGGCACTTTAGAGATTACTCTCTTTTGGTGTGCGGCAAGTGGCTGCTAGATCCTTAAGAAGTTTATTCCTAGATTTCTTTTCAAACATAATAATTTAATAATATTAAATAAATGTGAAATTATCGAGTCATGGTTTCTACGATCACCTTGATCGGTATGGACTATCCTTGAGATAATTATGTGATTCTATGATTCTGTGTTCTCGGTCTGAGTACGATCCTTGGTATCGGATCAGTTCGAGTGATACCAATTTGTTTGTTTATTTTCCATGGGTTTTGAGTACAATCATTGCGATTGTTTTGGACGATCATTACGATCGGTTTAGATTAAGATCTCTTGTATTCTGGATATTTGGATTCTGTGACTGTTCTGTGTTCGTGAAATAAGTATGTATACTTGTGTCTTGTGTTTGTGAAATAAACATATATTCTTGTGTCGTGTGTTCGTGAAATAAATATATGTTCTTGTGTATTGTGATGGATGTTAAGTTAATTATGCTATTTTGTGTTTAGTGACTAGTTCGTGTTCTGATGTAAACTTATAACCATGTACTGAGTTAATCATTGATATTTGCATGCATAGAGATATTGTGTTTTGTTTTGTGAATTCAATCCTGAACATATGTATTTACTTATATGTTTTTTGTTCTTGTGCTATATCTTGTTCTCACCCTATTGGATATTTAGTGATAGTCTGACCCGGGTGTTATTTTGCTCGGGTTAGGCTGAGACTTTTCAGGTTACATGACAGATTGACCTTTGAATGGTTATGCTAGAAAGGAGATAAACATTTGGACTTTTAGTTTATCCCATTTAGGAATTTGGACCTTGTATATAAAGTGTATAATTGAGATTAGAGAGGTGTTAAATTTGTATAACAATCGAGTTTAGTATTTCATTTTGTAAACTAAATAATTTGTATACGTATAAGTTGAGATTTATTCCGCTGTGATCTATGAATGTTAATTATATGATATATTGTTCTGATTTTGAGAATTCGGTGTGTCTATTATTTTGTATTAATATTGTACACGTCAAATTCAGTTCAGGTACTAAGTGAAAGGGTATAAATGTCGTGTCAGCATTAGTATAAAGATATATTCACATTCGATCGCCCTTAACAACCCGTATTCTATGGATTAGCAGATGGCATTACTTGTAATGTTCTTTGCTAATCTTGGCATCGCGGTGGGGTCGTTACAGTTCGTATCAGAGCTGTGTCAGAACATTATAGCATATAATATTACGAATCCGAGACCTAGATGACATACAGTCCCGTCCATGGGGTGTGTGGTAGACAGTTATATTAATTATCTAGTTTGGGATAGAATACGAAATGATTATCGGGATAATCATTTAGGGCGTAAATTGATTTAATAATTTTAAATTGATAAATTGGAATTTGCGACATTAAAACTTTTGGAAATTAATGAGTAACTTTTTTAGAGTTGAGAAAATTTTGGAATTAAACTAGAATGAATTAAATTAAAGTGGACTATTTTCTTTCAATAAAAATTTTGGAAAATTTCAGTAAATAAGTTTAATATTTAAATTATATAGGAATAATCAGAGTTGCGTAGCGGAATTTCAGGTATTGAATTGTTCCGCTGTAATTGATTATGTATGTTTTGGCTGATTGGCTGCTAGGAATTGATTGTTTGATTGCATTTATTTAAAATTGGATGCATGGATGTTAGTGATAATAAAATAAATGAATCTATTGTGATTATCTATTGTGCTAACTTATCCGGACGTTGTTTAAGGATTCAGGTCGATATGTGGGACGCCATGTTATCGATAGGGGTACCTACACATCGAACGTGATATTTTGACGTAAGTAATAATTAAAACTAGGAAATTTAAGTACGAATTTATTTCGTTATGGAATATCATGAATTGTTAGTTTCTTCTATATGATATGAATTTGATATTAAATACTAATATGAATTTTTGAGATAGGTGCAGGTATCCGAAGTAAATAGATATCGTTTACAAGATTATAAATTGTTTACTTAAGGAATATTAGCGGAACTCGCTAATATTTCAAATATAAGGTACGTATCTCGGATTAAATATCGTATTTTTTTCCCTACGGGATTCCTCATCCTTGAGATGAGATGTAGATTATGTAATTATATCCATATTGTAAATTTTTGAAATGCTAGCCACGCAAAGGAGAATCTGGCGAAATTTTCCGCAAATTTTAGGCGTTACAATATTTTTGAGAATTTTTGATAACTAAAAATTTGAGTTTAGTGTTATAATTTGGACTGGTATTAATTGGGGGATTTTGGAAATAAAATCAGAACCCTGTTAGCCAAAGGAAAAAAAATTTGTTTTAAAAAAAAATTATATTATGGATTTCTTTCATTAAGGAAATTGCGGGGACGCAATTTTCTTTTAGGTGGGAGAAGTTTGTAACAACGCTGATTTTTCAGTGTTGTTAGTTTAAATTTAATAAAGATTTAAATTTGTAATTTTAATGAGAAATAGGATTTCTCATTTATTAAAGTGGATTTGAATATTAAGAGATTTTTTTATATAATAATTGGAAGAGCAAAACAAGAAATTTGTTGATGTTAAAATTCTTGTTTTGAAACTTGTTAAATAATGTGTTAGTGTTTTCTAAATATTGTGTAATTTTACTTAAAGAAAAAAAAGGATTTTTAAAGTTAAATTACTTATTTGTCATGTTGTCTTATTTTAGGATTTTCTCATTTATGATAAATTGGTTAATTTTTGTAAGAAAATAATTTAATCCTATTTTTGAGCTAAAATGGGGTTTTGTGAAAGTAAATCATTTTATTAATGAAGAGGATTTAAATTAGTTTTGCAATTAAAAATCAAAGTTTTTTATTTCATTTTCATTTGTATGTTTTAAATGAGAGAAAAAGAATTAAAAAACCTTTGTTTTAATTAAATTGGCTATTGGGTTCATTTCATTTTAAGCCCACTTAGGTAACACTAAGAGAAATATGGTAGAGCCTTCTCTCCTTATCTCCTTCCTCAAAATTTTGTAAGTATAATTCTATTTACAGAACAAAAGAAACCGAACTCCTTTCTTCAAAACTCTTATGCCCTAGCTCAAAGTTTTGACCAAATAAACTAGGGAAAAATCTAGAAAAAATAGGAGAAAAATATTGGTGAGTGTCTTTATCCATTCTACATCTTTTAGGTATCTTGTTTTCAGTTTTAGCCTTGTTTTGACCTCTTCTATTTGCTGTCCTGAGATCAAAGTTAGGGTTTTGAGCATGATTTTGTGAATATTGGCGGCTAGCAAGGTTAAGTCTAATTTATTTTGCACTTTAGAGTTTACTCACTTTTGGTGAAGAGTGACGTTGGGAATATGGTTTTAAAAAGGTAAGTCTAATTTATTTCTAAATAATATATATATCAAAATGGATTTGGAAGAATAATAAAAGTGGTTTTAAAATATGGGTTATTAACTAAATGTTTTATATGGAAATTTGAGACACTGAGTACATAAATGTAAATTTGGAATAATTCGGGTTTATGGAATATTTTATCAAATAAGTGAAAATTTATTTTAATCAAAATAGTAAGTAAACTTATGGAAATTTATAACAAGTGTTTCTAGACAATAAAATCAAAGAGGAAAAAATATATTTTGAGAACCTTAATTTTATAATTTGAGGAGTATGAATAATCGACTTAGTGTCATCGATTGGTTTAAATGCTTTCGAATAACGTTTCGTCGAATATGGTATAACTCATTGAATAAAATGTTTGGGTGGAATTTACTAGCCCATTAACGAATATTCGAATTTCACCAGGTAGTATGGGATGCCTTGGTTAAATTCTTGTGATTGTATTTGGGAAAGTACTTAACACTTTAGAGCTGTACTCACTTCTGGTGTGCGACAAGTGGTTGCTAAATCCTTAAGAGAATATGGTTCAAGTTTTCCAATGGTATCCTTAATAAGTGATATTTACTAGCTTTTAGTAAATACTTGAATTTCACCATATGGTATGGGACGTATTGGTTAAATTCTAGTGAAGACTGAAGGTGATAGTATTTGGCACTTTAGAGATTACTCTCTTTTGGTGTGCGGCAAGTGGCTGCTAGATCCTTAAGAAGTTTATTCCTAGATTTCTTTTCAAACATAATAATTTAATAATATTAAATAAATGTGAAGTTATCGAGTCATGGTTTCTACAGTCATATTAAATAAATGTGGTTTCTAGATCATTATGTGATTCTGTATAAGTATAATTTATATAACAATCGAGTTTAGTATTTCATTTTGTAAACTAAATAATTTGTATATGTATCAGTTGAGATTTATTTCGCCGTGATCTGTGACTGTTATTTATATGATATATTGTTCTGATTCTAAGAAATCTGTGTGTCTATTACTTTATATTAGTATTGTACATGTCAAATTGAGTTCAGGTACTAAGTGAAAAAGTATAAATGACATGTCAGTATTAGTATAAAATATATTCACATTCGATCGCCCTTAACAAGCCATATTCTCCAGATTAGCCGACGACATTACTTGTAATGTTCTTTGCTAATCTTGGCATCGCGGTGGGGTTGTTACAATTGCTGTCTATGTTTGTTGATGTTATGCATATATGCTCGCTCGTGCATGTTTTGGTAATGCTTGATTGACGTTAGTTGAATTTCGGAGGGCGAACTTCTAAAGGGTGTGAAACGTAATGACCTACATATTTACGTATCAACGGATCATAAAAATATTATTTTGATAAAAAATGACCTTAGATTAGGCTAAAATTTTGGGTAGTATTGTGATTCGACATTTTTGACCCTTATAATTAATTGTCGACATTTTTTACACTGAAATCTTGTAATGACTATAACTTTTGATAAAGGCCAAGACCTAAAACTTGTTCCAAATAAAGGATATGATGATTTTCGTTTTTGTAGAGTGGTGATAATAGATTTTTGGCCTAGCTTTTTAGGAGATATCACGATTTTAATTTAGACATATTTTGGGCAGATTTAGTGGTAATTGGCATTAGCCCATAACTAGGCCTACTAATCTATTTCATGAGCCTATCTCTTATCAAATCCGTCATTAATCCATACTAAATATAGTCAAATTTAGTAATTAAAGGTAGATCGACAATGGGGTTAACATGAGATTATTAACTTATCATACTTGGGGCTTAGGATTTCAGATCTACATCTGGTTGGACCAGATTTGCACTGATTTGGTGATTTTACATCGATTCTGCATCTTTTAGTGAGTGATTTATCATATCACAACTTCTCTTATATATATATATATGTTTAAACATGTTTTAGATCCATTTTTAAAGTAAAATATTATTTTAGAACCGATTTGGATTTGAAAACGAATTATAAATGAATTTAAATGGTTTTAAAAGATTTTAACATGTATTTCTATGCCTTGCTTAATCGTATGAATGTTAGGATAGAAATTGGATGTTATGTTGATTGTTATACTATGATACGATGTTTGTTTTATTGTTTGAATGTTGTGGTTACATGTTTAAATGGTTGAAACACTTATCGAATCAAATTTGGGTTTAATTGTTCTATGGGTGAGGATTTGTGTAGATGGAGTAGTGATTTAATGTGCTCTCTGATTTGATTACACAAAAGATAGGATATTCGTAATACTGGAAAAAACTTTGATGGATTAGCTCTAGAGTGTTTGGAGTTAGATCGATGTAGGAGTTGCATGCAGATCAAAGTATTCAAATGGATTAGAGTAAAGTTGGATAGAAATTTACTAAGCCAAAATTTTGGTTAAGTATGATGGATCGGTACCGACTCATGTATTTGATGTGGAGGACTAAACTGAGGCTCGAGGAAGCTTGGAGATGACGATTACTTCGAGGATTTCAGTATAAAACATGAAAAGGACTTTAGGATTTATCCAGGGAGTGTCGATCATCTTAATGGTTGAAGCAGCAAATGAGAATTAGCTAGAAAATAGCTAAGTACAAAGCAAGATGGACTGGTTCCAACTTGAGTAAATTTTGAAACGTAAGACATACTTCAAGGGAATTTGGTGATCGATCGTAGCAAGTTTTCTACATGGATAAGGTTTTCATATCAATCGGTACCAACCCAAGCTTCTTTATGATTTACATGAGGCAAATAATGAGGTGACTTTGGGCATTATATGGGGAAGTTCCAGAGTTTTTTGAAGCAACTAAGGAGATTCAGAACTCCATCGACTCAACATTTTGAGTGTTGTGGATCAAGCACTTCATCATTCGAGCAGACATGATCGATACAATGTGAACTTGTGAAGTGGAACAATGATGGGTTCAACTATTGGGACATGTGCCAAGGGATCATTGTTAACTCGAAAGTTTCAATATATGCTCATAAAGAGGGGCCATACAAGGATGCTCACCTGGATTTTATGATGTGATCCTTGTACCCTAGGTCTTACGATTATGGTCTAGTTCCTGACTGTACGAGGTGGCATGGATTCAAGTGTTGATGAAACCATGATGTTTAGTAGTCGCTGATTGTATGATGTGATCATATAACCTATCATATATTCAATGACATTTGAGTTGAGAGATGCAAGGTTGTCTATGTTTGGCCGGTGCACTGGTAGTAAGGTGAAAAGGGTGAATTTTAAATAAAACTTTTATTAATTTGCATAAGATCATTAATGTAACAACTAGGTTTTCAGAAGTAATTAATAATAATTATTTAATTACTAAAATGGATTTTTGAAATTAAAAACTAATAATTTGAATTTATTTTAGAATATTGAAAATTTATAAATTAGAGATGAAATTAAATAGTTTTGAGAATACTTATTTGTTTTAAAAATTGCAAAATAAATTAATTTGGAAATTAACTAGTAAATGAGTTTAAGATGTGAATATTGGATACTTGAATTTAAATAAAATTTTAATTTGGAAATAAATTCTATAAAATTTTACAATATTGGGTAAGTAGTAAAGTGTTGTAAATATAAATTTTATTTTGAATTTTATCGTGTAAAATAAAAATATGTATACATATTTTCCTAACCTAAAGCCCAAGCCCAAACTAATATTCGTATATTCATCTCCCGATTTTTCTCTCTCTAGATAGTTCACTCCCATCTATAAATAAAACCCTTTACGCTTATTCTCTTAGCTTTATAAAATCAAATTTCTGATCATATTCCACCACTTTAAAAATTAAAATAAAATCCTAATAAATTCTATAAATTCCCAAGTTTTGATATGTGCATGTCAACATCAATATACACTTACACAAGGAGGAAATTTGGGTTTCGTTGATGCGTTTGTGTTTCTAAAGCTTGCGAACATGGGGAAGAGGAAGACGAGCATCAGGTGAGTGGACATGCTCACAAATCTTTGTCTAAATCATCTATTTCTTTGTATATGATATGTTTGGATGGTTGTTTGATTGAATACATCATCCATGCATCGAATTGGAGGAGAAACGATTGAATGAGGAGGAAGAGATGGCCAGAATCTAATCAATTGATTGGTCCAGGCCTTGACCGATAGGTAAACCGATGATCGGTCGATTGATGGGTTGACCAGTGGGTGACCGATGGCCTATTTTGTTTTTAAAAAAATGGAAAATATAATAAGAAAATAAAAACATAATAAAAATAAATAAATAAAAATAAATTCACATCCCTTACGCATCTATTTGGAGAGGTTAACAGAAAGAAGGAAGAGGTTGGAGGTCGAACTCGATCAACGATTGACTGGAATGTGCGATAAGGGGTCAGTTTAATGGTCAACCCCCTAGGCTCTTACCGGTCGACCATTACATGTCAACCGGTGGTGCAAGCGCTTTTATCAAAGTGAGGTGTGGTTCGGTGGTAAGTGCATGTGCTCTTCTACCGACCCACTAGGGTTCGAGTCCCGCATCATCTTGTTTTTGCAAGTGTATTTTTTAATAGTACGAAAATTATATTTGCATTGGAAATAACTGTAAAAAAATTAAATAAAGTAACCATATAATTTTATGAAGAAAAGTTTTATCTAAAATTTAGTATTTAAATATATTTAAAATTTATTAAAAAAAATCCAATTTGTTGAAATATATTTAAAATTTGGCTCATCAAATATTGGAAATTGATTTAAGATCAGGATTTTGTTCATGGCGACAGTTCCTCCTCATATGGTGATTTTTCCTTTTCGCTCAATTTCTGTCTAACCGTGCTCTTTCTCCTCCGCATCACTTCCTCCGTCCATCCCTTCTCTCCATCGCCTCGCCTCGTCTAATCATGCCAAAGAAGAAAAAAATCCTTGCCTGCGCAATCGTTTTTGCCCCAAGCCTTACTTTCTGATCTAGATCTACTTGCCTCACTGACACGCTTTGGCCGCTCCTTCGCCGTCGTTCCCACTGCTTGTGGGTCATCTCCTGCTCTTGGAAATCCATTAGTACCGAACTTGTATCTGCAGCCCCATCTGGTGATCTATCTAGTGTGACTGCATCGTTTCCCTTGGCGAACCCACTTGCATCCTTGCTCGCTGACATTGCCGTTGCACCATGAATCTTAGGCTTGAGTTGCTCTGCCTTTGGTAAGCATAGCCTATCCTCTATACTTGCCTTGGCTGCTACTGCTCCCTGTTGGTCTGAATATGATGTTGGATTAGTTTGTGATAATGCAAATGCTTATGCCATGAATGATGGTTTGGATTCCGCTGTTGGTTTGAACGTGGATGCTTTTGCTTGTGCCATGGATGTAGATGTGGTTGCGAAACCTAAATGGATCCGGCGTTGTTCACGAACCCATTTCTTTGTGCACCCTACCTGTTTGTGTTAATGCCGATGAGAACGACTATAATCCTACAATCCCAAATACTAATGTGCTCGTTCCCAATGTTGATCTTCTTACTAATCTGGTATCTCCCTTACCATGCTCATCACCTACAGTCCCTCAGGTTCCAAAATGGTCTTCATTGTTTAAGTCATTGCCGTGCAACATAGGAAATTATGTACCTCGTTCATTTAAATCTATGGAGGTTGACGTGGTTTCGTTTCCTCCTCCAGAGGTCATTCAAGCTGGTGAGGACTATTGGCTGGCTACCTTGTTGGGTTTTTTCTTAATTCGAATCCTCCGTACCATATTGTTTGAGAACATTGTAAGAACCGTTGGGAACTAAAGGGTGGTCTCCAGGTTCAGTTTGATAATTCTACGTTTTTCTTTAAGTTTTCTAATAAGGAGGAAAGACAGCGTGTGCTAGAGGCTGAGCCTTCCTTCTTGAAGGTAAACCGCTTATCATTACATCATGGAACAAGTCTATTAATAGTGCAAGAGATCGGGTTTTATCTATTCCTATATGGGCCCACTTCTCTCATATTCCGTCTGTTCTACAATCGTTGCTCGGCTTGAATTGGATTGCTAGTTTAGTTGGAGAGCTTAAGTATTTTGACTCGAACACGGTGGCTAGAGGTAGGATAGTTTATGCTAAAGCTCTGATTGAAATCACCCCTTTCAATCCTCTTCCTTCCAAACTTAGAGTATGACCTTCTGATGGTCATGTTAAGGTAATTGATGTTCACTATGGATGGAAACCTGATATCTATGAGATTTGTCACTCCTTTGGTCATGTGGCACTTTCATGCAAGCATCTTCCTCCTTCCGATCCATCATGTGATGACCCACATTTCGAAAGGTTTAAATTGACAATAATCCACACATGTCCAACTTAAACAATCCGGAATATAGATAATCAGTGGGGTTGATTAAGAAAAATAAGAAAGAAGAAGAAATCAAACACAGAATCTCGCAGCGGAACGATAAAATATAATAATCAAATAAACAGTTCATGAAGTTGTTTATATTATATATTTGATTATAACTTATACAACATTTATCAAAGTTATATATACACAACTGGAACAAAATATAATGCAGCAGACAACATGATGCAAAAACAATAATAGTAATAATATACCAAATATTCGCCTTCATCCTCCAAAGAATAATCTTCAATATGCTGAAAAACTCAGGACTGACCCTAGCGTAATGAAAAGACAAAACACTCGAGTCAGGACCAAAATATTCTTATGTGAGTCAAATCGATATCGCATATAACATGAGTGTCGTGGCGTTAGAGATGTTTACGGGGTTTCACATCTCCTATCCAGTGTATAATGTGCGTGCAATAACTCAAGAGATGTTACGGGATTTTCCATCTCTTAAGGATCCATCAAAATATTTATATGTAATAGAATACGATACATATGTAATGTCTAATCAGTAAAATAAATATTTTTCTTAGCGTTAAGGCTTTACATTGATCCCCTTTAACGCGTTTTTTAGTATTGTCATACAGTTTGCATATAAAACACCAGTAAACCATCGGTGGATAGGGATGCGCCGTGATACGACAACACTAAACCAAAATCGTACGGGTCTCGCATAAGGATAAAAGTATGACAAGGCATGTGTGGCAATGCCCAAGATAGGATACTACCAGTTTACCCTTCCTGGCTGGTGGTAACCCCTAAAGGCCCACCGCGTCCAACACTCCCAAAATCCGAGGGTGCGCACCAATCAATCACAATGTAAATGATGGTAATATGAAGAAGTGTGTCCGTTAGAGGTAGCTATCCTTATTGACCGGTACAGCTCCTATTTTAGTCATTTCAAATTGACACAAGTGTCAGGCCAATCCATCATTGTTCTCTTTCTTCAAATCCAGCAAACGACGCCAAATCCAACCACTTCGTTCTGGAGTCTCCTCCACGTACACAGTTGTTAAAGTAGTTCCAAAATTGACAGAGAGTATGCCAATAAGAGGCCTCGGTCTCTTTAATAACCAAACGTCCTTTTACACACCGGTTGGTACTTTTATATTTCCAAAACAATTCGTACTTGATATCAAAGTATCATATTCGCTTCAAAATCAAACCCATTTCGAAATCATCATATTTACTCAAAATATACCATTTCACTTACAAATCATTTTCACCATAATATATCGATTTCGCTTCCAAAATTGTTTCGAATTTCAGTTTATGTTATAACTTCTAACACAATTCTTATTTAAATCCATGATTTAAATATAAACAATTCCCACTCTGACCAGTTTGAATTTTTGAAAATAGTTTGGAAAAAAGTTTAAATTGCTTAAAAATAGTTTAAATAGTTTGGTTTGATATAAAGTGATTAAAGTATTTAAATGTTTTATAAAATAAAATAATTTGGATAAAAAAAATAGATTTTAAATAGTTTATATTAAAAATAATTTATTTTAAAATAGTTTCAAAGTCAAACTGGTTCGATTCCAAATTTTCCAATTCAAATCAATTCCAATTTCCATTTCGATTTAATCGATTCAATTCCGATTTCAAGTTGAATTTTACTTCGATTCCAATTTCAAATTAAAACCATTTGATTTATATCAATCTCGAGTTTGATTTTCAAAATCTCGATTCAAAACAATTAAATCCAATTAATGTTCAATATCCTATTTAAAAATCCAAATCTTCAAATAAAATATAATTCTGGGCTCCATTTTGAAATATCGTTTCATATCACTTTTACTTAGAAATATTCAAAGTTCGAATAAAAATCCAATCTTTTAAAACAAATCAATTTTCGAAGTTCAAATCATATTTCAATTTTAACTTCAAAATCTCAACTTCGCTTATTTAACACATTCCTGTTATCAACTTTAAATTTCAACATTTCGAGCTCAAGTTCGAAAATAATTTGATTCCTATAAATTTGATTTTTTTTATTTCTTTAAATCAAAATCATTTAAATAAATTTTAAATCAAAAATTTTAAAATCCTTTAATTTAACCAATCCGGTATCCGTATATAATTTTCTATCCTATGGCCAAGTGATCGGTTATTCAATTTAATTTCAAGGATGGATATCTATCATTTCAATCCAAATCACAGTGTCATAGGTATATATCATTTCAACCTATTTCTTAACTTATTAGAAGTAATTCGATTTACAGTTTTATATATTGTAAATAATACAAAGGATGGTAGCAAGATATATCAAAATAAATAAACATCCAAATCATCCAAAACATCAATCAATAGCATCCATCATAATCAACATCCAAATCAACCACTAAAACACAACAATTTCATAGTTATCAATATCAGGTAATTTACTGGCAATTAAATTCCAATTTCAAATTTAACTGTTAATTTTTAATACCTATAGTCAATTCATATGTCAATTTCATTTTCAAATAACAGTCAATAAAATTAGATAACTTCATGATTCAATTTTAATGAACATAAAAATATTATAGTACGTCGTGAGCGTTAAAAATACTCACCTTTAATTTTTGTTGTCGCTTTCGTGTTCTGATTCCGATTAAATTCGAACGCTTTCGAATTTAACTGAAAATTCTGCAAGCTCTAAATTCAACCAATTCGATTCCACAGTAAAGATCTCATTAATACGAACCCAACATGACTGACCACATTGGATTTGGACCTAAAACGAATGAGATATTCAATTTATAAGTTTAACGATTATTTTTGAAAATAAATCATATAAATAACAAATTTTTCCTTTACCCGAAAGCAACAGGCCCGACCCAATCTAACTCAACCCAACCCACTAACATCTTCTTCCCCCTTTTCTTTTCTTCCTGACAATAGAAACGTGCATGCACGAAAATAAGCTCCAGGCTGTGCACGAGCTTCATTGCCACCACGAACGACTCGCCGAAATCACAAATAAGCATCGCCGACAAAATCTCCTCATCGAACTTGACTCGCCCATCACCTTTACGCCTCGCCTAAACCTCTAAATCGAAATGCGACATCACCATGGCCGTTCGACCACCATCAGGTCGCGAAATCCCCTAAAGCACCGAGCTTCACCAATTTGTGGCCGCCCACGTGCCTTCCTTCCCCAAACCCAAATGCGATGCCTAAAACCAGAATCGAGCACTCCACCATCAGTTATTCCCAAACCCTAGTTTTCGGCCATTACTGTCGAGTTCATCAATCATCACCGCACCTCCCAAAATGCCTACCAGATCGAAGCTCAGGCTAAAACATGAATTTTGAAACTAATTTCAGATTTTTATATTAAGTGGATTTTGATATGTGGATTTTTGAATTCAAACTTTTATTATTATTTTTCTTTCCAGCCCGCGTGAACAAAGGAAAGAGAGGGATGCTATTTTTAAATAAGAAACAAAATAAGCTCGTACGTATATAGGGTGGCTTGTGGGCTGAGTGAAAGAAAGTGACTACCTAGTCAATTCGATGAAAATAAATTATTTAAAATTCAAAAATATCTAGATATTAATTTCGAACCCCGATCGAGGCGTACCTCCAAGCGTTCTTAATGTTATACCCTTATTCCAAATGCAATGGAACAAGTTTTGAGTCCTTATTCGATCGTATGTGGAAGATAGCTTTTTGAACCCAATTAAAATATTAAATTTTCGATATTAATTTCAACGCGTTTCTCTCCCGTACGACTAAACGGTGACTCCAAACGCTACGAAATTGGAAATTCGATAATAATACACTATTAAGGATCCAATGGAATAAGTTTCGTTGAATTCTGAGACTGTAACCCGGATCACTATTTTTTCACGTCGATTTAATCGACGATTTCAAAAATTGGCAAATTTACTTGAAATTTTAAGTTTTAAAATTTATTAACTCAATTCTAGTTCAAATAGAATTTATATCAATATTAGAAACCATTTCAATTCCTATTCAACTCAAATTTCAATTATTTTCCATTTTTGTATTACGATAAATTGTTATATTTGAAATTTAAATTCATTCTATAATTTCAACCAAAATCTTCATATTCAATAACTGCACTAATAATTCGTTAAATTTTATTTTTTAAACATTTTTATTCAATAATCATATTAAATTTAATAATTTAAAATAGTTAAAAATACGGGTCGTTACACATCAGGTGACCCTCGTCTTCCTATCCCGGTTAAGACCCCCCTTCCTCATCCTCCTGCTAGTGTTTAGGTTCCAAAGTCTCGCCCTTCTAGTTAGGTTGACCCGGTTTTTTTGCTACTATCCCTACCGAGATCCATACAGCCCCAGATCATAACTTTGATGTTGTTGTTGCCCCTTCTCCTGTTATTGTTGAGCCTTCGCTCCCTTCTGTTATATATTCTGCTGCTGTTGTCCCTCCGCCTCCTTTGATTGAGTGGAAATCTAGGGAGAAGGCTTGGGTTCATGTGAAATCTAAGATGCAATATAGTCCAGAGTATGATTGTTATTATATGTTTGTAGGTGGAGATAAAGAGGTGAGGCGGTTATTTTATCATGTTGTTGGTGATGGTCTAGTTCTTTCCTATGAGGGTGATGATGGGGATGACGATAGACTTATTTTAGAGGATGTCACTTAGGATAGAAAATATATTTACTACTGTAAATCTGCAGTTTTTGATCCAGATATCGCGGCTCATTTCTCAGGGTTTATCCATGTTATGGGTCCTTGTTTAGTTGATGACGACAGTGGTGCCTCCTCTCTGGAGGACGTCTAGTGTTTTGTATGTACGGTGGTATGGCAACTATAAAACCATGTTAGCTGTTCTATGCATGTGCAGGGTACCTGTTTTCTTATTTATATACAGTGGCATGGGCCACTTTAAAGCCGGCTGGCTTTGCTAAAAAAAATCCAATTTGGGTTTTATACAATTATCTAAAGATTTGTATAAATTTTGAAAAATGAGAAATATTTTCTAATTAATATTTTAATTATTTTAAAGAGAATTTCATGATTAATAGGTTTAATTGGAAACATATTATATTTATATATTTATATTTGAGTAAATAAAATTTGTATTCAATAATTTAAAGTTTATCTAAATACCAAATTTAATTCTAATGCGTTACTATTATTCTCATCATGTTATATTGAACTTGGATATTATGAATGATTACCTTCAATTATTAATTTTACTATTCTATATATTTCATTAATCTATTTTATTTTACTTTTTCTGATTTCTCCTTTCTTATATATTGAATTGATTTATATGAATGATTCACCTTGATATTGATTTGATTAGGGCTTTGATATGGTATGGTGATGACATTCTTTAGTATGGATTCATGATATTTCTATTTTTATGATATTTTTGTTTAGATGATTTTAATTTTGTGTAGTAAGAAATAAGAATAAATGGAGTTGTAATACCATTTTGGATGAGGGTATCCGGTGATATTTCTTCGGCTATTTTTTAGACTTGGTATATAAAATATTATGGATATTGAGTGTAGTTTATAAGTAGTGAATAAACATTTGAGTATCATGCAGTGGTATGGTACGTTGTTGTGGTGTTTATTCGATTATTCATTGTAAGTAAATGACACTCACATGACGGGAATAATATTATGTGATTATACTTACGTGAGGTGATGCTCATAGGTGTAAGCAGGGTAGGTGCCCTTATATTTATTGATATTGTGTGCCACTATCATGGTGTACTCCTGTTATTGGAGTTGAAGAGGAATAGATGGCTAGAATCCACCCTAGCGGCCTGATCTTGGGGTTGTGCCCCAGATCCATGACACCTTTATTAGATATTATATTTGATACGCATCATGAGATTTGGGTTAGGTGACCCATAAGGTAGGTGCCCTATAGCCCCTTCTATCGCATATGCCACTGGTCTGTTACCTATATGGGCAAAGTAGGATCATGAATGTGGCTATGTGTAAACGAGCCATTGGTGGATATGTCTCATGATGTTCATCGAGGTAACTAAAAACTGTAGGAGCAGATCTAGTTAGGTGACCCTAGACTTATGGAGCGGGCATATGGTCGTCAGTCTCCTTTCTGGTTCTAATGAAATGATAGATTGGAATATACTACTGATATACCTTACTTAAGTATAAATATGGGTTAGGCGACCCAAAGGTAGATGACCCACATATTGATGTACATATATGACTCTACTTGGGACTTCGTGTCTATCGTATAGTCATTCCCCATCATGATTTATTCCGATTTGTTCATATATGAGGAGATGAGATAATATCTGGATAGGTGTCCAAAGTATTGTGGATTCTCATATCTTTTATAGTGTATGATTTATTTGATAGGCGACCTCTATTTATAGTGATGTTAGTATTCAATTACTCGAGATTGAGAGATATACTTGGGCATTGTTGTGACCTAGCCTAATTATAATTAATGATATCTCATTATTTATGATTTTTGGATTTTGATGATTTCTAGATATGGTTATTCATCCATTTGAGTTGATTCCATGATTTCTGATTTGAGGTACTTAAACATGGGCGATGGCATCTTTATGCATGGTCTTGTGATATTGGATGTTATGCGATGCATTTGTGATCGTCTATGTATTTTAATTATATACCTTGCATACTTTACCACTTAATTATTTACTTATGAATGTTATATTATTATTATCCCCTATATATATTGAGTTACACATGTACATTAACTCTTGATTAGACAGAATCTGACCTGTGTGTTATTTATGTAATACATGGGTCAGTCCGAGACATTTCAGGTTCAGGGACTTATGACCAACTTGTGTTTTTGGGCATAAAGGAGATTAGATATTCAGTATTGTAGATTATCATCCTGCACTGCATAGTCTCTTGTGTGTATATCATTGTCATGTATCTTGGACATATTCTATATATCATATATCATATTATCACTCTGATTCTGACTTTGTGTTCTATGTTATTTAGTCTATATAGTGTATTGTTCTATCCTGGAGGCACACATGTTTATTGCTTTGTGTCGATACGTGTATGTATATGTGAGTTATTTATTCGATGTTAAAATACGTACCAATGTTAGCCCAAGGGAACATTCACGTGTATACCCCATATCACATCATTCTTTGTATTATCCGACAGTATTACTTAGTAATACTCTTAGGTAGTATGGTGTAGAGGTGGGGGCGCTTATAATTAATTTATATTTGTGTAAATAAATATTTATTTGTACTAAATCGAATTTAGTATATTGATTAATAAAAGTGGGTTTTAAACATTTGTTATTAATGTCTAGATAAATTTATACTTAATATTTTATTTTAATTAATATGCCATAATATCCATATTCATAATATGGATATAAATATAAATATCAATATATTTGTGTGTGTGTGAGCGTGCACGTGTGTGTAAGTATCATAAACTATAGTTTTAAGGGGAAATTTGACTGCTTTATCCTATAATCAAGAGGATGACTAATTGTGATATATGATGTATACATAATAATATAATGCATATATATACAAAAGTCATACACGAAATAAATAATATACACATGTTCATATATATATATATATTAATTCAACTGTTAACATATTTATAAAATATTTAAATTAAAATAATATGTGTATATATAAATACATATAAGTATAATTGAAAATAAAATATAAAATAGTTACTTTTATTTACCGTAATTTTTTTATATAAATACACACACGCACATTTTATCAAATTATTATTTTCAGCTATATATAAATACAAAATTTGAAATTCAAATTAAAAAGGATTTTAACTTATTAAAAAGAAACAAATTAAAAAAGTATTATTTTTTATTCAACCACATGCATAGGATGATAATATTTTTTATGATAAATAAATTTCGATCGAACATAAGTTTATTTAAAGAATTCAAAAGAGTATATATATAATTTTTCTATTAAAATGATACACACACATACATACACATACACACATATATTATATGTGTAAACCGGAGATACTATATATATATATGTGCATTTTTTATTTTAAAATACGAAAACTAGCAAGTAATATTTATTTTTTTAAAACAAAACAAAATAAAATTTTATTAATATTTAAAAAAATTCATATTTAAAAAAATTCTTATTTAAAAAAATTGATTTTTTTCTTGGTTTAAATTAGTAAATATAACTATTTTTATTTTACTAAAAATTATTTAATTTTATACATCTATATACATATGTTATCTTTATATATACTTATGTTTGAAATTAAACATATATGTGATTAAAAAGGTTATATACATATGTATATTATTATATTTTTGATTCTTTTTACTATTTTTGGCCAAATATATTATATATGTACAATATATATATATTTATATATATATAATGGCATATGTGATTATATCATAGAGTAAAAATAAGATCATAAGATTATACCTTAAAATGGTCCAATTGAGAGTTGATACGTTCGTGGAATAGTACTTCATCTTAGAGCATCACGACAACCTTCTCCTCTTTGGCATGCAATGTCAAGGAGATGGCAACACCAAGGAAATATGGCTGGCTAATAATGAGATAAGAGGGCTTAAAAATTCCATTTAGAATTTGTATGGAGCCCAGGCTATTTATAGCCATTAGCCAGCACCATTCTTTCCTCCATTTGCTCAAACCCTTGAAGACTTTTTTATTCTTTTGATTGCATAAAATATGGACAACACCTGTGTAACCTTGCATGGTCACGCCTTCAGTTGGCTTCAATTTAAATTAACATTTAATTAAATATTTTCTGGCTTCAAAATCGATTGAACCACCATATAACTTTTATACATTGTTCTTTCCAAATTTAAGCCTGAAATAAATAATTAAAATTAGCCATAAATATTAATACAATATTTGCACCAATTTATTATTAATTTGTAACATTTATAAATCAATTTTATCCTTAGTTAATTTGGAACAAAAAATGCGGCTGGATTGACTCACTGATGTGAACTAGATCCATAGTCAATATATAAATAATTTAAATATTGAAGTCTTTATGGACTTTGCTGAAGTGCATGGACTTTGCTGAAGTGCAATATATGGTCGAGTGTAGTGCTAATGGATCATTCAGGAGAATTCACATTTTTGATCTAATTTTAGCCCGCTTAGTAACGATAGTTGGTACACGTATTCTTTTCATCATCATCGTATCACTTAGATAATAGAGTTTGGTCTGCAATCAAAAGGTCTATTATTATTTATATTAATTGCATAGGTCACTTTTAAAGTCCTTTATTCTATCCGACAACATATATAGATTGGTCGATTTACTCAAACTAGATATTTTGACTTTAAATTGACATACCAATTATGGTGATACCGAGTTTCTATAACAAAGGAGATGAATTCTTCCTAGAATAGTTTTCACTTCAAATAGTCCAACATATACTCAATTATGGCCATGGCATGGTTACTATTACATATGCTAGACCATAGTCAAAGTACAGTCTTTATACTTGATTGATAATATTCTCAAGTCAGAAGACTAATATACGTCGTTAACCTGAGATCTTCTATTTTGACTAAGATAATATTAACCTATAAAAGACTCTCATCGAGTCTTTCTACAGTCGTTCAAAACAACCACATGTATATAACCCATTGGTTCCCCCAATGGTCATGAATAAATCACCGTCCAACGTATAAAGAATATTACATACACTTGTAATGACCTAGAATTTTAGTCATTTGATTTTGAAATATTTAATAAATTTTAAATATTGAAATATTAGTTTTCAAGTAAAACAACTTGAATTTCAAATACTGAATTTATTTGAATAGTTAATTTAAATAATTGGAATATTTAAAATAACTGAATCTTTGATTAATATAAATTAAAATGATTTGGAGATCTTATTTGTTAACTCGCCTTTCGGCAGGGCCACAGACATGCGGATTTAACTAAGTCAACTTCTCGTTTATCGAGGCTGGAATATGATGGATTCGGTTTAAAATGATGAAGTTCACTTGGATATGTCATTCGGTCGAGAAGTGGAGGAGATACATGGCTCGGTCTGGAAGTCAAGGGCTGGTCGGCCCTGGTAATGTCGCTCGGCACCGAGGTTCGTCGTTGTGGCTCGGCATTATTGGCACGGCTCGGCCTTGGTGAGGTGGTTCGACCTAGATAGGGTCGCTCGGCATTACAGAGAAATCAGATGTCGCTCGACATTACAGAGAGGTCAGGCTCGTTCGGCATAAGGTAGTGGTTCGGCAAACCTCACTCGGCATCGTGCCTCGCTCGGCATCGTGCCTCGCTCGGCATGAAGCCTCATTCGGCATAGATGAGTAGACTCGGCATGAAGCCTCGTTCAGCATGGCGACCTCGCTCGGCACACCAAGCCTCGTTCGGCATACGAATGCCGTTCGGCATGAACCCCTTGCTTGGCATACGAGCGTCGTTCGGCATGGCCATGCGGCTCGGCATACGAGTGCCGTTCGGCATGGCGACCTCACTCGGCATTCTCGCTCGGCATATGTGGTTCGGCATTCTAGGTGGCTCGGCTATGGCCTTGGTGGGCCCGGATCATTCAAAAATCTCAACAACTCAGGATTTGCCTATAAATACAGCATGTGGGTCTCCAGATGAGAGGACCTTCTTTCTTCTCTTGCTTTATATTTTATAAGGCGGAGATTACTCTGCCATCTTGTAACTGTAATCAATCATTACAGCAATAAAAAGGAAACTTTTGGAGTGGACGTAGGCTGGAGTTAGCCGAACCACTATAAAATCTGTTGTCCTTTACTGCTTTCATTTTAATTTTTACTGTTCTTCACATTATTACTCTCTACATATATTCTGTCTGTGAGCTGTGACTGGTATTTGGTTCTTTCAACTGGATTTGGGTGTTAGTGACCAATTTTGGCACTAACATTTTGGTGCTTTCACTGAGAACGCAAACACTCGGGAATTTTGGAGTTAGGAACTTGGATCCTAGAAAGCAATGGCTAGACCACCAACAAGGAAGCAAGCAGCGGAAAGGAGCAATCAGGAAGGAAGTCAAGCGGCCTCTTCTGGAGCTGGAGAGGATCATGCATCCATCTACATAACTCGGGATGAGATGCAGGTGATGATGAATTTTATGTAGGAGCATATGATGAAACGACAAGAGGAGATGATGCAGGCTCTACTTAGGCAATTTGGACAACCAGGAACTGCAGGTGCTCAAGTTCTTGGAACTAGACCAGAGGAACTCAACCAGCAGACAGATGGAGTGACTCAACAGGGGGTAGCTCCCAATCAACAAACAACTAATAATCTAGATGGACCTAGACTCGGGGGCACAACACCAGGTAATGCCGGACCAGTTCATGGAGGGATACCGGATGACGCTACACGGCCTGACGTCGATAGGAGTGCAGGAGTACGTGATGAGGAATATGTGTCTTAATTTCCTCGGGGACTTGGGGGGCAGTTTGGAAACATGGATAGGGGGCAACCCTTGGTTGGAAACACTGGATTGGATGAAATCATCAGGCGGACTATTCGCGGAGGTCTGACAAACAGGGATTCAGAGGGAGTTAACAAAAGTCCGTTTACCCGGAACATTAGGACAGCTAGGAATCTGCCCGATTTCAAACTACCCACTCTGGAAGTATACAACGGGAAGACGGATCCCACTGACCACTTGATGAGGTACACTAGGCATATGGAAGTGCTGGGGGCAACGGAGGAGGTTATGGCCTGATGTTTCCCCCTGTACTTGACTGATATTGTTGCTATGTAGTTCAGATAGCTGGAGGATGGATCCATTGGAACATGGACGGAACTGGTGGACAAGTTCTTAAGTCAGTTTCGAGTTCACATAAAAAGGCCAAAGAACGTGATGACGCTAATGTCAGTCAAACAGTGGGCGGATGAATCGCTTAGGACATTCTTAACTCGATTTAATGCCGCAGTTTCTTCGGTGGATCGGCCGGATCCATCAATGGTTCTGATGGCTACGGTATCAGGAGTCAGAGATAATTCGAATTTCAAAGTATCGTTGATACGGGACCCACCGTTGGATCTTGGGGAATTCTTTCATGAAGCTGAGAGATTTCTTCGACAAGAGGATGCATGTTCGGACATGAGGTCAAAGGAAGTAGACATGATTAAGGATGGAGGACTACCCGGCGAAAGCTCGAGTGGGGGCAAGGATAAAGGGAAAAGGAAGCGCTGGGGAGAACCAAAGTTCTCCACTTACACAGGATTGAATGTAACAATGGAGCGGATATTCTTGGATACTCGAGATCACCTTCCGTATCGAAGGCCGACGATGAGGGAGCCTTCAAAACAAGAAAGGGCGTCAGGAAGGCATTGTCTTTTTCATGACCTGGACGGGCATGATAATAATAGCTGCCGAAATTTGAAGTACATAATCGAGGAGCATATAAGGAATGATCAGTTGCGACAATATGTCGGAACTCAGAATGTGGCGGTGGAACAGAAGCAGCCACCGCCTACCTTGAACGACGAGGGCATGAGGCCCAGGAATGGTGGCCGATTGGTCATCAATTAATCTTGATGGTTTGGAATAAGTAACAAACTCCGGGCATACGGTTAAATCACTTACTCATGTACGAGGTCGGAGATAACCCTCAGGCATGCTCTGAGATGATGGCTTACCGAGACGCCCTGGTTTGTGAAATCTGTTTTTTCCTTTGACTTGGACATTTGCTTTTTCTGGTTTGGTTTTGGAGTTTGGTTTGAACTCCCTGTTTTGCTCGTTTTCTGGTTTGGATTCTGGTTTGGATGTTTGTTTTTTGGTTTGGATTTTTGATATGGATTTCTGGTTTTCTGGTTGAATTTGGATTTCGGTTTGGATTTTGGCTGAAAGGTCATCGAGCATGGACTATGCTCGGTAGGGGTCCGGGGAGACCGGGATTCGGCTTAGGACTTAGGCCCTATTATTGTCTCCTATGCAGGGCGTCGAGTATGGACTATGCTCGGCAAGGGTCCGAAGTGACCAGGATTCAGCTTAGGACTTAAGCCACGTCATTGTTCGACGTTCATGGACACTGAACCGGGAACACCATGGAATTACTTAACATAGGTCGTTAAGTGTGGATTGCGCTTGGCAAGAACCCAGAGAGGTTACAGATTCAGATATTGGCTATGAACAGCTAAGGATTTGGGCATGGACCTAGAATGGTCCCGGAGTTGGACATCAACCCGGAGAGGTCATGGACGTGGTTATTGGTTGTTGGAAATGGATGGATTAGAACCAGGTTGTCGAGTTCAGATGGATATGGATTTGGCTAAGTATTTGGTTACTGGATTCAGAATTGGATATCGACTTAGAGTAGTCATACATTTGGATAAGGATACGGCGATGGCACGTGGATAAAATGGATTGGATTATGAGTCGGAAAGTATGAATGGGATAACATACATGCTTCGGATATCGGACTCGAGGCTATTCGAAACACACCTTCCAATAGCAAGGCATGTTTTGGGGGGCAAATGTTAACCCGCCTCTCGGCAGGGCCACGGATAGGCGGATTTAACTAAGTCAACTTCTCGTTTATCAAGGCTGGAATATGATGGATTCGGTTTAAATGATGAAGTTCACTTGGATATGTTGTTCGGTCGAGATGTGGAGGAGTTACATGGCTCGGTCTGGAAGTCAAGGGACGGTCGGCCCTGGTAATGTCGCTCGGCACCAAGGTTCGTCGTTGTGGCTCGACATTGTTGGCACGGCTCGGCCTTGGTGAGGTGGTTCGACCTAGATAGGGTCGCTCGACATTATAGAGAAATCAGATGTCGCTCGACATTACAGAGAGGTCAGGCTCGTTCGGCATAAGGTAGTGGTTCAGCATACCTCGCTCGGCATCGTACCTTGCTCGGCATCGTACCTCGCTCGGCATCGTACCTCGTTCGGCATAGATGACTTGCTCGGCATGAAGCCTTGTTCGGCATAGATGAGTAGACTCGGCATGAAGCCTCGTTCGGCATGGCGACCTCGCTCGGCGCACCAAGCCTCGTTCAGCATACGAATGCCATTCGGCATGAACCCCTCACTCGGCATACGAGCGTTGTTCGGCATGGCCATGCGGCTCGGCATACGAGTGCCGTTCGGCATGGCGACCTCACTCGGCATTCTCGCTCGGCATATGTGGTTCGGCATTCTAGGTGGCTCGGCTATGGCCTTGATGGGCCCGGATCATTCAAAAAGCCCAACAACTCAGGATTTGCCTATAAATACAGCATGTGGGTCTCCAGATGAGAGGACCTTCTTTCTTCTCTCTTGCTTTATATTTTATAAGGCGGAGATTACTCTGCCATCTTGTAACTATAATCAATCATTACAACAATAAAAAGAAACTTCTGGAGTTAACGTAGGCCGGAGTTAGCCGAACCACTATAAAATCTGTTGTCCTTTACTACTTTCATTTTAATTTTTACTGTTCTTCACATTATTACTCTCTACATTTATTCTGTCTGTGAGCTGTGACTGGTATTTGGTGCTTTCAACTGGATTTGGGTGTTAGTGACCAATTTTGGCGCTAACATTATTTGAATTCAGTATAAATAAGAATGGGTTAATGATTGATTTAGTTTTTATAATAGTCCATTTAATTAACGTATGAAAATAGACTTCTAGTGCACTGTCTCGGATTTCGATGGAACTAGTTTCATTAGATTCGTAATAATGAGTTATTAATATATCGTTTGGTCGTGTGAGTTTGAAACGAATATAAACTAGTTACAGAAAATAATATAATATAATTGGGTTTGAAAAGCTAACTTCTGCATACGATTGAATTAGGTCTCGAAACAAGTTCCATTGTATTCGAAATAAGGGTATTACATAAGAACGCCAAACGACACACCTCGTTTGGACTTCGAGATTTTTGAGTGCTTCGAGCTAGATAGATTAAATATAATAATATATATATCATTACCATGCCCATACCCTACCACATGTTCTCACCATCCCTGACCCATGCCAACACTATGTTGACCATACCACCCTTCCCTTTTAAATTCACGTCTAAACCGGAGAGTACTCCTTCTCCTCATTTTCTTGTTTCTAGCAATGAAAAAAAATCACCATTCACAACTTCAAAAATCCACATATCCAAATCCATTGACGTTTAGCCCGAGTAAACAACACGGGAGTTGTGCGTCTAAATCGATAGTATTTTTAGAAATTGACGTCACTCAATTTCGTCGAGAGACAAGCGAGTGGTCGCCAAATGTCAGTAAACCAAGAAAATGAACACAAAACTTTGAAAAATTAATCCTCCCAATTCGGGAAGAATTACTCAACGCCGTAAGCGTCATTGGATTCGTATCAGATAATAGTATTTTTGGTGTAAATTCGGCGTGATTTCATGGCGATGACTGATGATGGTTGAGAACTTGGTTTTAGGTTTGCTTGGGATTGGGGTGGAGTTAGGTGAATCAGAGCTTGGCGTTGTGATCAGGATGGAGTAGTGCTTCAATTTGCAAAATTTGGCGAAGAATGACGTTGATAAGTGTCGCACGATTTTGATTACCTGGGGATGTGTCGGCGGGTCGGGTTGGGGAGGGGTGCACGCGTGATGGCTTTGGGTCCAGGAGATCGAGCGCACGAAGAGAATTGCGTTGGTGAATATGGTGTTCCATTTCGTGGTCGTTTGCTCCGTGCCAGTGATACGCCATACACATGTTAGGTTACATGATACGTAAATGGATGAGGAAGGAATTGGGGAAGAATATGTAGGGATAAAGTTGTAAATAAATAGTAAATTAAGTTATTAATGAATATAAAATAATCAATAACTTATAAATTCAATATCTTTGCATACGAGATCGGATTCGGACGCCATTTTTTGCGTTGCACTCGTATGGACGGAAGCTTCACGATGGAACTAGTTTGGATGAATTTGGAGACAACTGAAATTTGATCTAAAATCGGACGTCATTCGATTTTAGTTCCAAACTGGAATGCCTCGGCGACAACAGAAATTTCGGTGAGTTAGACTCACCTTTTTGGTTAACCAGTAATATTATATAGTTGATAAAAATTATTGATTGAATGTTTGGATGATTTACTGTTTTATCAATTGGTTTGGATTTATTCCCGCCTCTGGAGCAGATGACCCATATCATATAATTATATAATGATTGTGATGTAGGGGGACAAGTTGGAGGGATCCAACAGAATTTCTCACCACTGTTGATTTTATTTATATATGTGCTGATATATATAAGTTGTGATGTAGGGGGATAGGTTGGAGGAATCCAACTAGATTGCTCGACATTGTTGATTTATTTTCAATAAAATTCCCGTTATATGAATTTTTGGATATGAAACCAGATTTATGAACACTATTGGTTATGACAATGTTTATGTTCAAAAACTGAGACCTAGTAGTGATAGAAAATCAATATCAATATTGGTTGAGCATTTGGTAGCTATTGGCCTCAAATTAGTATTTTAAAAATGCTATAAATTGCCATTTTGAGTTGGAATTGGTTTTTGAGGTAGGAAATGGTTTTAAATCTGGAATTGGGTTTCAAAAATATTTGGCTTAAAAGATTTAACTTCTAATTTACTCCAACCTTTTTGTCCGTCCTTTCTAAGTTATTTATTTATACTTAAATATTATTTTAAAACAATATATTTATACTTAATATTATTTAAAGTTTTTTTTATCAATATTTTAATATTTGAAAATTCGATTATTTAAATAATTAATATGGTTTGGAATTAATAATAATGATTATTAATAATATTTTGGAAATTAATCATTATTATTTATAGTAATGGTAATGATTAATTATTATTGTTTATTAATAATGTTTTGAAATTATTAATTATTATTTTTAAGATGTGTTAAGGTTAATAATTATTATTTATTTATAATGTTTATTATTAATAATTATCATTATATAATAATGTTTTGAAGTAAATGGTTATTATTTATTTATAAATGTTTTTTATACTTATAAATAGAGTTTTATAAATAGATTTGGGTTTTATAAAAGGAGTTTATAAAATGTTTTGGAGACTTAAAGGAAGATAATTACAAGTAAAAAGGGTTTTATAAATGGGTTTATAGATTTATATAAAGAGTTTTATAAATAGTTTTATGGATTTATAAAGAGTTTATAAATGATTTGAGAAATGATTTAGAAATGTTTAGAAATGTTTTTAGATATTATAAAATAGTTTATAAATACTTTTAGAGATTATAAAGGGATTTATAAATGATTTCAGAATTGTATAAAAATAAAAATCTTTCTCTGCTTTGCGAATATACTTATACAGTTGCGATAAGCATATAAATACATTTTCTAAATTGTGAAAGTGTTATGTTTGTGAATATACTTATATCACTGAAATAATTATATGGATATTTCCCAAGTATTGGAAGAAGTATAAAGGATTTAGAGACATATCTTTGTAAAAGTATTTTGATGCAAATATTTACAAAGTGATTTAATTTAAGAAATGATTAATTAAAGAGGCTAGTGGTTGCTTATGTGCTTAACCGAAGTTGGTTTTCCCTTTTGAAATAAATCCTTGATTTGGATGTTTGTTTATTCGATAGTTAAATAACCGACTATCGAATATGGACCCAAAAAGTAACTTTGGAAATATCTAGGAGAAACACGTGAGTTATATGGCACAGTCATCTCCGATGATGCTGTACTATGCATATAATCTTGTTTTGTTCTCTTAGGACAAATGATAAGGAAATCCGTCCAGTAACGATTAGGAGGTGACCTCCACTCTTATCTTTGACTGTTTATTTCCTAAGGAACCAGGGTTGAATTTACCGGAAACTATCGAGTGTTGTTTCGAAGAGATCGGGATCAGTTAGGTTATCCGAAAACCACTTCGATCAAATTCAAGTGTTTCGAAGTAAAGACATCTTGAAGATGATGAAATTGAAGATGGAGCTCTCAAGCTTTTCGTTTAGTCCTAGAACGAACTTGTATGGATGAATGCTGGCATTGCATGGTTGCCTGGAGGGCAGTTTTAGCATTCCAAGTGAGAAGTTCTATATAAAAGGTAAAACATAGCCTCAAGCCTAATCAACCCGGAATGAATAAAATAAGGGTGATGCAGCAGGGCAAAGTGGGTCGCTCCCAAGTAGGGTATGATCATCCCTATCTAGAGTCAATATTATCTCTCATTTGTATGCTTCAGGGCCCATTAATGGAGAGGTGATCATATTCAGTATTACCAGTCAAGTGGTAGGCCAGTTCTGTGTTGGTAGGTGATCCCGACGAGGTCCTCAGTGATATTTTATCTAGAGATGCACTGTGACGGGCGATACCCCAGTAGCCCAGTCATTTTATGGAATCCATTCTCCAATAAGCGCTGTATGGACTTAGCTGTGCCCAACTATGCTGAAACGTGAGATGCAAGAATTTTAGCTATTTTCATATTTTACTTGGACCCCTAGACATTATTAGAATATCAATAGATTTTCTATAGAAAGTTTTTTTATTATCGTAAGGTAAAAACCCATCTGTGTTTATATGCAGCATGGTCGTACAAGATATCTTTATTTTCAAAAGATTTTTGAAACATTAAAATTCAACTGGGTGTGTTTTTCTCATGTTGGTTTTCTAGATTGACTCGGGTGTTATTTTATTATAATGCTTGGGTCAGACCGAGCATATTACAGATTTAGTTTGGATGCTTTGGAGCTTCAAGAGATAAGCTAGAGACCCAGAGATGTATTCGCGTATATGGTTATTTTTCCGTTGCATTCAATGTTGTATTTATTAGCAAATGTGAGGATGGGCTATTATAACCATCCGGGTTGAAATAGGTTAGTGTACCCTGATTGATGTATGTATATTACATTTCTTCTTTGTGTAAAGATGGTTGTATATTATAGATTATTTGTTAGGCTGTGAGATTCTGTGTTGTTTTTTTCCTTTTTCTTCCTTCTTTTTCCCTCATAATTGGGTTTTCCGGCATTCGATTGCTTGGCACGCAATACAGTGGACGTATTAGTGTTGATTTACAAGGGTCGAAAATCCCGGCTGTTACAACACTATTCTCAATAGATGTATTGATGTCATTTCTTAGTAAATCTCGGCAAGGAACATTTATGGATATATATATATATATTCATTTTTTATGGTTATGAAATGTTCATAACTACAATCGATAAAATGCTTCTTCTAGGGATTTTCTACTTATATATATATATAATGTAATTAATTCATTATATATATGTATAACAACATATACACACGAAAAATGAACCAGATGCATATATCATTTCGAACGATTCTTTTATAAGAGTTAAGTTATGTAATAAATTACATAATTTCCCTAGGGTACACTCTTAACTCTACTAATTTCCTATTTAAACTAAGGGCTGATTATGGTGCCTTATACCCATACCTTCGGGTCTACCTAAGCTAGAGTCCAACTGAGAAGGGGTCTTAGTGAATGGATTTGCATATTATTATTTTGTAGTTACTTTTCGATAATGCTTCCCCATTATCGATAAACACTTTCATCTCATGTCCATTACAGAGAACATATCTTGATTTCTTATCAAGCTATTGGTTCCTATTTTAATATATATTGCATTATTGAAATCACAATACATTGTTAGATTTTTAATTCCTAGCCCTCTTATAAATTTACACATTTATATACTGCTTCCATTGTGGCGTTACTCAAGGTGATATAACTTAGCCTTTTGATTTGACCACAAACTCCCATCTAAAGCATTTTCAACTTAAAGCTCTTTAATTAAGATTGAATATGAATTTAAGATTGACTTTGCTATTTACGATATCACTTATGAAGTTCAAGCCTGAACACTCCTTCATAAGGAGTTCATTATTTCCATATACAACTCTATAGTATTTTGTAAATACTCAGCAACACTCTTAACTACTGTATGCGAGATCTAATATACCCTATAATATAGCATATGTGATGGTCCCTATTACTGATGCATAAGGGATCTACATCATATGTTCGATATTAAACATTTTTATATGGTGTTTGTTTCTGTAGATTGGGAAAATCCCAATATTCTCTTGTACCAGGCATAAAAGATGTCTTTATCAAATACTGCATCGAGAACTAAACAGCCATACTAAGCTGATTTTTAACATAGGCACATTGTTACTAATCAGTAGTATGTTGTTTACTTGTTGTATTAGAAATATTTTAGTACCTTTTAATTTTCTTTCTCAAGGACACACGCTTCCTCTGCATTTTGATAGAAAATCAAGCTATTTGATATGTCTATCAAAATACTCGCTCAACTCCTATGCTTGTAGGATACCATTATTGTATTAGGTCTTGAATCATATCCAAAAGTATACAAACCATCTTATTGCTCCCATTGACTTCAAGACACTTTGGTTGTTATTGTCTCTTCAAAATCATTATTTAGAAGTTCTATTTCAACATCAATGTACCAAAAACCCAAAATCAAGTTGTTGATAATTGCTTGTAGAATTCGAATGGACTTAAGCATGTTGACTAGGGCTGTCAATTTCCTACACGACCTGAAACACAACCCGAAACCCGTACGTAAATTTGCAGGTTAACCCGACCCGTTAATTTGGCGGGTCATTTTCGGGTCAACCCGAATTTGACCCGTTTATAAACGGGTGGGTTTCGGGTTGACCCGCTAACCCGAAATTGACCCGTTAACAACCCGTTTATACTTATATAGGTTGACCCGACCCGTATACGACCCGACCCGTTTATGACCCGTTTGTACCTTATACGGGTTATACGGGTTGACCGACCCGTTTACGACCCGTTCCGACCCGCTTACGACCCAATTATACCTTATACGGATTGACCCGACCCGTTTACGACCCGTTTACGACCCGTTTACGACCATTTAAACCTTATACGGGTTGACCCGACCCATTTACGACCCGACCCGATCCGACCCGTTTATAATCGGGTTACACGGGTCGGGTCGGGTCAACCCGTTTATAAAAGGGTCGGGTTCGGGTTGAGCTTTTCTGACCCGTTTAATAAACGGGTTGACCCGACCCATTTAAAATCAACCCGAACCCGACTTGACCCGACCCAAACCCGACCCGACCCGACCCATTGACAGCCCTAGTGTTGACTAGCGAAATTACTTCATTAATTTCAACGTTTGAATCGATGAAGTCATTCTCTATCAGCACCATTTTGTATATTTCCAATTGTATCGATTTTTTCTCGATTACAACAGTTTTTTCTCAATGAAATGTAATAGGAATTCAAAACATTTTTTGAATTACCAGTAGTCTTGCATAAAGTAAACCTAGTTACAAGTATATGAAACTTATATGTTCATAATGTAAATTGGACAACCTTATATTTTAAACTATTCAGGATTGGTGATCCTTCCTTATTCATATATTATATGAAAACACAAAATGTGCTTTTAGATGAATTAAATTTAACATATGTACTTATTCTCAAGTATATATCCTTATCGAAAGAAGTAACTCAACTTTACTCATTATCGATCGTACTTTGCCCAACAAATTCTGGTTACTTCTTATCAACATATCATTATGTACCATAGGTAGGAGTGACTTTTGAGATTGAATTTTCTTTTCTTTTAGATACTACTGGAAGTCCTTTTCAATATAGTCATATATTTGATCAAATTGAATCGTTTTATTCCTTTTGCATGTTTTGATTTCTACTTCCATTTATATTCTATGAAATTATCATAGATACCTAACTTGTGTATCAAATATGCATGTTCGTATCTTCGATAATTCATCGCTTAATTTAATGAAGTAAATGGATCTGCCTTAGGTATTACATGAATTCAAACTATATACATACAGATGTATTAATTTGATGAATTTGTTAACTCTTTTGTTGCTCCCATCGAATGGGTGCTTTGCTCATTGTAATTTGAGATACAATTCAAAAATATGATTCATAATAACATGATTAAATAATTATTTCTTAAATATATGGCTTATCTATAGTCCAAAATTTTATTGTTAAATATTTTGGATGGTTCTTTCCTTTCTATAGCTAACACATCACTATTGTTATGAAAATAAATACCATCATCGAAATGCTAAAGTGTAGATTTATTTTATAACGAATGTTCATAATAAAACAAGCTATTCAATTTCCAGCCAATAAAAAAATAGTTATTATTTCATAAGTACATGAAAGTAATATTTAAAAACTTGATGCATCCACTAGTAAATGTCATATGGTATGCTCCCACTATTTCAGCTGTTATAACAACAACGTTTGAAATACCAAGCTCTATCCATCCACTTACTAAGGGCTGTTTATTTCCTTTATCATAACTACTTTACAACTGGGAGTTTTAGGTCAAAAACCTTGAACTCAAAGAAATAAATTTTTATAGACACCAATTTACTGTAAGAAAAATACGTTTGGAAATAAATCATATATCTTATTCCCTTATTAAGCATCTACAAATATTATAACCAATTCATGTTTTCGCTATATCTTCATAAAGCAGAAGTGAACATTCACTCTTTTCATCCAAAGCATGCCAGTATTATTCCTATTCTCAAATGTTCCTCTTTCTTTTTCAAAAGGTCAAACCATTCTAAAGAGAAATCATTTACTAAAGACTACACTGGATTCTTTATAGAAACACATTCGACCATCTTTAACATTTAAGAATATTTAATAAGTTGCACTTTATATAAACTGGTCAAACTAGCATTGTTATCCACATATTTTTCAGTCATCAAATATGCTTGAGAAGTCATCTAGGGATAAAAAGAAGCTAAGTCCATAGGAAGATATCAAAGCATTAGAAAAGTAGGTATTGAGCCAATAGATTCATGGTGATATGTTAAGCTTTCAGACCAATGATACATCAAACCTCTAGAGACAACATACCGAGCCTATAAATGCATGACGAGTAAATGCATTATCATATATTGAGCTTCCAAGTCACTGCGTAGCAAGCTTCTAGCAACCATAAGGAGGTATTGAGCATCTAATGTAAAAGTAGTTATTGAGCCCCAACTTAAAAGTTAAATAGCTTAAAGGAATCGGTGAATATCGAATTACATGGGTTGTCGAATTTGAACACAGAGAGGTTGTCAAATCTTTATAACTGTAGGAGGCAGTGTCGAGCCTTAACAACCATAAGGGTTGTCGAGCACCTAAAGCAGAGGTGGTGTTGAGTCCTTATGACAATAGGGGTATCGACCACTCAAGCAACTGGCAATTTCCAACAAGGGGTGAAATGATATCGAATCTCTAGGGGATATCGAGTCACAATAACATTAAGCATTACCAAGCATCCATATGTGAAAGATGATGTCGAGCATCAAACAATGGATGAGGGTATTGAGTTTCTAAGGATGACAAGCATATGCTACAATAATTGTTATCAAGCCTATACAACAACAAATGTAGTTGAGCAACTACAAACAACAGATGATATTGAGTCTCTACGAGGAAGTAGTACCAAGTTTCTACAAACCGAAGAGATAGCAAATTCTAAGGGAATGATGAGCTTCAACAGTGGTAAAGGATTTCAATTTTTTACAAGCGGTGAGGGGTGCCGAGCCTTAGAAGGCCTGAAGGATGTCAAATATCAACAATGTGAAAGGGATATCGAATATCAACAATACAAAGAGGATGTCAAATATCAACAATATGCAGAGATAGCGAGCATCTAGTTCAATAGACATATGTCAACCATCCCGCATGTTTTCCATCTCTATAAATAGACCCCCCTTTCAACATTTAGAGGGAGCAAATCATTTCTGTCTCTACTTCTCAATTATAAGTTGTAAACCTTAAATTAATTTGGGGATTTTTAGAGCCGATTTCAACTCTTGTAACTTTTTGCATATAAGGACTTGGACAACAAACTTTGCATAGGATAATTCCCTCGAATGTGTATATTTGACTATTATTAAATGATGGACATGCATATGAGCTTATCTTTGGACTTGGACTTGAACTTGGACTTGCATATTATTTTGCACAAGGCCACTTAAGCCCTTATTTAAATTGAAGTTTACCTTGTATATCACCAATTATGCCCATTGATATATGGACAAGGGACTATAACATATGTGAATTGCCTATTTTACCTCTTACCATACAAACAAAGAATTATTGCATATTTACGTAATTCTCTTATTTTACCCTTGTTAATTTGACTTGAACATTTGTACAAAACCAAAAGGGTATAATTGAAACATTTTTAAATAATGCTATTTTGTACAACATCTTGGGTGTTGAGCCAATTTTTTGGTTTAACAAGAATTTAATGATCGAATTCCTAGGTCTATCTTATAGCTCTTGGTGTAGTTCTCTATCTAGCACAATAGGATCCTTATTATAATCCATCATAATTAATACACAATATCGCATTATAGTTTATTTTCTCATTTTGAATGAAACATATTTATCAAGATCTAGTATAATATGAATGTGACCGTTTGCCATATAGATATGTGATCAAATATAGATCAAATATCCATATTCCTATGCTATTTTAGAGTTCAAAAGCAAATTAACACTTAATTGACAAAGGCATAAATATTTTAATGGTAATATAACCTTGACTCTTACACGGATCTTGAAGTGACATCATGCAAAAAAGCTTTATTGGTACATATATTTTACATTTCATTTTCAATTCTTAATTCATTTCATTTAGTATAATTTAATTGATAATCAATTTGATCAATTATATTAACTACGCCTATTTATTTTAGGAGATTGTTTTAATATCACATTTGTTCACATACTTATTAGATTAGTTTATTATATTTAATAAGGCTCCAACTGAATTTGACATCTCTAAAAGAACGCTAAATAGATACACGAATTTAATAAATTCCTTCAGTGGGTGTTATGATCCGTTCATTATATTAGTATGACATTGAGGTTGCACAGCAAAAAGTAGTCCCAATAAATGGTATATAACCCATTACTAGTTATATTTTGCATATAACTCCTAACCTAGTTTTAACTATGCTTAAAATCATCTTCATGACCTTGAGGTTGCTCAATAAATCATAAAATACGTTACATGCACAAATTCCAAGGTGGAGTTTTAGTAACCCCTCGAGGTTGCTCAACAAGGTTGCAAAAACATTCTAATATTTCTATGGATGTGTTATCCTGCCTTTTAGTAAGGCCGTGATACCGTAGATTTGACTAAAAACGAGTAGTTACCAACCTTGAGAATCAATGATATACAAGACTATGAATGATGGTCGAGCAGATTTAGACTTGGTCCTGATCACGGTGCAATCAATATGAAGTGACAAGGAAGGCCTCATGAGGCTACCTTTTGAATTTCAAGTCAATCAGAGTTCGTACGCTCGAGTTATGGACAAATGAAGAATTTATATGGATTGATCTAAAACGATTCATAAAACGGTGCAAATCAACGATGATTGATCGATATCTCAGAATCTACAAAGACAATTCACTTGAAACTTTCAGAGCCTTAGTAAATTGAGGAGTGGAGCCCATAAAAACGATCGCACATAAATACCTCAAGAAATGAAGATATCCGATCATTATTTGCCGATCCTTCATAACGATCGGTGAACATTCCAATTATAGCAAAGGTTGATCCATAACTCATAATCTACAGCTCAGATTGACTTCATATTTTAGGGACAAGTTTAAGGGGCATGTGGGACCCTCCAAAAACGAACGCATGTAAATTGAAGGAGAAAATAAAGATCGGCTAAACTTTGGATGATCGTTTCAAAATATCGAATTAGGGCCACCGATCATTATGGTGGGCCCCTACGGGTCTAGAGACTCTTCTTACAAAATTTCAGACCAATCCATGCACGTCTTCTCCTATAAATATAGCGGCCATTCTCCATAAAGAGGGGCCTTCTTTCTGCTGCATAGGCTATGCCATTTCTATTTTTCACTCTTGTACTAATGGATCCTAGCTGATCCAAACATTCTTAATCAAAATCAAATGGAAGATCAATAAAAATATGAAGTGGACGTAGGCGAAGATTGCCGAACAACTATAAATCTGTGTGTTCATTTATTTTTTTGCTATTTTTTAATTTCATCCGTCGTTTAATCTCTACGAGATTCTATTGGGTGTTGATGCCCATTTTTGGAGTAAGCATTTTGGTGCTTTCATTGAGAGATAAATTCTCAGCTTGATTGTATCTTATCTTCTACTGGTGAATTTTCATGTTCGCGAGATAGATCTAGCTTTCGACTGACAAAGTTTCCTATTCTACTCAGATTTGAAAGAGATCTACAAGGAAACTAATAGCTATGGCCAGAGGAGCCAAGTATACTTCCCTTGCCGAAGAAGGAATCATGATATTAGTGATCGATTAGGCACATGGTTGATCAATGTGCATACATTTTCAAGTTTTGAAGCATCTATGACCGATCATTTTTTCCGACTGATCGTTCTATACGATTGTTTCTCTACGATCATTCCATACAATCATTTTTCCACAATCATCCCGATGTGATTTATACGATCGTTATTTCTGATCAATCGTTTTTTTGTACGATCGTTTCTCCATGATCGTCCCACTCACCGACGTAAATTATACCGATCGTTCCAACATCGCCTCACCGACTGTTTTTTCATCGATCCTTCCATATGATTGTTCCACTGCTATGTGGATTTACATTGACCATTTTCACATTGATCGTTTCTAGATGATCCTTTCCAATCAATCATTTTCTACTATAATCCATAACCTATGTGCGGTCCATACCAACCGTTCCTATACGATCACATCGATCGTTATTTTCACTGATTATTATTTCCAACGATCATTCCAATAGATGGTTTCAGCGATCATTCCAGTTAACATTTTCCCCGATCGCTCCAGTAAACATTTTCACCGATCATTCCAGTTAAAGTTTTCACCGATCGTTCAAACTACCATGGTATTCTAACCGATCGTTACTACAACCGATCGTTCCACCGCTTTGGTATTCTAACCGATCGTTTTCAACCAATTGTTGTTTCAATCGATCATTTTCATTACACCGATCGTTTTTCAAAAAAAAAATTTCGGGTACAATCCAAATTTTAAGAAACTCATATGGCAGTGCCCCCGTGTCATAACATAGTGCCCGAACTCGTGTTGCAGCGCAGTGCCCCCGCATTTTGTATTCAAAACTCAACTTAAAGATGGTGCATTCTATCCACTTCCCTGACGTCCTATGATTGACCGAGGCATAGTGGATCAACTGGTAGCTTCTGAATTACAGCCAAGGATTGGACAAGGAGTTGCTACTCAAACAGAAGTCCCAAAGGAAGAAGAATCAAGTTGATATGACAAAAACTAGGATCGATTACTAGATTAAACTTCCAGGGTGGATTGCAACTGCCCACGATTGATCAGCTTCCAAACACTAGAATTTACAGCTATGGTCGTCAAAAAACTCACTTCAGGGTTGACCCGAAGCAATGACCCATCTGACTTAAAGCAAACCCAAGAAACTCTGGCCCAGAGCCAAACTCGGGTAAAACCAAGATTTTCCTTAAGCAAACGCCAATATATCTCCAAGTATCGTTCTTCACAGATCCAACACTTCAAATTCTGCGACTCCAAGCAAACCAGTTGTTGACTCCATGCAGATAGCAGATTTTCTCGGGTCTGACTTCAAGTAAATCACCACCAATCCGTCAATACCAGTACATATCGCTTTGCTCATAACTCGACATACAGACTCCAAATGACTTGAAACTTGGTTTGCAACCTCAAGAAGCCTTCCTTACTACCTTATTTGGATCACACTCCATTTGGGTGAAAGTTTGGGGATGTCACCGATTAATGACCCCATCCTAGCCGATTCGCCACTCGGTCGGCATTCTCAACCATTCCAATATTGGAAAACCATGCATACATCATTCACAAGCATTACAAGCAACCGTAACTTAAAAACGGACTGACGACGATTGGAGCATCTCCCCAATCGAAACCTATTCGTCGAAGCCGTTCAACGTGCAGAATATCCTTGGAGATTCATTGTGCCAACCAAGCCAGCTTATTCTGTGAACATAGACACCGAGAACATCTCGTGAAGTACAGGTGGCACAAGGATCCCGCCAGAGCGACGGATGCCATCGAATTCAGATGTTTTCCCATATTCCTCGAAAGAATAATGATCGTGCGGTTTATGCAGTTACCATCCATCTCCTCATTCAATTAACCGAATTAGAAGTTTATCAAGCAATTCAGGATGTATGCGACTCACACTAAGGATGTGATGTCATTGTCCAATTTATTCTAGATGTCAGGTGAGCCGCTCAAAGACTTCCTATAGAGATTCAACGTCATTGTCACTAAAGTGAGCAATCCTAATGAGAATATCATACTGATGGTGTTGATAAGGGGAATCGACCCCAAGACAAATTTTTGCGACTGACTAGGAGAAAGAACGATGCAGGCTGGTTGGCAGAAGGAATTCAAAGCGAGGGCAGCATTGAGGCCTTAGATGAGGACTCATATTCTATGAGACGAGCCAGAATCACAAAATTCGACTCATATACTCCTTTGAACGATTCAATCAAAAACATCTACTTAGAGACCCACGACTCGAAGCAGTACTTGAAACCAACCTCGAGAGAGCCTACTGAAACCAAGGAGAAGTCTAGGAAGTATTGCATACTTCATGATACAAACGGTCGTAACACTAGCAATTGCAAACACCTTCGAGATATGGTCAGAAAGCTGATCCGAAAAGGAAAGCCTCAACAATATGTTCAAGCACCATAGAATGACGAGCAGGGAACATTAGATCAATAAAGAACTTTGATTACCAATTGGACCGCTTACGGTCGACTCCAGCTGAGAAAGGCTGGGCGAAGTGGAATAGCGAGTATACAATGCTGTTTCACTTATCAATAAGATTTATTTCAATTTCAGTTATGTTGTGAACAATGACCAACTTGAACAAAACTACTTCCAAACGATGCAGGTGACCAAGTACTTAGAGTTAGGCACCAACCAATCTACACTGACCATGATCGGACCTTTGGAGTTTCATCAAGACGAGTGTGATTCAACCGCTCATCAACTGCCATATGCCCATGGCTCAGGGACGAGGACTCGAAATGGAAAGTGGGTGTGACTTGACCATCCACTTCCTGCCCTGTACTCGATTCTGACAAAACATTTATCCTTACTCAGAGCTCAACAAAGTCAGGACCCAGTGAAAAATGGACATGATTGTTCGCCCACTCATCAACTTCCGTGCCTGACTTGAAGACCGGAAAAACACTTGGAGTGGATGCAACCCGACCATCCACTCCTCAGCTCATACTTTAAGTTCGCCAAAATACTTATGCCTCTCTGAAAGCTTAGCAAGACTGGGGTCTAACTAAAGTGGATGTGATTTGACTGTCCACACATTAACTCCTACCCTTGACACAGAAGGCAGTTTGGGAGGCCGACTGACTATTTACTCATCAATCACCACCCTCGGCATGAGGACACGACTGCAGCTTGAGGTGGATGCGACTTGACCATCCACCCAATAACTCTCTACCTCGACTTGCCAGGAAGACTATGAAGCCAATTGTATGAGACCTGACCGTCCAACCCAAGCATGGATGTGATTCAACCATCCATCGCCTACTCCCTTCCTTGACTTGACAATAAGAGCTACAACCACCAAGCGGATATGAATCGATTGTATCACTTGCCAAGTTTTGTCTGTAATGCTGGTGGCAGAATTCCATTCCATGAATGAATTTGATTTGACCATTCATTCAATAACTATTACCTCGACTTGACAGATGGAGTATAAATCTAAAACGGGTATGACTGACCACCTATCATATAACTCTAGTTCCCAGAGCGTGGGCTGGAGTATAAATACAAAAAGCTGGATGTGGTCCGACCATCCATCGATCAACTCTAGTTCCTAGAGAGTGGAATGGAGTATAAACACAAAAAGATGGATGCGGTTGGACCGTCCATTGACCAACTCTAGTTCCCAGAGCATGGACTGGAGTATAAACACAAAAGGATGGACACAGTTCGACCATCCATCGATCAACTATAGTTCCTACAGTGCGGACTAGAGTATAAACATAAAAAGGTGGACGTGGTCCGACCGTCCATCGATCAACTCTTGTTCCCAGAGCGCGGACCGGAGTATAAACACAAAAAGATGGATGCGGTTCAACCATTCATCGATCAACTCTAATTCCCAAAGTGCGGAGTAGAGTATAAACATAAAAGGATGGACGCAGTTCGACCGTCCATCGATCAACTCTAGTTCCCAGAGTGTGGACTGGAGTATAAATACCAAAATATGGATGCGGTTTGACCGTCCATCGATCAACTCTAGTTCCCACGGTGCGGACCAGAGTATAAACACAAAAAGATGGACGCGGTCCGACCGCCCATCGATCAACTCTAGTTCTCAGAGTATGGAATGGAGTATAAACACAAAAAGATGGACGCGGTCCGACCATCCATCCACCAACTCCAGTTTTCAGAGCATGGTCGGGAATGTAAATACCATAAAACAGTGGACGCGGTCCGACCGTCCATCCATCAACTCCAGTTTTCAGAGCATGGTCAGAACTATAAACACAAAAAGTGGACACTGTTCGACCATCCGCTCTCCAACTCTTCCCCCTGGCTTGGTGGCAAAGACACAACTCAAAGTGGGTGTGGTCCAACCATTCGCTCCCTTGATCAGGCATGGAGTTCGACAAAACACTCATCTCACTCCCAAGGCTCGGCAGAAGCAAGATCTAAATGAAAGTGGATGCGGTACAACCGTCCATGCATCAACTTCTACCCCGGATACAAGAGGCAGTTTGAGAGCCTAAGTTAAATTGGATATAACTCGACCATCGGCTAATCAGCTCCTTCCCACAATTTAACATGAAAAACTCCAAGTAAGAGTGAACGTGATACGACCGACCACTCTTCCATTGCCGCCCCTCACTTGGGGGCAGAAGAAATGACTAAGGAAAATGTGGTTTGACCATTTTCTAGAATAACTCTAAGTCCCTAGAGTGTGGACAAGAGTATAAACACAAGTTGGGTGCGATTCGACCACCCTTCAACAAACTCTTATCCCCAAAGTGCGGATATGGGCATAAATAAATAGATGAGTGCGGTTTGACCACTCACTATTCCATAAACTCCGACTTGAACTTGACAAAAGGAGTATAAACTCACTACGGATGGAATTCGACCATCCATGAACTAACTCCGCTAACCGAAGATTGGGGGAAAAAGTACAAACAATTAAAAGTTGAATACGACATCTCACTATAGCCCCGACTTGGTGATCTTTACAACTTAAGGCAACGACCGCAAGGAGGCCTTAATACAAAATCAATCGAAACGACGTTCGAAGTTACAGGAGATCGACTATACCGTACCATCGGGTTGACAGGCAATGTTGATCTAAGCTTTCTATATTGGGCCGCTGGGTCGACGGCCAATATTGATCCACACTAACCACAAATGGATGTGGCCCGAACATCCATCGAATAACTCCGGTCACCAGAGCATGGATTGGAGAATAAACCATGAATGAGTGTGAATTGATAATTAATTCTCCAGCACCCTCCTTCGATCTGTCAGGAGGAGTATCAAACTGGACGAGCATGACCTGACTGCAACTGAGCCAATTCTATCCCTAGATCCGACGGGAGAATATGAATCAAAATGGACGTAACTGACCGTCTAGCTCCAAATGAATGCATCACGGCCGCTCAATCGTTGACTCTTATCTTGATCCAACTAGAAGAGCAATACGAAATGGACGTGACTCGACCTTCCACAAACTGATCCTTGTCCTTTGTCCGATAGGGAGAGCATCAATCATTGATTGGATATGACTTAACCATCTATTCTTCAGGTCCTCGTCCAGAGTATGGTGACATTTGTGCCAAAAGTGGATGAAATTGACCATCCAGTACCTAACTCATGTCCAAATTCCAACGAAGCATCAAAGTCTTCCCCCGGGAAGGAAAAACCAAATTACGCGCGACTCAGCTTTCCCTCTAGTAGCTTGATCCCACGAAACTTGCCTTCCTACTTATCCATGTATGCCCAGACTTGGAGGCACAAGCGAGAAACAAGATGAATGTGAACCGACCATTCATCGATCAACTCTAAGTCTTCAGAGCTTAGGTGGGAATATAAACACGACTAGGACGAGACTTGACCATCCATGCATTATATTTAGCAACCATAGACCAGGGATAAAAATGTGATCATCCAAAGACTAACTGCGATAGCTTAATATTGTGACTCATACCTAGTGTTTACAACGACTCAAGGCTACGACCGAAAGGATGCCTAGAAATTGAATCATCGAACGATGCCCAAGCTCATGGGCAACTGACCATCACTCCAACTCGAATGATGAGAAACGAACCGCTAGTACATTGAATGAAAAGCGCGTTACTCAAATATACAAGCAGATTCAAACTCAAGCAAGAGCCAGCTATGTAGCTGCGCACAACACGAGACGGTGCCTTACTCGACACTTGATTCAATGTGCTTCTAAGCCTGATTTTCAACCATTTGCAGATAATCGCTCAAAGAATTTAGAACCCTACACTATCAGACTCAATAACTCATGACAAGACTCTTGGATTCAACCGAAGTGACCATCATCATTCACCATTCCAACCGGATTTCACATCCATTGTTACACGAAATAGTTACATTTGAACTCAAGGAATCCAAGGCTGCACCCACTGAGCTAACGATCAACATTATGGTCAGCCATGGTGACCCATCACAGGTACTGAAGATTAGGTTACAGCTTAGTGCAACGATGATGAAGGAATTACCTTGCTTTCCCCGAACGAATCTTGATGTGTTCGCTTGGACCCATTCTGACATATGTGTGATCTCACCACTATCACAAGCTATGCATTGAACATCGACCAAAGGCATGTTCCGGTGAAACAAACGCAACGCGGCATGGATTCGGAAAGATTTGCTACACTTAAAGAGGAGGTGGATAAACTCAAAAACAATGAATTTATCCGCGATGCCCTCTACACAAAATGGGTATTCAATCTAGTTCACGTAAAAAAAACTGATGGACACTAGCGGACATACGTCGACTACTCTGACCTAAACAAGGAAGGCCCACAAGATAGCTTTCCACTTTTGAGGATCGACCAGCCGATAGACTCAACCGTTGGATATTAACTGCTTTCATTTATGGGTTTGTACTTCGGATGCAACCTGATCCTGATGCACGTCCTCGACCTGGAGCACACCAACTTCATTACCGATCTAGGGTTATATTGTTATGTTGTGATGCCATTTGAACTAAATAATGCTGAAGCTACCTACAAGAGACTAGTCAACCGGATGTTCAAAGATTAGATCAGGTGATCGATGAAAGTATATGTGGATGATGTGCTCATGAAGTCATGATGATCAAATGACCACATCGATGAATTAGTAGAGATGTTCAGTTTCTCCAAAAATATGGAATGAAACTAAATCCTTTGAGATGCTCTTTTAGCGTTGCGTCAAGGAAATTTTGGGGTTTCATCGTCAACTCTCCCGGAATCGAAGCCGATCCCGAGAAGATTCAAGCAATTCGAAACATCTAGGTACCGAAGACGATTAAGCAGGTACAGAGCTTAAATGAGAAGGTTGCTGCCCTAAGGCGCTTCATCTCCAGGGCCACAGATAAGTGTATTCCTTTCTTCAACTTGACTAGGAGAGGGAAAAGGAACTTTGAATGGATCCAGAATTGCATAGTTGCATTTCAAGCTCTAGTAGATCACTTAGAGAGACCTCCCATCCTATCCAAGCCACTGGATCATGAAGACTTATAAATCTATTTAGCGGTGTTGGTACATGCCATAAGTGCCACACTGTTACGTGAAGAGAATTAGATCCAAAGGACTATATATTATGTTAGCAAGCGATTGATTGGTGCTGACAGAAAGTACCCAAAGCTGGAAAAGCTCGCGTACTGCCTATTGATTGCGCAATGAAAGATTCGCCATTATTTCTAGGCTCATCCCATCAACGTCCGGAAGGTTGCTCAAATGGAATATCGAGCTAAGCCAATTCGATATCACTTATCTCCCTTGGAGAGCTATCCAGGGACATACATTGGCGGACTTCATAGCTGAATTCATTACACCAGACGAATCTTTGAAGAGCAGTAGAGAACCAACCAATCGATGGAAAATGTACACGGATAGAGCATCAAACGATCAGTGTTCTGGCGCCAGAGTCATGTTAGTAACTCCTGAGGGAACAATCGATCTGCTACACCTTGAAAAACTCCCCTGCAATAAATTGCAAAGCTGAGTATGAAGCCTTGATCATCGGGCTTAAATTTGCCAAAGAAATGGAAGTGAAACATTTACAAATCTTTTATGATTACCGGTTAGTAGTATGCCAAGTCAGGGAAGATTATCAGACTAGGGGGCAACAACTTGCTCCATATCTAGGCCAGGTCCAAGTGCTACTAGCCGACTTCGAGTTACACCATTACACACATCCCCGGAGATACAAAATGAGAAAGGCGACTCACTGGCCGAGCTGGCCAGTTTCGAGAATTCACAGCATATAGACTTTGTCCCGATTGAAGTACTAGAAGCTCCAAGCATTGACCAGATGGAGATTAATTGGATTCTGGAGATGAGACCGGGAAGGTAGTCATGGCTGACTTCTATCAAAGGTTATCTGCAACAAGGGATCCTTCCCGGATGGAGGAACGAAAATGATAGGTCTTCCACATAGCTTCACGCTACATCATCTAAGAAGCAGTCATGTATAGAAAAGGTTCATTCCCCTACTTCGGTGTATCGCCCATGATGAAATGAAACGAGTCTCGAGAGAATTCCATGAAGGAGACCCGCGATGATCACACCGTGGCGTAAACCCTGACAAAGAAAATACTCTGCAATGGGTATTACTAGCCAACTGTCAAACGAGATGCAGCTAATCATGATAGACAATGCGACGAGTGCTAGATGTTTGCAAAAAATTCCGAGAGCTCCGCCGATGGAAGTTACAGAAATGGTATTGATATTATCGATTCCTTACCGATCTCTTAAGACGAAGCGAAGTACACCATTGTTGCCGTGGATTCCAAATGGGCTGAAGCTGAACCTTTAGCCACGATCACGATGAAGAAAGTAATCAACTTCGTTATCCGGAACATCATTTATCGTTTTGGCCTTCCACGAACCATTGTAACTGATAATGGAACCCAATTCGACAGCGCTTAATTCAAAGACTTCTGCCGTCGACATCATACTGAAAATAGATTTGCGGCAGTTGCTCACCCTCAAGCAAACAGACAAGTTTTGGCTGTGAACAAAATCATAAAGTCCATTCTTAAGAAACTTTTGGAAAAGGCTAAAGGCAAGTGGGTAGATGAACTCGCAACGGCATTATGGTCTTACAGAACCACCCATAAGTCCGCGACTAGCTATGCTCCATTTTCCCTTGCTTACGGCCCTGAGGCCGTAATTCCTGTAGGACTTGAAGTCCCTTCCTACCGAGCGACTTATTACGACCCCTATTTCATTATAATAAAATAAACAAACAAGGAATTGCAATCCAATTGCAGTTAAACTATAATGAATTAGTGACGACTCGTGAGTATATAAACGCATCCAGGAGCCAATGATGATAACTTTGTGCCTGAATGTGCACGTGTACATTCTAAAAGTTTGATTTGTTGAAACCGACAGAAATTGAATTTTCACCTGGAGTTATTAGAGAAAAGACTAGATCAGATAGCCAAAGCTTACTAGCCTCATAGAACCAGAAATAGATAGCAACTGATAGAGAATACAATCCTGAATTTATGCTGTTGGGAATCGACTAATAGTCATGACAAACAGAAAGAAATGCAACTTTCGGTAAAAGTGACTCAATGGAAGGATAACGACCATTTAATAATCTGAATGGAATCTTTTTCGACGATTGAAGCTTACAGCGATTCAAAGCACGTCATGTTTGAACAAGACGTACTTTGGGGGCAAAATGTTATCCCGCCTTTTGGCAAGGCCATGATACTGTGGATTTGACTAAAAACGGGTGGTTACAACCCTTGAGAATCAATGACATACAAGACTATAGACGATGGTCGAGCAGATGCAGACCGGGTCCCGATCAAGGTGCAATCGTTATAAAGTGACAAGGAAGGCCCCATGAGGCTACCTTTCGAATTTCAAGTCAATCAAAGTTCGTACGCTCGATTTATGGACAAATGAAGAATTTATATGGATCGATCTAAAATGATCCATAAAACTGCGCAAATCAACGATGATCGATCGATATCTCAAAATCTACAAAGCCAATTCACTTGAAACTTTCAGAGCCTTAGTATATTGAAGAGTGGAGCCCATAAAAACGATCGCACATAAATACCTTGGGAAATGAAGATAACCGATCGTTGTTGGCCGATCTTTATTTGCCGATCCTTCATAACGATTGGTGAACATTCCAATTGTAGCAAAGGTTGATCCATATCTCGTAATCTACAGCTCAGATTGACTTCATATTTTAGAGACAAGTTCAAGAGGCATGTAGGACCCTCCAAAAACGAACGCATGTAAATTGGAGGAAAAAATAACGATCGGCTAAATTTTGGCCGATCATTCCAAAATATCGAGTTAGGGCCACCGATCGTTTATGGTGGGCACCTATAGATCTAAAGACTCTTCTTGCAAAATTTTAGCCCAATCCATGCACGTCTTCTTATATAAATATAGCGACCATTCTCCATAAAGAGGGGTCATCTTTCTACTGCCCAAGCTATGCCATTTTTATTCACTCTTGTAATAATGGATCCTAGCTGATCCAAATATTCTTGTAATCAAAATCAAATGGAAGATCAATAAAACTATGAAGTGGACGTAGGCCAAGGTTTCCTAACCACTATAAATCTGTGTGTTCATTTACTTTTTCTGCTATGTTTTAATTTCACCCATCGTTTAATCTCTACGAGATTCTATTGGGTGTTAACGCCCATTTTTGGTGTCAACGGGATGATATAAACATCACCTTAGATATTCTATACCATGAGGTTGCTCAACAAACATAGATATCTAAGGTGCTCTATTTATATTATAAATGTTGGAGAGCATTATTATTATCGAATTCATAATTTAATTTTATTGATTATCATCGACTATTTAAGGAAGACGACTATATAACAATTATAACTCATAATATTAAATATCTTTAATATACATGCAATATACACTTCCTTAAGTCTTATGATTTTTATTTATATTGATCTCTCGTTTTGTTTATACATATATTATATATAATTTTAATTATAACTATTATAATTTATTTAAATATACATACATACATACACGTGCATATTCATTTATTAATTAAATAATAATTTAAGTAATTTATAAATATAACATTCATATTTATTTATTAAATTTAAATATATATTTTAAACCCTTTATAAAATTAATTAATTACACATTTAATACAAAAAAAAATTTAAATTTACTTTTTATAACCTTTATAAAATTATGTAATTAATTTATATATTAAAATATGCTATTCAAGTTAACCTAAGACTTAAATAACATTTAAGTCTCCCACAAAGGCAAACCCTAGAAGTAGACCATTTCGATGAGCCAAGTAAGGGCAAGGAGATTGGGAGGTTTTCTACATATAGTGGTCCTTAATTAGAGTAACATTCTCCTTCATTTAAGCACTCTTTCCTACACTTCATCTACTTTGACTTTTTCTTAAGGCAATGCCATTAGTGTTGGTTAAATTATTTACACAAGCATAATACAGGCTCTCATACCATTGTTTACACTGGCAGCGGGGTTATGAGGATGAATTTACAAAAAAAAATCTTTTAATAATTTGCATATGACCATTACTTTGTTTTGTTTAAATAAATATTTATTATACAAATCTAGTATTTTAATTAGTGATATAGGTTTCTTAATATTTATTTATTATTAATGTTTAGATACATATTGTAATGACCCGATATTTCATGCCATTCGCATCCGCACATGTCAGACTTGAATTGCTCAAAATATCAGATTGTTAATTTATATTTGGCAAAAATCAGCATATACAGTAAATAAATCAATCACAAAATCACATGCACAGAGTAATATAACAATAAGCAACGGAATAGATAAATAGTATTTCATGAAGCTACTATATAAACAACAGAGTTTGTAATAAAATACAATAGAATATCTCCAATACACTGTATTCTAGAATATAAACAAATGACAAGTCTGAACGAAACCACTGGATAGCTAAAAACTGAATAGATATAGATGGATCTTCAAGCAAAGCTCCAAATCTCCAAAGGTGAGTCTCAAATACCGTGACACTCAGTCTGACCCGAGCGTAAAGCAAAACACAAAACACTCGAGTCAGGATTAACATTCTTATATTAATAAATTCAACTCAAGTGAAATATCAACTGAAATACAAGTAACTCAGAGGATGTTTGGGATTTCCATCCTCTAAGGATCCGTGGAACTATCTAATATGTAGTAATATACGCTATTATAATATGTCTATAGTAAAGTAAACTATTAAAATAGCATTAAGGCGTTGCCCATATCCCTCTTAACACATTTTATATATTCCCATAGTCTGTACAGTACCATAACTCCCACCGTAAACTGGAGGGCTATCAGAGGGCACTCTATACGTATGGTACAAAACAAACTCATAGAAGGCACGCTAGGGCATGTGAACATGGCACTCGAGGCAATTCCAGAGTAGATATACCAAATGCACTCCCGGACCGGCGGTAACGCATAGCAGCTATTACCGCCCACCTCGTGACACACTCCCAAATCAAAGGGTGCACCCAATCAAATCAAAAAAGCAATAGAATGGTATCGAAGAAATGTATCCGATAGGGGGAATGACCCTACTTGGCCCGATATAGCTCCTGTTTTAGCCACATCAAGCTGACTCACGGGAGTCAGGGCTACGTAAATACCATATAGAATCGTCACCAAACCATCCTACTTCATTCTGGAATCTCCACCACGTACATAGTTGTTAAAGTGTTTTTCGGTATTGGTAGAGAGTATGACAATATCTGATCCTGGTCTCTTTAACAACCAAACGTTATTATAACACTATGGTCATTTCATTTCAAACAATTCATGATTCATATCAAAATATCATATCATTTCAAACTATATCAATTTGGTATCATTATACACTTTAATCATATTCATTTCCAAAATCGTGACACTTTCAAAAATTATAACACTTTCGAGATCGTAACACTTTTGAAATCATAACATTTGGAAATCATAACACTTTGAAACCATAACACTTTGAAATCATAACACTTTCCACCTAAAGAGTTTAGCTGCTGAAAATAGTATATATATTAAAATACTTTATAAATTAAAATAGTTTATATATATAATAAAATACTTTATATAATAAAATTAGTTCCTCCAATTTCGCAAATCGATTTAAATCATCTTAAATTCCAAAATTCAATTTGAATCAATTCTAGTTTAACCATTTCAATTTAAAGTTCAAAGACTCAAGTTTAAATATTCAAATATTTACAACATAAATTTAATTTATATTTCAACATTTAATGTGACGACCGCCCATGACCCCTGCCCTGAACCTAGAGATAGTGCGCTGTAAAGTGTGCCAGGCGACCATGGACGATTGCCAGGGTAAATTAAAACAACAAGATCTATCGTATTACTCACAGCGCATGGACAAAATACAATAGAACATATATATAGTGAAGCTTCACAGAATAGAATCTCATCAATAAAACTTCATAATAGTTGAATACAAACATCTGAAGAGTCAATACAACAAGCCTCACTACATATCACTCAGAGAATACAAAGCAGCGGAACATCCAGTACATATAATAAGAAAATAATATGCAACCCTCCAGCTCGTCTTCGATATCAGCACCGTGGAAAGCATGATCAGCACCTGTCACCTGCTACCTAGTCTACCCGTCCCAAAATGGACGAACAGCCAAAGGCAATAAGAATTAAAAACATAAAGCCTTGAGTCAGACAACAGTCTTAGTGAGCAGTAAATTAACTAACAACATACCAAAAGAGCATAAAGGAAAAAGGAATAGGAATACAACCCTCCCACTCCAACCTCTTTCTACAGTGATAGCCCCCAGACACACACTAAGCAGAAGCAAACATAGCAGAGCATATAATTTAAAGTAAAGCAATTATCACTCGAGTCAAGGGCGATGTTTTCCAAGCACAAACCCCCAAGGCCTAAACCAAGATCAGATAAGCACCCAGAAAATTCCGCTCTTGAGACCGAATGACGATACAACCAAACATCCATGACTCTGGCTATCACTGTTATCATTGCTTCGATATCACCGTTAATTGAATGACCGGCACATTCTTTCAGCCTTCCGTCAAGGGCTAATGGAAACCCCGGTTCTAGACATAACTCCCGCACGTCATCGTGACCCGTGCCTAGGACTATCGAATCTACCCAGAGTACTTGACTACCAATCCGTAGCCTTCAGGGACTATCGAATCTGCCCAACGTACTCTTGCTTTGAGCATGCTAGAACCTTCAACAACGATGAGATCTCAGCCTTCTAGTCATCCTCCTCGACGACTATTTCCATACTAGCTCAAGCGCCTCTCGAGCATCCATTATCCTCAAACTCGAACACTTCACCGAGTTATCAATCTGCTTGGAATGATCCCGTCTGGATTAGACCAAGGCTATCTCATATCATGCTTCGCTTCATCACATCCTCGCAAAGTCTCATCTCAACATCATCATCAAATCTATGCATAAGAGCTTCATCATCCGCTACATATGCCACAAGCAGCTTTTCCCAATTCAAGAGCCTTTCTCTTAGCTTTTGAATCATCTTCGATCTAAATCAAATCATCAATCATCTAATTCATAGCAATCAACCAAGTCAAACAATAATCCAAACAATCAAGCATTCAAATATAATCTAAGTAGACAATTATAACAATAATGGCAATTTCGTAATTAAAGAGTTGAAAGTCTAATAAGCATGAAAACATGAACAATATCTCTATAATCTTGATGAATGAACTTGCATAGGTTAACATGTAGTAAGATGGATGTCAAATCATCATGAACAATGAATCTATACGGATCTACACATGTGATTAGGAAAATGCATGGAAATCACTATTTTAACACCAAATCAAGCCAACGATCCGATATGCTCCTTTGGATCCGTGTGAGAGATAATCACCACTCACCAAATCACAAAAACAACTCAAAAGCAACACACTTCAGATCTGGACAGCGAAGGATCAAACTTGATCTATCACCAATCCGCTTCAAACGATGAAATCTCTCTTCGAAGAATGTAGATCTTCAATCTAAGCTCTTCGATCTTCGATTTGATCCTCAATATGGATGGAAGGAATCACTAGATTAGAGTGGAGAAAAGAAGTGAAGAAGTGTAGAAGTCGAGCTCTCAAAATGGCAGCACTTCGTCGCTTCGAAATCCGGATCCCAAAAAGTGAGAAATGGATGAGTATTTATAGCTGAAATCTCCTTAACTCGTCCGCTTTCTTAAGTCGTCACTCGGAATTAGGTCGTCCATGACCTATAAAGCCACGACCTACGACTTAGAAAAATACCATGACCTAACAGCTTTGCCGACCTATAAACCCACCTGTCTACGACTTACGACTTAGCAGCTAACTCCTAAGTCGCTCATGACTTAACACAGCATATGTGCGCCTTCTCACGACCTGCGACTCAACGACCTACGACTTAAGAATGCGCGACTTAACTGGGTAACTGACCTACGACTTAACACTTAGCAGATCAGCGCCTTCTATGACTTAACAACTTTGGGGCCTAATAGGGGATACGACTTAACCCCTAACGACCTAACTCCTCAGTCTTCTACGACTTAGTACAGACGACCTAAACTTCAACGACTTATGCCATAACCCTTAAATCGTTAACTCTGCTAGGTTGGTAACTCTTAGGTCGGTCAATTCCATAAGTCGTCTAACCGACCTAACTTCTATACAACCTAACTTCTATACGATCTAACTCCTAAGGTCGTCTACTACCATAAGTTGCCAGACCCTATAGGTCGTCCCAAACTGTCATACGACCTAAACCACTACCCCTCTTCCTTAGGTCGTCGCCGACCTACCCCTTAGGTTGTTAACTCGCCAAAACTCATAAGTCACCAACTTTTCCTTAAGTCGTCTATGTCTTAAGTCGGTCACTACCTTAAGTCGGTCACTCGACCTAAGCCACCCTATGACTTAACTTCTATAACTCGTATCTTCCTTAGGTCGCTCCAAAACTCCGATACGACCTAGGACTTAAACTCAGGACGACTTATCACAAATGCGACCAAATTTCAACTGTTTTACGATGTTTCGATCCGTGAAAATACGGGTCGTTACATTCTCTCCCCCTTAGGAATTTCGCCCCCGAAATTCCAAACAAACAAAGCAATCAAAGACTATTCTGCACGCATACCATCCATAGCAATCAACAAACCATGCATCCAATTCTAGCTTAGCATGCAGAATTCTAAAACTAGAACAAGTTACAATATCGTGAGATGACACGACACCTTAGGGCCATACCTTGAAGAGTTCAGGATGAGCTGCTTTCATCCTCCCTTCCACCTCCCACGTACAGTTGTTATCATCATCACTCCATTGTATCTTGAGCAACTTAACTACCTTCCTCCTAAGCTGTTTCGTGTCGGTTTCCACAACACGAAGTGGCTTACGAGGTCTCTTATCGACTGGATCAACTTCGAAATCTTCACAGCTATCAGCAGAAACCACTGTATTCGAGTCGTGCACATACTTCCGTAGATACGATACATGAAAAACATTGTGCACACTCGACATCTTTTCTGGTAACTCCAATCTGTAGGCGAGCTTTCCAATTCGCTCGATGATCGGGAATGGTCCAACAAATCTCAGAGTCAATTTTCCTTTCTTCCCGAATCGAATAACATTCTTCAGTGGAGAAATCTTCACAAAAACCATATCACCCACGACGAATTCCAAATCCTTACGACGCTTATCGGCATAACTTTTCTGACGGTCTTGGGCTGCCTTCATTCGTTGCCGAATGATCTCTATACAATCCGAAGTCTGTCGAATCATCTCTGGCCCAAGTATCAACTTTTCTCTAGTTTCTAACCAACACGTCGGAGAGTTACACGGTCTTCCATACAATGCATCATATGGTGCCATACCAATGCTTGACTGGTAACTGTTGTTATACGAAAACTCCACCAAATGAAGATGATCTTCCCATGATCCTCCGAAATCCAAAATACAAGCTCTAAGAAGATCTTCCAAAACTCTGTTGACTCTCTCGGTCTGACCATCTGTTTGAGGATGATAAGCTGTACTTAAACACAACTCGGTTCCCAAAACTTCCTGGAAGCTCTTCCAAAATCCACTAGTGAACAATGGGTCTCGATCGCTCACTATACTCTTTAGAATACCATGGAATCGAACTATCCACTTAACATACAACTCAGCCAACTTTGATGCAGTCCTAGTCGATCGAACATGAATGAATCTTGCACTCTTAGTCAGACGATCTACGATGACCCAAATCCCTTCATTTCCCGTTCTGGTTCTAGGCAATCCATCAATAAAATCCATCAAAACTTGCTCCCACTTCCATGTAGGAACTTATAATGGCTGAAGCAATCCACTTGGCTTCTTCTGTTCGGCTTTTACCAACTGGCAGTTCATGCACTTGGAAATAAAATTTCCAACATCCTTCTTCATACCTTCCCAGTAGTAGGTTCTCTTCATATCCCGATACATCTTATTTCCACCTGGATGAATCGTCATCTTCGAGTGATGACTTTCCTTCAGAACTTCATCTCTCAATCCATCTATATCGGGAACAACTAGTCGTCCTTGCTACCAAAGTCAACCCTCTCGATCGACCTCGAATCTTTTATCCTTTTCTGGGTCCAATCCAGATTCCAAATTACGGATAATATTGACAATCTTATCATCTTGTCTTTGACTCTCGCCAATCCTCTCCACAAGAGTCGGTCTTATTGATAAGTTTGCCAACATCTCAGGTTCCAATTCACATCTGGGCCTGAAGTCAAATCCAGCTAGATACTCGAGATTTTTCCATTCGGAAAACATGGCTCCCAATCCTGCATGTCTTCGACTTAACGCATCTGCCACTGCGTTACCTTTTCCCGGAGTATACGCCATACCAAAATCATATGATGTTAAAAACTCTAGCCAACGTTGCTGCCGAAGATTCAAATCCTTTTGGAAGAAAAGATACTTCAACGACTTATGATCTGTAAACAACTCAAATCGAACTCCCAATAGATAATGTCTCCACATCTTCAGAGCAAATACAATCGCCGCTAACTCCAAATCATGTGTCGGGTAATTCCTTTCATGCGGCTTCAGTTGTCGACTTGCATACGCAACAACTTTATCCCTCTGCATCAGCACTGCTCCAAGTCCAGTACCACATGCGTCGGTGTAAACCACCATCTCATCATTCCCACTTGGAATAGTCAAAACAGGAGCACTTGTCAGTCGCTCTTTCAGGATTCCAAAAGCTTGCTCACACTTAACATCCCATCTGAACACTTGGTTCTTTTTCGTCAATCCTGTCAATGGTGCAGCCACCTTGGAGAAGTCTTTGATAAACCGTCGATAATATCCTGCTAATCCAAGAAAACTTCTCACATCCGTTGCATTCTTAGGTCTAACCCAATCCTGGATTGCTGCCACCTTAGCGGGATCAACCGCTATTCCATTTCCAGAGATAACATGGCCTAAGAACCTCACTTCACTCTTCCAGAAGTGACACTTCGAAAACTTAGCCTTCAGTTGATGTTTTCGTAAGCTTTCCAAAACAATACTCAAGTGCGTCTTGTGCTTTTCTTCAGTTCTGGAATAAATCAGAATATCATCCACGAACATAAGCACAAACTTGTTCAACTGATCTCTGAACACTCTATTCATAATATCCACAAAATATGCTGGCGCGTTAGTCAATCCAAACGGCATTACCAGCCACTCAAAGAAACCGGATGGTGTCCTGAAAGCAGTCTTCGGCACACTATCCTTAGCCACTCTCAACTGGTGAAATCCCATTGCCAAATCCATCTGAGAAAACACCTTAGCTTCGTGAAGCTGATCAAACAAGTCATCTATTCTCGGTAATGGATACTTGTTCTTCTTAGTCACTTTATTCAGCTCACGATAATCCACACATAACCTCAGCGATCCATCCGCTTTGGTTGCGAACACAACTGGTGCACCCCATTTGGACACACTACGCTGAATGAATCCTTTATGTAAAAGATCATCAACCTGCACCCTCAACTCCTGCTGTTCCCTAGGCGCCATCCGTCTAAGAGGCATCACAACAGGTCTGGCTCCTTCAACTAGATTTATACGAAACTCGATCTCTCTATGCGGCGGTAACCCTTTGACTTCGTCAAAGACATCCTCGAATCCATTTGCGATTGGCACTAATGACAGTCCATCCCGTGGAACAACTAGCGAATACATGAAGCTCATGAAGACGCCTTCTTCATGCTTACATCGTATCACAATCTTTCGCCCCTCCACATTCTCGACTGTCACTTCCAGCCTCTCACAATCAACCTTTGCCGCATACCTCCTAAGCCAGTCCATACCCAAAATAATTCCGAACCCCGCAAAGTTCAGAACAAAACAATCACAAACAAAAGAGCAACCATGACTCGATACAATCAGACCACGGCATAACATACACAAACAAGACGAACCCCCGACTGGATTAGTCACAACCAATGGCCTATCAACAATATCCGGTTCTAAACCCAACCGGCCTACAAGTTCATTACAAACAAACGAATGCGACGCCCCAGTATCAAACAGAACTCTAACTGGAACACCATATAGGCAAAGAGTACCTTGAACCACCACACTCTTTCCTTTCTCTTCAGCGGTAGGAGCTTTCGAAGACGATGGAACAGCTCCCAAAGCATAAGCTTGCACAATCTGCTTGTCCTTCCGTGGTTCTGGACAATCCTTCTTGATATGCCCCGGCTTGTCACAGTTGTGACACTTCATCGGTACCTTTGGATTCTTACAATCCCTAGAGAAATGGCCATTCTGCTGACAATTGTAGCAAGTCACTTCGCCCTTCGGCTTCTTCTGGCCATCCTTACCCTTCTGCTGCTGCTGCTTCCTCTTCTTGTTTCCACCCTGCTGCGGTTTAGACTCTCCCCTGGTCACAGCAACAACAGACCCTTCCTTAGGAAACAGACTCTCATGCCTGAGAGCTTTCTCCTCAAGCTTCTCAAATGAATCGTCCAAATGATCCACCAACTGCCTCCCAAGATAACTGTCCAAGCCTGTCACAAACTTCTCATTCTTTTGATATGCAGATTCAATATATGACCGGGCATACTTGGACAAAGCTTCAAACTCAAAAACATACTCAAGAACTGGTCTTCCTCCCTGCTTGAGCTCCACAAACTTCTTGAACAGAACAGACTTCTGAGCTGTAGAAATGAACTTAGCTTCAAATCTGACTTGGAATTGCTCCCAAGTAATCTCTTCCTCCGGAGTATTGATGGTAATAAAGTTCCACCAATCAGAAGCCCTTCCTTGAAGCTGTCTTGATGCTAACTTCCTCTTAGTTGCATCCTCAATTCCCAAGTCACCAAAGATCCTTCTACAAGCATCAATCCACCTCTGGACTTCAATAGTCGACTCTGTTCCCAAGAAAACCTTTCCTCCAAGAGCAGTGTAGTCCTTACACAACTTAGCAAAATCCACCGGTTTTGGAGTTTGAACTTGAACTCCAACATCCACCGATGGCCCCGGAGCTGGCATCCTTCTCATGATCGAAGTCATCATAGCTTCGAACATAGCAGCATAATCAGCAGCCCCTTCAGTAGCACGGCCTTCCCTAGCAGCTGGTCTCCCTCTTCGACTCATCCTTAATATCTATAAAAAGGAATGATTAGCACACCTTGAGAAACAACTGCATAAAGGACTCAAACTCTACTAAGCTACTATATTATATATAGTAATCATCCATCAAAATACAATTACGTCTCTCATACGTAGTTACGTCAGCGAGCGTTGGGTAAAATCAATTAACCAAAGCTCTGATACCAAATGTGACGACCGCCCATGACCCCTGCACTGAACCTAGAGATAGTGCGCTGTAAAGTGTGCCAGGCGACCATGGACGATTGCCAGGGTAAATTAAAACAACAAGATCTATCGTATTACTCACAGCGCATGGACAAAATACAATAGAACATATATATAGTGAAGCTTCACAGAATAAAATCTCATCAATAAAACTTCATAATAGTTGAATACAAACATCTGAAGAGTCAATACAACAAGCCTCACTACATATCACTAAGAGAATACAAAGCAGCGGAACATCCAGTACATATAATAAGAAAATAATATGCAACCCTCCAGCTCGTCTTCGATATCAGCACCGTGGAAAGCATGATCAGCACCTGTCACCTTCTACCTAGTCTGCCCATCCCAAAATGGACGAACAACCTAAGGCAATAAGAATTAAAAACATAAAGCCTTGAATCAGACAACAGTCTTAGTGAGCAGTAAATTAACTAACAACATACCAAAAGAGCATAAAGGAAAAAGGAATAGGAATACAACCCTCCCACTCCAACCTCTTTCTACAGTGATAGCCCCCAGACACACACTAAGCAGAAGCAAACATAGCAGAGCGTACAATTTAAAGTAAAGCAATTATCACTCGAGTCAAGGGCGAAGTTTTCCAAGCACAAACCCCCAAGGCCTAAACCAAGATCAGATAAGCACCTAGAAAATACAGCTCTTGAGACCGAATGACGATACAACCAAACATCCATGACTCTGGCTATCACTGTTATCATTGCTTCGATATCACCGTTAATTGAATGACCGGCACATTCTTTCAGCCGTCCGTCAAGGGCTAATGGAAACCCCGGTTCTATACAAAACTCCCGCACGTCATCGTGACCCGTGCCTAGGACTATCGAATCTGCCCAGAGTACTTGACTACCAATCCGTAGCCTTCAGGGACTATCGAATCTGCCCCAACGTACTCTTGCTTTGAGCATGCTAGAACCTTCAACAACGATGAGATCTCAGCCTTCTAGTCATCCACCTCGACGACTATTTCCATACTAGCTCAAGCGCCTCTCGAGCATCCATTATCCTCAAACTCGAACACTTCACCGAGTTATCAATCTGCTTGGAATGATCCCGTCTGGATTAGACCAAGGCTATCTCATATCATGCTTCGCTTCATCACATCCTCGCAAAGTCTCATCTCAACATCATCATCAAATCTATGCATAAGAGCTTCATCATCCGCTACATATGCCACAAGCAGCTTTTCCCATTCAAGAGCCTTTCTCTTAGCTTTTGAATCATCTTCGGTCTAAATCAAATCATCAATCATCTAATTCATAACAATCAACCAAGTCAAACATTAATCCAAACAATCAAGCATTCAAATATGATATAAGTAGACAATTATAACAATAATGGCAATTTCGTAATTAAAGAGTTGAAAGTCTAATAAGCATGAAAACATGAACAATATCTCTATAATCTTGATGAATGAACTTGCATAGGTTAACATGTAGTAAGATGGATGTCAAATCATCATGAACAATGAATCTATATGGATCTACACATGTGATTAGGAAAATGCATGGAAATCACTATTTTAACACCAAATCAAGCCAACGATCCGATATACTCCTTTGGATCCGTGTGAGAGATAATCACCACTCACCAAATCACCAAAACAACTCAAAAGAAACACACTTCAGATCTGGACAGCGAAGGATCAAACTTGATCTATCACCAATCCGCTTCAAACGATGAAATCTCTCTTCGAAGAATATAGATCTTCAATCTAAGCTCTTCGATCTTCGATTTGATCCTCAATATGGATGGAAGGAATCACTAGATTAGAGTGGTGAAAAGAAGTGAAGAAGTGTAGAAGTCGAGCTCTCAAAATGGCAGCACTTCGTCGCTTCGAAATCCGGATCCCAAAAAGTGAGAAATGGACGAGTATTTATAGCTGAAATCTCCTTAACTCGTCCGCTTTCTTAAGTCGTCACTCGGAATTAGGTCGTCCACGACCTATAAAGCCACGACCTATGACTTAGAAAAATACCATGACCTAACAGCTTTGCCGACCTATAAACCCACCTGTCTACGACTTACGACTTAGCAGCTAACTCCTAAGTCGCTCACGACTTAACACAGCATATGCGCGCCTTCTCACGACCTACGACTCAACGACCTACGACATAAGAATGCGCGACTTAACTGGGTAACTGACCTACGACTTAACACTTAGCAGATCAGCGCCTTCTACGACTTAACAGCTTTGGGGCCTAATAGGGGATACGACTTAACCCCTAACGACCTAACTCCTCAGTCTTCTACGACTTAGTACAGACGACCTAAACTTCAACGACTTATGCCATAACCCTTAAATCGTTAACTCTGCTAGGTTAGTAACTCTTAGGTCGGTCAATTCCTTAAGTCGTCTAACCGACTTAACTTCTATACAACCTAACTTCTATACGATCTAACTCCTAAGGTCGTCTACTACCATAAGTTGCCAGACCCTATAGGTCGTCCCAAACTATCATACGACCTAAACCACTACCCCTCTTCCTTAGGTCGTCGCCGACCTACCCCTTAGGTTGTTAACTCGCCAAAACTCATAAGTCACCAACTTTTCTTTAAGTCGTCTATGTCTTAAGTCGGTCACTACCTTAAGTCGGTCACTCGACCTAAGCCACCCTATGACTTAACTTCTATAACTCGTATCTTCCTTAGGTCGCTCCAAAACTCCGATACGACCTAGGACTTAAACTCAGGACGACTTATCACAAATGCGACAAATTTCAACTGTTTTACGATTTCGATCCGTGAAAATACGGGTCGTTACATTTAACTTTAAATTTATCCAAATTGGAAATTATTCCCTTAACCATTTTTATAAAAATTTATTTAAATCCCAATATATATATTTAAATCAATATTAAATATTCAATCTCAATTTTATTCAAAATTGAGAATATTCATTTAATCACTTTTACCGAATCAAGTTATAAACCAAGTTATAATCATATCCTTTCAAAATCTCAAAACCAATAAGTTTAAATCAATTCTTTCTTAAACTCAATTATTAACCAATTTAAATTCCAAGTCAACATTAATTTATCTTTCCAACCTTTATTATTAAAGTTATAAAATCTATTTTAAAATATTAATATAAATTTAAGTAAATACTTAAACATATTATATACTAATTAAATTAAATTTTATTAAATTAAAACTTATTATTAAATTTATTTTTATATTAAATCTATTTTTATATATTTTTAAAATAAACAAACTACAAGTAAAATCTTGAAATTTACATTTTTCAAAACTAACTTATAAGTTAAAATTTCCAAAACATATTATTTTAAAATATAAAATTTAAATCTTTATAAAAATAACATTTATATATATATAATATCTAAAAATCAATATTTATTAAACCATATATTTCCTTTCAAAACCTTGGAAATCATTTTCAAAATATATATAGACCAACGGTGTCTGTATAAAATTTTCTATCCTATGGTCAAGTGATACGGATATTTATCATTTCAATCCGCAATTTAAATATCTACGGGTATATATCATTTTCACCCGCAATCCCAAAATTTAAAATCAATGAAAATCGCTTGGGTTTATCATTTCAACCTATAACGATTTTTCTCCTATTCTACAAGATCGTTCGGGTATGTATCATTTCAACCCATAGGGAATTCTATACTATCAGGGATCTTACAGAGTGAGAAATAATATAACATATCAGCAATAGGCATATATCATCAGTGATAAATTAAATAAATATACACAACAGGATATGGTGTCAAATCTCACAGGTGAACAATTATAGATAATAACATATCATATATAGCAATTATAAAATTAACAGTTCAATTTAGCAGCATATTTCAATTGTCGTTTCAAGTGAAATCAAATTTAATAAATATAAGAACGTTAATCGTGAGTGATTGCTCACCTTTCAAGGCTAGAGAGAATAGATATCACGACAAGCTACAATTTGAATCACGATCTAGACAATCGACCAATCCAAACAACAATCTCAAAGCGAAGTAAGCTGAATGCGGATTTGACGGACACAGCTGATACATAGGAATCGATGAGAACAAATCAAAAATAGTTTAACATAATCTGAAACAAAATAAATATTATATCCATATATGTCTTTCCCTAATAATTAATATAAAATTTTAAACTCATATTTTAAAATAGTATATGTATTTTTAAATAAATAGTAAATTTAAACACCTATACAATAAAATTACTATATATGTTTATCCAAAACCCAGACTCATATATACTAATATATAGATTAATATGTAAACATATATATAAGTTTACATACTTATTATATTAAAAATCGAAATTATAAAATCAATAAAATTTATGTTTTTGAACTCAAAAGATCATATATAAACTTATATATATATACATAATATATTACATATATAAAATTTAAGACCAACCCAATATATAAATACGTTAAATAAAATTTTAAACACATATCCTTTTCTCAAAATATGCGTATATTACTTATATAAAACTGTAAAATAAAACAAAAAGAACGCAAAGCAGCTTATATATATATAACTTACCTAGAATTCTTATATCTACAAACAACTGATCACATAGATTTTCATAAACCTTTAAAAACCTTATATATATATATATATATATTGTATATTATACATCACCAACATATACTCATTTTAGTTTAAAAATGAAACCAGAACATATACCAAATGTATATTTAAAATCACAGTGAATGCATATATTTTAAAACATATTATATAACATATACCGTAAAACAATATACAATACTTCTTTTATGATATAATCTCCTGTAACTTTATATATATATTATGTATTAGCAGAACAATACATGTATATACTAACATATGAACATAACTTATATAATATACAGACTTTATGACATATAACTATATATTTATAGCTAACAATTATATATACTATATATACGATATATATACACGTACAGACATTATATGTATATAACATATACAGAAAGATACACTATAATATATATATACCTTATTTATGCTAAAACTTCTGTGACACTAGCATGAAGATGGGGCCGAGCATGTCGATGCGGTGGTGGTAGCACGCGGGGAGAAGGTGGAGAAGAGGTGAGGCAGAGCACAGACAAGGGAAAAGTGGAAGGCAGGGTCGGCTGTTGGGTGTTGGTGGTGCAAGCAGAGAGGTGAAGGTGGAGGTGAGGTCGAAGGCCGGTTGTGTGGGTGATTGTGATCGGCGGCCAAAGCAGTGTGGCGGAGGAAAGAGTGAAGGTGGAAGGCCGGGGAAAGAGAGGAAGGTGAAAAACTCGGCTTCAGGTTGGAGGCATGAACTCGCGTGCTTGTTAGAGATTGCGGAAGCTAGGTGGAAGGCTTGCGAAAGAAACTGCAGTGAAGAAGAGAGAGGAAAACAAAGAAAAGAAGAAGGAAAGAAAATAAAGAGAAAGGGAAAAAAGTACCGAAAGAAGTGAATGACAGTATAGCAAAGGAAAAAGGTAGAACTGAATATATACTAGAAAATGAGCAATTGTAATAGCGACGATCACACACTGATTTAGTTGAAGTATTAAAGCAATTAATTTTGTTTGGGCAACACGTTTAAATTTTGAAACCGTAGGAAAGAGTAAAGTCACAATTTACGGTACTGTTACAATGAACTGTTCAATCGTTTCGCCGCGCATCGGGCCTCAAAATACAGAAATAAATATACTGCGGAGATCAGCATGACGAGACGAATAGAACGGTACACAGATATTAGCGATACGATCGAATTATAAAAACTCGGATTTTTCGCTGCCAAAAATGCTGCAAAAATGCTGCAAAAATGCAGAAAATAAGATAAACGAAGATAGAGAAGTCCAAATTTGAAGAAACGAATTATGACGACTCACTCAGAAGATGATTTACAAATTTATTATATAAAAATATCCAGGTTTGAGAAATAATTTATTATCATCAAATATTAACTGATTTTAAATTGAAAGTTACACAACAAAATAAACTTCCATATTTTCTGATGAAAATTTACCATTTGCTATTTTTAAATAGACGTATTCCAAATATCAAAATTTCATTTCCAAATTCAATTATTTAAAATTTCACAAAAAATTCAGTTAATTAATTTATTAAAATCGTTAAAATTTACGGGTCGTTACACTCTACCCCACTTAAAACTTTTCGTCTCCAAAAAGGAATGAGGTCGGAGAATAGAAACAACCAGAAAGAGAAGATAGATTGAAATACCAAATACAACAAATAAATTTAAAGCCATATAAACTACATATATTTTAAAATTGGTTTATATTCAATTAGTTGATCCCAATTCAATTTATTTAATCAATCAAATTTATTTAGTTCACATTTGATTGATTTCATTTCCATATATTTTTATTCAATTGATTTGTTTCTCATTTATTAACATTTATTACAAAAAAATTCACAACAATTTTTTTTTATTTTACTCATCTATTGTATTTATTTGATCAACCATAGCTAATTCCACCTCAACATTCGACTCCAACAATTCAAAACCATATATATTTCAATTTTAGATAAATTAATATTCAACAATTTGGTTTAATCCATTTTATTCAACTAATAAATAGTCATTTAATTTAAAATTTTGATTTTTCTTTCATTTTATCAACATTTCTTTTAAACAAATTCATTTTTAAATTAACTCATTTATTTTATCCATTTATCTTCGGCTAAGTTGATTCCACTAAAATTCGAGTTCACTATTCTTAAGTTCATATTTACCTGCTTAAACAGTCTTCTCTTTTATTTATTTAATTTATTTCACTTAACACATTTTGCAACATATATTAGGTGTATACATTTTATAACCATATATTATTCAACAAATTAATTTTCCTTTTTCATTATTCACTTTATTATCCACTTTATTATTTATAAATTCCCTTAACAAAATATCATTTTTGGACATATTATTTATTATTGTATATTATTAAATTACATTCAAACCATTTTTATTATTTAATTTTTTTTATCAAAATTTTTATCTGTAAATTCCCTTAACAAAATATCATTCCTGATATCCTATTACTTATCATATTGTATACTATCCAATTACATTTAAACTTTCTAGGTAAGTTATATTAATGTTTTTGAGTGTAATTAAACACTATACAAATTTTCTTTTATTTACAACATTTATATTAAGCTAGATTTTGGTTTGACCAATTTATTACTTAAGTTTTCTTCTCGTACAACCCTTTATTATACCCTAACATTTTAACTTTTTGAATATTTTAGGCAAGTTATATATATTAGAATGCAATTTAGTATTATACAAATAAGTTTTTATTCAAATTCAACTGTTTCAAATTGGTTAAATTTCATTTATCATTTTAGATATTTCAATTATTCAAAAATTGCATTTTATTTCAATAATTGAAACCATTTCTTAATATAAAACTTAAGATTCAAATTTCTTGTTTCACCTCAAATTATTTTGAAATAATTATATACATATATATTTTATAAATCAAATTATACACAAGGAAGTTAAATCAAATCCATTTTTCCAAAACAAAAGTGTAGCAAAGCTACTAAGGGGCCTTTCCACTTCGAGACTCGAAAATGAATGTCGATGATGCTGCGTCATCACCGAAATTATTTTCTAGCGACAAATGAGGAGAGTACTGATTTAGTTCTTTTAAACTTCTTTGGAAACAATTTATATTCAAAAGTACTTTCAACTGATATAAATTCAAAACTTTGAAGACCAAATTTGAGAACATCAAAAATTTAAATTCTCAAACCAATAGTTTAAATTTATTGCATTTTCAAATCAAATAAACCATGTTTATAAAATTTGAACACTTAATAAAATTTAACAATAGAAAAATGATTTAGTAGAGTTGACAAAATAATAAATGATAATCTAGTATTATCATTCCTAACATCCAATTCCTTTAACTATCAAATTTCAGAAAACTATACTTTTATAGATAAAATATAATCATACAAAATTTACAAATTTTGGGAACAATATTGTGTCAGTTTGCTCTTTTCAAGTGTTTTGGAATTTCTATCGATAACGTTGATAAGACGAATCGATCAAAACCCAAAATTCAAACTTAACAACTCAAACAACACAGTATAAAACATTTTATATTAATTGCAGATACACTCCCTCACACGATGATTCAAGAATGGATCATAAAACAAGGATAGAGATTCAAATTCAGAGAGAGACCCTAATCAAATAGGATTCTAATCAAGAAGATAGGCTCGAAAGGAAGATTAGATAATTAACTAAAAAAAGAGGAAAAATGGATAGGTTGTATCAATCGCGGACGACCTTGATATGGTCAACCGAGATTCCAAGAATAAGATTGAATGCGGAAATTCAACTTCCCACTTGGGAAAAAGAGAAATGACTTCAGCAAAATATCCGAAAATAGTCGGACAACAGGGGTGAGTCAAGATCACTAGGTTGAGCATCCAGCGAAAGATAGAACTGCGAGGAAATGGACATACAATAAGAAGAGAATTACCTGAGTTGCCCACTAATAGACGATTCGGGCTTTGCAAGAATTGACAGCATCGAAACCGAGGAGATAGAAGTCTCCGGTGAATCGACGCTTGTTGTAAAGGAGTTTCACCCCTTTACAATTCATATAGATGTTGGCGGGACCGCCGATGGGATGAGTCACCCAAAAGAATGAAGCTATGGGATGCTTTAGTATTAAAAGAACACGAATAGGGTGAGACAAGAATGGATTTCAGAACAAAAGGGAAATTTTGAAATTCAAAAGAAATCCTAATCAAAGAGGAGAAATTCGAGCTCGAACGAAGATGATTCTATAATTAAATTTACTTTATATGCTAAGTTTTGCCTAAACTAGAGCTCTGATACCACTGTAACGACCCGGTATTTCGTGCCATTCACATCCGCACATGTCAGACTTGAATTGCTCAAAATATCATATTGTTAATTTATATTTGGCAAAACTCAGCATATACAGTAAATAAATCAATAACAAAATCACAGGCACAGAGTAATATAACAATAAGCAGCGTAATAGATAAATAGTAGTTCATGAAGCTACTATATAAACAATAGAGTTTGAAATAAAATACAATAGAATATCTCCAATACACTGTAGTCTAGAATATAAACAAATGACAAGTCTGAACGAAACCACTGGATAGCTGAAAACTGAACAGATATAGATGGATCTTCAAGCAAAGCTCCAAAGGTGTGACGACCGCCCATGACCCCTGCACCGAACCTAGAAATAGGTGCGCTGTACAGTGTGCCAGGCGACCATGGACGATTGCCAGGGTAAATTAAAACAACAGAATCTATCGTATTACTCACAGCGCATGGACAAAATACAATAGAACATATATATAGTGAAGCTTCACAGAATAGAAACTCATCAATAATACTTCATAATAGTTGAATACAAACATCTGAACAGTCAATACATCAAGCCTCACTACATAACACTCAGAGAATATACAAGCAACGGAACATCCAGTACATATAGTAAGAAGATAATATGCAATCCTCCAGCTCGTCTTCGACATCAAAGCCCTGGAAAGCAAGAACAGCACCTGTCACCTGCTACCTAGTCTGCCCGTCCCAAAAATGGACGAACAGCCCAAGGCAATAAGAGTTAAAACATAAAGCCTTGAGTCAGACAACAGTCTTAGTGAACGGTAAATTAACTAACAACATACCAAAAGAGCATAAAGGAAAAGGAATAGGAATACAACCCTCCCACTCCACCTCTTTCTACAGTGATAGCCCCCAGACACACACTAAGTAGAAGAAAACATAGCAGAGCATACAATTTAAAGTAAAGCAATTATCACTCGAGTCAAGGGCGATGTTTTCCAAGTACAAACCCCCAAGGCCTAAACCAAGATCAGATAAGCACCCAGAAAATACCGCTCTTGAGACCGAATGACGATACAACCAAACATCCATGACTCTGGCTATCACTGTTATCATTGCTTCGATATCATCGTTAATTGAATGACCGGCTCTTTATTTCATCCGTCCATCAAGGGCTAATGGAAACCCTGGTTCTAGACATAACTCCACACGTCATCGTGACCCGTGCCTAGGACTATCGAATCTGCCCAGAGTACTTGACTACCAATCAGAAGCCTTCAGGGACTATCGAATCTGCCCAACGTACTCTTGCTTTGAGCATGCTAGAACCTTCAACAACGATGATATCTCAGCCTTCTAGTCATCCTCCTCGACGACTATTTCCATACCAGCTCAAGCGCTTCTCGAGCAAACCATTATCCTCAAACCCGAACCATATCACCGAGTTATCAATCTTCTTGGAATGATCCCGTCTGGATTAGACCAAGGCTATCTCATATCATACTTCGCCTCATCATCATCATAGCAAAGCTTCATCTCAACATCATCATCAAATCTATCCATATGAGCTTCATCATCCGCTACATATGCCACGAGCAGCTTTTCCAATTCAAGAGCCTTTCCCTTAGCTTTTGAATCATCTTTGACCATCTTGTCTAAATCAAATCATCAATCATCTAATTCATAGCAATCAATCAAATCAAACATTAATCCAAGTAAACAAGCATTCAAATATGATCTAAATAGACAATTATAACAATAATGGCAATTTCGTAATTAAAGAGTCAAAAGTCTAATAAGCATGAAAACATGAGCAATATCTCTATAATCTTGATGAATGAACTTGCATAGGTTAACATGTAGTAAAATGGATGCCAAATCATTATGAACAATGGATCTATATGGATCTATACTTAGGATTAGGAAAATGCATGGAAATCACTACTTTAACTCAAAATCAAGCCAACGATCCGATATACTCCTTTGGATCCGTGTAGAAGATAATCACCACTCACTAAATCACCTAAACACCTTAAAAGAAACCCACTTCAGATCTGGACAGCGAAGGATCTAACTCGATCTATCACAAATCCGCTTCAAACGATGAAATCTCTCTTCGATGGATGAAGATCTTCAATCTAAGCTCTTGAATCTTCAATTTGATCTTCGATTTGGATGGAAGGAATCACTAGATTAGAGTGGAGAAAAGAAGTGAAGAAGTGTAGAAGTCGAGCTCTCAAAATGGCAGCACTTCGTCGCTTCAAAATCCGGATCCCAAAAATAAAGTAGAACCCTCCTATTTATAGGCAGTTTTCATAGGTCGTCGGCCCCCTTAGGTCGCCCACGACCTAACTCTCGCGACCTACGACCTAAGAAACCCCACGACCTAAGTCTTAGCGACCTAAGCCCATGCGCATTCACGACTTACGACCTAACAGGGACGCGACTTAACACGTAAGCGGCTTAGCGTCTTAACGCTACACGACCTAAATCCTTAACTCGTCCAGGACCTAACTGGTTTACGACTTAACTGAGACGCGACCTAGCAACAGCTCCGACCTAGCGACTTAACGGAAGCCACGACCTAACTATGTCACGACTTAAAACAATGCGCGACCTAACTACTCAAAAACCACGCGACTTAACTGGGTTACGACCTAACCCCTTACGACCTAATACTTAGCGACCTAACAACCCACGACCTAACTCCTAAGTCGCCTACGACTTAACCTCCTTAGGTCGCTCACTGCTACCACCAGCTTTTTAGGTCGTTGCCGACCTAACTTCCTTAAGTCGCTAACCTGCTTATCTCCTAGGTCGTTAACTCGCAAACTCCTATACCGCTAACCCTTAGGTCGCCGCTTCTTTAGGTCGCCTATTTCTTAAGTCGCTTACCTCGTCCAGTCTACTAGGTCGCCCACTTCTATAAGTCGTCAACTCTTAGGTCGCTCGACCAACCTAAACTACCATACGACCTAACCACCTCACGACCTAACTATCGCACGACCTAACCCAAACCCTTAGGTCGCCAATTCCCTTAGGTCGCTCAAATCTCCTAGGTCGTCTACCCCTTAACTCGCCCACTTCCTTAGGTTGCTCCAAACTCTCATACGACCTAAGACTTAGACTCTAGACGACTTATCAACAATGCAACCAAATGTCAACTGTTTTACGATGTTTCGATCCGTAAAAATACGGGTCGTTACATTCTCTCCCCCTTAGGAATTTCGCCCCCGAAATTCCAAACAAACATAGCAATCAAAGACTATTCTGCATGCCTACCATCCCTAGTAATCAACAAACCGTGCATCCAATTCTTGCTTAGCATGCAGAATTCTAAAACTTAGAACAAGTTACAATGTCGTTAGATGACACGACACTTTAGGGCCATACCTTGAAGAGTTCAGGATGAGCTGCTTTCATCCTCTCTTCCACCTCCCATGTACAGTCGTTATCATCATCACTCCATTGTATCTTGAGCAACTTAACTACCTTCCTCCTAAGCTGTTTCGTGTCGGTTTCCTCAACACGAAGCGGCTTACGAGGTCTCTTATCGACTGGATCAACTTCGAAATCTTCACAGCTATCAGCAGAAACCACTATATTCGAGTCGTGCACATACTTCCGTAGATACGATACGTGAAAAACATTGTGCACACCCGACATCTTCTCTGGTAACTCCAATCTATAGGCGAGCTTTCCAATTCGCTCGGTGATCGGAAATGGTCCAACAAATCTCGGAGTCAATTTTCCTTTCTTCCTGAATCGAATAACATTCTTCAGAGGAGAAATCTTCACAAAAACCATATCACCTACGTCGAATTCCAAATCCTTATGACGCTTATCGGCATAACTTTTCTGACGGTCTTGGGCTGCCTTCATTCGTCGCTGAATGATCTCTATACAATCAGAAGTCTGTCGAATCATCTCTGGCCCAAGCATCAGCTTTTCTCCTGTCTCTAACCAACATGTCGGAGAGTTACACGGTCTTCCATACAATGCCTCATACGGTGCCATACCAATGCTTGACTGGTAACTGTTATTATACGAAAATTCCACCAAATGAAGGTGATCTTCCCATGATCCTCCGAAATCCAAAACACAAGCTCTGAGGAGATCTTCCAAAACTCAGTTGACTCTCTCGGTCTTACCATCTGTTTGAGGGTGATAAGCTGTACTCAAACACAACTCGGTTCCCAAAACTTCCTGGAAGCTCTTCCAAAATCCACTAGTGAACAATGGATCTCGATCGCTCACTATACTCTTTGGAATACCATGGAATCGAACTATCCACTTAACATATAACTCAGCCAACTTTGATGCAGTCCTAGTCGATCGAACAGGAATGAATCTTGCACTCTTAGTCAAACGATCTACAATGACACAAATCCCTTCATCCCCCGTCCTTGTTCTAGGTAACCCATCAATAAAATCCATCGATACTTGCTCCCACTTCCATGTAGGAACTTCTAACGGTTGAAGCAATCCACTTGGCTTCTTTTGTTCGGCTTTTACCAACTGGCAGTTCATACATTTGAAAATAAAATTTCCAACATCCTTCTTCATACCTTCCCAGTAATAGGTTCTCTTCATATCCCGATACATCTTATTTCCACCTGGATGAATTGTCAACTTCGAGTGATGACTTTCCCTCCGAACTTCATTCCTCAATTCATCGATATCGGGAACAACTAGTCGTCCTTGCTTCCGAAGCCAACCCTCTTGATCGACCTCGAATCCTTTATCCTTTTCTGGGTCCAATCCAGATTCCAAATCATGGATAATCTTGACAAGCTTATCATCTCGCTTTTGGCTCTCGCCAATCCTTTCCACAAGAGTCGGTCTTATCGATAAGTTTGCCAACATCTCAGGTTCTAATTCACATCAAGGCCTGAAGTCAAATCCAGCTAAATACTCGAGATTCTTCCATTCTGAAAACATGGCTCCCAATCCTGCATGTCTTCGACTTAACGCATCTGCCACTGCGTTACCTTTTCCCGGAGTATAAGCTATACCAAAATCATATGATGCCAAAAACTCTAGCCATCGCTGCTGCCGAAGATTCAAATCCTTTTGGGAGAAAAGATACTTCAACGACTTATGATCCGTAAACAACTCAAATCGAACTCCCAATAGATAATGTCTCCACATCTTCAGAGCAAATACAATTGCCGCTAACTCCAAATCATGAGTCGGATAATTCCTTTCATGCGGCCTCAGTTGTCGACTTGCATACGCAACAACTTTATCTCTCTGCATCAGTACTGCTCCAAGTCCAGTACCACATGCGTCGGTGTAAACCACCATCTCATCATTCCCACTTGGAATAGTCAAAACAGGAGCACTTGTCAATCGCTCTTTCAGGATTCCGAAAGCTTGCTCACACTTATCATTCCATCTGAATACTTGGTTCTTTTTCGTCAATCCTGTCAATGGTGCAGCTACCTTGGAGAAGTCTTTGATAAACCGTCGATAATATCTGCTAATCCAAGAAAACTTCTCACATCAGATGCATTCTTAGGTCTACCCCAATCCTGGATTGCTGCCACCTTAGCGGGATCAACCGCTATTCCATTACCAGAGATAACATGGCCTAAGAACCTCACTTCACTCTTCCAGAAGTGACACTTCGAAAACTTAGCCTTCAGTTGATGTTTCCGTAAGATTTCCAAAACAATACGCAAGTGCGTCTTGTGCTCTTCTTCAGTTCTGGAATAAATCAGAATATCATCCACGAACACTAGCACGAACTTACTCAACTGATCTTTGAACACTCTATTCATAAGATCCACAAAATATGCTGGTGCATTAGTCAATCCAAACGGCATTACCAGCCACTCAAAGAAACCGGATGGTGTCCTAAAAGCAGTCTTCGGCACACTATCCTTAGCCACTCTTAACTGGTGAAATCCCGTTTCCAAATCCATCTGAGAAAACACCTTAGCTTCGTGAAGCTGATCAAACAAGTCATCTATTATCGACAATGGATACTTATTCTTCTTAGTCACTTTATTCAGCTCACGATAATCCACACACAACCTCAGCGATCCATCTGCTTTGGTTGCGAACACAACTGGTGCACCCCATTCGGACACACTACGCCAAATGAATCCTTTCTGTAAAAGGTCATCAACCTGCACCCTCAACTCTTGCTGTTCCCTAGGCGCCATCCGCCTAAGAGGCATCATAACAGGTCTGGCTCCTTCAACTAGATCTATACGAAACTCGATCTCTCTATGCGGCGGTAACCCTTTGACCTCGTCAAAGACATCCTCAAATCCATTAGTGATTGGCACAGATGACAGTCCATCCCGTGGAACAACCAGCGAATACATGAGCTCATGAAGACGCCTTCTTCATGCTTACATCGTATCACAATCTTTCGCCCCTCCACATTCTCGACTATCACCTCCAACCTCTCACAATCAATCTTTGCCGCATACTTCCTAAGCCAGTCCATACCCAAAATAATTCTGAACCCCGCAAAGTTCAGAACAAAACAATCACAAACAAAAGAGCAATCATGACTCGATACAATCATACCACGGCATAACATACACAAACAAGACGAACCCCCACCTGAATTAGTCACAACCAATGGCCTATCAACGATATCCGGTTCTAAACCCAACCGGCCTACAAGTTCACTGCAAACAAAGGAATGCGACGCCCCAGTATCAAATAGAACTTTGACTGGAACACCACATATGGAAAGGGTACCTTGAACCACTACACTCTTTCCCTTCTCTTCAGCGGTAGGAGCTTTTGAAGACGATGGAACAGCTCCCAAAGCATAAGCTTGCACAATCTGCTTGTCCTTCCGCGGTTCTGGACAATTCCTCTTAACATGCCCCAGCTTGTCACAGTTGTGGCACTTCACTGGCACCTTCGGATTCTTGCAATCCCTGGAGAAATGGCCCTTCTGCTGACAATTGAAGCAAGTCACTTCGCTCTTCGGCTTCTTCTGGCCATCCTTACCCTTTTGTTGCTGCTGCTTCCTCTTCTTGTTTCCACCCTGCTGGGGTCAAGACTCCTCCTTGGTCACAGCAACAACAGATCTCTCTTTAGGAAACAGATTCTCATGCCTGAGAGCTTTCTCCACAAGCTTCTCAAACGAATCGTCCAAATGATCCACCAACTGCCTCCCAAGATAACTGTCCAAGCCTGTCACAAACTTCTCATTCTTCTGGTATGAAGATTCAATATACGACCGGGCATACTTGGACAAAGCTTCAAACTAAGAAACATACTCAAGAACTGATCTTCTACCTTGCTTAAGCTCCACAAACTTCTTGAACAGAACAGACTTCTGAGCTGTAGAAATGAACTTAGCTTCAAACCTGGCTTGGAATTGCTCCCAAGTAATCTCTTCCTCCGGAGTATCAATGGTGATAGAGTTCCACCAATCAGAAGCTCTCCCTTGAAGCTGTCTTGATGCTAACTTCCTCTTAGTCGCATCCTCAATTCCCAAATCACTAAAGATCCTTCTACAAGCATCTATCCACCTCTGGACTTCAATGGTTGGTTCCGTTCCCAAGAAAACCTTTCCTCCAAGAGCAGTGTAGTCCTTACACAGCTTAGCAAAATCCACCGGTTTTGGAGTTTGAACTTGAACTCCAACATCCACCGATGGCCCTGGAGCTGGCATCCTTCTCATGGTCGAAGTCATCATAGCTTCGAACATAACAGCATAATCAACAGCCCCTTCAGTAGCACGGCCTCCCCTAGCAGCTGGTCTCCCTCTTCGACTCATCCTTAATATCTATAAAAAGGAATGATTAGCACACCATGAGAAACAACTACATAAAGGACTCAAATCATTCTAAGCTACTATATTATATATAGTAATCATCCATCTAAATACAATTACGTCTCTCATACGTAGTTACGTCAGCGAGCGTTGGGTAAAATCGATTAACCAATGCTCTGATACCAAATGTGACGACCGCCCATGACCCCTACACCGAACCTAGAAATAGGTGCGCTGTACAGTGTGCCAGGCGACCATGGACGATTGCCAGGGTAAATTAAAACAACAGAATCTATCGTATTACTCACAGCGCATGGACAAAATACAATAGAACATATATATAGTGAAGCTTCACAGAATAGAAACTCATCAATAATACTTCATAATAGTTGAATACAAACATCTGAACAGTCAATACGTCAAGCCTCACTACATAACACTCAGAGAATATACAAGCAGCGGAACATCCAGTACATATAGTAAGAAGATAATATGCAATCCTCCAGCTCGTCTTCGACATCAACACCGTGGAAAGCAAGAACAGCACCTGTCACCTAATACCTAGTCTGCCCGTCCCAAAAATGGACGAACAGCCCAAGGCAATAAGAGTTAAAACATAAAGCCTTGAGTCAGACAACAGTCTTAGTGAGAGGTAAATTAACTAACAACATACCAAAAGAGCATAAAGGAAAAGGAATAGGAATACAACCCTCCCACTCCACCTCTTTCTACAGTGATAGCCCCCAGACACACACTAAGTAGAAGCAAACATAACAGAGCATACAATTTAAAGTGAAGCAATTATCACTCGAGTCAAGGGCGATGTTTTCCAAGTACAAACCCCCAAGGCCTAAACCAAGATCAGATAAGCACCCAGAAAATACCGCTCTTGAGACCGAATGACGATACAACCAAACATCCATGACTCTGGCTATCACTGTTATCATTGCTTCGATATCATCGTTAATTGAATGACCGGCTCTTTATTTCATCCATCCATCAAGGGCTAATGACCGGTTCTAGACATAACTCCACACGTCATCGTGACCCGTGCCTAGGACTATCGAATCTGCCCAGAGTACTTGACTACCAATCAGAAGCCTTCAGGGACTATCGAATCTGCCCAACGTACTCTTGCTTTGAGCATGCTAGAACCTTCAACAACGATGATATCTCAGCCTTCTAGTCATCCTCCTCGACGACTATTTCCATACTAGCTCAAGCGCCTCTCGAGCAAACCATTATCCTCAAACCCGAACCATATCACCGAGTTATCAATCTTCTTGGAATGATCCCGTCTGAATTAGACCAAGGCTATCTCATATCATACTTCACCTCATCATCATCATAGCAAAGCTTCATCTCAACATCATCATCAAATCTATCCATATGAGCTTCATCATCCACTACATATGCCACGAGCAGCTTTTCCAATTCAAGAGCCTTTCCCTTAGCTTTTGAATCATCTTTGACCATCTTGTCTAAATCAAATCATCAATCATCTAATTCATAGCAATCAATCAAATCAAACATTAATCCAAGTAAACAAGCATTCAAATATGATCTAAATAGACAATTATAACAATAATGGCAATTTCGTAATTAAAGAGTCAAAAGTCTAATAAGCATGAAAACATGAGCAATATCTCTATAATCTTGATGAATGAACTTACATAGGTTAACATGTAGTAAAATGGATGCCAAATCATTATGAACAATGGATCTATATGGATCTATACTTAGGATTAGGAAAATGCATGGAAATCACTACTTTAACTCAAAATCAAGCCAACGATCCGATATACTCCTTTGGATCCGTGTGAGAGATAATCACCACTCACTAAATCACCTAAACACCTTAAAAGAAACCCACTTCAGATATGGACAGTGAAGGATCTAACTCGATCTATTACAAATCCGCTTCAAACGATGAAATCTCTCTTCGATGGATGAAGATCTTCAATCTAAGCTCTTGAATCTTCAATTTGATCTTCGATTTGGATGGAAGGAATCACTAGATTAGAGTGGAGAAAAGAAGTGAAGAAGTGTAGAAGTCGAGCTCTCAAAATGGCAGCACTTCGTCGCTTCAAAATCCGGATCCCAAAAATGAAGTAGAACCCTCCTATTTATAGGCAGTTTTCATAGGTCTTCCGCCCCCTTAGGTCGCCCACGACCTAACTCTCGCGACCTACGACCTAAGAAACCCCACGACCTAAGTCTTAGCGACCTAAGCCCATGCGCATTCACGACTTACGACCTAACAGGGACGCGACTTAACACGTAAGCGGCTTAGCGGCTTAACGCTACACGACCTAATTCCTTAACTCGTCCACGACCTAACTGGTTTACGACTAAACTGAGACGCGACCTAGCAACAGCTCCGACCTAGCGACTTAACGGAAGCCACGACCTAACTATGTCACGACTTAAAACAATGCGCGACCTAACTACTCAAAAACCACGCGACTTAACTGGGTTACGACCTAACCCCTTACGACCTAATACTTAGCGACCTAACAACCCACGACCTAACTCCTAAGTCGCCTACGACTTAACCTCCTTAGGTCGCTCACTTCTACCACCAGCTTTTTAGGTCGTTGCCGACCTAACTTCCTTAAGTTGCTAACCTGCTTATCTCCTAGGTCGTTAACTCGCAAACTCCTATACTGCTAACCCTTAGGTCGCCTATTTCTTAAGTCGCTTACCTCGTCCAGTCTACTAGGTCGCCCACTTCTATAAGTCGTCAACTCTTAGGTCGCTCGACCGACCTAAACTACCATACGACCTAACCACCTCACGACCTAACTATCGCACGACCTAACCCAAACCCTTAGGTCACCAATTCCCTTAGGTCGCTCAAATCTCCTAGGTCGTCTACCCCTTAACTCGCCCACTTCCTTAGGTCGCTCCAAACTCTCATACGACCTAAGACTTAGACTCTGGACGACTTATCAACAATGCAACCAAATGTCAACTGTTTTACAATGTTTCGATCCGTAAAAATATGTGTCGTTACAAAAGGTGAGTCTCAAATGCTGTGACACTCGGTCTGACCCGAGCGTAAAGCAAAACACAAAACACTAGAGTCAGGATTAACATTCTTATATTAATAAATTCAACTCAAGTGAAATATCAACTGAAATACAAGTAACTCAGAGGATGTTTGGGATTTCCATCCTCTAAGGATCCATGGAACTATCTACTATGTAGTAATATACACTATTATAATATGTCTATAGTAAAGTAAACTATTAAAATAGCGTTAAGGCGTTACCCATATCCCCCTTAACACATTTTATATATCCCTATAGTCTATAAAGTATCGTAACTCCCCTCGTAAACCGGAGGGCTATCAGAGGGCACTTCATAGGTATGGTACAAAACAAACTCGTAGAAGGCGGGCTAGGGCATGTGAACACGGCACTCGAGGCAATGCCAGGGTAGATATACCAATTGCACTCCCGAACTGGTGGTAACGCATAGCAGCTACTACCGCCCACCTCGTGACACACTCCCAAATCAAAAGGTGCACCCAATCAAATCACAAAAGCAACAGAATGGTATCGAAGAAATGTGTCCGATAGGGGGAATGACCCCACTTAGCCCGGTATAGCTCCTGTTTTAGCCACATCAAGCTGACTCACGGGACTTAGGGCTACGTAAATACCATATAGGATCGTCACCAAACCATCCTACTTCATTCTGGAATCTCCACCACGTACACAGTTGTTAAAGTGATTTTTGATATTGGCAAAGAGTATGAAAATATCCGATCTCGGTCTCTTTAACAACCAAATGTTATTATAACACCGTGGTCATTTCATTTCAAATAGTTCATGATTCATATCTAAATATCATATCATTTCAAACTATATCAATTTGGTATCATTATACACTTTAAATCATATTCATTTCCAAAACCGTAACACTTTCAAAAATTATAACACTTTCGAAATTGTAACACTTTTGAAATCATAACATTTGGAAATCATAACACTTTGAAACCATAACACTTTGAAACCATAACACTTTGAAATCATAACACTTTCCACCTAAACAGTTTAGATGTTGAAAATAGTATATATATTAAAATACTTTATAAATTAAAATAGTTTATATATATAATAAAATACTTTATATAATAAAATTAGTTCCTCCAATTTCGCAAATTGATTTAAATCATCTTAAATTCCAAAATTCAATTTAAATCAATTCCAGTTTAACCATTTCAATTTAAAGTTCAAAGACTCAAGTTTAAATATTCAAACATTTACAACATAATTTCATTTATATTTCAACATTTAACTTTAAATTTATCCAAATTGGAAATTATTCCCTTAACCATTTTTATAACAATTTATTTAAATCCCAATATATATATTTAAATCAATATTAAATATTCAATCTCAATTTTATTCAAAATTGAGAATATTCATTTAATCACTTTTACCGAATCAAGTTATAAACCAAGTTATAATCATATCCTTTCAAAATCTCAAAACTAATAAGTTTAAATCAATCCTTTCTTAAATTCAGTTATTAACCAATTTAAATTCCAAGTCAACATTAATTTATCTTTCCAACCTTTATTATTAAAGTTATAAAATCTATTTTAAAATATTAATATAAATTTAAGTAAAAACTTAAACATATTATATACTAATTAAATTAAATTTTATTAAATTAAAACTTATTATTAAATTTATTTTTATATTAAATTTATTTTTATATATTTTTAAAATACACAAAATACAAGTAAAATCTTGAAATTTACATTTTTCAGAACTAACTTATAAGTTAAAATTTCAAAAACATATTTTTTAAAATATAAAATTTAAATCTTTATAAAAATAACATTTATATATATATAATATCTAAAATCAATATTTTTTAAACCATATATTTCCTTTGAAAACCTTGGAAATCATTTTCAAAATATATATAGACCAACGGTGTATGTATAAAATTTTCTATCCTATGGTCAAGTGATACAGATATTTATCATTTCAATCCGCAATTTAAATATCTACGAGTATATATCATTTCAACCCGCAATCCCAAAATTTAAAATCAATAAAAATCGCTTGGGTTTATCATTTCAACCCATAACGATTTTTCTCCTATTCTACAAAATCGTTCGGGTATGTTTCATTTCAACCCATAGGGAATTCTATACTATCAGGGGACTTACAGAGTGAGAAATAATATAACATATCAGCAACATGCATATATCATCAGTGATAAATTAAATAAGTATACACAACATGATATGGTGCCATATCTCACAGGTGAACAATTACAGATGATAGCATATCATATATAGCAATTATAAAATTAACAGTTCAATTTGGCAGCATAATACAATTGTCGATTCAAGTGAAATCAAATTTAATAAATATAAGAACGTTAATCGTGAGTGATTGCTCACCTTTCGAGGCTAGAGAGAATAGGTATCACGACAAGCTACAGTTTGAATCATGATCTAGACAATCGACCAATCCAAACAATAATCTCAAAGCGAAGTAAGCTGAACGCGGATTTGATAGACAAAGCTGATAGATAGGAATCGATGAGAACAAATCAAAATTAGTTTAACATAAACTGAAACAAAATAAATATTATATCCATTTATGTCTTTCCCTAATAATTAATATAAAATTTTAAACTCATATTTTAAAATAGTATATATATTTTTAAATAAATACTAAATTTAAACACCTATACAATAAAATTACTATATATGTTTATCCAAAACCCGACTCATATATACTCATATATAGATTAATATGTAAACATATATATAAGTTTACATACTTATTATATTAAAAATCAAAATTATAAAATCAATAAAATTTATATTTTTGAACTCAAAAGATCATATATAAACTTATATATATATATATATTATATATATATATACATAATATATTACATATATAAAATTTAAGACCAACCCAATATATAAATACGTTAAATAAAATTTTGAACACATATCCTTTTCTCAAAATATGCGTATATTACTTATATAAAACTGTAAAATAAAACAAAAGAAGGCAAAGCAACTTATATATATATATATATATAAATTATATAAAATTCTTATATCAGCAAACAACTGATCATATAGGTTTTCATAAACCTTTAAAAACACATATCCTTTTCTCAAAATATGCGTATATTACTTATATAAAACTGTAAAATAAAACAAAAGAAGGCAAAGCAGCTTATATATATATAAATTATATAAAAGTCTTATATCAGCAAACAACTGATCACATAGGTTTTCATAAACCTTTAAAAACCTTATATATATATATTGTATATTATACATCACTAATATATACTCATTTTAGTTTAAAAATGAACAACCAGAACATATACCAAATGTATATTTAAAATCACAGTGAATGCATATATTTTAAAACATATTATATAACATATACCGTAAAACAATATACAATACTTCTTTTATAATATAATCTACTGTAACTTTATATATATATATATTATTTATTAGCAAAACAATACATGTATATACTAACATATGAACAAAACTTATATAATATACATACTTTATAACATATAACTATATATTTATAGCTAACAATTATATATACTATATATACGATATATATACACGTACAAACATTATATGTATATAACATATACAGAAAGAAACACTATAATATATATTTACCTTATTTATGCTAAATCTGCTGCGGCACTAGCATGAAGACGGGGCCGAGCATGTGGATGTGGTGGTGGTGGTAGCGCACGGGGAGAAGGTGGAGAAGAGGTGAGGCAGAGCACAGACAAGGGAAAAGTGGAAGGCGGGGTCGGCTGTTGGGCGTTGGTGGTGGGAGCAAAGAGGTGAAGGTGGAGGCGAGGCCGAAGGCCAGTTGTGTGGGTGATTGTGATTGGTGGCCAAAGCAATGTGGCGGAGGAAAGAGTGAAGATGAAAGGCCGGGGAAAGAGAGGAAGGTGAAAAACTCGGCTTCAGGTTGGAGGCATGAACTCGCGTGCTTGTCAGAGATTGTGGAAGCTAGGTGGAAGGCTTGCGAAAGAAACTACAGAGAAGAAGAGAGAGGAAAACAAAGAAAAGAAGAAGGAAAAAAATAAAGAGAAAGGGAAAAACGTACCAAAAGAAGTGAATGGCAGTATAGCAAAGGAAAAAGGTAGAAATGAATATATACTAGAAAAATAGCGATTGTAATAGCAACGGTCACACATTGATTTAGTTGAAGTTTTAAAGCAGTTAATTTTGTTTGGGCATCACGTTTAAATTTTGAAACCGAAGGAAAGAGTAATTCACAATTTACGGTACTGTTACAATGAACTGTTCAATCGTTTCGCCACGCATCGGGCCTCAAAATACAGAAATAAATATACTGCGGAGATCAGCAGGATGAGGCGAATAGAACGGTTCACAGATATCCGCGATACGATCGAATTATAAAAACTCAGATTTTTCGCTGCCGAAAATGTTGCAAAAATGCAGAAAATAAGATAAACGAAGATAGAGAAGTCCAAATTTGAAGAAACGAATTATGACGTCTTACTGAGAAGATGATTTACAAATTTATTATATAAAAATATCCAGGTTTTAGAAATAATTTATTATCATCAAATATTAACTGATTTTAAATTGAAAGTTACACAATAAAATAAACTTCCATATTTTCTGATGAAAATTTACCATTTTCTATGTTTAAATAGACATATTCCAAATATCAAAATTTCATTTCCAAATTCAATTATTTAAAATTTCACAAAATTTCAGTTAATTACGTTATTAAAACCGTTAAAATTTACGGGTCGTTACACTTATATTTATAATTTAATTTATAATTAATATATTAATTTAATTAATGTATCATAGTATCCATATTCACGATATGTACATCAAAAACAACACACACAAAAAGGCACAATTATACATCTTAAACTAATGTTTCAAGGGGAAAATTGACCATTTGTCCAACACCGAATAGGATAACTAAGTGTGATATATGATATATACGTAATATTTAATACACACATACACACCGAGTGTGCATAAAATAAACAATATATATGTTTATACTATAATTTTTTTAATTTAGCCATTTAAATATTTGAAAAATTATATAAATTAAATTAATATGTTTATATATATACACACACATATAAATATAATTTAAAATATGAAATAACTATGAAATAACTTTTATTTACTTTGAAGTCTATTATATCTATATATAAATTTTGTCAAATATCATTCACTTATATATAAATATGTAAACTGAAATTCAAATTTAAAATAATTTTGAATTATTCAAGAGAAATAACTTAAAAAATTAATTTTGTTTATTCAGCTGCATGTACAAAATGATAATAATTTTTTCTAACAACTAAATTTCTTCCGAATATATGTTTATTTGAAAAATTAGAAAGAAATATTTATTTGAATTCTTTTTGGCTAAGTAAAAGTAATTTAAATATAAATCTTAATACATTTTTAACCGAAAATAAAATGATATATATAGATATATAGATATACATATATATATACATTTATATATTATTTAAATCTAAGTAGTATACATATATACATTTACCATCCAAAATAGAATCATAAGATGACTCACCTGACAGCTGCAGATATCATATGGTCCATCATTCCCCAAATATTCATCCAAGCGAGTCTGAGTAAAAAATTCAAACTTTACTTTTTTTTACCCACTCCATGAACATAAAAGACATCATCTCAAATTTTTTTCAAACTTTAACATAATCAGTATTTTGAAATTAATATCATACCTGTTTGTGTTGTGTGCACAATATTTTGTAGGTACATAGGTCAGTCACTTTGTGGCACCAATATACTATGTACTTAAACAAGTGGAGTAGCTGACAAAATGATTAATAAATGTTCAATATGAATAACTATTATATACACACATGCAAAGATATAAATATGAATATATAAAAACAAACTCAGCAATATGTTCTAAATATGAACCTGGCCCTTTTCTATAAATAAAACCATATTCTTTGACTATGTAGTGGCCACGTATATTCAGAGTGGACTACGGACATCAAGAAGTCACACCAAATTTGGAAAAGACCAGAGATAATACGAGGTCTTAACAAAACGTTTCATTGGAGATGAAAATGGGGCAGTGAAGGGGCTTGAAGTTGTACGTTTCATTGGAGATGAAAATGGGGCAGTGAAGGTTCAGAAGAAATTATTGAAGCCGACCTTGTACTCCTTGCTATGGGCTTCCTCGGTCCTGAATCAGTTAGTTCTCTTGACTTTTATTCTTTTCTTAGAAAGACGTTGATATTTCTCCTAACCAAATATATAATGTTCTAGTTGTTTACATATAATGTCAAAAAATTGCATTGAAAAGGATATAAAAATCAAGTTATTAGCATGGTTTACTAACCTTATTTTCACCGGGTATAACATATGTTGATAAATGTATAAACTGTTTTGTTGCAGACAATTGCAGAGAAGTTGGGTTTGGAGCAGGATCCACAGTCAAATTTCAAAGAAGAATATGGAAAGTTTTCAACAAGCATTGACGGAATCTTTGCTGTTGGAGACTGTAGACGTGGTCAGCCGCTGGTTGTATGGGTACATTACTCTATGAGTTCTTTTTAACTACTCAAACTAGTCTTTTTATCACTATTACCAGTAGTCATTGGCACTTTTATGAGTTTTTTTACCATTCCCAATAGATGTACATGTGGTTTAAGTAAATATGTTGAAGCTATCAAGATGATTGTTACTAGTATCTCTAATACCCACAAGTAGATAAAAAGAAAAATCAATAGAAATTACCTGAGCTATGATAGTGATATCAAGTATGGTAGTGCCAAAGGAAACAGCACTAGTGTTCAAAACAGAAAGATTGCAGCTCTCAATCTCAGACAAACTCTTCACAAGTACCCCTCTATGATTCTTGCAATGAATCTTCAAAAGCACGGTCTTCTCCGATATCTTCACCGCAATATCCAGTTGACCATCTGATATCAAATCATCGCAGGAAGAAATTTCATCATCCTCTAACACCTGCATTTTCTTGCCCATAACTGTAGTTTCTACTGGTTTATGCATTGATCTTTCTTCAAGCATCTTCACTTTTTCTTGTAGTCTTTTCACATAATCTACCGCATCTCCAAGAACAGAACTCTTGTCCATCTAATTCAACAACATAAATTTAGTTACCACGGTCATCATAAAATTGTCATGAAAGAAGTAAGAGGGAGTTGTAAATCAGAGGTAAGTTGTTTATGTTGCTTTATATGTTTGTTAACAACTTAATAATCTTTGACATATAAGTTGCAGATAAATCAAGTCATAAGTAGAAAATATATGCTGTTTCAGTTTGCATCTCCAACAACTAAATTTATCCAACATTTGTACCATTTACTATTCATGAAAACCATTTGAATCCTAACTGCGCAGTGCTCCATGCAAGAGACAGAACACCATATCCTATCACTGCAGTTATTACGTGAGCAATACAAGTCCATAGTATTCCTGTAGTTCCAATGATCATATCACAGGAGTTAATAAAGATATTCTAATCTTCAGTAAATTAAACATGTAATACACTCTACTCTAATTACCTGTTCTTGTACGCCCATCATCACCATTTACTTGGTCTGCTTCGTCATCCTGTATTTGCTTCTCAGTTGTGTCATCACCAAGTATAGCTCTGCCAGCATACATTGAGTTTGAGTTCTATAATATTTTCTAATTCCTTCTTAAAGCAGATAAATTAGATCATTTTCAGTACTTGAAACTGAATATGATGAAATGATCTCTCGGTTTTCATCTTAAGAAAGAGAGGCAAGATTCAAAATAATAATTCAACTGCTCAACCATTCATTGTCATGCCATTGAAGGCTATCCAGAATTCATTTGGAAATAGATGAATATAGTGTTACTCCACATATGACAATATGACCAAACTGTGTTATACTGGAGATAATCCTATTATTCTACATCTAAAAAACTATTTAATTTTGTGTTTCAGATGCAATCACAGTGGAAGAAACTAGTTGATATATATCTGAACCAAACTATTCAACAAGCAATTCAATCGATGTTCGATATATATAACTTGCGAAGAATATAGATGCAGTTGTGAGACTTAACTCACTTAATATTACACAACACACACATACAACACACGCAATACACCATTTTGCACTATCTCGCAAATAGCGGTTCACAGGCAAGTATACAGATATAGCAATACAAAGTGTAGTGTAAATAAACATGCAAAGAAATTAAATGCAACAACTTAAAAAATACTCAAAAGGACGCATCCAAAGTCAGTTTAACAATGGAAGCACAAAACAAAATTAAACTAGCAATAATCATGCAAATTCAACACATATTTAATACATAGGCTCATGTGGCACATAATACTAGAGCTTCATTATCTAACTATATATATGTAAGTAACTGCAGTAGATGTCTAAGTATTGTACAAGATATAATAATAAATGGCTCACATTCTATTGTTTAATTTGACTTGCCCTCTTGTAAACATAGATTCATAAACATGGATTCTATTGAGCAGTAAGATAGTCGTGTGAAAAATTAAATTCTGCAAGAAAATTTTTCCCAGTAATTAATCGATTACTACATTTCTATGCTTCAGCTACACTTACTATAATTGAAAACCTATCACAACAAAGTGCCGAGATTCCAAAAAACTAATTTAGGCACTAGAATCTAATTGAAAACCCTAGCATAAACCTAAAATTTGAGATTACAGAGATAAATTTCTGCGAAAGTTGGCTATACTTTATCGCAAATAATAAGAAGAAGAAGTGGCTTTTGGTTCTTGTAGACAGCAGGCAACATGCTGGAGATCTGGAGTAAGGGGCGGCAGCTACTGACGTTGCGAGCAAAAGATTGAGAGAGTTTATGATGGAAGAGGGAGAGAATTTGGGATTTTTTTCTGTTCAGTTGTCGAACGATTTTGAGGGAGGGCGGCTTTTTTTTGGGGTTTTCATCGTCATTTGAGAAGGACAAAGAAAATGTTAAGGGTAAAAAGAGATATGAGCGGCCGCATAAAATTCCAGCAAAATTTTAGTGAAATGTTGGCGGGAGTCAATCAGTTGCGTTTCTTTATTGTTTTTTATATTTTAAAATGGTCAATTGTTGCATATAACATTAAACGCTACTAACAAATGCAACCAATAACAACTTTTGTTGTAGTGGAAAAAATTGAAATTTCTCTGTTTAAAATTTATATTTAGTTATTATGTAGAAAATAGTATAATTTTATAAGTATGTATATATAGATTAGCTTTATATATGTGTGTGTTTTTAAATTATTTCTATATGTGCAAAAAGTTTTAAATATATATATAATTACATTTTCAAAAAAAATTGTTTTTATTTTATTTTGGGCTAAATATGTGTGTGTGTATATATGGTGATATATGTAATTTTATTATGAAATAAAATTATGTTTAGAAGACCATACCATAAAATGGTCCAATTAAAAGTTGATAAGTTGGTGGTACGATACTTCCACTAGGAACAAACAAGGTCTCCTCCTCTTTGATTTGAAATGTCGAGGAAATGGCAGGATCAAGGAAATATGGGTAGCTAGCAATGAGATATGAGAGCTCAAAATTTCCATTCAGAATTTGAATGGAAATTTGGCTATTTATTACCATCAACCAACACCTTTCTCTCTCCAGTTTGCTCAAACCTAAAAGACTTGGTCTAGTCTTCTAATTAGCCAAAATTTGGGCAGCCTCTGTATAACCTGGTATGGTCATGCATTCAATTGCATTTAATCTAAATCAATATTTAATTATATATTTTTTGACTCCAAAATCGATTGAACTATCATATAACTTTTTATACATCATTCAATCCAACCTTAAGCTTGAAATCAATAATTAAAATTAGCCATAAATATTAACACAACATTTGTATCAGTTTATTATTAATTTATAACATTTATAAAACTAATAGGGGTAGTGGAATTACAGCCAGGTGGAATGATTTATCTCCTATCAATACAAGAATTGCTCTAGATGACCTGGATATCCCATTCTCAGAAGAGCAAATCTTTAAGGCTATTAATGATATTGTTAGCACCAGAATTGGTCACTAACACCCAGAATAGATTTATGTAGAGAGATTAGTGAAGATAGTAAATTAAAATAGAGGAATATATGCAAAACTAACAACAGAAACAAGTACACCAGAATTATAGTAGTTCGGCATAACTGCCTACATCCACTTTTAATGTTATCTTTATTGCCTTTTCAAATACTTGAATACAGATACAATCCATAAAAACACAACTTGAATACAAGTTTGAGCCAAAAGAAAGCGAGTACAGAAAATAGCAGAGTCTCTCTGTAGTTCCCGGAAAAAAGTCCCCTCAACTGTATCTCTGCCCCTCTATTTATAGATGAAGATAGGCTGGATTCCCTGCGCAGGCCCAAGACCAAGGTAGCTCGGCCCATAGTTGTAGGTCAAGTTGATCGAACGAGTCATACCAACCCACTTTCACCGAACCACCTATGCCGACCCAGAGGTTGCCTTGTTGCTGACTCAAAGTGGTCCCTCAAGGAAATCAGAGCAAACGTTAGCATGACTCGAAGCAAAGAAATGTCATCCGCGTCACTCTGTTGTAGGTCAAAGAATTCACTAACTTCCACAAGGTTCACTGAACCAGGTCTGCCGAACCACGAACGCTGAACCACAATTGACCGACCTAATTTGGATATCCTCCCTTGACTGAGCAATGCAAGTCGAGCTAACATAACTCCCTTGCCCGAGCGATGCATGACATAGTACTCTTAAGGCCGGACCACAATCAGCCGACCCATCAGGTTCGAACTCATCCACACCGAGCGACTGGGGCCGAGCCCTTCTCGACCGAACTACCATGTCTTGCCTATCTTGGACGAACCATCCTGGCTACATCCTAATAGCGATCCCCTCTGGCCGAGCCAGTGTCAAATACACTAGCCCATGTTTATAGGCCGAACCAGACTTGAGTTGCACCAGTCTCTTATATTTTCGATCCTCTCTTAGCTTGAGCCCCGCCTAGGTTCGTCCTTAAGCTCTACGACTATCACCATGTAGCCGGGTCAAAGTGCCGGGCAACATTTGCCCCCCAAAGCACGTCGTGTGAATCAACATGACGTGCTTTGAATTAGAAACCGGTCCTTGCCGTCAAAAGCTAACTTATTCAGAATGATAATAATATGTCGTTTAAATCCTGTTTTCAATTTTTCAAAAGCTGGGCGTATACTACCTGTCGTAGGTCGAACCACAATGGATTTTCGTAACATAACATGTACACATGTAACATAAAATGGATAGCTCAGCGTACGAACACCGAGCCATACGCCTGGTGTACTCAATGTCGCTCGTCATGTTCACTCACCGACCCACTGTGGTGCTCTAACCGGTTCCACAGGGTAAGGCCTGTTCGCCTCCCCTTTTCCACATATAATGGCCCACACTCTTGTATTTTCTTCTCACTTCCAATTTTACAAGCCTACTAACCCATTTCCCTTCAACCCTTGTTTACCATTACACTTTCCCTTCCTCCTTTTAAACTCAAACCTCCTACTTTGTAACTCCAGCCACCATCAAATCTGATCAATCCTCAAAAGCTTCTAGCTTCTCTTATAGGTACAGATTCCTCATTCAACGCACCCCCTTTAGTTCGGAGTCTCATTTGAAATCCAAGTACATAGGTACGGTAGGAGATGGTGGCGAGGAGTGAGTCGAAAGGGATATAGGAACGTGGTTTAGGATAGTTAGATGAAGTAGTGTAGTATTAACTTAAAGGTCAGCGACGTGGAGAGTAAGGAAGTGGAGTCGGCGAGCTTTTGGAGTGGAACTGAGTCGGTAAATCTTTGGTGGGAGCAAGTCGGTTATTAGAGAAAGTGTGAATCGATATTTTGTATGAGAGCGGTGTGATTTTGATAGGAGTTATGCTATAGGGAGACTCAGCACTCTGAGAGGGAGCGTCGATCGTTTCCGAGCGAAAGAGAGAGAGAGTGTGGGTCGGTCAGTACATATTTAGGAGTGTGTCACTCGGCATTGAGAGAGTTGTTGTGGTTCGACATGAGTCTAGGGTAGTGACTTGGTATAGATTGAGATAGGTGGAGGAGAGAAGTATAGTGAGTATGGCCCGACATCTGATGAAGTGATGTAGGTCGGTAGAAGTCCGAGTGAGGCCGTTCGGTAGTTAGGGGGAGATAGCGAGTGAGTGGATCGGCATTGGCAATCAAAAGTGTTTTAACTCAAACATAATACACATCTGGGTAACTTACCTCCACAATCAATCATAGCATATCAGACAATGATAATTAACAAAGCTCACAAGCCCAAGGACTCAATTTGAACTAACTCCCCCATAGCTTGAACAATCTTAAACACAAATTTAATTCAACAAATGCGAACAACAACCTTCACACTCTACGATGCCAATGTTCAATTCCAAGACTTCTACTGCCAATCAAATGACAAATTGCAGGAGACGGTCAGCGATGACGGTCTCCGAGGACAATAACTTAAAGCTCTATCACACCACGCTTGTGTTTAAAACTTTAGTTTTTTTTGCACTCGCATCTAAGTCGTCGCACTAGCTCACACACAACACGGGGGGATATATTATTGTCGTTATATCTGATATCGATTGTCTTTCAAGTATAGTTTAAACAGGTATCTACCCATACTAAACGCTCATTATAGATGTCCAAAAGATCAAGCTCTGCTACCGTTTCTGATAAGCCTAAGCCAAGTTCTCGGCAGGAGGTAGTAGGAACTTCGAATCCACTGACAACCTCTACACAGGGTATTCTGGATCTATCTGCTGTAGTTATAGGCCCGGCTCCTGATGTTATTGATGGAGCCGTTATTTTGGATAATCCTATTGATTCACAAGCTTCAAAAATCGGTGAAGCCACTCTTCATCGGTTATGCTCAATTCATGGAATCCCTTTTGACGTTTTAGTTCTGTCAGGACAAGATCGGCCTCACCTGCCCCCAGCCGGGTATACAGCATGCAACAAATTCATGTGCTAGGTCGGAAGTGTGCCACCTTTCAATTCATTTCTCCGTGAAGTGTTACAGTATATCAGGATTGCTCCGGCACAGCTACACCCTAATAGTCATGCGTTTATTCATGGCACCTGTGTCCTCTTTAAGAGCATCTTATTCAGACTCCCCACTCCCAGGATATCAGTTAAATCTACCGCTTCAAAGACGGTTCGACAGTCCATCCTTCATATTTCTTGAGCCACACTCCAAATGTCAAATCCTAACGGGGGCATGGAATAAATTTTCCCAGTATAAGCAAGAGTGGTTTTACGTACGCTGCCCCCTTGGTTTTGCGAGAAGATGGCTGGAAGGGAGTAAGTTTCATTTCTAGACTAATATTTATCTAAGGCTCGAAGTGCATCCTTTCTAAAGTTCTTTTGACTTTTATAGGTATCCGCCCCCGACTTGAAGGCATTGGCTATTCTAAGGCCGTCGAGGCCATTCGAGCTATTCCCATGAGAGATTGGGACATTAAATCCGTTATTTCCAACGAATTGCTTTCGATATTTGGATTACTTGTGGAGGGTCACCGAACTAGCCTTCCAATTGGCGCCACTACAACCAGATCCGCTGCGGAAAAAGGCAAAGAGCAAGCCGGACATTTGGTGCCTCATGCAGAAGGGGCCCCCGATACAACTGAGGAAGGTGAAATTAAGGAGACCGAGCTGCCAAAAGCGACTGACGAGAATATATGTTCCGACATAGCATCGATGAACCGCCTCCCCCTTCAAATAGGAACAAGAGCCTAGCCTACAAGCTGAAAAAGAAAACAGTAGGCGGAACTTCAAAAGTTACAATTACTCCAGTTGAGAAAAAGTCGTATCTCTAAAATTTAGAGGGCTCATTAAAAGGTCTATCAGTCCTGACATCCCGGACGACTTACTAAATTATGGCTTCAACGACCCAGAGGCATGGGACTTAATTCGCCTGTAAGAAGCGATGAAAGCGATCAAGCCCGTCATCAAGGAGCGAAAACTCCAATAAGTAAAGCAAAAAACACTGGTCCGTTGGGGGGAAGCACTAGGACACGCACATACACTTACACTTCATCCTACACTTGAATTTTAGTCATCAGATGATTTCCACTAACTCATCCTCACTTGGTGTTCTGTGCAGGTGATATGGGGCGTTCACACGGCATTGACCGTCTTCGCGGATCCTCTATCTTCTACCATTCCAGTCGGTATTTAGGATCAGGTAGACGCCGAGATGGGGTGACAGCGGCGATAGAGACTACTGTCCCAGAGATTCATTGTCTTCCAAAAGAAAAACTTACAGTCATTCCTCATATCCAAACGATCCTCCCCCTCAGTCAGAGCACGGTAGGGAAAATTCTGCTCAGAAAGGATCCCGATTCGAAACTCCCCATGACCAACACTCTGGCTCGTCGAGCACCAAGAAATCTCGTGAGCCCCATAAGAAGTCCATGACTCCAACTAAGCCGACTTCCCCAGCCTCTGCACACGATCCATCGACGACAGAAAAATTAGCTGAGCTCAAAGCCACATTCCCGAAGATATGCTTCGATGGATTGAAATTTTTCCCTGCGATTCATCCTATTACCGGACATGTCAAATAAAGCACCATCACCTACAATAATGACATTTATGTCCAGCATGATGCGTTTGTACATTTGGCGAAGAAAGTTTCAGAGGTTTCCATGGAACGTCAACACGAAATCGATCGCCTGAAACTTGAATCCATTCACGACAAAGATATCATCAAAGCCCAAGATAAAGAGCTATCCTTGTACAAATATCAACTTGAGGCTGCCCAGAAAAATGCCAAGGAAACGGCCGAGGCAGTTAGTCACTTGGAAGCCGCTTACAAGAAGGAAATCGATGAGGCAGTCCAATGCAGTGGTGCTTTAGCCTTAGAGAAAGACTCTATCCAGAAAGAAAAAGATATTCTTGCTCGGCGAGTTAAAGAACTGGAGGAGCTGCTTGCCAAAGAGAAAGAAGAGAAAACTGCCGCGTAGGAAGAGTCACAATGATATTGCGATGAAATTATCGCAACACAACTCTTAAAGACGAAGCTCGATGAGAAATTTTCCAAGGTTGAAACGATAAAGGAGGCAGCTCGCGAGGAGGGTAAGAAAATGGCGATAACAGAAGTCGACTCTCGTCTTTAGGCTACTACTGAGGCCGGCAGAGAGGAAATTAAATGCTTATTTGATCCGCTCATTACCGAGTATAACGCGCGAGTTCTCATGCACCGCGACCTATCTTTCCTCGGTGAGGGTTACCTCGAATCATTGGCCGAAGCGTGGGATACATTGATAAAAATTAGAAAGGTTGAGCTGGGCATCGAAGAGGTCGATGAGGGAGCTCTCGTGAGCGAAGTGCTTCGAGGAAACGAGCCTTCAAACTTTTCTGCAGCAAAATCCCTCTTCGGTAGAGACTCCTCGTCATCAAAGGGTTTGGACGATATTGCTGGCCCGTCCGGCACTGAGTCTTCAGTTCCTCCTCCCGCTCAGCTAGGCGATAGCTCGTTACTCGATCCTCCCGAGCAGCATGTTGGTTATGATACGGAGAAGCCTGGGCTCGGTGTCCACATTCTATCCCCTATTATTGAGGGTGAGACTCCCAAGATAGCTGAGAGTCAACTAGAAGACGGTATGTAGCTTTTCCTTCTAGAGCTCAAGAAATCATCGCTTTTGGCGAGTAATAGATGTATTATAACATTTGTCTTTCATGAATTCATGTAGGCCATTCTGATCCCGAACCAACTCCAAGGAGCGACGTCGCCACAGAGAAGGAAGAAAAAATGGCTGAGGCATCTCACACTGGCGATACTCCTGGACCCGATGCTCAAGTGATCGGGGCGCTTGATGACGATAAACTTGAAAATCCCTCGTCTGGAGATGAACATGATGAGGTTGAAATCACATGCGCCTCCGAACATACTTCGAAGCTTAGCATGGACGAACAAATCATGGAAGAGGAGAAAAAGAAAGTCGAAGTTAAGGTTGAACCTCAGGTGATGGAATTTGATGATCCTCTAAATAGGCCCCTGAAGATAATTCTCCCCGGGGGACCATACCTCTAGATGTCCCTCCTCCTCCCCCGGATACCACCTCACTGGGAAGCAGAGGGTCCAGAAAGAAACGTTCGGTTGAGGAACCTTCGGAGAAGCCGAAGAAGGAGAAAAAGTCAAAGAAGTAGTTATCATCTTGTCATACCTCGTTCAACCTGAATAAACCTAAGTCATATAGTTGTTTATTTTTTTCTTTTTTATAGTCGTCATAGATAGATTTTAGTTCCGGACCTTGGAAAAGCAGTAATGGAACTTAATTTTTGATTAGTGAATAAAATTTTGTTTCTTTTGCATTTATAGACTCTCATCGTTTAGCTTATCACCTGACTTGTAGTTGAAATTCAAAGTCTTATAGGTTACGGAAGTTTCAGTCCGACTTCCACATGACTTGGAGATTTTTGAATTATTTATACTTTAGCCCGCGCTCCGGGGACTTAGAGATTTTAAATCATTTATATCCTACTCCGCAATCTAGGGACTCAGAGTACTCTAGTCCGCGCTCCAGGGACTTAGAGATTTTTGAATCATTTATACTCTAGTCCGCGCTCCGGGGACTTAGAGATTTTTGAACCATTTATACTCTAGTCCGCACTCCGGGGATTCAGAGTACTCTAGTCCGCACTCCGAGGACTTGGAGATTTTTGAATCGCTTATACTCTAGTCCGCACTCCAGGGACTCATAGTACTCTAGTCCGCGCTCTAGGGACTTAGAGATTTTTGAATCGTTTATACTCTAGTCCACACTCCGGGGACTCAGAGTACTATAGCCCGCGCTCCGGGGACTTAGAGATTTTTGAATTGTTTATACTCTAGTCCGCACTCTGGGGACTCAGAGTACTCTAGTTCACGCTACGGGGACTTAGAGATTTTTGAATCGTTTATACTCTAGTCCACACTCCGGGGACTCAGAGTACTCTAGCCCGCGCTCCGGGGACTTAGAGATTTTCGAATCGTTAGCCGATCGACTTTTAATTTTGCATGCACGTTCATACGCTAGACAGATTAATGCAACTCTATTTTGCCATGGAATTACAAAATACAAAACACTAATAGCACATAGAAAAATAGCTTCAAGCCTTTATTGATTGTAGAAAATAAGGACAAACTGAATTGTCTTATTACATGTCGAAAACAAAGAACAACAAAGAAAACGAATTCTGGAAACAATTGCTACTACAATGCAAAAGAAATAAACTAAGTGTAATAACGACACAAATGCTTACTATTTCATGCTTTGGGGAGTGTCACGCCATCAACAGTCGCTAGCTTGAAGGTTCCTTCTCTAAGCTTTCGTTCGATGATGTACGGACCTTCTTATGGGGAATTCATATGTGACGGGACTGGAAAAACTCGCTTCAAAACAAGGTCACCCACATCGAAAGTTCTTGGTCGAACTTTTTCGTTGTAATATCGGGCGACTCGGTGCCGATATGCAGCCGCCCTTAAATCAGCTTCTTCACGTTTCTCGTCGACAAAGTCCAATGATTCCAGTAAAAGATCATGATTCGTCTTAGGATCATAATGAGTTACCCGGTGAGAAGGAACTTCAAGTTCCACGGGTATAACAGCTTCAGTGCCGTATGCCAAGGTGAATGAAGTGTGGCCAGTCGCGGACTTGTGGGTGGTTCTGTAAGCCCAGAGTGCTGTCGGAAGCTCATCCACCCACTTGCCTCTAGCATTCTCCAAATGTTTTTTCAATATGGACTTGATTATTTTATTTACGGCTTCAACTTGTCCATTGGCTTTAGGGTGAGCGACTGCCGCAAACCTTTTCTCAATGCAATATTTTTGGCAGAATTCCTTGAACTTCCTACTCTCAAATTGGGTTCCGTTGTCCATAACGATAGTTCGTGGGAGGCCTAAACGACATATAATGTTTTGCACAACAAAATTAATGACCTTTTTAGTGGTGATCGTAGCCAAGGACTCCATTTCTGCCCACTTGGTCAAATAATCGACCGCGACAATTGCATATTTCGCACCACCTTTGGAGATTGGCAAGGAGCCGATTATATCGATCCCCCATATCGCAAATGGCCATGGACTACCATTTGTGTGAGTTCCGTCGGCGAGGCTCTCGGGATTTTTGCATACTTTTGACATTTGCCGCTTCTTCTTACATAGTCCGCGGTGTCTCGATTCACGGTCGGCCAATAGTATCCATAGCGGAGGATCTTTTTAGCTAATGTCTACCACCAGTATGGTCGCTACATTCTCCTTCATGAACTTCTTTTAAGACCCGCTTTATCTCGTCGTGGGTGATGCACCGAAGTAAGGGAATTGAGAATCCTTTCCGATACATTATTCCATCCTGCATTATATATCGCGAGGCCTTGCGAACGACTTGTCCTCTCTCGTTCTTTCTCTCAGGCAGAGTCTCATGTAGCATGTATTCCCTGAACGGGGTCATCCACGACTCCCTTTCAGTTTCCGCCCCTAAGACAAAATCTACTTCCATTTCGTTTATACTCGGGGCATGTAAGGTCTCGACGGGAACCAAGCCCATCTATTGTGCATCACCCGTACTTGCCAATTTTGCCAATGAATCGGCTTCCCCATTTCGTTCACGCGGAATATGCGAAATATTGTAATATTCTAGGTCCGCCAACAGTTCTTGCACTCGAGCAAGGTATGGGGCAAGCCTTTTCCCCTTCGCCTGATAATCTCCCCGTACTTGGTACACCACCAATTGTGAGTCACAAAAGATTTCAACCGATTTTACTCCAAGTTCCTTGGTAAGTTTCAAGCCCGCAATCAATGCTTCATATTCAGCTTCGTTGTTCATGGCCAGAAAATCAAGTTTCAAAGCATAACAAATTGATCAGTTTTCGAGAGTTACAAGAATAACACTAGCCCCAGAACAACGGTCATTGGACTACATCACTACTGCTTGACTCGTATGATATGGTAAATTCTGCAATGAAGTCTGCTATCGCTTTCCCTTGGATAGCCCTTCGTGGCAGGTAAGTGATATCGAACTAACTCAGTTCAATGTTCTATTTGAGTAGCCTTCCAGAAGTTTTTGGTCGTTGGAGCACCTGCCGTAGGGGTTGATCGGTATAAACACTGACCGGGTGTGTCTGAAAATATGGACGGAGCTTGCGTGATGCAATCACCAAATAGTAGGCTAGCTTCTCAATCTTAGGATAGTTTCTCTCTGCCCCTGTTAAACGTTTACTAACATAGTACACTGGCTTCTGGACTCGGTCCTCTTCACGAACCAAGGCTGTACTGATGGCATGCTGAGATACGGCCAAGTAAACATACAACTCCTCTTGGTCTACAGGCTTTGACAGAACCGGGGGCCTCTCCAAGTGTCTCACCAGAGCTCGGAATGCATCCTCACAGTCCGACGTCCATTCAAAATTTCTCTTCCCTTTTTTTATCACATCAAAGAAAGGAATACACTTGTCGGCCGCCCTGGATATAAATCGACTCAACACGGCGACTTTTCCATTCAGGCTTTATACTTGCTTTATAGTCTTGGGGGCTTGAATGTCCTGAATAGCCTGAATCTTTTGTGGGTTGGCTTCGATCCCCCGTGCATTGACAATAAAACCCAAAAACATTCCCGACACAATACCGAAGGAACAATTCAGTGGATTGATTTTCATTCCGTAGTACTTGAGTATATCAAACATCTTCGCTAAGTGTCGAATGTGGTCGTTTGACTGTCGTGACTTCACGAGCATGTCATCCACATAGACTTCCATTATTCTACCAATTTGGTCTTTAAATATCCGATTCACCAAACGTTGGTAAGTTGCTCCTGCATTCTTCCACCCAAAAGGCATCACTACATAACAGTACAGTCCAACATCTGTGATAAAACTAGTGTGTTCCTGATTCTGAATGTGCATCGAGATTTGATTATATCCCGAACACGCATCCATAAATGACAATAATTCATGTCCTACTGTCGAGTCGACCAACTGATCGATTCTTGGTAAAGGAAAACTGTCCTTAGGGCATGCCTTGTTCAGGTCTGAGTAATCAACACATGTTCTCCACTTTCCATTTGTCTTTCTCATTAGTACGGGGTTAGATACCTATTCAGGATAGAGGTCATCGCGGACGAACCCATTGTCCTTGAGTTTATCCATCTCCTCCCTGAGAGCAGCGGACCTCTCCGGGTCCATGCCTCTCCTTTTTTGCTTCACTGGCACATACTTCGGATCAATGTTCAACATATGACTTGCGACGGTGGAAGAAATCCCGCACATATCGAAGTGGGTCCAGGCGAAAACATCCAGATTCGCTCGGAGGAAATCAGCAAGATCCTCAGTCATCGAGGGGTTGAGTTGTGATCCAATCTTAAGCACCCGTGATTGGTCATCGTGGCTGACTGGAATGTCAATCGTCAGTTCAGCCGATGCTGCTTTATCCTCCTTGGGTTCTTCATCATCATCTCTCGGATCTGTCTCTATAAATCTGGCCCTATTGCTCGAGCCGAGGCTCGGGCATTACTTGTCAATTTTCAGCAACACGGATGTGGATAGAGTTTTCCACAACCTTTCCCTTCTCTCTTCGTCGGGCCTCCCTCATCTCAGCCACATAACATGCGCGACCAGTTGCTTGATCGCCATGCACTACACCAACTCCTCTATCCATCAGAAATTTCAAGGTTAAACAACACGGGGCCAAAGCTTCCCTAAACTCCGCCAAGGCCGGTCGGCCCAGAAAAACATTATATGGGGAATCTACATCCAAAACAATGAACGGTAGGATCCATACACTCCTATGTTCACCTTCTCCTAACTCAATCGGCAATTCAGCAAAACCTATCGCATCAGTGGCTGCACCATTAAAGTCATGAATACAGGCTTTAGATGGTTTTAGATCCTTCGCCTCCATCTTCATTTGGTCATACGCCTTCTTAAAGATAATGTTAACGGAACTCCCACAATCAATCAGTATCCTTCTCACAAACGTCAGCCCAGTTGTGGCTGAGATGACCATCGGGTCGATGGTAGGTGCCTCCACCTAGTCGGCATCCCTACTCCTAAATACAATATCATGCGTCATCATCCGCTGCTGTTTCGCGGGGGACCCGTCTTCTGTGTTCGAGCAGCATTCAAAATCCACATGCTTTAAGGAACTAACATAGTGTTCCATTTCCTGCCAACTCTTGTCTGCCGGGTGAGGCCCACCGACTATCATGTTTATGACTAGTCTACCTCCAGTCTGAGCAGGTTCCTCAGGTCGACGTAGGGCCTGTCCACGATTGTGGTCAGATGTCCCCTGTCCGCCTTCTTGCAGATTCTTAACAAACTGCTGTAACTTCTTCTATCGAATCAGCTTTTCTATAGCATCATGGAGGTGTCTACATTCTTCGGTATTGTGCCTGTAAGTCTCATGGAAGCGACAATACTTCCCAGTCTGCTTTTTTCCCCAGTGGATTCCTTTGGGCGCGGCTTTCGGTATTGGAATGTATTACAAGTTGATAAGTAAACATAGATGCTTTCAGAAGAGTGTATTCGTTATAGGTTGGGATCCTTGGCTTCCACTTTCCTGCTGCCCTTTTTCTTCCGGAATTTTCTCCTCCGGATCCTTTAGACTGCTCCGGCTTATTTTGAACATTGACATAGACCTTACCAGAGTTGTCGCCAGATTGCTTCACCGCACTGTTGCTTTGCACCGCTTCCTTGCAAGGCCCGGGCACACTGCTTCGCCTTGTCCACCTGGCCTCTTCCCTTCTCGTGAATTGGTTCGCCTTTGAATAAAAGCATTCCAGGGTAGTCGGAGGCTTTCCTGCCAGCCAATCACCAAACTCTGAGTCCGGATCTACTCCTCGCATCACGGCCATAAGAATAGCATGGTCATTTGGATTACTAACTTCTGTAGCAGCAACGTGAAATCTTTGCAAATAATCCTTTAACGACTCCCCTAGGGCCTGTATCACAGTGGATAAAGACATTATGTCCTTTGGATGAGTGGTATGGATCCTGAACTTCTCCACAAATTTCGTCGCTAACTCATCAAACCTGGAGATCGATCGTGGAGGAAGTCTGGTAAACCACATGGTGGTGATTCCGGATAAGGTTATTGGGAAACATCTATATTTAGTCGCATCATTTGTCCTAGCCGAGTCCATCATCCACTCGTATCTTATTATATGCTGTCGGGGATTAGTTTTCCCTTCATAGGCTGGAATAGTCGGCATACTAAACTTCCAGGGGTACTCAACCTGTAGGATAGCATCCGTGAATGGAGTATGGCTCCTAGTTATGCACCAATCATCGTTGGATAAGCCCTGATTTTGTCTCATCAGCTGTCTGACCATAGTTGATAAATCCGGGGTCTGGATGGGAGGTGGCAAGTTGGAATTCGTCCCGCGTGATTGTTCCGGCTGGTGCCTCCTCGGTAAGTAATCTCCCAAATGCACGTCCTGGGGACCTGCCTCACTACGACCTTAACGAGGTGGTAGACCGACTCCCACCTGCGCTCCAGATCTTAAGTTTCCCACTCCAGTTTGAGTGCGATTCTCCAGGTGCAGGCGAGGGGCTGCGGTTCAAGGTTGGGAGCCTGGACCATTTCTGTTGGACTGTTCTGCTACACCCGTTTGTGCCATTTCAAGCCTACGGCATCTACGCCTATGATGTTCATCTGACAAAGCAGAGCTGTCAGATGATGAGTAGGAAGCGGGGCTTCCTCCAGCATTCTGATGCTGTTGCTGAGCAATCTGGGTCATGAGATTGGTGTTAGCTTGAATTTGCTCGTTAAGTTGTCTCCTGCTTTCCACGAGTTCTCTCATCAGCTCATTGAACTCTGCCCTGGTGACAACTTCTGATTGGTCTAGGAAGGTGGCAGTCCCTACACTTGGGTTAGCTTGTTGATTGCGGGTCCCACTTGCTGGACGCTGGTGGTCTCGTTGGCATCCGCGTTGTGGGAGGCTGATCTAGTACCTGGTCTTCCCATCTTAGAGTATTTCGTCGGAACTCTGAATAGAATCTATGAACTCTTGAAAGTGAACTTGGATCTCCTTCGGGAGATTTCTTCAATCCAGTAGCGACAAAGTAGATCCTAACAGCCTGAGATTGCACATTCTCAGTGAAAGCACCAAAATGTTAGCACCAGAATCGGTCATTAACACCCAGAATAGATTTGTGTAGAGAGATTAATGAAGATAGTAAATTAAAATAGAGGAATATATGCAAAACTAACAACAGAAACAAGAACACCAGAATTATAGTGGTTTGGCGTAACTACCTACGTCCACTTTTAATGTAATCTTTATTGCCTTTTCAAATACTTAAATACATATACAATCCGTAAACAAACAACTTGAATACAAGTTTGAGCCAAAAGAAAGCGAGTACAGAAAATGGCAGAGTCTCTCTGTAGTTCCCGGAAAAAAGTCCCCTCAACTGTACCTCTGCCCCTTTATTTATAGATGAAGACAGGCTGGATTCCCTGCGCTGGCCCAAGTCCAAGGTAGCTTGGCCCATAGTTGTAGGTCAAGTTGACCGAACGAGTCATACCGACCCACTTTCACCGAACTACCTATGCCGACCCAGAGGCTGCCTTGTTGCTGACTCGAAGCGGACCCTCAAGGAAATCAGAGCAAGCGTTAGTATGACCCGAAGCAAAGAAATGTCGTCCGCATCACTCTGTTGTAGGTCAAATAATTCACTGACTTCCACAAGGTTCATCGAACCAGGTCCGCCGAACCACACATGCCGAACCACGCATGCCGAACCATCAAGGCCGAACCACGAACGCTGAACCACAATTGACCGACCTGTTTTGGCTATCCTCCCTAGATCGAGCGATGCTTTCCGAGCTACCATAACTCCCTTGGTCGAGCGATGCATGACTTAGTACTCCTAAGGCCGGACCACAATCAGCCGACCCATCAGGTTCGAACTCATCCACACCGAGCGATTGGGGTCGAGCCCTTCTCGACCGAACTACCATGTCTTGCTTATCTTGACCGAACCATCCTGGCTACATCCTATTATCGATCCCCTCTGGCCGAGCCAGTGTCAAATACAATAGCCCATGTTTATAGGCCGAACCAGACTTGATTTGCATCAGTCTCTTATATTTTCGATCCTCTCTTTGCTTGAGCCCTGCCTAGGTTCGTCCTTAAGCTCTGCGACTATCGTCATGTAGCTGAGCCAAAGTGCCGGGCAACAGATATGTCTAGTGATAGATCACCTATACCAGATGAATTCCCATGTTTTTTATAAGAAATTAGTACGTTTAAAATACGACATAATCACAATGTTTACCAGGTTTATAGTGGTAAATTATAATTAGGAAATTTAACTTCCTTAACGTAATCCTTCTCCACAAAAAAGTGGGTGCAAATAAACTTAAGGATTTTAGGTCCATCTCATTAATAAATTGTTCACTCTAAATTATCTAAAAGGTATTATATAATACGTTAAGCACTAAATAAATAATTTAATTGCTATAACATAATTTGCTTTTATAAAGGGCAGAAATATCACGGATGGGGTCCCTGTAGTCCAACAATTTATTAATTACTGTTGTAAAAATAATATTACTTGTTCCCTTTTAAAAATTGATTTTGCTAAAGCTTTTGATTCTGTTGAATGGTTGTTTCTTAAAGATCTATTGTTGGCTAGGGGTTTTAGTCTAAGATGGGTAGGTTGGACTATGTCCTTGCTAAAATCTGGGAACACTAGTATAATGGTCAATGGTATCTACGAAACAAAATACAATCTAATTAATATTACAAATGGATTCACTTGGATCATAAAATTGCCTATTACAAATGGGGCTTTAAACTCCATCAATAATGAAATCACTAGTGATAAACTTTCGATTCTGTAATTTGCTGATGACATCTTGCTATTTACCTCTTATATATCATATGACATCATGGCTCTTAAATTCATTTTATATAATTTTGAAACGCTTTCAGGCCTCAGGATAAATTTCGACAAGAGTTCTGTTTTAGTCATGAATGATGTCAATAACGTTGAAAATCGTGTTCCTAATACTCTTAAATGTAAAACCATGAAGTTCGTTATACAATACTTAGGTTTTTTGGGTAGACCTACCATGCTAAAAAAAGATTAGAAAATAATAATTGATAAAATCAATAGAAAATTCTCCATTTGGAAAGATAGATTTTTATCTTGAGCGGGTAGAATTATTCTTATTAACTCCGTAACAATTATTGGATGTCCTTTTACCCTTCCCAAAATGGGTCATTGACAAAAAAGATAAAATCAGAAGAAATTTCCTTTGGAGTGGGGATAATTAGTGTAGTAGCACTAACTTTCTGGTTAATTGTTAAACAGTTTGCAAATCTAAAGAGGATGGGGTTTCATGATTATTAGTCTACACAACCTTAACATGTCTCCAACAGACAAATAACTTTGGAAATTTAATAATAATAATGAAAAACTTATCTGGATAGAAATGATTTCACATCCATTTTATGGTAAAACCTATATTCTTCACCACAACTTTACTAATCACAACAACATATCTCAATAATGGAAATCCATCTTGAAAAACTACAATATTTTTAATCTTGGGAGCAATAAATTTGTTCACTCTGGAAACAACACATCATTTTGGCATGATAACTAAATTTCTCTTATGCCCCTTGAAGCCAAGTACAAGGAGCATTTTGATATTTGTGTTAGCACCAAAATTGGTCACTAACCTCGTTCAGAAAGATTGTGTAGAGATATAAGTGATGAAAGTAAATTAAACAGATAAGACAATGCTAATTTAAATGCAGAAAGTAAGAACACCAAATTTATAGTGGTTCAGCGTAATTGCCTACGTCCACTTTGAGGTTAAACTTTATTGATCTTCTTTATAGTTGATTACAAATACAATTCGTGAATTAAATGCTTGAATGAAGTTGTTTAAGTAGAGAAGATGAGTCTTGAAAATGGCAGAGTCTCCCCAGTATTCTCTCTCCAAAAAAGGATCCATTCCACTGTGACCCTGCCCCTCTATTTATAGACAAAGATGGGCTGGACTTCCCAAGTGGGCTGATGGCCGAACACTCCAGCCCGAGTACAGTGGTCGTTGTATGCCGAGCAAGGTTTGCCGAACGCCGCTACGCCGAACCATTCCTTCTATGCCGAACGGTGTGTTGGTGTCGTGGGAAGTGTAGGATGGTTGTCTGTTGAGGCCGAACGTGTGACGACCGCCCATGACCCCTGCACCGAATCTAGAGATAGAGCGCTGTAAAGTGTGCCAGGCGATCATGGACGATTGACAAGGTAAGATTTAAAACAACAGAATCTATCGTATTACTCACAGCGCATGGACAAAATACAATAGAACATATGTATAGTGAAGCTTTACAGAACAAAATGACATCATATAAAACTCCATAATAGTTGAATACAAGCATCACATAGTCAATACATCCAGCCTCACTACATATCTCTCAGAGAATACAAAACAGCGGAATATCCAGTACATATAAGAAGATAATATGAAACCCTCTAGCTCGTCTTCGATATCAGCATCGTGAGAAGAGAACAGCACCTGTCACCTGCTACCTAGTCTGCCCGTCCCAAAATGGACGAACAGCCCAAGGCAATAAGAATTAAAACATAAAGCCTTGAGTCAGACAACAGTCTTAGTGAGCAGTAAATTAACTAACAACATACCAAAAGAGCATAAAGGAAAAGGAATAGGAATACAACCCTCCCACTCCAACCTCATTCTACAGTGATAGCCCCCAGACACACACTAAGCAGAAACAAACATAGCAGAGCATACAATTTAAAGTAAAACTACTATCACTCGAGTCAAGGGCGATGTTTTCCAAGTACCAAGGCCTAAATCAGATAAGCACCCAGAAAATACCGCTCTTGAGTCCGAATGACGATACAACCAAACATCCATGACCCTGGCTATCACTGTTATCATTGCTTCGATATCACCGTTAATTGAATGACCGGCACATTCTTTCAGCCGTCCGTCAAGGGCTAATGGAAACCCCGGTTCTAGACATAACTCCCGCACGTCGTCGCAGCCCGTGCCTAGGACTATCGAATCTGCCCAGAGTACCCGACCATCAACAGTTGGCCGTTGGGACTATCGAATCTGCCCAAACGTACTCTTGCTTAGAGCATGCTAGAACCTTCAACAACGATGCTATCCAAGCCTCCTAGTCATCCTCCTCGATGACTATTCTCATATCCATTCATTATCCTCAACTCGAATCATATCACCGAGTTATCAACATGCTTGGAATGATCCCGTCTGGATTAGACCAAGTCTTCATCATATGATTGCCTCGCTTCATTACATCCTCGCAAAGCCTCACCTCATCATCACATCATCAAATCTATGCATAAGAGCTTCATCATCCCGCTACATATGCCACGAGCAGCTTTCCCAATTCAAGAGCCTTTCCCTTAGCTTTTGAATCGTCTTCGGTCTAAATCTAATCATCAATCATCTAGTTCATAACAATCAATCAAATCAAACATCAATCCAAACAATCAAGCATTCAAATATGAGCTAAGTAGACAATTATAACAATAATGGCATTTTCGTAATTAAAGAGTTGAAAGTCCAATAAGCATGAAAACATGGATTATATCTCTACAAACTTGATGAATGAACTTGCATAGGTTAACATATGATAAAATGGATGTAACATCATCATGAACAATGGATCTATATGGATCTACACTTAGGATGAAGAAAATGCATGGAAATCTCTATTTTAACACCAAATCGAGCCAACAATCCGATATACTCCTTTGGATCCGTGTGAGAGATAATCACCACTCACCAAATCACCTAAACAATCCAAAAGATATCAACTTCAGATCTGGACAGCGAAGAACCAAGCTAGATCTATCACAAATCCGCTTCAAATGGGGAAATCTCTCTTGAAAAGATGAAGATCTTCAATCTAAGCTCTTGAATCTTCAATCTAGATCTTCGATTTGGATGGATGGAAGCACAAGATTAGAGTGGAGAAAAGAAGTGAAGAAGTGTAGAAGTCGAGCTCTCAAAATGGCAGCACTTCGTTGCTTCAAAAATCCGGATCCCAAAAAGTGAGAACAACCCCTCCTATTTATAGCTGAAATCTGTCCTTAAGTCGAAATCTGGCTATCTCCCTAAGTCGCTTCCGACCTAAGCCTCTCCGACCTAAGCCTCTCCGACCTAACAGATGTACGACTTAACTCCTCAGCGACCTAACACCTGACGACCTAAAGCGATGCGCTTTCCTTCGACCAATGACTTAGTTGGATTGCGACCTAACAACTTAGACTTCTACGCGACCTAACACAACATACGACCTAACAGTTAGATCTACGCGACCTAACAACTTAGCAACCTACGCGACCTAACAGTGTTACGACCTAACACATAGCCCAACTCCTAAGGTCGCCAACTTGTTAGCTCCTTAGGTCGCCAACTTGTTAACTCCTTAGGTCGCCAACTTGTTAACTCCTTAGGTCGCCAACTTGTTAACTCCTTAGGTCGCTAACCCACCCAGTCGACTTAACTTGGTAACATCTTAACCCTTAGGTCGCTTACGACCTTACCACCCAAACTATCAGACGACCTAACACACAGCGACCTATCCCTTAACTCGGTTACTACGACCTAACTTCTATACACTCTAAGTCGTTGCCGACCTAACCACACACCCAGTAACCACTAGGTCGCTAACTCGCCCTGCCGACCTAGCACTTAGCTCACCGAAACTCTTAGGTCGCTCCCAATAGTTTCCTTAGGTCGGTCAGTTCTTTAGGTCGTTAACTCGCCCTGCCGACCTAGCACTTAGACAAATTTCCCCAAAAATCTGAAATGACTTAAAAAAAATGCAAAAATTCCAGATTTTGACGAACTTGTCGATCCGTAAAAATACGGGTCGTTACATTCTCTCCCCCTTAGGAATTTCGCCCCCGAAATTCCAAGCAATCAAAACTATTCTGTACGCCTACCATCCATAACAATCAACAAACCATGCATCCAATTCTAGCTTAGCGTACAGAATTCTAAGACTTAGAACAAGTTACAATATCGCGAGATGACACGACACCTTAGGGCCATACCTCGAAGAGTTCAGGATGAGCTGCCTTCATCCTCTCTTCCACCTTCCACGTACAGTCGTCATCATCATCACTCCATTGTATCTTGAGCAACTTAACCACCTTCCTCCTAAGCTGTTTCGTGTCAGTTTCTACAACACGAAGCGGCTTACGAGGTCTTCTATCGACTGGATCAACTTCTAAGTCTTCACAGCTATCAGCAGAAACCACTGTACTCGAGTCGTGCACATACTTCCGTAGATACGATACATGAAAAACATTGTGCACACCCGACATCTTCTCCGGTAACTCCAATCTGTAGGCGAGCTTTCCAATTCGCTCGATGATCGGGAATGGTCCAACAAATCTCGGAGTCAATTTTCCTTTCTTCCCGAATCGAATAACATTCTTTAGTGGAGAAATCTTCACAAAAACCATATCTCCTACGTCGAATTCCAAATCCTTTCGACGCTTATCGGCATAACTCTTCTGACGATCTTGGGCTGCTTTCATTCGTTGCCGAATGATTTCTATACAATCTGAAGTCTGACGAATCATCTCTGGCCCAAGCATCGACTTTTCTCCAGTTTCCAACCAACATGTTGGAGAGTTACACGGTCTTCCATACAATGCCTCATACGGTGCCATACCAATGCTTGACTGGTAACTGTTGTTGTATGAAAACTCCACCAAATGAAGGTGATCTTCCCATGATCCTCCAAAATCCAAAACACAAGCTCTAAGGAGATCTTCCAAAACTCGGTTGACTCTCTCGGTCTGACCATCTGTTTGGGGATGATAGGCTGTACTCAAACACAACTCGGTTCCCAAGACTTCCTGGAAGCTCTTCCAAAATCCACTAGTGAACAATGGGTCTCGATCGCTCACTATACTCTTCGGAACACCATGGAATCGAACTATCCACTTAACATACAACTCAGCCAACTTTGATGCAGTCCTAGTCGATCGAACAGGAATGAATCGTGCACTCTTAGTCAGACGATCCACAATGACCCAAATCCCTTCATTTCCCGTTCTGGTTCTAGGCAATCCATCAATAAAATCCATCGACACTTGTTCCCACTTCCATGTAGGAACTTCTAAGGGCTGAAGCAATCCGCTTGGCTTCTTCTGTTCGGCTTTTACCAACTGGCAATTCATACATTTGGAAATAAAATTTCCAACATCCTTCTTCATACCTTCCCAGTAGTAGGTTCTCTTCATATCCCGATACATCTTATTTCCTCCTGGATGAATGGTCAGCTTCGAGTGATGACTTTCCTTCAGGACTTCACTCCTCAATTCATCTATATCGGGAACAACTAGTCGTCCTTGCTTCCGAAGCCAACCCTCTCGATCGACCTCGAATCCTTTATCCTTTTCTGGATCCACCCCAGATTCCAAATCATGGATAATCTTGACAAGCTTATCATCTCGCTTTTGGCTCTCACCAATCCTTCCCACAAGAGTGGGTCTTATCGATAAGTTTGCCAACATCTCAGGTTCCAATTCGCATCTAGGCTTGAAGTCAAATCCAGCTAAATACTCGAGACTCTTCCATTCAGAAAACATGGCTCCCAATCCTGCATGTCTTCGACTTAACACATCAGCCACTGCGTTACCTTTTCCCGGAGTATAAGCTATACCAAAGTCATACGATGCCAAAAACTCTAGCCAACGTTGCTGCCGAAGATTCAAATCCTTTTGGGAGAAAAGATACTTCAACGACTTGTGATCCGTAAACAACTCGAATCGAACTCCCAACAGATAATGTCTCCACATCTTCAGAGCAAATACAATCGCCGCCAATTCCAAATCATGAGTTGGGTAATTCCTTTCATGCGGCTTCAGTTGTCGACTGGCATACGCAACAACTTTATCCTTCTGCATCAGCACTGCTCCAAGTCCAGTACCACATGCATCGGTGTAAACTACCATCTCATCATTCCCACTTGGAATAGTCAAAACAGGAGCACTCGTCAATCTCTCTTTCAGGATTCCGAAAGCTTGCTCACACTTAGCATTCCAACTGAACACTCGGTTCTTCTTCGTCAATCCTGTTAACGGTGCAGCTATCTTGGAGAAGTCTTTGATAAACCATCGATAATATCCTGCTAATCCAAGAAAACTTCTCACATCAGTTGCATTCTTAGGTCTAGCCCAATCCTGGATTGCTGCCACCTTAGCGGGATCAACCGCTATTCCACTTCCAGAAATCACATGGCCTAAGAACCTCACTTCACCCTTCCAGAAGTGACACTTCGAAAACTTAGCCTTCAGCTGATGTTTCCGCAAGATTTCCAAAACAATACGCAAGTGCGTTTTGTGCTCTTCCTCCGTTCTGGAATAAATCAGAATATCATCCACGAACACAAGTACGAACTTGTTCAACTGATCTCTAAACACTCTATTCATAAGATCCACAAAATATGCTGGCGCGTTAGTCAATCCAAACGGCATTACCAGCCACTCAAAGAAACCGGATGGTGTCCTAAAAGCAGTCTTCGGCACACTATCCTTCGCTACTCTCAACTGGTGGAATCCCGTTGCCAAATCCATCTGAGAAAACACCTTAGCTTCGTGAAGCTGATCAAACAAGTCATCTATTCTCGGCAATGGATACTTGTTCTTCTTAGTCACCTTATTCAGCTCATGATAATCGACGCACAATCTCAACGACCCATCTGCCTTGGTTGCAAACACAACTGGTGCACCCCACTCGGACACACTACGCCGAATGAATCCTTTCTGTAAAAGGTCATCAACTTGCACCCTCAACTCCTGTTGTTCCCTAGGCGCCATCCGCCTAAGAGGCATCACAACAGGTCTGGCTCCTTCAACTAGATCTATACGAAACTCGATCTCTCTATGCGGCGGCAACCCTTTGACTTCGTCAAAGACATCCTCGAATCCATTTGCGATTGGCACTAAAGACAGTCCATCCCGTGGAACAACTAGTGAATACATGAAGCTCATGAAGACGCCTTCCTCATGCTTACATCGTATCACAATCTTTCGCCCTTCCACATTCTCGACTGTCACCTCCAGCCTCTCACAATCAACCTTAGCCGCATACTTCCTAAGCCAGTCCATACCCAAGATAATTCCGAACCCCGCAAAGTTCAGAACAAAACAATCACAAACAAAAGAGCAACCATGACTCGACACAACTAGACCACGGCATAACATACACAAACAAGACGAACCCCCAACTGGATTAGTCACAACCAATGGCCTATCAACAATATCCGGTTCCAAACCTAACCGGCCTACTAGTTCATTACAAACAAATGAATGCGACGCTCCAGTATCAAACAGAACTCTAACTGGAACACCACATAGGAAAAGAGTACCTTGAACAACCACACTCTTTCCCTTCTCTTCCGCAGTAGGAGCTTTCGAAGACGACGGAACAGCTCCTAAAGCATAGGCTTGCACAATCTGCCTGTCCTTCCTCGGTTCTGGACAATTCTTCCTGAAATGCCCCGGCTTGTCACAGTTGTGACACTTCATCGGTGCCTTCGGATTCTTACAATCCTTAGAGAAATGGCCCTTCTGCTGACAATTGTAGCAAGTCACCTCGCCTTTCGGCTTCTTCTGGCCATCCTTACCCTTCTGCTGCTGCTGCTTCCTCTTTTGGTTTCCACCCTGCTGTGGTTTAGATTCTCCCTTGGTAACAGCAACAACAGGTCCTTCCTTAGGAAACAGACTCTCATGCCTAAGAGCTTTCTCCACAAGCTTCTCAAATGAATCGTCCAAATGATCCACCAACTGTCTCCCAAGATAACTATCCAAGCCGGTCACAAACTTCTCATTCTTCTGATAAGCAGATTCAATATATGACCGAGCATACTTGGACAAAGCTTCAAACTCAGAAACATACTCAAGAACAGATCTTCCACCCTGCTTGAGCTCCACAAACTTCTTGAACAGAACAGACTTCTGAGCTGTAGAAATGAACTTAGCTTCAAATCTGACTTGGAATTGCTCCCAAGTAATCTCTTCTTCCGGAGTAGTGATGGTAATAGAGTTCCACCAATCAGAAGCTCTCCCCTGAAGCTGCCTTGATGCCAACTTCCTCTTAGTTGCATCATCAATTCCCAAATCACCAAAGATCCTTCTACAAGCATCTATCCACCTCTGGACTTCAATGGTAGATTCTGTTTCCAAGAAAACCTTCCCTCCAAGAGCAGTATAATCCTTGCACAGCTTAGCAAAATCCACTGGTTTCGGAGTTTGGACTTGAACTCCAACATCAACTGCTGCCCCCGGAACTGGTATCCTTCTCATGATCGAAGTCATCATAGCTTCGAACATGGCTGCATAATCAGCAGTCTCTTCAGTAGCACGGCCTTCCCTAGCAGCTGGTCTCCCTCTTCGACTCATTCTCAATATCTATAAAAAGGAATGATTAGAACATCTAGAGAAACAACTGCATAAAGAACTCAAACTCTACCAAGCTACTATATTATATATAGTAATCATCCATCAAAATACAATTACGTCTCTCATACGTGGTTACTTCAGCGAGCGTTGGGTAAAATCGATTAACCAATGCTCTGATACCAAATGTGACGACCGCCCATGACCCCTGCACCGAATCTAGAGATAGAGCGCTGTAAAGTGTGCCAGGCGATCATGGACGATTGACAAGGTAAGATTTAAAACAACAGAATCTATCGTATTACTCACAGCGCATGGACAAAATACAATAGAACATATGTATAGTGAAGCTTTACAGAACAAAATGACATCATATAAAACTCCATAATAGTTGAATACAAGCATCACATAGTCAATACATCCAGCCTCACTACATATCTCTCAGAGAATACAAAACAGCGGAATATCCAGTACATATAAGAAGATAATATGCAACCCTCTAGCTCGTCTTCGATATCAGCATTGTGAGAAGAGAACAGCACCTGTCACCTGCTACCTAGTCTGCCCGTCCCAAAATGGACGAACAGCCCAAGGCAATAAGAATTAAAACATAAAGCCTTGAGTCAAACAACAGTCTTAGTGAGCAGTAAATTAACTAACAACATACCAAAAGAGCATAAAGGAAAAGGAATAGGAATACAACCCTCCCACTCCAACCTCATTCTACAGTGATAGCCCCCAGACACACACTAAGCAGAAACAAACATAGCAGAGCATACAATTTAAAGTAAAACTACTATCACTCGAGTCAAGGGCGATGTTTTCCAAGTACCAAGGCCTAAATCAGATAAGCACCCAGAAAATACCGCTCTTGAGTCCGAATGACGATACAACCAAACATCCATGACCCTGGCTATCACTGTTATCATTGCTTCGATATCACCGTTAATTGAATGACCGGCACATTCTTTCAGCCGTCCGTCAAGGGCTAATGGAAACCCCGGTTCTAGACATAACTCCCGCACGTCGTCGCAGCCCGTGCCTAGGACTATCGAATCTGCCCAGAGTACCCGACCATCAACAGTTGGCCGTTGGGACTATCGAATCTGCCCAAACGTACTCTTGCTTAGAGCATGCTAGAACCTTCAACAACGATGCTATCCAAGCCTCCTAGTCATCCTCCTCGACGACTATTCTCATATCCATTCATTATCCTCAACTCAAATCATATCACCGAGTTATCAACATGCTTGGAATGATCCCGTCTGGATTAGACCAAGTCTTCATCATATGATTGCCTCGCTTCATTACATCCTCACAAAGCCTCACCTCATCATCACATCATCAAATCTATGCATAAGAGCTTCATCATCCCGCTACATATGCCACGAGCAGCTTTCCCAATTCAAGAGCCTTTCCCTTAGCTTTTGAATCGTCTTCGGTCTAAATCTAATCATCAATCATCTAGTTCATAACAATCAATCAAATCAAACATCAATCCAAACAATCAAGCATTCAAATATGAGCTAAGTAGACAATTATAACAATAATGGCATTTTCGTAATTAAAGAGTTGAAAGTCCAATAAGCATGAAAACATGGATTATATCTCTACAAACTTGATGAATGAACTTGCATAGGTTAACATATGATAAAATGGATGTAACATCATCATGAACAATGGATCTATATGGATCTACACCTAGGATGAAGAAAATGCATGGAAATCTCTATTTTAACACCAAATCGAGCCAACAATCCGATATACTCCTTTGGATCCGTGTGAGAGATAATCACCACTCACCAAATCACCTAAACAATCCAAAAGATATCAACTTCAGATCTGGACAGCGAAGAACCAAGCTAGATCTATCACAAATCCGCTTCAAATGGGGAAATCTCTCTTGAAAAGATGAAGATCTTCAATCTAAGCTCTTGAATCTTCAATCTAGATCTTCGATTTGGATGGATGGAAGCACAAGATTAGAGTGGAGAAAATAAGTGAAGAAGTGTAGAAGTCGAGCTCTCAAAATGGCAGCACTTCGTTGCTTCAAAAATCCGGATCCCAAAAAGTGAGAACAACCCCTCCTATTTATAGCTGAAATCTGTCCTTAAGTCGAAATCTGGCTATCTCCCTAAGTCGCTTCCGACCTAAGCCTCTCCGACCTAAGCCTCTCCGACCTAACAGATGTACGACTTAACTCCTCAGCGACCTAACACCTGACGACCTAAAGCGATGCGCTTTCCTTCGACCAATGACTTAGTTGGGTTGCGACCTAACAACTTAGACTTCTACGCGACCTAACACAACATACGACCTAACAGTTAGATCTACGCGACCTAACAACTTAGCAACCTACGCGACCTAACAGTGTTACGACCTAACACATAGCCCAACTCCTAAGGTCGCCAACTTGTTAGCTCCTTAGGTCGCCAACTTGTTAACTCCTTAGGTCGCCAACTTGTTAACTCCTTAGGTCGCCAACTTGTTAACTCCTTAGGTCGCTAACCCACCCAGTCGACTTAACTTGGTAACATCTTAACCCTTAGGTCGCTTACGACCTTACCACCCAAACTATCAGACGACCTAACACATAGCGACCTATCCCTTAACTCGGTTACTACGACCTAACTTCTATACACTCTAAGTCGTTGCCGACCTAACCACACACCCAGTAACCACTAGGTCGCTAACTCGCCCTGCCGACCTAGCACTTAGCTCACCGAAACTCTTAGGTCGCTCCCAATAGTTTCCTTAGGTCGGTCAGTTCTTTAGGTCGTTAACTCGCCCTGCCGACCTAGCACTTAGACAAATTTCCCCAAAAATCTGAAATGACTTAAAAAAATGCAAAAATTCCAGATTTTGACGAACTTGTCGATCCGTAAAAATACGGGTCGTTACAGAACGTGCCTCCATCTCAAGCTCTTGAACGAACGGTGTATGCAGGCCGAACGATACCGGTATCTTGAGTAGTTGTGCATACTGAATGTCTTCTGGATGTCGAGTACTACGCCGAACACCATGGGATGCCGAGTACTCCTGTTGCCGAGTACTACGCCGAGTACCTTGGGATGCCGAGTACTCCTGTTGCCGAGTACTACGCCGAGTACCTTGGGATGCCGAGTACTCCTGTTGCCGAGTACTACGCCGAGTACCTTGGGATGCCGAGTACTCTTGATGCCGAGTTCTCCTATCACCGAGTTCTAATGATGCCGAACGCTAGCGCTGAGCATTGGTTGTCGCCGAGTGCCAGTTGACGCCGAACACTGCTGGATGCCGGACACTATGGATGCTGCGTACTTCGCCGAACACTGCTTGATGCCGGACACTATGGATGCTGTGTACTTCGCCGAACACTCCTAGATGCCAAGTGCGTCGCCGAACACTGCTGGATGCCAGACAGTCTGAGATGCCGAGCACTAGTTGCCTGGTCAAATCTCCAGGAAACACTTGCCCCCCAAAGTGTATCGCATGGCCAAACGTGATGCGCTTTGAATCTGGTCCAATTTTCCTTGATGATGCTTTCTTGAGGAGGCCTGTGACGGAGGTGCGTGACGAACGTGGCTTTGACGCCGAACGGTACGTTCGAAGCCGGACAATGCTCATGTGCCGAATGGTACTTCGTTTCGATGCCGAGCAATTTGGTATTGACCGGTTCTACCGGGTATAGCCTTTTCAACTTCTACCTCCCTCTATATAACCAGGTCCTTCCCGTCCCTTCTCCTTTACCTTTTCGTTTCTGCCATTCTTCCAAGATTTCTAACCTTCTCTAGTCGAACTGATTTACAACTTGAACATTCCTTCCTAAGCTCCTAACTGCAATCTAGGTACCGCTCCTCGTATAACTTGAATAAGTTTCAAATGAGTCAAGTGTGTCCTGTAGGAAGTTTTCGAGTAGGTTGTCCTCATTGCCGAACGATAATGCGAGGCGAGGAGGAAGGATTCGAGGTGTTTGCACATGTGGCTATTGTACTTAGCTCCATCGCGTCGAACCAAAGTCAAAAATGAAGGAAAAGGAAAACGTTGGAGGTTGTAAGGGTGTTGGATGGCATAGCTATGGTTCGGCGTATGTTGTCATGCGCCGAACGATAGAGGCTGCCAAATAGTATTTCGTCTGAATGTGGCCGAACACTCGCTAGAACGCCGAACAACAACTTAGCCGAACAAACTAAAACCGAACACTTACTAAAATGCCGAACAATAACTTAGGTCGAACAATTTCAATGCCGAACAACATTCAAATGCCGAACAAACACATGCATGCCGAACAGAACTTAGGTCGAACAATTTCAATGCCGAACAGCATTCAAATGCCGAACAAACACATACATGCCGAACAGAACTTAGGTCGAACAATTTCAATGCCGAACAACATTCAAATGCCGAACAAACACATACATGCCGAACAGAACTTAGGTCGAACAATTTCAATGCCGAACAGCATTCAAATGCCGAACAAACACATACATGCCGAACAGAACTTAGGTCGAACAATTTCAATGCCGAACAACATTCAAATGCCGAACAGTATAAATGTCAGACTACACTTAGGCCGGTCACTTTATAAATCATATGTTTCCTACATCTGGAACTGTACTCACCTCAAGGCGAGCTTTTTGAGACGGTCAGCGATGACGGTCTTCGAAGGCGACGATTCGAAGCTAATTTTTATATCTTTAAAATCTTTAGATTCTTATCGCTTGTACACAATTGCTTGCACTAGTTCACACACCACGTGGGGGGAAAACTCGTGTTGCTAATTCTAACGTTCAACGTTTTTTAAGTATAGTTTTCTCAAGCACTTAGCCAGGTTCGTTATTTATTGGGGATGTCGAGAAATCTAGCTCTGCCACCATATCCGACAGGCCTGGGCCGTCATCAAGGCAAGGAGCCGCTGATACTTCCAATCCGTCGACTTCTCCTGCTCGTAACTTGGCACCTGATGCTCTGGAGGCAACAATCTTACTAGACAATCCGATCGATTCACAAGCCTCGAAGATCAACGAAGCTGCTCTACGACGGATATGCTCCATTCACGGGATTCCTTCTGCCGACGTGTTAGTTCCTTCGAGACACGATCGCCCTCATTTGCCCCCAGTCGGGTACACTACCTGCAACAAGTTCATGTGTTGGATGGGCAGCATGCCTCCATTCAATTTATTTCTCCGGGATGTACTGCAGTATATAGACATAGCTCCGTCGCAGCTGCACCCGAATGGCCATGCATTTCTATATGGGACTTACTTACTTTTCATGGCTGTCTTCTCCAGACTTCCAACCGCCGGTGATATCAGATACATTTATATGTTCAAGAGACGGAAAGACAGTCCTTCCTTTATGTTCCTCGAGCCATACCACAAATGCCAGATCTTGACAGGGGCATGTAGTAAATTCGCCCTGTACAAACAGGAATGGTTCTATGTGCGCTGCCCTTCTGGTTTTGCTAGGAGATGGGTTGAATGCAGTAAGTCTCTCTGCTGAGTCACTATTCGTATTTGATCGGAGTCATGCTTTTCCTAACTCTTCATTTCATCTTTTTCAGGTATCAACCCGCGTCCGGAAGGCCGAGGATATTCTGAGGCTGTCGATGCCATTAGAGCTCATCCTACCGAGGATCGAGACATCCGGACTATCATTTCAAATGAATCGCTGTCGGGGTTTGGCTTGCTAGCCCCTGGTCGTCGGATCAGCCTTCCAGAGGGTGTCATCATTCCCAAACATCCGTCTGGTAAAGGAAAAAAACAGGCTGGGTCGTCGTCGCGCTGCACTCTCGATACGCACGGAGAAGGCGAGCGCAAAGAAGACGAAGCTCCTGAGACTCAGGGCGAGAACGTGGGTCCCGCTTGGAATCCGGCAATCGAAGTTCAGGATATTGAGACATCATCCTCCCCTTCGAAGGGAAAGAAGAAGTTGAAATATACAGTTCAAAAGGAGAAAGTTGGTGGCACTTCAAAAGTTACGCCTACCCCGCCTGAGAAAGAGGCTTCTTCGCAGCATCTGGAAAGTTCCTTGAGGGGTCTATCGAACCTTTCTATTCCCGAAGACATACTTAATTACGGGTTTGATGATCCTGAAGCCCTCAAATTCTCTTTACCCGTGAAAGGCAATGCAGGAGTTCAACTTCCGGCCCAAGGAGATACCACTCCGATTAGCAAAGATAAACTAACGGGTCCATCGAGGGGAACAATAGGACACACACGCACATGCGCATTCCATAATATACTTCAAGTCTTTTTTCCTATCTCGTGAATTTCCCTTAACTCGTTGTTATCTCCATTCTTTGCAGGTGATATGGGGCGTTCTCACGGACTCGATCGCCTTCAGGGCTCTTCTATATTTCATCACTCTGGACGAGATTCTGGTTCAGGCAGACGCAGGGACAGAGGCGACTATGAAGATAGGGACAATCGCCCCCGCGAGTCGTCTCACCGCAAGAAGGCACACTCTCAATCTTCCCAGTCCCGTGATCTTCCTCCTCCAACTGAGCCGGATAGGGAGAAGTCTTTACAGAAGGGTTATCAATCTGATGCTCCTCGAGAACAACATTCCAGTTCATCGAGTACAAGGCAAGTCCGAGAGCAACGGAAAAGAGCGGAATTCTCAAAGCCTCCTCCTCCTACTCCTGCGGTGGACCCAACTGTTGCAGAAAAGTTGGTCGATCTTAAGGCCAAGTTTCCAAAAATTTGCTTCGATGGTCTGAAGTTCCTCCCGGCCATTCATCATATTCCCGGGCATGTGAAACAGAGTGCCATTGCCTGCAATAACGACGTCTATGTTCAACATAACGCGTTTGTGCACTTGGTGGAGAAGATCTCGGAAGTATCCGTTGAGCGTCAACACGAGATTGATCGTCTGAATCTGGAGGCCGACAGCGATAAGAAAATCATCAAACTCCAAGACAAAGAGCTCGCTTCGTATAAGTCGAAGCTGGAAGCCGCTGAACAAAGCGCAAAAGATACTGCAGAGGCAGTTACTCGTTTAGAGGCGGCTCACAAAAAAGAGCTTGACGAAGCAGTCCAGCGCAGCAGTGCCCTCGCCCTAGAAAAAGACTCTGTCCAAAAAGAAAGGGACGCGCTCGCCACCCAAGTCAAAGAGCTAAAAGAATTACTCTCCAAGGAGAAGGAGGATAAGGTAGCTGCTCAAGAAGAATCACAACGATACTGTGATGAGATCGTTGCTACCCGACTCCTGAAAACAAAGCTCGATGACGAACTCGCTGGGGTTGAGAAAATGAAGGATGAGGCCCGTAAGGAGGGAAAAAGAGAGGCTGCGGAGGAGATTGATTCTCGCCTCGAGGCGGCCGCGGAAGCCGGCAGGGAAGAGGTCAAAAACATGTTCGACCCGTTGATTGCTGAATATGGAGCCCGCGTCCTTATGCACCGTGACTTAACATTCTTGGGCGACGGCTACCTTGAGTCCCTAGCCGAGGCCTGGGAAACCTTGATAAGGATCATGAAGATCGAGTCGGGTTCCAAAGAGGTTGATGAGGAGGCCTTGGTGAAAGAGTTCCTTAGGGGGAATGAGCCATCGGATTTATCCGCAGCATTGGCACTTTACAGCAAAGGCTCTCCCCTTCCAAAAGAGAAAGATGGTGAAGCTGGCCCGTCTGGGGTTAATATTACTGCTCTTCATACTGCTGCTCAATCTGCTGCCCAATCGGCCAGTCGGCCGACACTTGATCCATTTGAGCAGCATGTTGGTTATGACCTCGAAGACCCCGGGCTCAGTGCTCATGTGCTATCACCTATCCTGGAGGGTGAAACCCCACGCGCCACCGATAGCCAATCGGGACCTGGTAGGAAATTCTTCTTTCTCTAGAAGTTGAAAGATCCCGTCGTTTTTCAGCAGTGGCTATTCGTTCTAATGCTCATTCCTTATGTTTTCGTGCAGGTTGCTCTGACGCCGAGCCAACTCCGAGGAGCGATGACGCCAAGGAGGAAGCAGAGAAAACAAGCGACGTTGCTCACGCAGGAGTAACTCCCGGTCCAGACGCTCAAGTGATCGGGGCGCTAGATGATGACAAACTTGATACTTCGTCTCCTACCGAAGGAAGCGATGAAATTGAAATCACTGGCGCCTCTGAGCATACTTCAGAGATGAGCATGAAGGACCGTCTCGCCGACGAGGAGAAGAAAAAGGTCAAAGTCAAAGTTGAATCTGAAATACTGGAACTCACTGACCCGTGGAACAGACCTTTGAAAATCATTCTCCCGGGCAGGTCCAAACCACTAGATGTTCCGTCTCCTACTCCTGACTCCGTTTCTCTAGCAAGCAAAAAGTCCAAGAAAAAGCGTGAGGGAGAGGAGTCGTCGGAAAAACCAAAGGAAGACAAGAAGAAGAAGTCGAAGAAATAATCGATGCACTTGTTCAACAAGTTTCCTGCTTAAGTTTTGTAATTGTTTTTATCTTCCACAACTTATAGTTTGTATAGAGAGGTCTGAATTTTGTAGGAGTGATCATGTATCCCCATTTTGGACTTATTGAATAAAGTTTTTTAGCTTCTTTTTCGCTTGAGTGATTCTCTTGTCTTTCCTTAGTTTGCTGACTAATTGTAGCCATAACTCAAGTTCTTATGAGTTGCATTATCTCCCGGTCCATTCTCGTGTTGTTCAAACATTTTCTAGACATGGCGTGCTTCTCGTACCACATCTCTCGAGTACTTGGACCTTCCGCTGACTCTAGTCCGCGCTCTGGGGACTTAGAGTACTCCGCTCCGCACTCTGGGGATTCGGAGATTTGAAGTCGTTTATACTCTAGTCCGCACTCTGGGGACTTAGAGTACTCCGCTCCGCACTCTGGGGATTCGGAGATTTGAAGTCGTTTATACTCTAGTCCACGCTCTGGGGACATAGAGTACTCCGCTCCGCACTCTGGGGATCCGGAGATTTGAAGTCGTTTATACTCTAGTCCGCGCTCTGGGGACTTAGAGTACTCCGCTCCGCGCTCTGGGGATTCAGAGTTTTGGAATCGTTTATACTCTAGTCCGCGCTCTGGGGACTTAGAGTACTCCGATCCGCGCTCTGGGGATTCGGAGATTTGGAATCGTTTATACTCTAGTCCGCGCTCTGGGGACTTAGAGTATTCCGATCCGTGCTCTGGGGATTCGGAGATTTGGAATCATTTATACTCTAGTCCGCGCTCTGGGGACTTAGAGTACTCCGATCCGCGCTCTGGGGATTCGGAGATTTGGAATCGTTTATACTCTAGTCCGCGCTCTGGGGACTTAGAGTACTCCGATCCGCGCTCTGGGGATTCGGAGATTTGGAATTGTTTATACTCTAGTCCGCGCTCTGGGGACTTAGAGTACTCCGATCCGCGCTCTGGGGATTCGGAGATTTGGAATTGTTTATACTCTAGTCCATGCTCTGGGGACTTAGAGTATTCTGATCCGCGCTCTGGGGATTCGGAGATTTGGAATTGTTTATACTCTAGTCCATGCTCTGGGGACTTAGAGTATTCCGATCCGCGCTCTGGGGATTCAGAGATTTGGAATTATTTATACTCTAGTCCGCGCTCTGGGGACTTAGAGTACTCCGATCCGTGCTCTGGGGATTCGGAGATTTGGAATTGTTTATACTCTAGTCCGCGCTCTGGGGACTTAGAGTACTCCGATCCGCGCTCTGGGGATTCGCAGATTTGGAATCATTTATACTCTAGTCCGCGCTCTGGGGACTTAGAGTACTCCGATCCGCGCTCTGGGGATTCGGAGATTTGGAATCGTTTATACTCTAGTCCGCGCTCTGGGGACTTAGAGTACTCCGATCCGCGCTCTGGGGATTCGGAGATTTGGAATCGTTTATACTCTAGTCCGTGCTCTGGGGACTTAGAGTACTCTGATCCGCGCTCTGGGGATTCGGAGATTTGGAATTGTTTATACTCTAGTCCGCGCTCTGGGGACTTAGAGTACTCCAGTCCGCACTCTGGGGACTTGGAGGTTTAAGTTGAGAGCAGTCGTATTTCCACTCTTTAATTTGTATTCATCTACTCTATCGAGGCTAATGTCGTTTAATGAACAATCGAACCACGTTTGCTCACGGAATGAGATTCTGCCCCCCAGGATGAGGGACGAAATTTGAAAAATGGACGATCGATTCTCGTCCGCATGGTGATTATAGCTCTTCCAATCAAGTCAAGGAAGGAGGTATATGACAGATGGTTGAATCACATCCATGTTGGGTTAGATAGCCAAATCTCTTACAATTTGCTCCGTATCTCCTTCTAGAAAATAAGGATAATAGATTGTTGAGTAGACAAAGTAAGTTGCATATGTTCCAAGGTGCAGTCGTGTCCATATATTGACAGTGATGGTTAGCGAGTACGCAGTCTACCATAGCTACTTCAAGTTGGGCTTTCGAACAACCTTTTGTGTTCAGGGTAGGATTTGATGTGTAGATGATCAAATCACGTCCACTTTTGACGGATCCCGGCGTCACTGAGCTTCATGAGGGGTATCTGTATTTTGTCGAACTTTGTTCTATGACTCTATTGGAGTGGATGATCGGGCCATATTCATTCCAAGCAGTTTAGGTCTCCAAGTCAAATGTGGAGGTTGATGGATGGATGGTCGGTTGTTCGAATCGATCATAAGTTGATCATACGAACTCAGATCGTCTTGAAACTTTGGCTTCCCTGGCTTTGATTGTTATGTCTTGTTAATCGTGGCTCGATCCAGACTCGGACAAAATCCATCGACATCCATAGTGAGCCTTTGTGTAACCGATCTCCAAGACGAACTGTCACTGGTTTCTAATCAAGTTCTTGGTGTCACAGCCTTGCCAAAAGGCGGGATAACATTTGCCCCCCAAAGGACGTCTTGTGTAAACATGACGTGCTTTGAAAAACCGCAGTCTTTCATGCTGAATATTTCCGTTCAGTTGATTGCTTGACAGTTGTCTCTCAATCGTTTCGTTGCAATCTTCTTTTAGACAAATGTTCAACTAGCATGCTTTGCTTTGGTTCTGCCCCCAGTTCTGGGGATGAGTATGGAGTTGATGTATGTTTATACTCCGTCTCGCACTCTGGGAGCACGGAGTTGAGTAGATGTTTATACTCCGTCTCGCACTCTGGGAATACGGAGTTGATTAATGTTTATACTCCGTTTCGCACTCTGGGAGTACGGAGTTGATTAATGTTTATACTCCGTCTCGCACTCTGGGAGTACGGAGTTAAGTAGATGTTTATACTCCATCTCGCACTCTGGGAGTACGGAGTTGATTAATGTTTATACTCCGTCTCGCACTCTGGGAGTACGGAGTTGATTAATGTTTATACTCCGTCTCGCACTCTGGGAGTACGAAGTTGATTAATGTTTATACTCCGTCTCGCACTCTGGGAGTACGGAGTTAAGTAGATGTTTATACTCCGTCTCGCACTCTGGGAGTACGGAGTTGATTAATGTTTATACTCCGTCTCGCACTCTGGGAGTATGGAGTTGATTAATGTTTATACTCCGTCTCGCACTCTGGGAGTACGGAGTTAAGTAGATGTTTATACTCCGTCTCGCACTCTGGGAGTATGGAGTTGATTAATGTTTATACTCTGTCTCGCACTCTGGGAGTACGGAGTTGATTAATGTTTATACTCCGTCTCGCACTCTGGGAGTACGGAGTTAAGTAGATGTTTATACTCCGAGTTGGACCTTTCCCGAGCTGTCTCCAGACTGCTTCATAGCAATGTTGCTTTTTATTGACTCCTGGACAGGCCCTGGCGCCTTATCTCGTCGTACCCACCTAGCTTCCTCTCTTCTTATGAACTGGTGTGCCTTAGAGTAGAAACGCTCTAGCGTAGCCGGAGGTTTTCCTGCTAGCCAGTCTCCAAACTCAGAGTCTGGATCCACACCTCTCATTACAGCCATTAGAATTGCATGGTCATTGGGATTACTGACTTCAGTTGCTGCTACGTGGAATCTTTGCAAATATTCCTTCAATGATTCCCCAGGATTTTGGATTACACTTGACAGAGACATCATGTCCTTTGGGCGCGTAGTGTGTATCCTGAACTGCTCAATAAACTTCTTTGCCAACTCCTTGAAATTTGATACGGATCGCTGAGGAAGTCGGGTGAACCACATAGTAGCGATCCCAGATAGAGTAATCGGAAAGCACCTACACTTGGTGGCATCATTCGCTCTGGTTGAATCCATCATCCATTCGTACCTCATGACATGTTGTCTAGGATCAGTCTTTCCTTCATATGCGGGAATAGTAGGCATACTAAACTTCCTGGGGTACGCCGCCTGCAACACAACATCCGTGAACGGAGTATGACTTCTTGACACTCCCCAATCGTCATTCGATAACCCCTGATTTTCCTTCATCAACTGCCTGATCATGGCTGTTAGATATGGTGTCTGTATGGAAAGCGGAAGGTTAGTGTCTGTTCTACGTGCCTGACCATGCTGGTGCCTCCTCTCCTGGCGACCTGCCAATCGTTCGTCCTGAGGTCCGACATCCTTAGCGTTTTGATGATCTGGACCTCCATCTTCCATTTGTACTCCGGTCCTGAAGTTCCCAGCTCTTGCTTGGTTACGGTCTCCAATCGTCTGAACATCAGCTTCTGCTCGTGCAGCTTCAGTCTTACGTCGTCTGCGCCTGGGAGGTTCATCAGAGGAAGTTGAGATGTCAGATGAAGAGTAAGGAGCGGGATTGCCCCCAGCATTCTGTTGCTGCTGTTGAGTGAGTTGTGCCATCAGGTTGGCATTGGCTTGCATCTGCTCTCCTAGTTGTCTCCTACTTTCCCTGAGCTCTCTCATCAAGTCGTTGAACTCTATTCTGGTGACAACTGGAGTTTGGTCCTGAGTGGCAACTCCTGTATTTGGAATTGCTGGTTTATTGCTAGGCCCTGCTTGTTGCACGCTAGCAGTCTCGTGGGCATCCGCATTGTGAGAAGCTGACCTGGTACGTGGTCTTGCCATTGTAGAGTTATTGGTATGAACTCTGAGTAGAATCAACGGATGTCCTATCAGTGAGTCGGATCTTCTTTGGGGGATTTGTTCAATCCAGTAGCTTCAAAGCAGATCCTTGAGGTCTGAGAATTCAATTCTCAGTGAAAGCACCAAAGTGTTAGCACCAAAATTGGTCACTAACCTCGTTCAGAAAGATTGTGTAGAGATATAAGTGATGAAAGTAAATTAAACAGAGAAGACAATGCTAATTTAAATGCAGAAAGTAAGAACACCAAATTTATAGTGGTTTAGCGTAATTGCCTACGTCCACTTTGAGGTTAAACTTTATTGATCTTCTTTATAGTTGATTACGAATACAATTCGTGAATCAAATGCTTGAATGAAGTTGTTTAAGTAGAGAAGATGAGTCTTGAAAATGGCAGAGTCTCCCCAGTATTCTCTCTCCAAAAAAGGATCCATTCCACTATGACCCTGCCCCTCTATTTATAGACAAAGATGGGCTGGACTTCCCAAGTGGGCTGATGGCCGAACACTCCAGCCCGAGTACAGTGGTCGCTGTACGCCGAGCAAGGTTTGCCGAACGCCGCTATGCCGAACCATTCCTTCTATGCCGAACGGTGTGTTGGTGTCGTGGGAAGTGTAGGATGGTTGTCTGTTGAGGCCGAACGTGCCTCCATCTCAAGCTCTTGAACGAACGATGTATGCAGGCCGAACGATACCGGTATCTTGAGTAGTTGTGCATACTGAATGTCTTCTGGATGTCGAGTACTACGCCAAACACCATGGGATGCCGAGTACTCCTGTTGCCGAGTACTACGCCGAGTATCTTGGGATGCCGAGTACTCCTGTTGCCGAGTACTACGCCGAGTACCTTGGGATGCCGAGTACTCCTGTTGCTGAGTACTACGCCGAGTACCTTGGGATGCCGAGTACTCTTGATGCCGAGTTCTCCTATCACCGAACGCTAGCGCTGAGCATTGGTTGTCGCCGAGTGCCAGTTGACGCCGAACACTGCTGGATGCCGGACACTATGGATGCTGTGTACTTCGCCGAACACTGCTGGATGCCGGACACTATGGATGCTGTGTACTTCGCCGAACACTCCTAGATACCAAGTGCGTCACCGAACACTGCTGGATGCCGGACAGTCTGAGATGCCGAGCACTAGTTGCCTGGTCAAATCTCCAGGAAACAATTTGTAATTTCAAAAATTCCTTAATTCTGAAGGTCTATAGACCTCATAACAATTTTCCATGGAACTTTACCTTCAACCGAGCTCTTGAGAGCGCCTCCTCACACCAATTTGTTCTTTTAAGCACTAAAATATGGTGTTGAGATAAAAATAAAACATAGTCGTCAAACTGTATGTACAAGTTTCTAAATTTCTCAAGGACTAAACCAAATATCATCAAATTAATATGGAAAACTAATGCTCCTCCCAAATCAAAGCTGCACATATGGTTAATCCTACATAAGAAATTAGATAATACTGAATTCTTAAATAAAAATAATTTGTTTCATAGACAACTATGTTTTTTTTGCAATTTAGACCTAGAAAAACGTAACATATCTTTATTACATTTGTCCCTCAACCAATTATTTGCTTGTAAAAATTCTTAACATATTCGACTTTAACATGTTCACCGCTAATCTTAACTGGAAAACTATTGGATCAACCTTAGATTCCATAGGGCTAAAAACCATACAATTTTACTTCACACTATCTTCACTACTACTTATTAGCATATGTAGTTTGAAAGGAACCAAATAATGTTCAATTCACTCCTTCAGATAGTCTGACTTAAGCCATCGCGTTGTTTATTTACAATTTGGCCGTGAATCCTAGTTATAGTGATAAAAATATTTTTTTCAGAGATTTTCTTCAAACAGTAAAAACTCATATTGATATTTTGAAAGCAAAAATTGTTTTTAACTCTTTGAGACATAATATGTCCTTAAACTACGATCTAGTAGACACTTTTAATGAAGGTAACTCTTTGATCATTTTACTATTGATTAATAACTAATTCATTTTTACTTACGCGTTCTTGGTTTGCTTTCATCTCATATATACATATATAATCTATAAACTATATACATATACATTTGTTGGTCTAATGCTCTTGTTGTGTTTTTTAAGTTCTAGTGGTTGTTGTAAATTGAATTGCTTATGTTGGTGGATTATGGATGCTTGATTGTTGGGATTGGTTATGTTTTCTTAACTCATCATGACTTTTGATTTTTGGACTTGCATATGACTCGGGGTATTTGGGGTGCTTTGCTTTCACTATTTTGCTTTTTTGACCTACATTGATGGTTCCTTTTACATATACGGATCTTTAGCCATACTTTTTGTCTTCCACTGCATGATATTGTTTATTGCACCGTTCTTACTTATGGCTCCTTTGGTATTTCTGGATCTATAGATCGGTGTAATAGTTAGGTTTCCGTCCTTGGTCTGGTCGGGTTGTTGTTCCATGACTATTCTATCAGGACTTAGGGTTTTTTTTCTTTTCGTGGTTGTACAGGGGTTTTTGTTAACTATTAGGCTTATTGGAAGCTACTATTTTAAGTGTAGAATAATATTACATGAGTGCTCTCCTTCTATGGAGGATCACTCAGTTTTCTTAAAAATTTATAAATTAATTTTATTTTTAGTCGGATTTGAAAATAACTGACAATGCGGTTGTATTGAATCATTACTGTAAACTCAATCCATAGTCAATATTTAAACAATTTTAAATATCAAAGTCCTTATGGACTTTGCTGAAGTGCAATATAGAGTCAAGTTCAACACATAAAGATCATTTAGGAGAAATCGTATTTCTGATCTATTATAACCTCTCATAGTATTGATGGTTTGTACATGTATTTTTTTCAACATCACCATATCACTTAGATATCTAGAGTTTGGTCTACGATAAAAAACTCTATTAATATCCATATTAATTGCAACGATTACTTATAAAGTACTTGATTCAATTTGATAAAAATTTTCAATTAACCAATTTACTTTGGCTTGAGATTTTTACTTTGATTTGACTTACCAATCATGATGACACTAACCTTCTATAACAAATGAGACGAATTCTTTCTTGAGTAAGGTTTCACTTCAACCAGTTCAACATGTACCCAACTATGGCCATGGAATGGTCACTATACCATGTGCTTAACCACTAATTATAGTACAAATACTTATTGTCGATAGTACTCTTAAGCCAAAAGACTACTATCGAGGTTAACTTAAAGTTGTCTGTGGTCGGACCAGGCTAGGGGGGAGCTCATCTCATCCCTTCGATTTCATCGGGGCTCTGGGTTGAGTTTTCTTTAAAACTTAAGATCTTCTATTTTGACTAAGCTTACTAACCTATATAAGACTCTCACTGGGTCACTCTATGATTATTCCAAACACCCACAAGCATGTAACCACTTGGTGACCCCAACGGTTATCAGTAAATTACCATCCATCATATGTAGAGTGTTACATATGCTATTCCCAATAGATGGATTTTATAAATTAAATAAGAACAATTTTGGATTTAATAGATAATATTAAAAATTTATAATAAAGCAATTAATGCTGAAATTAAATTGTTTTGAGAATAATTATTTGTTTAAAAGATTGTGAAATAAATTAATCAGAAAATTAATTAATGAGTGGATTTAAAATATGAATTTTGGGTATTTAAATTTAGATGAATTAAATGCAGAAATAAATTCTAAAACAATATTATAATGTTGGGTAAGTGGTTGTAACGACCCGTAAATTTTAACGGTTTAAATAACGTAATTAACTGAAATTTTGTAAAAATTTAAACAATTGAATTGGGAAATGAAAATTTGATATTTGGAATACATCTGTTTAAACATATCAAATGGTAAATTTTCATCAGAAAATATGGAAGTTAATTCTATTGAGTAATTTTCAATTTCAATTTAAAATCAATTAATTAGATGAAATAAATGTTTTCGTAATCTGAATATTTTTATATGATAAAATGTTTAATATTTTCTGAGTAAGACGTCATCTTTCGTTTCATCAAATTTGGAATTCTCTAGCTTCGTTTATTTTATTTTCAGCGAAATTGCAGCCGTTTGGCAGCAAATATCGACTTTTGATAGGATAGTCGTATCGCTAATATCTGTGTACCATTTTGCTTGTCTCGTCGTGCTGATCTCCGTAGTATATTCATTTGTGCAATTCGGCATCCGGAACATGGCGAAATCCGAGAAATGATTAGCCGTAAATGGTACGCATTTGGAGCCTTTTAGTTTCCTGTGTCCATTCAAATTTTCCAATGGTTGAAAGTCAAACAGTCATTGCCTTTAATACTGCCTGAATTCTAATGCCCTGACTTTCACTATTCCTAGTTTCCAATATAATTTGTGTTCGTTTCAATTTCTCCGGTTCATTTCTTTCTCTCCTATGATTTTGTTCTGCCATTCTTTTTCTTAGATATATATAATAAAATATTGGTTCATATACATATTTATATATTTCCTATAACCTTCTTCTTCCATTCATTTTTCTGATGTCTACTCATTTCCTTTGGCCTCGTCATCATCCCACCACCGCAATTTCCTCATCACCATCTGACCGGCCACCTACTCACGTTGCCTCACCCCACATGATCTTACTCTGCTTCCCACCACACATGGCCGAACTCCAGCATAGCTCGCCCATCCAATCACCAACCGCTAACCCCTCGTCTTTGCCACCTCCGACATGCCTCACATCAGCCATGGTCCACAACTCCTCCGCCTTCGTATAGTAACAGCCGCCAACTTCCTCTACCTAAGATCGCCACCACCCCATGTTCACCGAAGCCAACCCACCACAGTGCCTGTCCCCTCTTCCACTCGTCTTCTCACCGGTCAGCCGCCCGATTTCAACATACATCGCCTAACCCCAGCCATCCGCTGCCTTACCTCCTCGGACCCAGTCCTCCCTCCCGCCACAGCACCTCGTCGAACGACAGCACCCCTCCACCGTGAGTTCCTATTTTTCCTCCGCGAGCAACCCAGATTCTTCAGCCTCTGTCATATTATATATATAATATATATATATATATACATTAAAGCAATGTTCATTTATATTCTGTTGCATATGTATCACCTATATATTATAATGTACACTTGATGTTTTAAATATAATTGATTATATATCTAATTCATATAAATTATAGTTGTATGTGTTTTAATATCTGGTTTTGATTTTTGTATAATAACGTGTTTATGTGATTTAATATATATTATAAATATGGGTATTTTTATATTATAAACTGATATACATTGTTCGGTTCTAAAGGCAGTATTTATATAATATATATATATATATATTAAATTTTAAGTTGATATAAACTATAGATCAGTTTATATGTAAAGGTTTACATAGATTTTATATAATACATTGTGATATGTTTATATATATATATTAATTTTATAATAAATATCGATTTTAAAATATTTATAAGAATAATATAAGGTTGCGTATAGTTGCAGTTCTTCTACCACTTGCTTGGCAACGCGTCCTCTTTTCCGCTGTTGCAGTTCTTCTACGACTTAACTGAGACGCGACCTAGCAACAGCTCCGACCTAGCGACTTAACGGAAGCCACGAACTAACTATGTCACGACTTAAAACAATGTGCGACCTAACTACTCAATAACCACGCGACTTAACTGGGTTACGACCTATCCCCTTATGACCTAATACTTAGCGACCTAACAACCCACGACCTAACTCCTAAGGCTCCTATGACTTAACCTCCTTAGGTCGCTCACTGCTACCACCAGCTTTTTAGGTCGTTGCCGACCTAACTTCCTTAAGTCGCTAACCTGCTTATCTCCTAGGTCGTTAACTCGCAAACTCCTATACCGCTAACCCTTAGGTCGTCGCTTCTTTAGGTCGCCTATTTCTTAAGTCGCTTACCTCGTCCAGTCTACTAGGTCGCCCACTTCTATAAGTCGTCAACTCTTAGGTCGCTCGACCGACCTAAACTACCATACGACCTAACCACCTCACGACCTAACTATCGCACGACCTAACCCAAACCCTTAGGTCGCCAATTCCCTTAGGTCGCTCAAATCTCCTAGGTCGTCTACCCCTTAACTCGCCCACTTCCTTAGGTCGCTCCAAACTCTCATACGACCTAAGACTTAGACTCTGGACGACTTATCAACAATGCAACCAAATGTCAACTGTTTTACGATGTTTCGATCCGTAAAAATACGGGTCGTTACAAAAGGTGAGTCTCAAATGCTGTGACACTCGGTCTGACCCGAGCGTAAAGCAAAACACAAAACACTAGAGTCAGGATTACCATTCTTATATTAATAAATTCAACTCAAGTGAAATATCAACTGAGATACAAGTAACTCAGAGGATGTTTGGGATTTCCATCCTCTAAGGATCCATGGAACTATCTACTATGTAGTAATATACACTATTATAATATGTCTATAGTAAAGTAAACTATTAAAATAGCGTTAAGGCGTTACCCATATCCCCCTTAACACATTTTATATATCCCTATAGTCTATAAAGTATCGTAACTCCCCCCGTAAACCGGAGGGCTATCAGAGGGCACTCCATAGGTATGGTACAAAACAAACTCGTAGAAGGCGGGCTAGGGCATGTGAACATGGCACTCGAGGCAATGCCAGGGTAGATATACCAATTGCACTCCCGAACTGGTGGTAACGCATAGCAGCTACTACCGCCCACCTCGTGACACACTCCCAAATCAAAAGGTGCACCCAATCAAATCACAAAAGCAATAGAATGGTATCAAAGAAATGTGTCCGATAGGGGGAATGACCCCACTTGGCCTGGTATAGCTCCTGTTTTAGCCACATCAAGCTGACTCACGGGACTCAGGGCTACGTAAATACCATATAGGATCGTCACCAAACCATCCTACTTCATTCTGGAATCTCCACCACGTACACAGTTGTTAAAGTGATTTTTGATATTGGCAAAGAGTATGAAAATATCCGATCTCGGTCTCTTTAACAACCAAATGTTATTATAACACCGTGGTCATTTCATTTCAAATAGTTCACGATTCATATCAAAATATCATATCATTTCAAACTATATCAATTTGGTATCATTATACACTTTAAATCATATTCATTTCCAAAACCGTAACACTTTCAAAAATTATAACACTTTCGAAATTGTAACACTTTTGAAATCATAACATTTGGAAATCATAACACTTTGAAACCATAACACTTTGAAACCACAACACTTTGAAATCATAACACTTTCCACCTAAACAGTTTAGATGTTGAAAATAGTATATATATTAAAATACTTTATAAATTAAAATAGTTTATATATATAATAAAATACTTTATATAATAAAATTAGTTCCTCCAATTTCGCAATTTGATTTAAATCATCTTAAATTCCAAAATTCAATTTAAATCAATTCCAGTTTAACCATTTCAATTTAAAGTTCAAAGACTCAAGTTTAAATATTCAAACATTTACAACATAATTTCATTTATATTTCAACATTTAACTTTAAATTTATCCAAATTGGAAATTATTCCCTTAACCATTTTTATAACAATTTATTTAAATCCCAATATATATATTTAAATCAATATTAAATATTCAATCTTAATTTTATTCAAAATTGTGAATATTCATTTAATCACTTTTACCGAATCAAGTTATAAACCAAGTTATAATCATATCCTTTCAAAATCTCAAAACTAATAAGTTTAAATCAATCCTTTCTTAAATTCAATTATTAACCAATTTAAATTCCAAGTCAACATTAATTTATCTTTCCAACCTTTATTATTAAAGTTATAAAATATATTTTAAAATATTAATATAAATTTAAGTAAATACTTAAACATATTATATACTAATTAAATTAAATTTTATTAAATTAAAACTTATTATTAAATTTATTTTTATATTAAATTTATTTTTATATATTTTTAAAATACACAAAATACAAGTAAAATCTTGAAATTTACATTTTTCAGAACTAACTTATAAGTTAAAATTTCCAAAACATATTTTTTAAAATATAAAATTTAAATCTTTATAAAAATAACATTTATATATATATAATATCTAAAAATCAATATTTATTAAACCATATATTTCCTTTCAAAACCTTGGAAATCATTTTCAAAATATATATAGACCAACGGTGTCTGTATAAAATTTTCTATCCTATGGTCAAGTGATACAGATATTTATCATTTCAATCCGCAATTTAAATATCTACGAGTATATATCATTTCAACCCGCAATCCCAAAATTTAAAATCAATGAAAATCGCTTGGGTTTATCATTTCAACCCATAACGATTTTTCTCCTATTCTACAAGATCGTTCGGGTATGTTTCATTTCAACCCATAGGGAATTCTATACTATCAGGGAACTTACAGAGTGAGAAATAATATAACATATCAGCAACATGCATATATCATCAGTGATAAATTAAATAAGTATACACAACATGATATGGTGCCATATCTCACAGGTGAACAATTACAGATGATAGCATATCATATATAGCAATTATAAAATTAACAGTTCAATTTAGCAGCATAATACAATTGTCGATTCAAGTGAAATCAAATTTAATAAATATAAGAACGTTAATCGTGAGTGATTGCTCACCTTTCGAGCCTAGAGAGAATAGGTATCACGACAAGCTATAGTTTGAATCACGATCTAGACAATCGACCAATCCAAACAACAATCTCAAAGTGAAGTAAGTTGAACGCGGATTTGATAGACAAAGCTGATAGATAGGAATCGATGAGAACAAATCAAAATTAGTTTAACATAAACTGAAACAAAATAAATATTATATCCATTTATGTCTTTCCCTAATAATTAATATAAAAATTTAAACTCATATTTTAAAATAGTATATATATTTTTAAATAAATACTAAATTTAAACACCTATACAATAAAATTACTATATATGTTTATCCAAAACCCGACTCATATATACTCATATATAGATTAATATGTAAACATATATATATAAGTTTACATACTTATTATATTAAAAATCAAAATTATAAAATCAATAAAATTTATATTTTTGAACTCAAAAGATCATATATAAACTTATATATATATATTATATATATATATATATACATAATATATTACATATATAAAATTTAAGACCAACCCAATATATAAATACGTTAAATAAAATTTTAAACACATATCCTTTTCTCAAAATATGCGTATATTACTTATATAAAACTGTAAAATAAAACAAAAGAAGGCAAAGCAACTTATATATATATAAATTATATAAAATTCTTATATCAGCAAACAACTGATCACATAGGTTTTCATAAACCTTTAAAAACACATTTCCTTTCTCAAAATATGCGTATATTACTTATATAAAACTGTAAAATAAAACAAAAGAAGGCAAAGCAGCTTATATATATAAAAATTATATAAAAGTCTTATATCAGCAAACAACTAATCACATAGGTTTTCATAAACCTTTAAAAACCTTATATATATATTGTATATTATACATCACTAATATATACTCATTTTAGTTTAAAAATGAACAATCAGAACATATACCAAATGTATATTTAAAATCACAGTGAATGCATATATTTTAAAACATATTATATAACATATACCGTAAAACAATATACAATACTTCTTTTATAATATAATCTACTGTAACTTTATATATATATATATATTATGTATTAGCAAAACAATACATGTATATACTAACATATGAACAAAACTTATATAATATACATACTTTATAACATATAACTATATATTTATAGCTAACAATTATATATACTATATATACGATATATATACACGTACAAACATTATATGTATATAACATATACAGAAAGAAACACTATAATATATATTTACCTTATTTATGCTAAATCTGCTGCGGCACTAGCATGAAGACGGGGCCGAGCATGTGGATGCGGTGGTGGTGGTAGCGCACGGGGAGAAGGTGGAGAAGAGGTGAGGCAGAGCACAGACAAGGGAAAAGTGGAAGGCGGGGTCGGCTGTTGGGCGTTGGTGGTGGGAGCAAAGAGGTGAAGGTGGAGGCGAGGCCGAAGGCCAGTTGTGTGGGTGATTGTGATTGGTGGCCAAAGCAATGTGGAGGAGGAAAGAGTGAAGATGAAAGGCCGGGGAAAGAGAGGAAGGTGAAAAACTCGGCTTTAGGTTGGAGGCATGAACTCGTGTGCTTGTCAGAGATTGTGGAAGCTAGGTGGAAGGCTTGCGAAAGAAACTACAGAGAAGAAGAGAGAGGAAAACAAAGAAAAGAAGAAGGAAAAAAATAAAGAGAAAGGGAAAAACGTACCAAAAGAAGTGAATGACAGTATAGCAAAGGAAAAAGGTAGAAATGAATATATACTAGAAAAATAGCGATTGTAATAGCAACGGTCACACACTGATTTAGCTGAAGTTTTAAAGCAATTAATTTTGTTTGGGCATCACGTTTAAATTTTGAAACCGAAGGAAAGAGTAATTCACAATTTACGGTACTGTTACAATGAACCATTCAATCGTTTCGCCACGCATCGGGCCTCAAAATACAGAAATAAATATACTACGGAGATCAGCAGGATGAGGCGAATAGAACGGTTCACAGATATCAGCGATACGATCGAATTATAAAAACTCAGATTTTTCGCTGCCGAAAATGTTGCAAAAATGCAGAAAATAAGATAAACGAAGATAGAGAAGTCCAAATTTGAAGAAACGAATTATGACGTCTCACTGAGAAGATGATTTACAAATTTATTATATAAAAATATCCAGGTTTGAGAAATAATTTATTATCATCAAATATTAACTGATTTTGAATTGAAAGTTACACAATAAAATAAACTTCCATATTTTCTGATGAAAATTTACCATTTTCTTTGTTTAAATAGACATATTCCAAATATCAAAATTTCATTTCCAAATTCAATTATTTAAAATTTCACAAAATTTCAGTTAATTACGTTATTAAAACCGTTAAAATTTACGGGTCGTTACACTTATATTTATAATTTAATTTATAATTAATATATTAATTTAATTAATGTATCATAGTATCCATATTCACGATATGTACATCAAAAACAACACACACAGAAAGGCACAATTATACATCTTAAACTAATGTTTCAAGGGGAAAATTGACCGTTTGTCCAACACCGAATAGGATAACTAAGTGTGATATATGATATATACGTAATATTTAATACACACATACACACTGAGTGTGCATAAAATAAACAATATATATGTTTATACTATAATTTTTTTAATTTAGCCATTTAAATATTTGAAAAATTATATAAATTAAATTAATATGTTTATATATATACACACACATATAAATATAATTTAAAATATGAAATAACTTTGAAATAACTTTTATTTACTTTGAAGTCTATTATATCTATATATAAATTTTGTCAAATATCATTCACTTATATATAAATATGTAAACTGAAATTCAAATTTAAAATAATTTTGAATTATTCAAAAGAAATAACTTAAAAAATTAATTTTGTTTATTCAGCTGCATGTACAAGATGATAATAATTTTTTCTAACAACTAAATTTCTTCCGAATATATGTTTATTTGAAAAATTAGAAAGAGATATTTATTTGAATTCTTTTTGGCTAAGTAAAAGTAATTTAAATATAAATCTTAATACATTTTTAACCGTAAATAAAATGATATATATAGATATATAGATATACATATATATATATATATATACATTTATATATTATTTAAATCTAAGTAGTATACATATATATAGATATATATACATTTATATATTATATAAATCCAAGTAGAATATATATATATATATATATATGTATATATATGTATGTATGTATGTATATATGTAATTTATATAATTTTTTAAAAAATTAGATATAAAAAATTAGATATAAAAAATAGTAAGTAATATTTATATTTCATTCTTAAAATACAAAATACATTTTGATCAATAAAAAAGTATAGATTAGAACACTACAAGAAATTTTATTTTTTGTAGCGCTAAAAAAACGCTACAAAAAATTTTGGTGGCGTTTTGATAATCGTTACGAGAAAACATGCCACTAAAAATCCATGATTTTTTGTTGCATTTATTTTAACGCCACTATAAATGCATTTTTGGCAGCGTTTTTCAAACGCCACCATAAATCTTTTTGTAGCGTTTAAAAAACGCCACCAAAAGATTTTTTGGCGCTACTAATAGAATTTCCAACTTTACCCCTGTTTTACGGTTGCATTTACTCAACGCCACTATATATATTTCGGTAGCGTTTTTGAAACGCTACTAAAAGTTGTTTATTATTTTACACCATTTTTTAATGTTATTATTTCCTGTTAATGGTCTATTTTGGTTCTATTATATCAATCAACAATCACTCACATAATCATCATATTCAAATAAGTTAAAAAACACATTAACCATATAATCAAATAAAATATCCATAACCATTCCAATACAATAGTTTTTCGACAAAATGACCTAACTCACATACAATAACCATTTGTATACAAATTTACACATTGGGTACTAATAAATGTTATATCTAACTAGTGCTAACAAAACATTTGATTACCCATAATTCTTTGTTGCATACACAAGTGAAAGCTAGCATCATCAAGTCCAAATTTGCTCTTTTTAAAAGTCCGATGCCTACACAAGTGAAAGCACAACAGATAGTCAAACAATTACGTTAACTCGTAGGACTTCAAATATAAGACAAACTTAAACATTCTTATTGCCTAAAGATAAATTTAGACATGATACAAGAGAATATCCCAATGGATAAATATACTCATTTAATAAAGAGTTTAGTAACCCATTCCAAAGTTGCTATAATCGATAAATAACGAAAATAATTCGTGAATAAATAACTATTTCTCACTTACCCGTCAACGATCACACCTGCCAGTAGCTTGTCCAACTGCACCCCTGCTACTTCATCTCGAATAGCAACCCAAACACCCCCGACCTCCTTCACAAATTCAAAAATAATAATATGAAGTACCAAATTAAACCATTCTCCCCATTCCTCAGATGACAAAAGTAAAGGTTTATTGAAAAATATTGAACATGATTTAACTATTCAGATATAATATTTTAGAATGATATAAATATGTATAAAATTCATATATTTAAAATCCCATATGATCTAGATCATGATTATTCTTATTGCAACCACATAATAAATATTTTAGTTAGTACCAACCTTCTCTAAGTCGTTTGATGATAACATTAGCATCAGGCATTGTTCCAATGAAATGACCGCCAGGTCGAAGGGCAGACACATTAGCTAAAGCTCTTCGTGCTCGTGCCTCAGTAGACCATGAATAATGCATCGCAAACTATTAACAGTTAAAAACTTGTTTACAATCTGATACTATTTTTCATTTACCATCCAAAATAGAATCATAAGATGACTCACCTGACAGCTGCAGATATCATATGGTCCATCATTCCCCAAATATTCATCAAAGCGAGTCTGAGTAAAAAATTCAAACTTTACTTTTTTTTACCCACTCCATGAACATAAAAGACATCATCTCAAATTTTTTTCAAACTTCAACATAATCAGTATTTTGAAATTAATATCATACCTGTTTGTGTTGTGTGCACAATATTTTGTAGGTACATAGGTCAGTCACTTTGTGGCACCAATATACTATGTACTTAAACAAGTGGAGTAGCTGACAAAATGATTAATAAATGTTCAATATGAATAACTATTATATACACACATGCAAAGATATAAATATGAATATATAAAAACAAACTCAGCAATATGTTTTAAATATGAACCTGGCCCTTTTCTATAAATAAAACCATATTCTTTGACTATGTAGTGGCCACGTATATTCAGAGTGGACTACGGACATCAAGAAGTCACACCAAATTTGGAAAAGACCAGAGATAATACGAGGTCTTAACAAAACGTTTCATTGGAGATGAAAATGGGGCAGTGAAGGGGCTTGAAGTTGTACGTGTTAAATGGGGAAAAGATAGCAGTGGGAGGTTCCAGTTTGTGGAAATCAAAGGTTCAAAAGAAATTATTGAAGCCGACCTTATACTCCTTGCTATGGGCTTCCTCGGTCCTGAATCAGTTAGTTCTCTTGACTTTTATTCTTTTCTTAGAAAGACGTTGATATTTCTCCTAACCAAATATATAATGTTCTAGTTGTTTACATATAATGTCAAAAAAATTGCATTGAAATGGATATAAAAATCAAGTTATTAGCATGGTTTACTAACCTTATTTTCACCGGGTATAACATATGTTGACAACTGTATAAACTGTTTTGTTGCAGACAATTGCAGAGAAGTTGGGTTTGGAGCAGGATCCACGGTCAAATTTCAAAGCAGAATATGGAAAGTTTTCAACAAGCATTGACGAAATCTTTGCTGCTGGAGACTGTAGACGTGGTCAGCCGCTGGTTGTATGGGCCATATCTGACATTATTCTATGAGTTCTTTTTAACTACTCAAACTAGTCTTTTTATCACTATTACCAGTAGTCATTGGCACTTTTATGAGTTTTTTTACCATTCCCAATAGATGTACATGTGGTTTAAGTAAATATGTTGAAGCTATCAAGATGATTGTTACTAGTATCTCTAATACCCACAAGTAGATAAAAAGAAAAATCAATAGAAATTACCTGAGCTATGATAGTGATATCAAGTATGGTAGTGCCAAAGGAAACAGCACTAGTGTTCAAAACAGAAAGATTGCAGCTCTCAATCTCAGACAAACTCTTCACAAGTACCCCTCTATGATTCTTGCGATGAATCTTCAAAAGCACGGTCTTCTCCGATATCTTCACCTCAATATCCGGTTGACCATCTGATATCAAATCATCGCAGGAAGAAATTTCATCATCCTCTAACACCTACATTTTCTTGCCCATAACTGCAGTTTCTACTGGTTTATGCATTGATCTTTCTTCAAGCATCTTCACTTTTTCTTGTAGTCTTTTCACATAATCTACCGCATCTCCAAGAACAGAACTCTTGTCCATCTAATTCAACAACATAAATTTAGTTACCACGGTCATCATAAAATTGTCATGAAAGAAGTAAGAGGGAGTTGTAAATCAGAGGTAAGTTGTTTATGTTGCTTTATATGTTTGTTAACAACTTAATAATCTTTGACATATAAGTTGCAGATAAATCAAGTCATAAGTAGAAAATATATGCTGTTTCAGTTTGCATCTCCAACAACTAAATTTATCCAACATTTGTACCATTTACTATTCATGAAAACCATTTGAACCCTAACTGCGCAGTGCTCCATGCAAGAGACAGAACACCAGATCCTATCACTGCAGTTATTACGTGAGCAATACAAGTCCATAGTGTTCCTGTAGTTCCAATGATCATATCATAGGAGTTAATAAAGATATTCTAATCTTCAGTAATATAAACATGTAATACACTCTACTCTAATTACCCGTTCTTGTACGCCCATCATCACCATTTACTTGGTCTGCTTCGTCATCCTGTATTTGCTTCTCAGTTGTGTCATCACCAAGTATAGCTCTGCCAGCATACATTGAGTTTGAGTTCTATAATATTTTCTAATTCCTTCTTAAAGCAGATAAATTAGATCATTTTCAGTACTTGAAACTGAATATGATGAAATGATCTCTCGGTTTTCATCTTAAGAAAGAGAGGCAAGATTCAAAATAATAATTCAACTGCTCAACCATTCATTGTCATGCCATTGAAGGCTATCCAGAATTCATTTGGAAATAGATGAATATAGTGTTACTCCACATATGACAATATGACCAAACTGTGTTATACTGGAGATAATCCTATTATTCTACATCTAAAAAACTATTTAATTTTGTGTTTCAGATGCAATCACAGTGGAAGAAACTAGTTGATATATATCTGAACCAAACTATTCAACAAGCAATTCAATCGATGTTCGATATATATAACTTGCGAAGAATATAGATGCAGTTGTGAGACTTAACTCACTTAATATTACACAACACACACATACAACACACGCAATACACCATTTTGCACTATCTCGCAAATAGCGGTTCACAGGCAAGTATACAGATATAGCAATACAAAGTGTAGTGTAAATAAACATGCAAAGAAATTAAATGCAACAACTTAAAAAATACTCAAAAGGACGCATCCAAAGTCAGTTTAACAATGGAAGCACAAAACAAAATTAAACTAGCAATAATCATGCAAATTCAACACATATTTAATACATAGGCTCATGTGGCACATAGTACTAGAGCTTCATTATCTAACTATATATATGTAAGTAACTGCAGTAGATGTCTAAGTATTGTACAAGATATAATAATAAATGGCTCGCATTCTATTGTTTAATTTGACTTGCCCTCTTGTAAACATAGATTCATAAACATGGATTCTATTGAGCAGTAAGATAGTCGCGTGAAAAATTAAATTCTGCAAGAAAAATTTTCCCAGTAATTAATCAATTACTACATTTCTATGCTTCAGCTACACTTACTATAATTGAAAACCAATCACAACAAAGTGCTGAGATTCCAAAAAACTAATTTAGGCACTAGAATCTAATTGAAAACCCTAGCATAAACCTAAAATTTGAGATTACAGAGATAAATTTCTGTGAAAGTTGGCTATACTTTACCGCAAATAATAAGAAGAAGAAGTGGCTTTTGGTTCCTGTAGACAGCAGGCAACATGCTGGAGATCTGGAGTAAGGGGCGGCAGCTACTGACGTTGCGAGCAAAAGATTGAGAGAGTTTATGATGGAAGAGGGAGAGAATTTGGGATTTTTTTTCTGTTCAGTTGTCGAACGATTTTGAGGGAGGGCGGCTTTTTTTGGGGTTTTCATCGTCATTTGAGAAGGACAAAGTAAATGTTAAGGGTAAAAAGAGATATGAGCGGCCGCATAAAATTCCAGCAAAATTTTAGTGAAATGTTGGCGGGAGTCAATCAGTTGCGTTTCTTTATTGTTTTTTATATTTTAAAATGGTCAATTGTTGCATATAACATTAAACGCTACTAACAAATGCAACCAATAATAACTTTTGTTGTAGTGGAAAAAAATTGAAATTTCTCTGTTTAAAATTTATATTTAGTTATTATGTAGAAAATAGTATAATTTTATAAGTATGTATATATAGATTAGCTTTATATATGTGTGTGTTTTTAAGTTATATCTATATGTGCAAAAAGTTTTAAATATATATATATTTACATTTTCAAAAAAAATTGTTTTTATTTTATTTTGGGCTAAATATGTGTGTGTATATATATGGTGATATATGTAATTTTATTATGAAATAAAATTATGTTTAGAAGACCATACCATAAAATGGTCCAATTAAAAGTTGATAAGTTGGTGGTACGATACTTCCACTAGGAACAAACAAGGTCTCCTCCTCTTTGATTTGAAATGTCGAGGAAACGGCAGGATCAAGGAAATATGGGTGGCTAGCAATGAGATATGAGAGCTCAAAATTTCCATTCAGAATTTGAATGGAAGTTTGGCTATTTATTACCATCAACCAACACCTTTCTCTCTCCAATTTGCTCAAACCTAAAAGTGTAACAACCCTAGATTTTGGCCTATATTTTAAATTTTGACTTTATTTTATTTTAAATTATTTTAAACTTGTTCTATTTCAAACATTTCATTTTAAATATAAATGTTGGCTATTAAGTGATTTATAGTTCAAACTAGTATAAATTGGATATTTCACTGAAAAGTGAATTTCTATTGAAACTGGTCAAACTTTGACTTTTGAACTTTAAATTTAAATATTTCAAATTCTTAAATTTTATCTTTTATTATGAAAATAGATTTAATTCCATGGATACAGCTTTTCGTTTCGTTGGAAACGGAGTTAAATTGTGAAAGTTATGTATATTTCAATATTGTGTGTAAACTGATGTATTTAGCAATATTGTCTATTTTAAATTATATTTTATTTGTCATATTTTGTTCTAATATGTGTTAGTATTTTATTTTATGTATAATTTTGTCTTTTAAATAATTTAAAGTGATTATATAATTTTTCCAAAGCGTATTGAATTTATTTTCTATTTTTAAAGGCTAGTTTCTATTTTTCTGCTATTTTCTTCAATTAAACTATATTTAATTAAAATTTATTTATTCATTTTGTGAATGCATTTTTATTTTATGTTATTATCTTTGTTTATAAATGTTTTACAAGTCCATAAACTTTTTCCAAAGTTCATTGCATTTATTTTTCATATTTTCAAGACTAGTTGCAATTTTTGCTGTTTTACTTAATTAAAATTTTATATAATTAATAATTAATTAATTTATTTTTGTTTATTTACTAAATTTTCGTATTTTATCTGAGTTTATATATATATTTCAGTTATATAAAACTTAAAAAGAAATTAGAGGAAATATGAAAAGTTTTAAACTATTGAAATTTCTATGGCTTTTCACCTCCCGACCTTTCACATTCTCAACTCCTCTCTTCAATGTTTTTGGCCATGCATACCCTATTCTTTTCAGCGGACTTCTTTTCATTTTTTTCACGCAAACACTTCTCTTTCTCCTCCAAAAAAATCACGGCCATGGCTTCAAAATTTTGGATAAAAATTCCTTCTTTCTTCCTTGTTTTCTATGTTTTTTCTATTGAAACTGCATATGCTCTCTACCTTCATAGTTTGGTTCCTCCTCCTCCAGGCTTTGGCCGACCACCACGACCCCCTTCCTCTGACCATCCCCCATCCTAGCAACCCTCCTCCTCAGGCATAACCAATCCAAGTCCAAGATCTACACAAAATCCACCAAAAACCATCACAAACTATCACTTATGACCTAGAATTGTCATCTCCTCCTTCTACCACCTTTTGCCACCACTACCTCCACCACCACCACCTCTGACCTGACCTTCCACCACCTCTGGCCCACACTCCAGCCACCACCTGACCACCACATACCATGGCCAAGCCACATCAGCAAGGGGCCGAACCCTATGGTGCAACAAAAGCCACACTTTGCCTTGAAACCCTTTGGTATTCCATTGCCTTCAACACCTTGTAACTTCCCCTCACCTTCATCACCTTGTAGGCGCACCTTTTCCAGACCATACCAGATCCAAACCATGCCTTTAGCCGTGCCATTTCAGATCTGGAGCTAAAGCATAGGTGGTAGGAAGCAAGTGCAAACACTTTAACTTTGTTTATGCATCCATTTCTAGCATTGTTTATTGAATTTTTGGGTTGAAATCTTATGTTGTTTGTAATTGTTTGGTTTGAATGTGACAAGGCAATTAGCTTTGGCTCTCCCACACTCAAATAATTATCGTGCTCTCGTGCCTCTGGAAATCTTTGTTGTGCGTTTGTGGTTGTCATCTCCAGCTTGAACAAGTGAGTAATTCTCACCAGACAATGTGTACTTATATAACTAGTAAACTGACACCATTTGAATCTGTAAAATTATATCATCCTGTTGTAACTGTTATATTATGATCATATAATGTTTACCCCTGTTATTACATATGTTAGATCATCTATTACTGTTATCTCATGCTATTCTGTTTATTTATATCAGTTTATCACACTGCAAGTTCCCTGTAGATTAGAATCACTATGGGTTGAAATGATACATACCCGAACGGACTTTAGAATAAGGAAAAATCGTTATGGGCTGAAATGATAGGCCTGAACGGTTTTTATTTATTTATTTATATTACTTGGGATTGCGGGTTTGAAATGATAAAACCCGGTTTTTCTTTGTAAACTGCGGATTGAAATGATACATATCCGTATCACTTGACCTAGGCTAGAAAATTATATACAGACCCGTGGTTTATATATTTTTCTGAAATTTTTAAAATACTTTTTTTTAATGTAAATATTATGGTATTTTGATTTAAATTTCATTAAAATGATTTCTATAAAGTATTTGTGATTTTCTACAAATTAAATAAGTGAATTAAGTAAATGGTGAAGTAGAATTTGAAATATAAGTTAATTTTGGAATTTATGATTTTGTTTATAAATGGAATTTTTGTAAAGTAAGAAAATATGACAAATTTGATTTAAAGATGAATTTAATGATTTTTATTAAGTAATAATAATGTTTTAAAGGTGTTAATGATTTTGTATAAATTAAAATATGGAATAAATGAACATTTAAGCTGAATTTGGAAATATAACTTAAATTGAATTTTGTGAAATTTGTTTAAAAGTGAAATTTTAATTAAGTAAAATAAATGGAAATAAGCTATATTTTTGGAAATTTAAACTTAGTTGTTAAGTTAATAATTTAATTAGAGAAATGAAAATTTAATTGTTATTAAATTTGATTTTTGTATGGAAATTTGACTTTATAAAATCATAGAAATAAAGGTATTTAAATGATTGTGTTAAATGTGAAATATATGATTTTATAAGTTAAAATGATTTATATTAAAAGTTAATTATTTGTGGAATTGTAAATAAAACTCTGAATATGATTTAACAGCATTTTTGAAATGTAATGTAAAGGATATTACAACATTTTGTAAATGTTGTAGTGTTTTAAATGAACTAAAAGGTTAATTTGAAATAAAGGCTATTATAGCACTTTGTAAGTGCTATAGTGGTTAAACTTAACATGTAAGTTAATTGAAACTTAAAAGAAATCTATTACAGCATTTAACGTTGTCTTTTGTTAATTAACTGTTTTAAACTATAACTTTACGTAGCATTTTATAAGTGCTACGGAAACTATATTTTGTTGTTCTAAATTAATTTTAATGAAAAATAATCTCTGGAAAATGATATAATTTTGGGAAATTAAATGTTAAATTTCTAAAGATAATGAAGAGATATTTAAGTGGAAGCATTTGATTTCTAATGTGAGTTTAAAATGGTATTTAAATTTAATAAAATGAATGGATTTAAATGGTATTTAAATGAATAAAAATGAATGGTGTTTTGAATAATATTTTGATATTGTGAAATGAATTTGAAATGATACTTGATTTCTAACTTATTTAATTTATTTGATAAATGAATATTTGAAGTATATATTAATTGAGTTTATTTAAATGATATTGGATTTATGAAATGTGGGAGATTTAAAGTTTTGAAATATACTAAAGATTGAATATTGTATTTTGTGGATTTAATCTATATTGGGAATTGATAAGATTTGAAATGGTTTGTTGGTAAACTGTAATTGAATTGAAATTTGATGGTTTGAATTTAATAAGTTTGTAAATGTATAGAATTAAAAGATGATTTTAAATATATGATTTCGAAATGCTGTGATTTTCAAAGTATAATGATTTCAAATGTTTTGTTTCAAAAGAGTTATAACTTTGAAAGTATAGACTATTTGAAAGGTGAATATATGTTTGGAATGGAAATGATGTTGTTTTGAAATGAACATAGTTTTGAAATAAAATGATTTTGGTTTCGAAGTATAACTATCAAAGGTATGATATTTTGATATATAAAAATGATTTGAAATAAAGTTTGAAAAGATATAATATTTTGATGTATTAAAATGATTTGAAAAGAAGTTTGAAAGGATACGATATTTTAGAATATTGAAATGATTTGGAAATGATAAATCTTTATTTTGATAAAGACATGATTTTGAAATGATATCTTATTTTGAAGTAAAGTATTGTTTTTAAAAGTTATAACCACGGGTTATAATAACGATTGGTTGGCAAAGAGACCGGGATTGGATATGGACATACTCTCTGTCGATACCGAAAACCACTTTGACAACCGTGTACGCGGTGGAGATTCCAGAATGAAGTAGGATGGTGGCGACGTTCTTAAGGTATGTTACGTGGACCCAACTCCCGTGAGTTGGCATAAGGTGGCTAAAACAGGAGCGATTGACGGACCAAGGAGGTAGCACCTCTTATCGGACACACTTCTTCGATACCATTCTATTACTTGTGATTGATTTGGTGGCCACCCTTGATTGGGAGTGTTGTTCGAGGTGGGCGGTAGTGGCTGCTATGCGTCACCACTAGTCCGGATGCGTAATTGGTATATCTACCCTGGCATTGCCTAGTTGTGCCGTGTCACCTACCATATCGAGCTTTACTACGATTATGATTTTAAGATCCGACCGCGTTAAGGTTCTCCATCCCCTTAACGCTATTTTCTATATGATTATACTTTACTGATTAGACATTATTATAATAGCGAATATTACTACATAGTAGATAGTTTAACGGATCCTTAAAGAATGGGCGGTCCCAAGCATTCTTTAAGTTACTTGTACCTTATTACAGTTCACTTGAGTTGGTTTATATTATATAAGTATATATTGTCCTGACTCGAGTGTTTGTGTTTTGCTTTACGCTCGGGTCAGCCTGAGTATTCACAGATTTGGATTTCCACCTTCTGGAGATTTGAATCGCTGGAGATTATCTGCTAGTCTTGTTCTATCGACTTCAGTTATGTTGCTATGTTCAGCTTGTACTTGGTTATCTTATTTATACTTCCGTTGTACTCTATTTCTTCTATTGTATCTTATGTACTCTGATATATTTATATAGTAGCTTCATGAACTACTATTTCTTTTACTTCCGCTGCATTATTTTACTCTGTGTCTGTGATCTGTGATTATATTTATTTACTGTATATTCTGAGATTTGCCAAATTTTAATTACAACGCGGTATTTTGAGCAATTCAACTCCGGCATGAGTGTCTACCTATACACTTATAATGGATGCGAATGGTTGAAAATATCGGGTCGTTACAAAAAGACTTGGTCTAGTCTTCTAATTAGCCAAAATTTGGGCAGCCTCTGTATAACCTGGTATGGTCATGCATTCAATTGCATTTAATCTTAATCAATATTTAATTATATATTTTTTGACTCCAAAATCGATTGAACTATCATATAACTTTTTATACATCATTCAATCCAACCTTAAGCTTGAAATCAATAATTAAAATTAGCCATAAATATTAACACAACATTTGTATCAGTTTATTATTAATTTATAACATTTATAAAACTAATAGGGGTAGTGGAATTACAGCCAGGTGGAATGATTTATCTCCTATCAATACAAGAATTGCTCTAGATGACCTGGATATCCCATTCTCAGTAGAGCAGATCTTTAAGGCTATTAATGATATTGTTAGCACCAGAATTGGTCACTAACACCCAGAATAGATTTGTGTAGAGAGATTAATGAAGATAGTAAATTAAAATAGAGGAATATATGCAAAACTAACAACAGAAACAAGTACACCAGAATTATAGTAGTTCGGCGTAACTGCCTACATCCACTTTTAATGTTATCTTTATTGCCTTTTCAAATACTTGAATACAGATACAATCCATAAAAACACAACTTGAATACAAGTTTGAGCCAAAAGAAAGCGAGTACAGAAAATAGCAGAGTCTCTCTGTAGTTCCCGGAAAAAAGTCCCCTCAACTGTATCTCTGCCCCTCTATTTATAGATGAAGATAGGCTGGATTCCCTGCGCAGGCCCAAGACCAAGGTAGCTCGGCCCATAGTTGTAGGTCAAGTTGATCGAACGAGTCATACCAACCCACTTTCACCGAACCACCTATGCCGACCCAGAGGTTGCCTTGTTGCTGACTCAAAGCGGTCCCTCAAGGAAATCAGAGCAAACGTTAGCATGACTCGAAGCAAAGAAATGTCATCCGCGTCACTCTGTTGTAGGTCAAAGAATTCACTAACTTCCATAAGGTTCACTGAACCAGGTCTGCCGTACCACGCATGTTGAACCATCAAGGTCGAACCACAAATGCTGAACTACAATTGACCGACCTAATTTGGATACCCTCCCTTGACTGAGCGATGCATGCCGAGCTAACATAACTCCCTTGCCCGAGCGATGCATGACATAGTACTCTTAAGGCCGGACCACAATCAGCCGACCCATCAGGTTCGAACTCATCCACACCGAGTGACTGGGGCCGAGCCCTTCTCGACCGAACTACCATGTCTTGCCTATCTTGGCCGAACCATCCTGGCTACATCCTAATAGCGATCCCCTCTGGCCGAGCCAGTGTCAAATACACTAGCCCATGTTTATAGGCCGAACCAGACTTGAGTTGCACCAGTCTCTTATATTTTCGATCCTCTCTTAGCTTGAGCCCCGCCTAGGTTCGTCCTTAAGCTCTACGACTATCACCATGTAGCCGGGTCAAAGTGCCGGGCAACATTTGCCCCCCAAAGCACGTCGTGTGAATCAACATGACGTGCTTTGAATTAGAAACCGGTCCTTGCTGTCAAAAGCTAACTTATTCAGAATGATAATCATATGTCGTTTAAATCCTGTTTTCAATTTTTCAAAAGCTGGGCGTATACTACCTGTCGTAGGTCGAACCACAATAGATTTTCGTAACATAACATGTACACATGTAACATAAAATGGATAGCTCAGCGTACGAACACCGAGCCATACACCTGGTGTACTCAATGTCGCTCGTCATGTTCACTCACCGACCCACTGTGGTGCTCTGACCGGTTCCACAGGGTAAGGCCTGTTCGCCTCCCCTTTTCCACATATAATGGCCCACACTCTTGTATTTTCTTCTCACTTCCAATTTTACAAGCCTACTAACCCATTTCCCTTCAACCCTTGTTTACCATTACACTTTCCCTTCCTCCTTTTAAACTCAAACCTCCTACTTTGTAACTCCAGCCACCATCAAATCTGATCAATCCTCAAAAGCTTCTAGCTTCTCTTATAGGTACAGATTCCTCATTCAACCCACCCCCTTTAGTTCGGAGTCTCATTTGAAATCCAAGTACATAGGTACGGTAGGAGATGGTGGCGAGGAGTGAGTCGAAAGGGATATAGGAACGTGGTTTAGGATCGTTAGATGAAGTAGTGTAGTATTAACTTAAAGGTCAGCGACGTGGAGAGTAAGGAAGTGGAGTCGGCGAGCTTTTGGAGTGGAACTGGGTCGGTAAATCTTTGGTGGGAGCAAGTCGGTTATTAGAGAAAGTGTGAATCGATATTTTGTATGAGAGCGGTGTGGATTTGATAGGAGTTATGCTATAGGGAGACTCAGCACTTTGAGAGGGAGCGTCAATCGTTTCCGAGCGAAAGAGAGAGAGAGAGAGTGTGGGTCGGTCAGTACATATTTAGGAGTGTGTGTCACTCGGCATTGAGAGAGTTGTTGTGGTTCGACATGAGTCTGGGGTAGTGACTTGGTATAGATTGAGATAGGTGGAGGAGAGAAGTATAGTGAGTATGGCCCGGCATCTGATGAAGTGATGTAGGTCGGTAGAAGTCCGAGTGAGGCCGTTCGGTAGTTAGGGGGAGATAGCGAGTGAGTGGATCGGCATTGGCAATCAAAAGTGTTTTAACTCAAACATAATACATATCTGGGTAACTTACCTCGACAATCAATCATAGCATATCGGACAATGATAATTAACAAAGCTCACAAGCCCAAGGACTCAATTTGAACTAACTCCCACATAGCTTGAACAAACTTAAACACAAATTTAATTCAACAAATGCGAACAACAACCTTCACACTCTACGATGCCAATGTTCGATTCCAAGACTTCTACTGCCAATCAAATGACAAATTGCAGGAGACGGTCAGCGATGACGGTCTCCGAGGACAATAACTTAAAGCTCTATCACACCACGCTTGTGTTTAAAACTTTAGTTTTTTTTGCACTCGCATCTAAGTCGTCGCACTAGCTCACACACAACACGGGGGGATATATTATTGTCGTTATATCTGATATCGATTGTCTTTCAAGTATAGTTTAAACAGGTATCTACCCATACTAAACGCTCATTATAGATGTCCAAAAGATCAAGCTCTGCTACAGTTTCTGATAAGCCTAAGCCAAGTTCTCGGCAGGAGGTAGTAGGAACTTCGAATCCACCGACAACCTCTACACAGGGTATTCCGGATCCATCTGCTGTAGTTATAGGCCCGGCTCCTGATGTTATTGATGGAGCCGTTATTCTGGATAATCCTATTGATTCACAAGCTTCAAAAATTGGTGAAGCCACTCTTCATCGGTTATGCTCAATTCATGGAATCCCTTTTGACGTTTTAGTTCCGTCAGGACAAGATTGGCCTCACCTGCCCCCAGTCGGGTATACAGCATGCAACAAATTCATGTGCTAGGTCGGAAGTGTTCCACCTTTCAATTCATTTCTCCGTGAAGTGTTACAGTATATTAGGATTGCTCCGGCATAGCTACACCCTAATAGTCATGCGTTTATTCATGGCACCTGTGTCCTCTTTAAGAGCATCTTATTCAGACTCCCCACTCCCAGGATATCAGTTAAATCTACTGCTTCAAAGACGGTTCGACAGTCCATCCTTCATATTTCTTGAGCCACATTCCAAATGTCAAATCCTAACGGGGGCATGGAATAAATTTTCCCAGTATAAGCAAGAGTGGTTTTACGTACGCTGCCCCCTTGGTTTTGCGAGAAGATGGCTGGAAGGGAGTAAGTTTCATTTCTAGACTAATATTTATCTAAGGCTCGAAGTGCATCCTTTCTAAAGTTCTTTTGACTTTTATAGGTATCCGCCCCGACTTGAAGGCATTGGGTATTCTAAGGCCATCAAGGCCATTCGAGCTATTCCCGTGAGAGATTGGGACATTAAATTTGTTATTTCCAACGAACTGCTTTCGATATTTGGATTACTTGTGGAGGGTCGCCGAACTAGCCTTCCAATTGGCGCCACTACAACCAGATCCGCTGCGGAAAAAGGCAAAGAGCAAGCCGGACATTTGGTGCCTCATGTAGAAGGGGCCCCCGATACAACTGAGGAAGGTGAAATTAAGGAGACCGAGCTGCCAAAAGCGACTGACGAGAATATATGTTCCGACATAGCATCGATGAACCGCCTCCCCCTTCAAAGAGGAAGAAGAGCCTAGCCTACAAGCTGAAAAAGAAAACAGTAGGCGGAACTTCAAAAGTTACAATTACTCCAGTTGAGAAAAAGTCGTCTCCCCAAAATTTAGAGGGCTCATTAAAAGGTCTATCAGACCTGACCATCCCGGACGACTTACTAAATTATGGCTTCAACGACCCAGAGGCATGGGACTTAATTCGCCTGTAAGAAGCGATGAAAGCGATCAAGCCCGTCATCAAGGAGAGAAAACTCCAATAAGTAAAGCAAAAAACACTGGTCCGTTGGGGGGAAGCACTAGGACACGCACATACACTTACACTTCATCCTACACTTGAATTTTAGTCATCGGATGATTTCCACTAACTCATCATCACTTGGTGTTCTGTGCAGGTGATATGGGGCGTTCACACGGCATTGACCGTCTTCGCGGATCTCTATCTTCTACCATTCCAGTCGGTATTCAGGATCAGGTAGACGCCGAGATGGGGTGACAGCGGCGATAGAGACTACTGTCCCAGAGATTCATTGTCTTCCAAAAGAAAAACTTACAGTCATTCCTCATATCCAAACGATCCTCCCCCTCAATCAGAGCACAGTAGGGAAAAATCTGCTCAGAAAGGATCCCGATTCGAAACTCCCCACGACCAACACTCTGGCTCGTCGAGCACCAAGAAATCTCGTGAGCCCCATAAGAAGTCCATGACTCCAGCTAAGCCGACTTCCCAAGCCTCTGCACACGATCCATCGACGATAGAAAAATTAGCTGAGCACAAAGCCACATTCCCGAAGATATGCTTCGATGGATTGAAATTTTTCCCTGCGATTCATCCTATTACCGGACATGTCAAATAAAGCACCATTGCCTACAATAATGACATTTATGTCCAGCATGATGCGTTTGTACATTTGGCGAAGAAAGTTTCAGAGGTTTCCATGGAACGTCAACACGAAATCGATCGCCTGAAACTTGAATCCATTCACGACAAAGATATCATCAAAGCCCAAGATAAAGAGCTATCATTGTACAAATCTCAACTTGAGGCTGCCCAGAAAAATGCCAAGGAAACGGCCGAGGCAGTTAGTCGCTTGGAAGCCGCTCACAAGAAGGAAATCGATGAGGCAGTCCAATGCAGTGGTGCTTTAGCCTTAGAGAAAGACTCTATCCAGAAAGAAAAAGATATTCTCGCTTGGCGAGTTAAATAACTGGAGGAGCTGCTTGCCAAAGAGAAAGAAGAGAAAACTGCCGCGTAGGAAGAGTCATAATGATATTGCGATGAAATTATCGCAACACGACTCTTAAAGACGAAGCTCGATGAGGAATTTTCCAAGGTTGAAACGATAAAGGAGGCAGCTCGCGAGGAGGGTAAGAAAATGGCGATAACAGAAGTCGACTCTCGTCTTTAGGCTACTACTGAGGCCGGCAGAGAGGAAATTAAATGCTTATTTGATCCGCTCATTGCCGAGTATAACGCGCGAGTTCTCATGCACCGCGACCTATCTTTCCTCGGTGAGGGTTACCTCGAATCATTGGCCGAAGCGTGGGATACATTGATAAAAATTAGAAAGGTTGAGCTGGGCATCGAAGAGGTCGATGAGGGAGCTCTCGTGAGCGAAGTGCTTCGAGGAAACGAGCCTTCAAACTTTTCTGCAGCAAAAGCCCTCTTCGGTAGAGACTCCTCGTCATCAAAGGGTAAGGACGATATTGCTGGCCCGTCCGGCACTGAGTCTCCAGTTCCTCCTCCCGCTCAGCTAGGCGATAGCTCGTTACTCGATCCTCCCGAGCAGCATGTTGGTTATGATCTGGAGAAGCCTGGGCTCGGTGTCCACATTCTATCCCCTATTCTTGAGGGTGAGACTCCCAAGATAGCTGAGAGTCAACTGGAAGACGGTATGTAGCTTTTCCTTCTAGAGCTCAAGAAATCATTGCTTTTGGCGAGTAATAGATGTATTTTAACATTTGTCTTTCATGAATTCATGTTGGCCATTCTGATCCCGAACCAACTCCAAGGAGCGACGTCGCCACAGAGAAGGAAGAAAAAATGGCTGAGGCATCTCACACTGGCGATACTCCTGGACCCGATGCTCAAGTGATCGGGGCGCTTGATGACGATAAACTTGAAAATCCCTCGTCTGGAGATGAACATGACGAGGTTGAAATCACATGCGCCTCCGAACATACTTCGAAGCTTAGCATGGACGAACAAATCATGGAAGAGGAGAAAAAGAAAGTCGAAGTTAAGGTTGAACCTCAGGTGGTGGAATTTGATGATCCTCTAAATAGTCCCCTGAAGATAATTCTCCCCGGGGGGACCACACCTCTAGATGTCCCTCCTCCTACCCCGGATACCACCTCACTGGGAAGCAGAGGGTCCAGAAAGAAACGTTCGGTTGAGGAACCTTCGGAGAAGCCGAAGAAGGAGAAAAAGTCAAAGAAGTAGTTATCATCTTGTCATACCTCGTTCAGCCTGAATAAACCTAAGTCATATAGTTGTTTATTTTTTTCTTTTTTATAGTCGTCATAGATAGATTTTAGTTCCGGACCTCGGAAAAGCAGTAATGGAACTTAATTTTTGATTAGTGAATAAAATTTTGTTTCTTTTGCATTTATAAACTCTCATCGTTTAGCTTATCAGCTGACTTGTAGTTGAAATTCAAAGTCTTATAGGTTACGGAAGTTTCAGTCCGACTTCCACATGACTTGGAGATTTTTGAATTATTTATACTTTAGCCCGCGCTCCGGGGACTTAGAGATTTTTAATCATTTATATCCTACTCCGCACTCTGGGGACTCAGAGTACTCTAGTCCGCGCTCCAGGGACTTAGAGATTTTTGAATCATTTATACTCTAGTCCGCGTTCCGGGGACTTAGAGATTTTTGAATCATTTATACTCTAGTCCGCACTCCGGGGACTCAGAGTACTCTAGTCCGCACTCCGAGGACTTGGAGATTTTTGAATCGCTTATACTCTAGTCCGCACTCCAGGGACTCATAGTACTCTAGTCCGCGCTCTAGGGACTTAGAGATTTTTGAATCATTTATACTCTAGTCCACACTCCGGGGACTCAGAGTACTATAGCCCGCGCTCCGGGGACTTAGAGATTTTTGAATTGTTTATACTCTAGTCCGCACTCCGGGGACTCAGAGTACTCTAGTTCACGCTACGGGGACTTAGAGATTTTTGAATCGTTTATACTCTAGTCCACACTCCGGGGACTCAGAGTACTCTAGCCTGCACTCCGGGGACTTAGAGATTTTCGAATCGTTAGCCGATCTACTTTTAGTTTTGCGTGCACGTTCATACGCTAGACAGATTAATGCAACTCTATTTTGCCATGGAATTAAAAAATACAAAACACTAATAGCATATAGAAAAATAGCTTCAAGCCTTTATTGATTGTAGAAAATAAGGACAAACTGAATTGTCTTATTACATGTCGAAAACAAAGAACAACAAAGAAAACGAATTCTGGAAACAATTGCTACTACAATGCAAAAGAAATAAACTAAGTGTAATAACGACGCAAATGCTTGCTATTTCATGCTTTGGGGAGTGTCACGCCATCAACAGTCGCTAGCTTGAAGGTTCCTTCTCTAAGCTTTCGTTCGATGATGTACGGACCTTCTTATGGGGGATTCATATGTGACGGGACTGGAAAAACTCGCTTCAAAACAAGGTCACCCACATCGAAAGTTCTTGGTCGAACTTTTTCGTTGTAATATCGGGCGACTCGGTGCCGATATGCAGCCACCCTTAAATCAGCTTCTTCACGTTTCTCGTCGACAAAGTCCAATGATTCCAGTAAAAGATCATGATTCGTCTTAGGATCATAATGAGTTACTCGGTGAGAAGGAACTTCAAGTTCCATGGGTATAACAGCTTCAGTGCCGTATGCCAAGGTGAAAGAAGTGTGGCCAGTCGCGGACTTGTGGGTGGTTTTGTAAGCCCAGAGTGCTGTCGGAAGCTCATCCATCCACTTGCCTCTAGCATTCTCCAAATGTTTTTTCAATATGGACTTGATTATTTTATTTACGGCTTCAACTTGTCCATTGGCTTTAGGGTGAGCGACTGCCGCAAACCTTTTCTCAATGCAATATTTTTGGCAGAATTCCTTGAACTTCCTACTCTCAAATTGGGTTCCGTTGTCCATAACGATAGTTCGTGGGAGGCCTAAATGACATATAATGTTTTGCACAACAAAATTAATGACCTTTTTAGTGGTGATCGTAGCCAAGGACTCTGCTTCTACCCACTTGGTGAAATACTCGACCGCGACAATTGCATATTTCGCACCACCTTTGGAGATTGGCAAGGAGCCGATTATATCGATCCCCCATATCGCAAATGGACTACCATTTGTGTGAGTTCCGTCGGCGAGGCTCTCGGGATTTTTGCATACTTTTGACATTTGCCGCATCTTCTTACATAGTCCGCGGTGTCTCGATTCACGGTCGGCCAATAGTATCCATAGCGGAGGATCTTTTTAGCTAATGTCTACCACCAGTATGGTCGCTACATTCTCCTTCATGAACTTCTTTTAATACCCTCTTTATCTCGTCGTGGTGATGCACCGAAGTAAGGGAATTGAGAATCCTTTCCGATACATTATTCCATCCTGCATTATATATCGCGAGGCCTTGCGAACGACTTGTCCTCTCTCGTTCTTTCTCTCAGGCAGAGTCTCATGTAGCATGTATTCCCTGAACGGGGTCATCCACGACTCCCTTTCAGTTTCCGCCCCTAAGACAAAATCTACTTCCATTTCGTTTATACTCGGGGCATGTAAGGTCTCGACGGGAACCATGCCCATCTGTTGTGCATCACCCGTACTTGCCAATTTTACCAATGAATCGGCTTCCCCATTTCGTTCACGCGGAATATGCGAAATATTGTAATATTCTAGGTCCACCAACAGTTCTTGCACTCGAGCAAGGTATGGGGCAAGCCTTTTCCCCTTTGCCTGATAATCTCCCCGTACTTGGTACACCACCAATTGTGAGTCACAAAAGATTTCAACCGATTTTACTCCAAGTTCCTTGGTAAGTTTCAAGCCCGCAATCAATGCTTCATATTCAGCTTCGTTGTTCATGGCCAGAAAATCAAGTTTCAAAGCATAACAAATTGATCAGTTTTCGAGAGTTACAAGAATAACACTAGCCCCAGAACAACGGTCATTGGATGCCCCATTGGTGTATAGTTTCATCGAACGGCAAGGACTACATCACTACTGCTTGACTCGTATGATATGGTAAATTCTGCAATGAAGTTTGCTATCGCTTGCCCTTGGATAGCCCTTCGTGGCAGGTAAGTGATATCGAACTAACTCAGTTCAATGTTCTATTTGAGTAGCCTTCCAGAAGTTTTTGGTCGTTGGAGCACCTGCCGTAGTGGTTGATCGGTATAAACACTGACCGGGTGTGCCTGAAAATATGGACGGAGCTTGCGTGATGCGATCACCAAACAGTAGGCTAGCTTCTCAATCTTAGGATAATTTCTCTCTGCCCCTGTTAAACGTTTACTAACATAGTACACTGGCTTCTGGACTCGGTCCTCTTCACGAACCAAGGCTGTACTGATGGCATGCTGAGATACGGCCAAGTAAACATACAACTCCTTATGGTCTACAGGCTTTGACAGAACCGGGGGCCTCTCCAAGTGTCTCACCAGAGCTCGGAATGCATCCTCACAGTCCGACGTCCATTCAAAATTTCTCTTCCCTTTTTTTATCACATCAAAGAAAGGAATACACTTGTCGGTCGCCCTGGATATAAATCGACTCAACGCAGCGACTTTTCCATTCAGGCTTTATACTTGCTTTATAGTCTTGGGGGCTTGAATGTCCTGAATAGCCTGAATCTTTTGTGGGTTGGCTTCGATCCCCCGTGCATTGACAATAAAACCCAAAAGCTTTCCCGACACAATACCGAAGAAACAATTCAGTGGATTGATTTTCATTCCATAGTACTTGAGTATATCAAACATCTTCGCTAAGTGTCGAATGTGGTCGTTTGACTGTCGTGACTTCACGAGCATGTCATCCACATAGACTTCCATTGTTATACCAATTTGGTCTTTAAATATCCGATTCACCAAACGTTGGTAAGTTGCTCCTACATTCTTCAACCCAAAAGGCATCACTACATAACAGTACAGTCCAACATCTGTGATAAAACTAGTGTGTTCCTGATTCTGAATGTGCATCGAGATTTGATTATATCCCGAACACGCATCCATAAATGACAATAATTCATGTCCTACTGTCGAGTCGACCAACTGATCGATTCTGGGTAAAGGAAAACTGTCCTTAGGGCATGCCTTGTTCAGGTCTGAGTAATCAACACATGTTCTCCACTTTCCATTCGTCTTTCTCACTAGTACGGGGTTAGATACCTATTCAGGATAGAGGGCATCGCGGACGAACCCATTGTCCTAGAGTTTATCCATCTCCTCCCTGAGAGCAGCGGACCTCTCTGGGTCCATGCCTCTCCTTTTTTGCTTCACTGGCATATACTTCGGATCAATGTTCAACATATGACTTGCGACGGTGGAAGAAATCCCGCACATATCGAAGTGGGTCCAGGCAAAAACATCCAGATTCGCTCGGAGGAAATCAGCAAGATCCTCAGTCATCGAGGGGTTGAGTTGTGATCCAATCTTAAGCACCCGTGATTGGTCATCGTGGCTGACTGGAATGTCAATCGTCAGTTTAGCCGATGCTGCTTTATCCTCCTTGGGTTCTTCATCATCATCTCTCGTATCTGTCTCTATAAATCTAGCCCTATTGCTCGAGCCGAGGCTCGGGCATTACTTGTCAATTTTCAACAACACGGATGTGGACAGAGTTTTCCACAACCTTTCCCTTCTCTTTTCGCCGGGTCTCCCTCAGCTCAGCCACATAACATGCACGACCAGTTGCTTGATCGCCATGCACTACACCAACTCCTCTATCCATCGGAAATTTCAAGGTTAAACAACACGGGGCCAAAGCTTCCCTAAACTCCGCCAAGGCCGGTCGGCCCAGAAAAACATTATATGGGGAATCTACATCAAAAACAATGAACGGTAGGATCCGTACACTCCTACGTTCACCTTCTCCTAACTCAATCGGCAATTCAACAAAACCTATCGCATCAGTGGCTGCACCATTAAAGTCGTGAATACAGGCTTTAGATGGTTTTAGATCCTTCGCCTCCATCTTCATTTGGTCATACGCCTTCTTAAAGATAATGTTAACAGAACTCCCGCAATCAATCAGTATCCTTCTCACAAACGTCAGCCCAGTTGTGGCTGAGATGACCATTGGGTCGATGGTAGGTGCCTCCACCTGGTCGGCATCCCTACTCCTAAATACAATATCATGCGTCATCATCCGCTGCTGTTTCGCGGGGGACCCGTCTTCTGTGTTCGAGCAGCATTCAAAATCCACATGCTTTAAGGAACTAACATAGTGTTCCATTCCTGCCAACTCTTGTCTGCCGGGTGAGGCCCACCAACTATCATGTTTATGACTAGTCTACCTCCAGTCTGAGCAGGTTCCTCAAGTCGACGTAGGGCCTGCCCACGATTGGGGTCAGATGTCCCCTGTCCGCCTTCTTGCAGGTTCTTAACAAACTGCTGTAACTTCTTCTATCGAATCAGCTTTTCTATAGCATCATGGAGGTGTCTACATTCTTCGGTATTGTGCCCGTAAGTCTCATGGAAGCGACAATACTTCCCAGTCTGCTTTTTTCCCCTAGTGGATTCCTTTGGGCGCGGCTTTCGGTATTGGAATGTATTACAAGTTGATAAGTAAACATAGATGCTTTCAGAGGAGTGTATTCGTTATAGGTTGGGATCCTTGGCTTCCACTTTCCTGCTGCCTTTTTTCTTCCGGAATTTTCTCCTCCGGATCCTTTAGACTGCTCCGGCTTATTTTGAACATTGACTTGGACCTTACCAGAGTTGTCGCCAGATTGCTTCACCGCACTGTTGCTTTGCACCGCTTCCTTGCTAGGCCCTGGCACACTGCTTCGCCTTGTCCACCTGGCCTCTTCCCTTCTCGTGAATTGGTTCGCCTTTGAATAAAAGCATTCCAGGGTAGTCAGAGGCTTTCCTGCCAGCCAATCACCAAACTCTGAGTCTGGATCTACTCCTCGCATCACGGCCATAAGAATAGCATGGTCATTTGGATTACTAACTTCGGTAGCAACAACGTGAAATCTTTGCAAATAATCCTTTAACGACTCCCCTAGGGCCCGTATCACAGTGGATAAAGACATTATGTCCTATGGATGAGTGGTATGGATCCTGAACTGCTCCACAAATTTCGTCGCTAACTCATCAAACCTAGAGATCGATCGTGGAGGAAGTCTGGTAAACCACATGGTGGTGATTCCGGATAAGGTTATTGGGAAACATCTATATTTAGTCGCATCATTTGTCCTAGCCGAGTCCATCATCCACTCGTATCTTATTATATGCTGTCGGGGATTAGTTTTCTCTTCATAGGCTGGAATAGTCAGCATACTAAACTTCCAGGGGTACTCAACCTGTAGGATAGCATCCGTGAATGGAGTATGGCTCCTAGTTATGCCCCAATCATCGTTGGATAAGCCCTGATTTTGTCTCATCAGCTGTCTGACCATAGTTGATAAATCCGGGGTCTGGATGAGAGGTGGCAAGTTGGAATTCGTCCCGCGTGATTGTTCCGGCTGGTGCCTCCTCGGTAAGTAATCTCCCAAATGCACGTCCTGGGGACCTGCCTCACTACGACCTTAACGAGGTGGTAGACCGACTCCCACCTGCGCTCCAGATCTTAAGTTTCCCACTCCAGTTTGAGTGCGATTCTCCAGGTGCAGGCGAGGGGCTGCGGTTCAAGGTTGGGAGCCTGGACCATTTCTGTTGGACTGTTCTGCTACACCCGTTTGTGCCATTTCAAGCCTACGGCATCTACGCCTATGATGTTCATCTGACAAAGCAGAGCTGTCAGATGATGAGTAGGAAGCAGGGCTTCCTCCAACATTCTGATGCTGTTGCTGAGCAATCTGGGTCATGAGATTGGTGTTAGCTTGAATTTGCTCGTTAAGTTGTCTCCTGCTTTCCACGAGTTCTCCCATCAGCTCATTGAACTCTGCCCTGGTGACAACTTCTGATTGGTCTAGGAAGGTGGCAGTCCCTACACTTGGGTTAGCTTGTTGATTGCTGGGTCCCACTTGCTGGACGCTGGTGGTCTCGTTGGCATCCGCGTTGTGGGAGGCTGATCTAGTACCTGGTCTTCCCATCTTAGAGTATTTCGTCGGAACTCTGAATAGAATCTATGAACTCTTGAAAGTGAACTTGGATCTCCTTCGGGAGATTTCTTCAATCCAGTAGCGACAAAGTAGATCCTAACAGCCTGAGATTGCACATTCTCAGTGAAAGCACCAAAATGTTAGCACCAGAATCGGTCATTAACACCCAGAATAGATTTGTGTAGAGAGATTAATGAAGATAGTAAATTAAAACAGAGGAATATATGCAAAACTAACAACAGAAACAAGAACACCAGAATTATAGTGGTTCGGCGTAACTACCTACGTCCACTTTTAATGTAATCTTTATTGCCTTCTCAAATACTTAAATACATATACAATCCGTAAACAAACAACTTGAATACAAGTTTGAGCCAAAAGAAAGCGAGTACAGAAAATGGCAGAGTCTCTCTGTAGTTCTCGGAAAAAAGTCCCCTCAACTGTACCTCTGCCCCTTTATTTATAGATGAAGACAGGCTGGATTCCCTGCGCAGGCCCAAGTCCAAGGTAGCTTGGCCCATAGTTGTAGGTCAAGTTGACCGAACGAGTCATACCGACCCACTTTCACCGAACTACCTATGCCGACCCAGAGGCTGCCTTGTTGCTGACTCGAAGCGGACCCTCAAGGAAATCAGAGCAAGCGTTAGTATGACCCGAAGCAAAGAAATGTCGTCCGCATCACTCTGTTGTAGGTCAAATAATTCACTGACTTCCACAAGGTTCACCGAACCAGGTCCGCCGAACCACACATGCCGAACCACGCATGCCGAACCATCAAGGTCGAACCACGAACGCTGAACCACAATTGACCGACCTGTTTTGGCTATCCTCCCTAGATCGAGCGATGCTTTCCGAGCTACCATAACTCCCTTGGTCGAGCGATGCATGACTTAGTACTCCTAAGGCCGGACCACAATCAGCCGACCCATCAGGTTCGAACTCATCCACACCGAGCGACTGGGGTCGAGCCCTTCTCGACCGAACTACCATGTCTTGCCTATCTTGACCGAACCATCCTGGCTACATCCTATTATCGATCCCCTCTGGCCGAGCCAGTGTCAAATACAATAGCCCATGTTTATAGGCCGAACCAGACTTGATTTGCATCAGTCTCTTATATTTTCGATCCTCTCTTTGCTTGAGCCCTGCCTAGGTTCGTCCTTAAGCTCTGCGACTATCGTCATGTAGTTGAGCCAAAGTGCCGGGCAACAGATATGTCTAGTGATAGATCACCTATACAAGATGAATTCCCATGTTTTTTTATAAGAAATTAGTACGTTTAAAATACGACATAATCACAATTTTTACCAGGTTTATAGTGGTAAATTATAATTAGGAAATTTAACTTCCTTAACGTAATCCTTCTCCACAAAAAAGTGGGTGCAAATGAACTTAAGGATTTTAGGTCCATCTCATTAATAAATTGTTCACTCAAAATTATCTAAAAGGTATTATATAATACGTTAAGCACTAAATAAATAATTTAATTGCTATAACATAATTTGCTTTTATAAAGGGCAGAAATATCATAGATGGGGTCCCTGTAGTCCAATAATTTATTAATTACTGTTGTAAAAATAATATTACTTGTTCCCTTTTAAAAATTGATTTTGCTAAAGCTTTTGATTCTGTTGAATGGTTGTTTCTTAAAGATCTATTATTGGCTAGGGGTTTTAGTCTAAGATGGGTAGGTTGGATTATGTCCTTGCTAAAATCTGGGAACACTAGTATAATGGTCAATGGTATCTTGGAAACAAAATACAATCTAATTAATATTACAAATGGATTCACTTGGATCATAAAATTGCCTATTACAAATGGGGCTTTAAACTCCATCAATAATGAAATCACTAGTGATACACTTTCGATTCTGTAATTTGCTGATGACATCTTGCTATTTACCTCTTATATCATATGACATCATGGCTCTTAAATTCATTTTATATAATTTTGAAACGCTTTCAGGCCTTAGCATAAATTTCGACAAGAGTTCTGTTTTAGTCACGAATGATGTCAATAACGTTGAAAATCGTGTTCCTAATACTCTTAAATGTAAAACCATGAAGATCGTTATACAATACTTAGGTTTTTTGGGTAGACCTACCATGCTAAAAAAAAGATTAGAAAATAATAATTGATAAAATCAATAGAAAATTCTCCATTTGGAAAGATAGATTTTTATCTTGAGCGGGTAGAATTATTCTTATTAACTCCGTAACAATTATTTGATGTCCTTTTACCCTTCCCAAAATGGGTCATTGACAAAATAGATAAAATCAAAAGAAATTTCCTTTGGAGTGGGGATAATTAGTGTAGTAGCACTAACTGTCTGGTTAATTGTTAAACAGTTTGCAAATCTAAAGAGGATGGGGTTTCATGATTATTAGTCTACACAACCTTAACATGTCTCCAACAGACAAATAGCTTTGGAAATTTAATAATAATAATGAAAAACTTATCTGGATAGAAATGATTTCACATCCATTTTATGGTAGAACCTATATTCTTCACCACAACTTTACTAATCACAATAACATATCTCAATAATGGAAATCCATCTTGAAAAACTACAATATTTTTAATCTTGGGAGCAATAAATTTGTTCACTCTGGAAACAACACATCATTTTGGCATGATAACTAAATTTCTCTTATGCCCCTTGAAGCCAAGTACAAGGAGCATTTTGATATTTGTATTTTCAAAAATTCCTTAATTTCGAAGGTCTATAGACCTCATAACAATTTTCCATGGAACTTTACCTTCTACCGAGCTCTTGAGAGCGCCTCCTCACACCAATTTGTTCTTTTAAGCACTAAAATATGGTGTTGAGATAAAAATAAAACATAGTCATCAAACTGTATGTACAAGTTTCTAAATTTCTCAAGGACTAAACCAAATATCATCAAATTAATATGGAAAACTAATGCTCCTCCCAAATCAAAGCTGCACATATGGTTAATCCTACATAAGAAATTAGATAATACTGAATTCTTAAATAAAAATAATTTGTTTCATAGACAACTATGTTTTTTTTGCAATTTAGACCTAGAAAAACGTAACATATCTTTATTACATTTGTCCCTCAACCAATTATTTGCTTGTAAAAATTCTTAACATATTCGACTTTAACATGGTCACCGCTAATCTTAACTGGAAAATTATTGGATCAACCTTAGATCCCATAGGGCTAAAAACCATACAATTTTACTTCACACTATCTTCACTACTACTTATTAGCATATGTAGTTTGAAAGGAACCAAATAATGTTCAATTCACTTCTTCAGATAGTCTGACTTAAGCCATCGCGTTGTTTATTTACAATTTGGCCGTGAATCCTAGTTATAGTTTGGCTAAAAATATTTTTTTCAGAGATTTTCTTCAAACAGTAAAAACTCATATTGATATTTTGAATGCAAAAATTGTTTTTAACTCTTTGAGACATAATATGTCCTTAAACTACGATCTAGTAGACACTTTTAATGAAGGTAACTCTTTGATCATTTTACTATTGATTAATAACTAATTCATTTTTACTTACGCGTTCTTGGTTTGCTTTCATCTCATATATACATATATAATCTATAAACTATATACATATACATTTGTTGGTCTAATGCTCTTGTTGTGTTTTTTAAGTTCTAGTGGTTGTTGTAAATTGAATTGCTTATGTTGATGGATTATGGATGCTTGATTGTTGGGATTGGTTATGTTTTCTTAACTCATCATGACTTTTGATTTTTGGACTTGCATATGACTCGTGGTATTCGGGGTGCTTTGCTTTCACTATTTTGCTTTTTTGACCTACATTGATGGTTCCTTTTACATATACGGATCTTTAGCCATACTTTTTGTCTTCCACTGCATGATATTGTTTATTGCACCATTCTTACTTATGGCTCCTTTGGTATTTTTGGATCTATAGATCGGTGTAATAGTTAGGTTTCCGTCCTTGGTCTGGTCGGGCTGTTGTTCCATGACTATTCTATCAGGACTTAGGTTTTTTTTTCTTTTCGTGGTTGTACAGGGGTTTTTGTTAACTATCAGGCTTATTGGAAGCTACTATTTTGAGTGTAGAATAATATTACATGAGTGCTCTCCTTCTATGGAGGATCACTCAGTTTCCTTAAAAAATTATAAATTAATTTTATTTTTAGTCGGATTTGAAAATAACTGACAATGCGGTTGTATTGAATCTTTACTGTAAACTCAATCCATAGTCAATATTTAAACATTTTTAAATATCAAAGTCCTTATGGACTTTGCTGAAGTGCAATATAGAGTCAAGTTCAACACATAAAGATCATTTAAGAGAAATCGTATTTCTGATCTATTATAACCTCTCATAGTATTGATGGTTTGTACATGTATTTTTTTCGACATCACCATATCACTTAGATATCTAGAGTTTGGTCTACGATCAAAAACTCTATTAATATCCATATTAATTGCAACGATTACTTATAAAGTACTTGATTCAATTTGATAAAATTTTTCAATTGACCAATTTACTTTGGCTTGAGATTTTGACTTTGATTTGACTTACCAATCATGATGACACTAACCTTCTATAACAAATGAGACGAATTCTTTCTTGAGTAAGGTTTCACTTCAACCAGTTCAACATGTACCCAACTATGGCCATGGAATGGTCACTATACCATGTGCTTAACCACTAATTATAGTACAAATACTTATAGCCGATAGTACTCTTAAGCCAAAAGACTACTATCGAGGTTAACTTAAGATTGTCTGTGGTCGGACCAGGCTAGGGGGGAGCTCATCTCATCCCTTCGATTTCATCAGGGCTCTGGGTTGAGTTTTCTTTAAAACTTAAGATCTTCTATTTTGACTAAGCTTACTAACCTATAGAAGACTCTCACTGGGTCACTCTATGATTATTCCAAACACCCACAAGCATGTAACCAATTGGTGACCCCAAGGGTTATCAGTAAATTACCATCCATCATATGTAGAGTGTTACATATGCTATTCCCAACAGATGGATTTTATAAATTAAATAAGAACAATTTTGGATTTAATAGATAATATTAAAAATTTATAATAAAGCAATTAATGCTGAAATTAAATTGTTTTGAGAATAATTATTTGTTTAAAAGATTGTGAAATAAATTAATCATAAAATTAATTAATGAGTGGATTTAAAATATGAATTTTGGGTATTTAAATTTAGATGAATTAAATGCAGAAATAAATTCTAAAACAATATTATAATGTTGGGTAAGTGGTTGTAACGACCCGTAAATTTTAACGGTTTAAATAACGTAATTAACTGAAATTTTGTAAAAATTTAAACAATTGAATTGGGAAATGAAAATTTGATATTTGGAATACATCTGTTTAAACATATCAAATGGTAAATTTTCATCAGAAAATATGGAAGTTAATTCTATTGTGTAATTTTCAATTTCAATTTAAAATCAATTAATTAGATGAAATAAATGTTTTCGTAATCTGAATATTTTTATATGATAAAATGTTTAATATTTTCTGAGTAAGACGTCATCTTTCGTTTCATCAAATTTGGAATTCTCTAGCTTCGTTTATTTTATTTTCAACGAAATTGCAGCCGTTTGGCAGCAAATATCGACTTTTGATAGGATAGTCGTATCGCTAATATCTGTGTACCATTTTGCTTGTCTCGTCGTGCTGATCTCCGTAGTATATTCATTTGTGCAATTCGGCATCCGGAACACGGCGAAATCCGAGAAATGATTAGCCGTAAATGGTACGCATTTGGAGCCTTTTAGTTTCCTGTGTCCATTCAAATTTTCCAATGGTTGAAAGTCAAACAGTCATTGCCTTTAATATTGCCTGAATTCTCATGCCCTGACTTTCACTATTCCTAGTTTCCAATATAATTTGTGTTCGTTTCAATTTCTCCGGTTCATTTCTTTCTCTCCTATGATTTTGTTCTGCCATTCTTTTTCTTAGATATATATAATAAAATATTGGTTCATATACATATTTATATATTTCCTGTAACCTTCTTCTTCCATTCATTTTTCTGATGTCTACTCATTTCCTTTGGCCTCGTCATCATCCCACCACCGCAATTTCCTCATCACCATCTGACCGGCCACCTACTCACGTCGCCTCACCCCACATGATCTTACTCTGCTTCCCACCATACATGGCCGAACTCCAGCATAGCTCGCCCATCCAATCACCAACCGCTAACCCCTCGTCTTTGCCACCTCCGACATGCCTCACATCAGCCATGGTCCACAACTCCTCCGCCTTCGTATAGTAACAGCCGCCAACTTCCTCTACCTAAGATTGCCACCACCCCATGCTCACCGAAGCCAACCCACCACAGTGCCTGTCCCCTCTTCCACTCGTCTTCTCACCGGTCAGCCGCCCGATTTCAACATACATCGCCTAACCCCAGCCATCCGCTGCCTTACCTCCTCGGACCCAGTCCTCCCTCCCGCCACAGCACCTCGTCGAACGACAGCACCCCTCCACCGTGAGTTCCTATTTTTCCTCCGCGAGCAACCTAGATTCTTCAGCCTCTATCATATTATATATATATATATATACATTAAAGCAATGTTCATTTATATTCTGTTGCATATGTATCACCTATATATTATAATGTACACTTGATGTTTTAAATATAATTGATTATATATCTAATTCATATAAATTATAGTTGGTATGTGTTTTAATATCTGGTTTTGATTTTTGTATAATAACGTGTTTATGTGATTTAATATATATTATAAATATGGGTATTTTTATATTATAAACTGATATACATTGTTCGGTTCTAAAGGCAGTATTTATATAATATATATATATATATATTAAATTTTAAGTTGATATAAACTATAGATCAGTTTATATGTAAAGGTTTACATAGATTTTATATAATACATTGTGATATGTTTATATATATATATATATTAATTTTATAATAAATATCGATTTTAAAATATTTATAAGAATAATATAAGGTTGCGTATAGTTGCAGTTCTTCTACCACTTGCTTGGCAACGCGTCCTCTTTTCCGCTATTGCCTGTTCGTATTTAAAAAAAAACTCGCTCAATTCATCTTTTATTTATAAACAATTGTATATATTAGCTTATATAGTTGATATATTGTGTTATAATGTGTAAGTCCTATTCGTTATATATATATATAAAGGTATATAAACCTTAAGATCTGGTTATATATGAAAGTTATATAAGTCGTTGTATATATAAAGTTATATAGTTTGTATATAATCCGTCGTTATGTATATAAGTTATATAAGTCATATATAACCTATTTGTTTGTTTATAAGCTTATACATGACCTTTTTGAGTTTATGATATAGTAAGTTTATATTGATTTTTATAATAAATATTGATTTTAATAATAAATATTGATTTTCAAATTATAATATGTATATATTTTGAATATATGTGTTAAATTTAATAACGATCTTGAAATATATATAGATTTTGATTTATATATATGTTTAAATTTAATATTGATTCTTCGAATATATATATAGTTTAAAGATTTTATTTTAAATACGTGTTTTAAATTTTAGACTTTAAAATATATAGCTATATATAATTGTTTCATTGGATCCATCGAGTTCAAAATCGTGCCAGCTTCACTTTGCTTTGCTTTGGATTTGTCATAGAGTTCGCGATTCAATTTGTTGTTTGTCGTGTGGTCAAATCTCGCTAGCCTCGAAAGGTGAGCAATCACTCACGATTAACATTCTTATATTTAATAAATTTAATTCACATTGAAATGACAATTGAAATATGCTGTTAAATTTGAATTGTTAAACTATTTATTTTTTAAATATGATATGCCATTATCTGAAATTGTTCATCTATGACATATGACACTATGACCTGTTAATTGTATATTTAAATTTGTTAACTGTGATATATGCTCATCAATGATATGTTATGTTATTTCATTTTATTATTCTCACTCTACAAGTTCACTGTTAGTTTAGAAATCCCCTATGGGTTGAAATGATACATACCCGAACGATCTTATAGATTAGGGGAAAATCGTTATGGGTTGATATGATAAACCCAAGCGATTTTCATTGATTTTGAAAATTTTGGGATTGCGGGTTGAAATGATATACACCCGTAAATATTTAAATTGCGGATTGAAATGATAAATATCTGTATCACTTGACCATAGGATAGAAAATTATATACGGACATGATTTTTATAGTTTTGGAAGGGAATATTGGATTTTTACTAAATATTGATTTTTAAATATAATATAAAGATATTTTATTTTGAAAAATTAGATTTAAAAAAAAAATATGTTTTGGAAATTTTAAATTTATAAGATAGTTTTGAAAATATAATTTTTACGATTTTTCTTATAATTTTATTATTTTTAAAACATATAAAATAAGATTTAAAATAGATTCATTAATAAGATTTAATTTAATATAAATTATTTAAATAAAATTTAATTTAGTTAGTATATATATAATATGCTTAAAAATTTATCCAAAATTTTACATTAATATTTTGAATAGATTTTTATAATAACTTTAAATAATTAGAGGTTGGAAAAAAAATAAAGTAAAATTTACTTGAAATTTAAATTGGTTATTAATTGAATTTAAATAAGAATTTATTTGAACTTATTAATTTTAAGATCTGAAAGGTATGATTTATAACTTGATTTGATGAAAGTGATTAAATGAATATTCTCAACTTTAAATAAAATTGAGATTGAATATTTAATATTGATTTAAATCTATAAATTGAGATTTTATTTAATTGTTATTAAAATGATCAAGTGAATATTTTCCAATTTGAATAAAATTTAAAGTTAAATGTTGAAATATAAATGAAATTTATATTGTGAATGTTCGAATATTTAAACTTGAACTTATTAGAATTGAAGTGATAGTTCAAACTTGGATTTGAAATTGATATAAATTGAAATGGTTTATTGAGAATTTTAATTGAATCTTAGACCTTTAAATTGAAATGGTTAAACTGGGATTGAATTAAATTGAATTTGGAATTTGAGGTGATTTGAATCCATTTGTGAAATTTGAAGAAACTATCTTTATTATATAAAGTATTTTTAATATATATATATATAAAATATTTTAATATATAAATTATTTTAATATATAAACTATTTTAATATATAAATTATTTTAATATATAAACTATTTTAATTTATAACTATTTTAATATATACGCTATTTCAATATCTAAACTGTTTAAGTCAAAAGTGTTATGATTTCGAAAGTGTTATGATTTTGAAAGCTTTATAATTTTGAAAGTGTTACGATTCTGGAAATAAATATTATTTAAAGTGAATAATGATATCGAATTGATATGGTTTTGAAATGAATATGATATTTTGATATGAAGTATAAATTGTTTGAAATATGAAATGACCACGGTGTGAAATAAGTGTTTGGTTGTTAAAGAGACCGGATCAGATATTGTCATACTCTCTGCCAATACCAAAAACCACTTTAACAACTGTGTAGGTGGTGGAGATTCCAGAATGAAGTAGGATGGTTTGGCGACGATTCTATATGGTATTTACGTAGCCCTGACTCCCGTGAGTCAGCTTGATGTGGCTAAAACAGGAGCTATACCGGGCCAAGTGGGGTCATTCCCCCGATCGAGCACATTTCTTCGATACCATTCTATTGCTTTTGTGATTTGATTGAGTGCACCTTTGATTTGGGAGTGTGTCATAAGGTGGGCGGTAGTAGCTGCTATGCGTTACCACCAGTCCGGGAGTGCAAATGGTATATCTACCCTGGCATTGCCTCACGTGCCTTGTCACATGCCCTATCGCGCCTTCTACGAATTTGTTTTGTGTCGTACCTATGGAGTGTTCCCTGATAGCCCACTTGCGAGTGGAGTTTACAGTATCTGTATACACTACGGCATTATATAAAATGTGTTAAAGGGGATATGGGTAACGCCTTAATGTTATTTTAATAGTTTACTTTACTATAGACATACTATAATAACGTATATTACTATGTAGTAGATAGTTCCACAGATCCTTAGAGGATGGAAATCCCAAACATCCTTTAAGTTACTTGTATTTCAGTTGACATTTTACTTGAGTTGAATTTACTATATAAGAATGTTAATCCTGACTCGAGTGTTTTTGTGCTTTGCTTTATGCTCGAGTCAGACTGAGTGTAACAGCATTTGAGACTCACCTTTAGAGATTGGAGCTTTGTTTGATGAACTATCTATCCAGCTTTTAGTTGTTTCAGTTTATTTCAGTCATTCATGTTCAGACTCGTCTGTTTCTTATGTATTAGAGATTCATTTGTATTCGGGATTCTGCTGTATTTTTTTTTAGACTCTGATGTTTTATAGTAGCTTCGTGAACTACTATTTATCTATCCTGCTACTTATTGTTGTAATACTCTATTCTGTGATTCTGTGATTGATTTATTTACTGTATATGTTAAGTTTTGCCAAATATAAATTAACAATCTGACATTTTGAGCAACTCAAGTCAGACATGTGTGGATGCGAATTGTTCGAAATACCAGGTCATTACAGTGGTTAAGGGTCGTAAATATAAATTTTATTTTGAATTTTATTGTAATTTGTTTCAAATAGAAAATAGTTTATAAAAGAAACGAAATAATATATATATATATATATATATATATGTGTGTGTGTGTGTGTGTGTATTTCTTTTCTAAACCCAAGCCCATGTTTTTAGGCCCAAGCCCAATCTCTACCATCTCAATGTCTAGGTTTTACCATTTCCAGACTTCTTTTTTCACTTCATGAAATTACTTCCCGTATAATCTTCATCTCACCTTTCAGAGAAAAAGAAAACTAATCCTCCTCTTCCTCTGAATTAAAATAAAAATCAAAATAAATTATCATAAATCCTCAAATTGATATCTATTCATTTTAATCGCTTGCTATCCCATAAACTACATAGAAGTTTGAGTTTTGTTCATGCCATAATGTTTTGGAAGTGGAAGAAAGGATGAACTGCTGCCTCAGGTGAGTATTCATACTCATGTTTCTATGCTTAAATTATCCTCTACCCTTGATATTATGTGTAACGACCCGTATTTCCTGATAATTAAAACTATTATATTAAGTAAGATTTTGGAATTTAATATTGTGAGAAATTAAAATTTATGATTTATTAATGAGAAAAATAATTAGAATATGATTTAATAATGTTGTTTGAATGTTATTGACAACTATTTTAATGTAATTTCAATCAACTGAAATAATTGTAAAGTTGATTTGGTTATAATTGTAAATAAGGAATAAATTAAATGTTGGGTGTAATGTTGAAATTATATGTTATAAATTGGAATAGGTTTATTATGAAATATGAAATCAATTAGTTTGTTCCTAAATTTATTAGCTTCTGTTTGTAAATAATAATTTTATAAATGTGTTTGGATTACTAATATATGGCAATTGTTTTATGAAAGTGTACGTGTAGTACTAAGGATCGTGTAATATGGTATATTAATGCGGAAACTGGTAATAACAGTAAAGTAAAAAATTAAAGTAAGCACACCAGGAATTTTTATACTGGTTCGAACTTCCCGTTCTACGTCCAGTCCCAAAATACCCTCTGGATTTAAACTAAACCCCTCACTTAACCCGGAGGAATAGGTATACGACACCTGAGCAGCCGAACAGGAATTTTTCCGCCTCAACAACCGAAGAGGACTTCAACTTAATACAAAATGTTTGTTGACGAATGTGTTCTAAATAACACCGATTGTCTTTTGATAGTACAACTTTCCTATAATCAAATCCTCAAGAATATGTATGTGTGTGAAGATTTGGAAGGAAGATAATCACGTAGAATCGAAGTATATGAATAAATTCAAGGATTCTAGTGATATTGAATAAGAGTGAATGCTTTTATTTGCAGAAATGAGAAGAGATTAGATTTCAGAAATATAAACAAGAATCGGTGATTGTAGAAGTGAATTGAATATGTTTATATAGTTGTAGAAGAGTTGTAATCTTTCATGAATAGTTTTAGTCAACAGTAGTGTCCATACCTCTTGAAATAGAGGACATTACTCTTCATGAAAAGATCGCGTCTCTTCAGAAAACTAGCCGTTTTTCTCTGGTCGGTCGACCGGAAAAACTGGCCGGTCAGCTGAGTTGAAAAACGTATACAAAACAGAAAGTCACTGTGCATATGATACAGGGTCGGTCGACCGAGGATCCTGGTCGGTCGGCCGACCTGGTGTTATATGCACAGTGAACATATTTTTTGATATAAAATGTTTTGTGTGCGTGTGTGATTATTTGAGGAATGATTTTAACATTGTTCTAAGACTCAAATAAAATAAAATATCCATACTAATCTCTGAATTGTAAGATTATCTTCTTTGTAGTGCACGGTATGCACTTATTCTCTTTTTGTCGCTTTCATATAGCATTCTCGTCGTATGATCTCTGAAGCTTGTGTCATGAATCAACATTCTCCCCCTTTTTGATTGATGACAATACTTATGTGACGAAGTAATATTGACATATATATTATAGTTCTCCCCCTGAATGTATGGCGACTTTTCTGCAAAAATTCGTTAATTTGCATACATTTCTCCCCCTTTGTCATCGACAAAAAGGAATACTTATAACAGACTGAAGTAATGCAAAAAAACATTTAAATTTACATGGTACATTCTTTGAGCTTAATTAGAAATAATTTAAAGATGTTTGCTTAGAACATAACATAACAATTAATTAAGAAACAAAATAAACTACAAGAGATTCTTGAAAGTTAAAATAAATTTAAAAAATACTACAATTACTCCTCATCATCGTCGGTATCCCACTGTTCTGGATGAAGATTTTCATCGAGAGGAGCCGGTTCCTTACCCCGTCTGTGAGTGGTAGGTGCGGGAGTTTCCGATGTGCTGGAACTTGTGTTCTCGGATGTAGACCAAGAGAAATTTGGTGCGGGTCTTTTTCCAGGAGCAACAAATGAAGCACCGGCTTCAGAAGAACATGATAAGGCATCCCATAAATTTACGAAGAAGCCTTTGATCTTTTTGAAACGCCCATCAATTTTTCGAAGGCGAGAATCCAAAGCTAGTTGATTTTGGGCTAAAATATCTATGGCAGCCGTTGTGCTAGTACCGGGAGGTGGTCTTTGGATAGAGGTTTGACGAGTTAAACGTTCTATGGAATGAGTGGAGGGTTGAGGAGTAGAATAGCTACGACGTAGTTGTTCTCGTGGAATGGTACGCCATTGCTGAAAGGTTGTGATTTGGGATGGTGCATCGGGTAACTTCATCAATTTTATTGTTCGTGAGTCAAAGGTACGAACTTTGGATGTTTCGGATTCCGGTGCATGAGTGACAAAGTTGTTAATCAACCGCATTATGTATTCTCCATAGTAAATATGGAGCATTTTTCCTTGGTTGAATGTAAGGAATTCATCCATAAGAAGTTGTGTCCAATTTACCCGAATGTTTCCACACATAGCATATAATGCCTTGAAGTTTTCGGGATATACTAAGTGGTACGACCCTCCTCTTGGAACAATAGACTTCATCATGAATCGATGAAAAAGTCGTGCTTTAGGTCGGAGAGATGAAGTTTGCCTTAAGTCGGTAGCATCATCTTCAAAGAATAAGTGACTTAGGCGGTCACGAGTTGATGGATTACAATCTACATCATGTAATGAGATTCCACCCGGTCGAGCATTTAAAATATGATTCATTCGATCAATGGAGAGAAACATCGATGTGCCACATACCGAAGTCCAAACACAATTTTCAGTGTTTCTAGGTGGATTGACAAGATTGAGATTTGCTAAGAATAACTTTACCATTATATGATTAATCTTCAAGTTGTTTTTCCTATGGTCAAGAAAAGCATCAAGACCACTTTCAAGAGTGGCGTTTTCAACACCGTAGGCGGTAAAATCAGGATAACTTACAAACGACTCCTCAAAGATTTTTGCATCTTGAAGCTTTATCCATCTTTCTAAAGCTTTTTCACTTACTAACCAAGAAGCAATTTGAGAATCTACAGGAGTTGAGGAAGATTGGCCAGCGGTAGTCTTAGATTTCTTTTTGGGAGCCATTTTTCTTGAAGAATTTGAAGAAGTTTTAGAAAGGTTGCAATGGGGGCTAGGGTTCAAATCTGTTGTGGAAGAGTAAAGTGAAGAGGTGAGATAAAAAGGTGAAGGGTTGGGTTAAAATATGAAGACAATTTTAGCAGAATAACACGTTCGGTCGACTGAAGGACCTGGGTCGGTCGACCGAGTTTAGGTTCAGAACAGTGCTGAAACTTTCGGGAAAAGCTTCGGTCGACTGGTGCAGGGAATTCGGTTGACCGAGTTTAAAAAAATATTCTACCGTTATTCGGGAAATACGTTCGGCTGACCGAGTCAGGTATTTCGGTCGACCGACTTGGAAGAAATCTGTTTTTAAAAACTTCTCGGGACAGCTTCAGTTGACCGGTTCAGGCATTTCGGTCGACCGAAAGCATGTCATGTTGTTTTTTTTTTTTTAAATAAGAATTATAGAAATATAATCATATTATTACATCATATTTATTTATACAGCTTATATAAAAAAAATAACATATATATACTAAAATATAGCCATGATAAATTAGCATCGACATTCCCATGAATTTGGAGATGGAACGTTTTCTACCGGTGACCATATTGGAGCTATTGGAGATTGAACATGGTTAGAGGGAGATGGAGTTCTGTAAGAAGGTTCAGTAACATCATCCTTCTTAGATGAACAAAATTTCATGGCAATCTTTTCAAGGAAGCTTAAATGTCTTGCCGTGACTTTCTGTTCGTAATAAAGTTCCCTTTGCATATTCATCTGTTGTTGTTGGTAGTGATGAATTTCGTCAATCTTTTGTTTGGTTGATGGAGTTACTACCATTTCCTTTTTCCCTTTCTTTTTATCAGGTGTATAACCTGTATGAGAGTCTTCCCAAGGTTTCCACCTGTGTCGGGGATCATTATCTGGAGAGGGAAATTCTAAAACACGATTTGGCATTGGAAATGTAGGATAAGGACCACCTTCGGGGATACGATCAGAGTAGTCGTCGTCCGGGGAAGTATAAGAGAGATGAGAATTTTCAGAATTGTAGACATCATTGTTAGAAGACATTTTTGTTTTAAGTTTTTGTTTTGTATTTGATGTTCTATTCAATAAACATATGTATGTATATATATAACCATATTTTCTAAAAAAATAGTGGTCTAAAATCAAATTTTAGTTTTAATCACAGAATTCTTTAAACAAAAACTGTTTACAAATGAATGACATACAATGCTTTAGAGTTAAAAAAAAATAGTATATTTTGAAATTAAGTTTCAATGATGTAAATTAGAAACAGAGGTGGAACAAGAAACACCCATAGCCCAAGTGGCTATACTACAACATCTTACATAAAAGTCAGAAGTCATGAGTTCGAGTACCGCTCTGGTTAGAAAAAATAATTTTATATTTTTCATCATTTTATATCGGGTAACCCTTTAACTAATTTATTTTTAGCAAGTTTGTTGATGGTATTAAAATTTATGTGACAAAATCTTTTGTGCCAAAGGCAAGAATCATTCTCTTTAGCTACTAGACACAAATTTGAATCATTATTAACATTCATATTTAGGATATAAATATTTTTATCTCGATTTCCTTCGAAAATAATGTTGTGATTTTTATCAAAAATGTTACATTTATTTTCTGAAAAAGTTATATTAAAACCTTTGTCGCATAGTTGACTAATACTTAATAAATTATGTTTTAAATTTTTAACTAATAAAACATCAGTAATGAGAGGTAAATTAGATGTACCGTTGCTATTGACATTGCCTTTGCCGATGATATACCCTTTTGAGTTATCTCCAAAGGTGACTGCTCCTCCATTTGAGTATATAATGTTTGATAACATTTCTTTGTTTCCAGTCATGTGTTTTGAGCAACCGCTATCTAAAATCCATTTTCCTCTCTTTTTATGTGGTACCTGCAAAAATTATAAAAAGTTGGTACCCAATCTTTTTAGGGTCCTAAGAGTTAGATCTTAGGAAGCCAAACCCATACGGGTTCAGAATTCCCTTTATAAACATAATTCTTGTTATTATGAACAGTTTCCATAAAACTTTTGATATGTTTATTCCTTATCAATGTATTATTGGTTTTTGGAATCCATATCTTAATAGTTTTAGTATTTGAATAAACTGTTTTCCTAATATCTTTCTTAATTTTATTATTAATTTTACTTTTAGCATAATTATTTTGTTTCTTAAATCCTAGTCCAGATTTATTGTTGGAAGTTTGAGAGTTTTCTAGTATACTAGAAAGATTTTCTCTTCCTTTATTGAAATTAGAAACATTTTTAGAAATATCATCAAATTTTATTTTAAGACTAGATTTTTCTAACTCTAAATCCTTAATTTTAGATATTAAATCATTATTTTCAAAAAGTAAAAAATCATTTTTATTTTTCTGAATTTCTAGTTCCTCAGATATTGACGTAATTTGAGAAGATAAGTTAGAATTCGATTGTTGAGAGATTTCAAGTTCTTCTTCCAATATTACCTTCTCATCTTTTAACATATCTACTTCTAAAACTGTTCTATCTAACTTTCTTTGCAACTCCTTATTTTTCTTTTTAAGTTGTTTTGTTAAATTTACTAATTCAGAATTTATTTCAATTAAATCTTCAAAAGTAAAATCACTTACATCGTCTGACGAAGCCATGAAGCATACATTTGCTTGTTCATTATCACTTTCACTCTCTGATGAGGATGATGAGTCAGTGTCGTCCCAAGTGACTGAAAAAACTTTTCGTTTGTTTTTGTCCTTCTTGAAATTGTTCTTTTTACGATCTGGACAATCTTTCTTCATGTGTCCTTTCTTGTGACATTCATAACATTCCATTGTTGAAGATGATGGTTTGCTGCTATTAGAATTGTTGTTGGAATTATTTTTGTTTCCCTTGAATTTGTTTCTGTTGAATTTCAAAAACTTTTTGAAATTTTTAGCGATCATTGCCATATCTTCATTATCTGAGTCGGAATCATCTTTTTCTGCTTAGAATGCTACATTTTTCTTTTCTTGTGCTCCATTTCGTTTTGCCTGCAAATTTACTTCGTAGGACATTAAATTACCTATCAATTCTTCTGGTTTTAATGTTGACAAATCAGTTGCTTCTTCAATAGCTAGGAATTTTCGTTCCCATTCGTCCGTTAAAGAATTCAAGATTTTTGTAACAACATCAAAATCAGTAAACTTTTGTTCTAGAGACAATAGAGCATGATAAATATCCTGAAATCTAGAGTACATGTCATTTATAGATTCATTTGGCCTCATTTTAAAGTTTTCAAATTGATGTTTCAGCATAGAAATTTTGCTCAATTTAACTTTGTTCGTTCCTTCATGTGAAACTTTAAGAGTTCTCCAAATTTCATAACCGGAAGTACACATACTAACTCTATTGAATTCATTTCTATCTAATGCACAAAATAAAATATTCATAGCCTTAGCATTTGATGTAGCATCTAGTTTTTGTGTGTTACTCCAAGTCGAGTATTCTCCAGTAGGAATTGTGTATTCCCTTTGTATAATATTCCAGATATCAAACCCACTTGATTGCATATAGATTCTCATTCTAGTTGACCAATAATTATAATTTATACCATTGAAAAGTGGAGGTCGTGAAGTCGATTGACCTTCTGTGAAACTAGAATTAGTGTGAGTGTTAACATCGTTAATTTGTGTGGTTGCCATATTACTAAAAATAAGTAAATATCAAATAACTTTGTGATGGTTATAAGATGACCTTGCTCTGATACCAAATGAAAGTGTACGTGTAGTACTAAGGATCGTGTAATATGGTATATTAATGCGGAAACTGGTAATAACAGTAAAGTAAAAAATTAAAGTAAGCACACCAGGAATTTTTATACTGGTTCGAACTTCCCGTTCTACGTCCAGTCCCAGAATACCCTCTGGATTTAAACTAAACCCCTCACTTAACCCGGAGGAATAGGTATACGACACTTGAGCAGCCGAACAGGAATTTTTCCGCCTCAACAACCGAAGAGGACTTCAACTTAATACAAAATGTTTGTTGACGAATGTGTTCTAAATAACACTGATTGTCTTTTGATAGTACAACTTTCCTATAATCAAATCCTCAAGAATATGTATGTGTGTGAAGATTTAGAAGGAAGATAATCACGTAGAATCGAAGTATATGAATAAATTCAAGGATTCTAGTGATATTGAATAAGAGTGAATGCTTTTATTTGCAGAAATGAGAAGAGATTAGATTTCAGAAATATAAACAAGAATCGGTGATTGTAGAAGTGAATTGAATATGTTTATATAGTTGTAGAAGAGTTGTAATCTTTCATGAATAGTTTTAGTCAACAGTAGTGTCCATACCTCTTGAAATAGAGGACATTACTCTTCATGAAAAGATCGCGTCTCTTCAGAAAACTAGCCGTTTTTCTCTGGTCGGTCGACCGGAAAAACTGGCCGGTCAGCTGAGTTGAAAAACGTATACAAAACAGAAAGTCACTGTGCATATGATACAGGGTCGGTCGACCGAGGATCCTGGTCGGTCGGCCGACCTGGTGTTATATGCACAGTGAACATATTTTTTGATATAAAATGTTTTGTGTGCGTGTGTGATTATTTGAGGAATGATTTTAACATTGTTCTAAGACTCAAATAAAATAAAATATCCATACTAATCTCTGAATTGTAAGATTATCTTCTTTGTAGTGCACGGTATGCACTTATTCTCTTTTTGTCGCTTTCATATAGCATTCTCGTCGTATGATCTCTGAAGCTTGTGTCATGAATCAAAACTCATGAATCAACATTTTATTTATCACCTTATTATTTAATCCGTTGAAATTAATTTGGAAATCAATGAAATTTAATGTAATTAAATATTGCAGTTAATATGCGTTAAGATAATAACTATAGAATATGAATGTAATAAAATATAAACTAATGTTAATTATATTCATACGGTAATAGTTGATTCAATAATAAGAGTGTAAATCGAAATAAAAGAATATGATTGAAATTAAAATATAATTAACTAGGGTTTTATTACAGTTGTAGTTGAACGCTGAAATTAGTGCAATATTTAAATATTTGATTTAATATGGAAAATTGTATTTTAAAAGATTGTCAATTTCTATGTAATCATGGATGGTAAAATGGTTAACTTTTAAATTTGAATTTAAAGATGATTAAATTAATTTAATAATAATTTATTTAATTAATGTGTTAAATTGGGTTTTTGGGCACTGTTTCGGATTTCGATGAAACAAGTTTCATCGGATCCGTAATAGCGAATTATTCTAAGATTTCAAGTTTCGTAGCGATAGGACTTATCGTTTGCATGCGAGCTCGAAATACGTAGAAATCGATTAATGGAATTTAAATGAATATAATTTGATTTTAAAGCTAACTTCTATATACAATGGAATTAGGGTTTGAAACTAGTTCCATTGAGTTTAAAAATATCGAAAACCTATATTTCGATATATTGGATGACCTATTTTTGTTTCGTTAACGAAACGGGCTTTTCGAGTTGTTGTTATCGTTTCGATCGAATTCGATCTGTCCATTCGTTCTTATCCATCTCTGTCTATATAAGTAGATATTTTCTGAAACCCTAGAAACTTTTATTTCTGATTTCTGTACGTACTTTATTCTCATCGGTTCCTTCTTCAATGGTTGTCTTTCCAAAACCGCAATTTCAATTTAAAATCAAATCAAAAATTCAAACTGCTTAAACCATAGCAAATTATATATCATTGGAAAGCTCTTGACGAGTGTAATCTACATTTGCAGTTCGTTTTTGCAATTGAGTCTTAGATTGGCCGAAAATTGGTGAAATAGTCTCGGCCTTCCAATTAGGGTTTCGTGATCGATGGTGGATCATCGACCATTCGACGATCAGGGAGTGGCGTCTGGAAGAAGAGGATGAGCAGAGGCGATCTGTGGTCTTCGTTCGTACTATGGGTGCACGAAATTTCCAGGAATTGGCGATAAATGGCAGCGCGGCGGAGCTTGTTCGGCATGATCGGAGGCGGTCACGTGGACGTCATCGGTGCGGCTGGGCGAATGGGAAGCGTTGGCGATTTCTAATGGTCGAGATGGTGGCCGTAGGCGCGACAGTTGGAGGCTATAGAGTGGAGGCTGACGTTATTTTAGGTTCGCTTGCGTACAAGTTGCTGTAGGGTTAGAGAAGGTTAGCGTAATTACTAATTTGCCCTTGAATTGTTTATTTTAATTTTAATTTAAATTTCAAACTTCTAACGCTGATAACATTTTCATACCTGCTCGGATTTGGACGCGGTTTCTTGCATTGGGTTCATATCAAAATTTCGGACAGCATGGAACTGGTTTGGTTGGATTAGAGATTGTTCAAATTTTGGGCTTTATTTGGATTTTAATTCGACTAAAAATCAAACATGAGTGATTTAACCCACTCACGAAATACTAAACCTTCTTATGTTAGTTGAATTAAATTTATGATATGATAAGAATATTATTGGTTGCTGTTTGGTAGTTTAATTTGACATTTTAATTGAAATTGAAAATTTTGAATTAAATTTCCGTTTAAATTATTATTGAAATTAAATTGATAGTTAAATACCTGATATTGATAACCAGTTAATTGTTGTGATTTATTGACTGATTTGAATGTTGATTGTGATGGATGTTATGATTATTATATATGTTGTTATCACACTGCAAGTTCCCTTAGTTTGTTGTTAGGAAAATCACTCTGGGTTGAAATGATACATACCTGAATGATCTTATAGATTAGGGAAAATCGTTATGGGTTAATATGATACATACCCGAGCGATTTTATTGATTTGGAAATTATCGATTCGGGATACGGGTTGAAATGATATATACCCGGGAAATTTAACTATTTTGGGTTGAAATGATACATACCCAATCACTTGACCATAGGGTAGAAAATTATATACGGACACCGTTGGTCGGTTTTAAATTATTTTCTAAATGATAAAGTATGTTTGATTTATAAATTTGATTTAATGATTTTATTTAAAAATTTATATTTGGAAAATAATTTATTTTATATGTTTAAAGCTTCAAATTATAAGTTAATATATGGTTTTAAATGTAAATTTAAGATTTTAACTTATAATTTTATTTAGTTTTAAATATATATTATAAATAGTTTAAAATTTAATTTAATAAAATATTTAATATAGTTTTAATATATATATTTTAAATTTAATTTAATATAATAAATATAGTTTTGATTTAAGATAATAAATATAGACTTTTATAATAACTTTAATAGATAAAAGATTTTGTAAAAGATTTTAGAGTTTTATAAAAGGATTTTATAAAAGATTTTTATAAAGGATTTTATAAGGGTTTTATAAAGGAGCTATACATGTTTTAAAGGATTTTATAAAGGGTTTTATAAAAGAACTTGTATAAAGAGATTTGGAAGCGTTTTAGAGGAATTTGCGCTGAAGTTTATGAAAAGGGGAAGAATTGTAACTTGTTTTGGGAATTTATAAATAGCTTTATAAATGGTTTAAGAGAGATTTATAAATTATTTTCGAAATTGATTGAAAGAAATCTTCATCGGTAATTATGAATATATTTATACTTTTGGAATAAGTATATGGATATCTTGATATGAAGGTATAAACTATTTTCTGGATTTATTATTAAAAATGTTTTACAGAAAAAATGACCACGGTGTGAAATAAGCATTTGGTTGTTAAAGAGACCGGGGTCGGATATTGTCATACTCTCTGCCAATTCCAAAACCACTTTAACAACCGTGAACGTGGTGGAGAATCCAGAATGAAGTAGGATGGTTTGGCAAACGCTACTGGTATGAGGTAAAAACGCAGCCCTGACCTTCGGGTCAGCTTGATATGACTAAAACAGGAGCCATAACCAGGCCAAGTGAGGTCACTCCTCCGATCGGACACGCTTCTTCGATACCATATTTATTACTTTGTGATTGATTGGTGGCCACACTCAATTTGATTATGGGAGTGTTGTTCGAGGTGGGCGGTAGCTGTGGCTATGCGTTACCACCAGCCTGGTTCCACAATCCGGTAGAATCCTACCATGGGTATAGCCTCTTGTGCCTTGTCATATGCCTTATCGAGCCCACTACGATTTTGGTTTGTGTCGTACCTATGGAGTGCTCCTTGATAGCCCACCAGTTTACGGTGGAGTTTACAGTACTGTATAGACTACGATGCCTATACAAATGTGTTAAGGAGGATATGGATAACGCCTTAACGCTATTTTAATACTTTACTTTACTGATAGACACTATACATATATAGCGTATATTACTAAATATAGATAGTTTAACGGATCCTTAGGAGATGGAAAATCCTGAAACATCTCTTAAGTTATTACACGCACGTTATACACCGGATAGGATATGTGAAATCACATATACATCTCTAATGCCATTACATTCATATTTACTTTTTGATTTAACTTACATAAGATCTTTTAGTTCTGATTCGAGTGTTTTGTCTTTTCATTACGCTCGGGTCATCCTGAGCATTGCAGTGTTGAATACTTTATTTCTAGAGGACGAAGACGGAGTTTGGTATATTATATTATTAGAAATTTTCCGCTGCATCATTATTGGTATGTCGTTGTTTGTACTCTGATTGTTGTAAAAATATGCCTAATCAAACGTATATTATAAAACAACTTCATGAACTGTTTATTTGAGTATTATATTTTGTCATTCCGCTGTGAGATTCTGTGTTTTGTTTTTCCTTCCTTTCTCTTATTTTCTTATTTACCCCATTGACAATCATCCCTTTTGAATGATTTGAGTTGACATGTGTGGTTTATTGTCGATTCAAATCGTCCAAAAAGGTGGGTCGTCACAGTTGGTATCAGAGTTTTGGTTTACCTGTTCGGGGTTAACTCATTAGAGATAGGGTTATTAATATCCTAGAATGAGTCTGAGAGTATATATATGAGAGAGCGTAGTTATTAGTGATATAAATTTTTTATTATTGTGTTAATTTGTTCTGTTGAGTATTTATAAATTCCAGTCGGTACATAAAACCCTATGGCATCGATAGGGATTTCTAAATACTTAATAGGGCAGACCGACACAATATTGTTTTTGAAATATAGGTAAATGAAATAAGTTTACCTAGTACTATATTTTGTATATAAAAGAATAATTTTTATAAATGGATATAGTTGTATGTGATATGTTTGTGTGTTAGGAAGTGAAATTTTATAAATATTGGTTACAAAATAGGATTTACAAATAAAGTGAATATGAATTGGAAACTTGAGAACTTAAGTTCTGGAGTTTTGAAATTGGTTTTCGAAGATTTTGGAATATAATATTAGTATTATTTAGAATTATTTTCGGATATAAATATTTTCAATGTGATTTGAAAGAAATGTTTTAAAATAATTTTAAAAGGAAATAAGTTTTGTACTTCCCTCTTCTATCGTTGGAAAATAATTTCGGTGATGATTGCGACATCATCGACTTTCATTTTCGAGTTTCAAATTGGGAAGACCACTATAGTAGCTTTGCTACACAGTTGTTTTGGTGAAACAAATTTTAATGTTAAATTTATGATTTGATATATATAAAAGATACGAGTGTGTGTGTGTGTGTATTTCAAGATGATTTGAAGTGAAACCCGATATTTAGTTCTTAAGTTTCTATAAATTAGGGATTTAAATTATTTTAATGAAATTAAATCTTGACTATTTTAGTAGTTGAAAACTTCTAAAATGAAAAATAAGAAATTAGAAGCTAAGCGATTAATGAAACTGTAAGGAAATTTGAGATTTATCACTGGAAAATTAAAGGGTAATGAAATTTAGAAGATGTAAACTATTGAACATTTTTGTTAACTAAAATGAATAAGATAAATTTTTATAACGTTCAATTACATTCTAAAAACATATATAAAACTTACCAAAAATGTTTAAAAGTTGAAATGTTAAATAAGAACATGTAGTAGAATATTATACAAGTAAAAGCTTACTGACAAGAATGCTTCAAAAATGAACCTGTGTTTATAAAAAGATTAAGATGTATAAGAATATTGTAAACTTAAGTTAATGTTTTGAATTTATCTATAATTAAAGTGAATAGTAATATTGAATACTATGTAAAGCAAACGATTATAACTTTAGAAAATTTTGAAATGAATCGGAAATGGATTTAATATTCAATGGTACTATATATGAAAGGATGAATGTAAATTAAGAAGTTAAGAAACTTAAGTTGAATGATTCATTGATGAATATTAATATTAAAATGGAAATCAAGGTTATAAGTAAATAATAAATGTGAAATAAACTGCAATGAAATGTACGTAATACTTTAATAATGGATTCATTGATGATTTCAAATATTGAATGGGAAATAAATTGTGTAAGTAATGAAGGTAAATTAATAAAAGATAATCGTTGTATGAATGAATGAAAATAAATGGAAAGTAAACAATGCGAAAAGAAACCAATCGAATAAACTTAAATAATATTTAAAATCCTATGTGTTTGGCTTATAGGATGTTTGGTGAATGATACGTTATATTGTTTATGGTTGTATGAATAATCTATTAAGAAATTACCCGAGGGATGTTAAGTATAAGGTACACTTGGTAGTTTATTTATCACTCTTGGACGATGAGAAGTTTCTAAACCTGGACAACCCATTAGTTTTGGTTGCTATAAATGGTTGATGGATTCTTTTGATGCATATAAAGAATGTACTGCTTTTGTTCGTATATAATTATTATATATTGCATGTTGCTTGTGCTATTGATTTGAAACAACTAAAATATTATTCTTTCACATCATTTTAACTCTTTGGATTATATAAGTGAGATACTGGTTTATGGAAGGAATAACTACTACTTTTGGTTTCATAAATAAAGTTTGTTTGCCCGACAAATAGGTACGTTTTCAGATTACGGTTTTTGGAATGATATTTTATTGTTTTCCCATGGTTTGGGATATTTTATTATTGAAATATGATATATACATTGTAATTATTGATATTATTATTTTTCCGGACCTAACCGTGCAAAGGAGACTCTGCCGAAATTTTTCGTAAATTTAGGACTTAGAAATTTTTTGTGCAAACGTGGTTATTTTCAAAGTTATATTAAAACTTAATGATGTAAATTTAAATTGTTTATAAATTGAATAATTTGAATATAATTATATCAAGTTTCTTAATTCCTTCTTGTTCCTTTTCAAGGATGAAAAGTTTTGAGTGGGGGAGAGTGTAACAACCCATATTTTTTTATAATTAAAACTATTAAATTAAGTAAGATTTTGGAATTTAATATTGTGAGAAATTAAAATTTATGATTTAATAATGAGAAAAATAATTAGAATATGATTTAATAATGTTGTAATTTGAATGTTATTGACAACTATTTTAATGTAATTTCAATCAATTGAAATAATTGTAAAGTTGATTTTGTTATAATTGTAAATAAGGAATAAATTAAATGTTGGGTTTAATGTTGAAATTATATGTTATAAATTGGAATAGGTTTATTATGGAATATGAAATCAATTAATTTGCACGTAAATTTATTTGCTTCTGTTTGTAAACAATAAATTTAGAAATATGTTTGGATTACTAATATATGACAATTGTTTTATTTATCACCTTATTATTTAATCCGTTGAAATTAATTTGGAAATTAATGAAATTTAATGTAATTAAATATTGCTGTTAATATGAGTTAAGATAATAAATGTAGAATATGAGTGTAATAAAATGTAAACTAATGTTAATTATATTCATAAGGTAATAGTTGATTCAATAATAAGAGTGTAAATTGAAATAAAAGAACTTGGTTGAAATTAAAATATAATCAACTAGGGTTTTATTACAGTTGTAATTGAACGCTAAAACTGGTGCAATATTTAAATATTGGATTTAATATGGAAAATTGTATTTTAAAATATTATCAATTTCTATGTAATCAAGGATGGTAAAATGGTTAACTTTTAAATTTGAATTTAAAGATGATTAAATCAATTTAATAATAATTTATTTTATTAACATGTAAAATTGGGTTTTTGGAACATGTAAAATTGGGTTTTTGGGCACTGTCTTGGATTTTGACGAAACCAGTTTCATCGGATCCTTAATAGTGAATTATTATAAGATTTCAAGTTTCGTAGCGATTGAACTTATCGTTTGATCGTGCAAGCTCGAAACGCGTAGAAATCGATTAATTGAATTTAAATGAATATAATTTGATTTTAAAAGCTAACTTCTATATACAATGGAATTAGGGTTTGAAACTGGTCCCAATTAGTTTGAAAATGTCGAAAACCTATATTTTGGTATATTGGATGACCTATTTTTGTTTCGGGAATGAAACAGAATTTTTGGGTTGTTGTTATCGTTTCGACCCAATTCGATCTTTCCATTCATTCTTATCCATCTCTATCTATATAAATAGATATTTTTTGAAACCCTAGCAGCTTTTATTTCTGATTTCTGTACATACTTTATTCTCATCGATTCCTTCTCTAATGGTCGTCCTTCCAAAACCCTAATTTCAATTTCAAATCAAATCAAAAATTCAAACTCCTCAAACCATAGCAAATTATATATCGTTGGAAAGCTCTCAATGAGCGTAATCTATATCTGTAGTTCATTTTTACAATTAAGACTCGGATTGGCCAAAAATTGGTGAAACAGTTTTGATCGTCCATATTAGGGTTTCGTGATCGACGGTGGATCGTAGACCATTCGACGATCGGGGAGTAGCGTCTGGAAGAGGAGGATGAGCAGAGGCAATCTGTAGTCTTCGTTCGTGCTATGGGTGCATGAAATCTCCAGGAATTTTGATAAATGGCGGCACGACGGAGCTTGCAGGGCGTGATCAAAGGCGGTCACGTGGACGTCGTGGGTGCGGCTTGGCAAGGGGGAAGCGTTGGCAATGTCTGATGGTCGAGATGGTGGCCGTAAGCGCGACAGTTGGAGGCTATAGGGTGGCGGCTGACGTTATTTTTGGTTCGCTTGCGTACAAGTTGCTGTAGGTTTAGAGATGGTTAGCGTAATTACTAATTTGGCATTGTATTGTTTATTCTAATTTAAATTTAAATTTCAAACTTCTAACGCTAATAACATTTTCATACGAGCTCGGATTTGGACACGGTTTCTTGCATTAGGTTCGTATCGAAATTTTGGACAGCATGGAACAGGTTTGGTTAGATTTGGAGATTGTTCAAATTTCGGGCTTTATTTGGATTTTAATTCGGCTAAAAATCAAACATGAGTGATTTAACCCACTCACGAAATACTAAACCTTCTTATGTTAGTTAAATTAAATTTATGATATGATAAGAATATTATTGGTTGTTGTTTGGTAGTTTAATTTGACATTTTAATTGAAATTGAAAATTTTGAATTTAATTTCTATTTAAATTAATATTGAAATTAAATTGATAGTTAAATACCTGATATTGATAACCAGTTAATTGTTGTGATTTATTGACTGATTTGAATGTTGATTGTGATGGATGTTATGATGATTATATATGTTGTTATCACACTGCAAGTTCCCTTAGTTTGTTGTTAGGAAAATCACTATGGGTTGAAATGATACATACCCGAATGATCTTATAGATTATGGAAAATTGTTATGGGTTGAAATGATACATACCCAAGCGATTTTATTGATTTGGAAATTATTGATTCGGGATATGGGTTGAAATGATATATACCCGGGAAATTTAACTATTTTGGGTTGAAACGATACATACCCAATCACTTGACCATAGGGTAGAAAATTATATACGGACACCATTGGTCGGTTTTAAATTATTTTCTAAATGGTAAAGTATGTTTGATTTATAAATTTGATTTATAAATTTAATTTAAAAATTTTATTTAAAAATTTATATTTGGAAAATAATTTATTTTATATGTTTTAAAGCTTCAAATTATAAGTTAATATACGGTTTTAAATGTAAATTTAAGATTTTAACTTATAATTTTATTTATATTTAAATATATATTTTAAATAGTTTAAAATTTAATTTAATAAAATATTTAATATAGTTTTAATATATATATTTTAAATTTAATTTAATATAATAAATATAGTTTTGATTTAAGATAATAAATATAGACTTTTATAATAACTTTTAATAGATAAAAGATTTTGTAAAAGGTTTTAGAGTTTTATAAAAGATTTTTATAAAGGGTTTTATAATGGTTTTATAAAGTAGCTATAAAGGTTTTATAGGATTTTATAAAGGGTTTTATAAAAGAACTTGTATAAAAGTATTTGGAAGCATTTTAGAGGAATTTGCGTAGAAGTTTATGAAAAGGGGAAGAGTTGTAAACTGTTTTGGGAATTTATAAATAGCTTTATAAATGGTTTTAAAGCATATAAGTAGTTGATAAACGGTTTATGAGAGATTTATAAATTATTTTCGAAATTGATTGAAAGAAATCTTCATCGGTAATTATGAATATATTTATACTTTTGGAATAAGTATATGGATATCTTGATATGAAGGTATACACTGTTTTTGGATTTATCCACGGTGTGACATAAGCGTTTAGTTGTTAAAGAGACCGAGTTGGATATTGTCATACTCTCTGCCAATTCCAAAACCACTTTAACAACCGTGCATGTGGTGGAGAATCCAGAACGAAGTAAGATGGTTTGACGAACGCTACTGGTATGAGGTAAGAATGCAGCCCTGACCTTCGTGTCAGCTTGATATGACTAAAACAAGAGCCATAACCAGGCTAAGTGAGGTCGCTCCTCCAATCGGATACGCTTCTTCGATACCATATCTATTACTTTGTAATTGATTGGTGGCCACACTCGATTTGATTATGGGAGTGTTGTTTGAATTGGGCGGTAGCTGTGGCTATGCATTACCACCAGCCTGGTTCCGCAATCCGGTAGAATCCTACCATGGGTATAGCCTCATGTGCCCTGTCATATGCCTTATCGATCCCATTATGATTTTGGTTTCTGTCGTACCTATGGAGTGCTCCCTGATAGCCCACCAGTTTACGGTGGAGTTTACTGTTCTGTATAGACTACGATGCCTATAAAAGTGTGTTAAGGGGGATATTGGTAACGCCTTAACGCTATTTTAATACTTTACTCTACTAATAGACACTATACATATATAGCGTATATTACTACATATAGATAGTTTAATGGATCATTAGGAGATGGAAAATCCCTGAATCATCTTTTAAGTTATTGCATGCACGTTATGCACTGGATAGGAGATGTGAAATCCCGTAAACATCTCTGAAGCCATTACACTCATATTTACTTGTTGTTGATTTAACTTACATAAGATCTTTTAGTTCTGACTCGAGTGTTTTGTCTTTTCATTACGCTCGGGTCATCCTGACCATTTCAGTGTTGAAGACTTTATTTCTAGAGGACGAAGACGAAGTTTGGTATATTATATTATTAGAAATTTTCCGCTGCATCATTATTGGTATGTCGTTGTTTGTACTCTGATTGTTGTAAAAATATGTGTAATCAAATGTATATTATAAAACAACTTCATGAACTGTTTATTTGAGTATTATATTTTGTCATTCCGTTGTGAGATTCTGTGTTTTGTTTTTCCTTCTTTTCTCTTATTTTCTTATTTACCCTAATGACAATCCTCCCTTTTGAATGGTTTGAGTTGACATGTGTGGTTTATTGTCGATTTAAACCGTCCAAAATGGTGGGTCGTCACATTATGTGTTTGGGTTGATGAATCAATGAATATATAAAAGTATATACTGAATTGGAGAAGATAAGTGTAGTATGTCTCCGGTATCCGATCAGAGTGGATCTGGATTTGCTCCAGGTGACCGCAAGCAGTAGGTTTACCGATCGACCACCGATCGGTCGACTGCTAGCGGTAGATCGGTTGGTCAACCAATAAAATAACCTATTTACAAAAATAACAAGTAAAATAAAATGAAATAATAATATAAAATATATAGTATAATTAAAGTATAATAAAAATATTTAAATAAAATTTATTTTGATAAGTCTCAATGAGATTTTAGAAATGTATTATTGTTATTAATTTATATAAAGAAATTAATTAAATAAAGGATAATTTAAAATCTTTGACTTTAAAAATCATTAAAAGGTTAAATCTATATTTTAGACAATAAGATATATAATATAATTACCTTACTAAGTACTTCAAAGTAAACTTTGCGATCAATAAATATAATAGAGATATATTATATATGTATATATATATAATTCAAAGTTTAATTAAATATTCAATATAATTCTAGAATGATTATTCTGCAAATTTAATTCTGTTTTACTAAGAGTGTATTATGACAACACACCTCCTCGACCCTTAGAAATCGACACTAAAACATCCTCGGTATTCACGTGCCGTAAATCCAAGTGACGGAGAGGCAGATTATCATGGGGTAAAGAAAACAAAGATAGAAGATAAACAATATAGAATCTCACATCGTATTCAACATTTAATTATACATTTGAGTAGTACATGCAATTACTTCAAATTGCTCCATTAGAGTTCTAGTAAGTACTAATCCAGCTAGGATAGTTATAATTGCATATCCTCACAACTGCTGGTAGATACATCATATAGTATACAGGGAAACTAATAGATAACTTCTACAAAGGATCCAAAATGATCCATGCTCCATGATCCATCCAAAATGCTCCAAGTTACCTAACTACTTGGCTGCCCGAAAAATTAGGGCACCCAGAGTTTAAGGGAAGAAGAAAATGAACTCTAGGTCGGTCATGGGACTGGTATGGGAAACTGAAATTACAGATATTTGAAAACAAAGGGTATCTCATACCGCATATAAACACAGAACGGGTTTTTACCTTATGATAACCAAATCATTTACTACACAAAAATGGGGATATTATTTCTAACGACTTTCCATTGAAAACACTTTTCAAGTAAATATACATAATCTTAGTCGAAATTATTACATTATTAAATTCTAGCTAACTAGGTTCTACAATCAAGTCCGAAGGCACTTATTGGAGAATGGAATTCCATACAATGGCAGGTGAGGAATTACTTATGTACAGTACATCTCTAGAGGGATGTACCGAGGATCAACAACTTTGAAACCTATGCACCTAGCAAGACCGACCTACCCGTAGACCCATCTAGTGGAGGATAGAACTGAATATGACATCACCTTGGTCGTCCGACCTATCCGGGATCCCATAGCATACACAACATATTTGACATATATAGAGCAATCTATAAAGGTGATGACCATACCTAATGGTTGCGAACCACATAGCCTTACGACATGCCTTGTTTAAGCCATTTCAAGGTGATGAGACCAAGGTAATGATTACCTTTCACATAGCACATTCCACTATGAATGCTACATTGCCAGGTCCATCACACACCATTGATTTCCACAAATGTACAACCTCTGAGCTTATACTCTCAGAGAACGGTGTTAAGTGTAAGAGAGTTACTTCTTACACCACCACATGTACGTTTGTAAAAATCAATGTACGTGTATGTTGAAAATGCAATATTGGACATTCGTCCATACACTTTGTCCAGGAACAGGAAAACAGTAGAAACTCTCCTACCATATCCTGTCGGAAATCATCCTAATCATCCCTAGGATTAGTAGTAAGCAGCCCTTTCATCAAAGATCAAATGAAGATACTACTGCCACATATATATGATATGGGAAATTTCCCCCAAGGGTCAGTGACAAGTAGCCCTTCATTCCATTTATTATCTTTCCAAGTCTTCACTTCGAGTACATAAATTAGTTCGAAGTGGTTTTCGAATAAGAATCGCTCAAATCCGATCCTGGTTCCTTTGACCCAACCATCGATAAAAATATGTTAAGTAAATAGGTGCTTATTATTTGATTAATTACTTTATTTTCATCAAAAAATATCATTTAGAGATATATATCTTTAAAATATTTCTTTTCGGTATATATGGAATCATTAAACCTCTCTTTAACTTTGGACACCAAATGAAAACCATTTCTCATAAATCATATTGCAAAACTTTACTGTGTAAAAAGGGTCGATAGAAATTATACTAATTCTACTCAATATCAATTTCCATATTCAACCTTTACTATCCATCGAATAACTGTGAAATCACCTTTTAAATTCACACGGATAATATGGTTTCCCTCCTTGGAATTTAGTACCAAGTATAAGAAGATTATTTCTATACAATCCAAGTTGAATTAATTTGGAAAATTAAATCTTTTAAACTTGCCGTGTTTTCGACATTTCGATCTTATCTATTCCTCGCCTAGGAAAAAGGCCAAGTGAGCCAGGGCACTGGTTGCTCCTAAATATCCCCTTAGTTTAAGCACCTCACATCTAGATCTCATAAATAGAAAAATCCAGTCCACTCATCAGATTTTAGGGTAAAGATTAAATCACTTGATTATTACAACGTTTCTTTAAATCATTTATTTAAACTCTTTTTGTGACGACCCGGAATTTTGGATATTTGAAATGGGAATATTTAATTGATTTTAAATATTCAAAAGGGTAATTTTGACTTGAATTTCAAATATCACTATTTATTAGGTGATTTAATTATTGAATTTAAATAATTGGGAATCGGGAAAATTGTTCAATCTTGGTTTTTAAGCTTGTTAAAAATATTTTAGGGGCTTGGAAAATTTATATTGATGATACTGGAGATAATAAAAGTTGTAAAATTGAATTTATAAGTGGTTTGTTCAGTTTTAAAAATGTATTGTTTAAATTGAATTTAAAAATAGCCTTCCAAGCCACAGTCTCGGAATTTGACGAAACCAGTTCCATTGGATCCGTAATAGTGTATTATTATCGGATTTCAATTTCTGTAGTGTTTGGAGTTGTCGTGTGATTGTACGATATATAAACATGCTGAAAAATATATCAAAAATTCAATATAATTACTGGTCCAGAAAGCTATCTTCTCCATACGATCGAATTAGGACTCGAAACCTTTTCCATTGCGTTCGGAATAGGGGTATAACATTATAAACGCCGAGCGGTACGCCTCGATATGAGTTCTGGATTTGGAGTTACGAGAATGGGATATTTTGGATATTTAAATATAATAGTCAAATCGTAAAAGAAAGTACCTCAGCCGACCTAACCTATCTTCGCCACCCTATCATCTGACCCTAGCCGCCTTCTCAACTTTTCTTTTAATCGTGCCTGTCTTTCTTCAGTTCAAATCGAATCCATTCTGAAGATAAAAAAAAGAATCATGGCCGAAACTTCAGTTCTAAAAAAAAGGGGGGGCGGACGAATTACGAAATTGAATCAAGCAGGCAAACATAATTTTCTTCAAATTCAAAGCCTTAGAGTCGAGACTGTCTTCTCTATTTCGATGGCGAAACCAGATCGAGCGATGCGAGCGTTCGATGGAAGTTGAGGAAATCGAGAAGGCGTGGAGGCAAGCGATCGACGTGAGATGGAAGGGCAGTGTCGCGTGGGAGCACGTGCAATAGATGGGTCGAAGGCACGGTGACGTCGATCGATTTGAGGGTTGGTGGAGATGGCAATGTCATGGAATAGTCGTGCGCGAGGGGGGTGCTAGAGCAGGCGTGACGCGTGAATGATGTCGGCAAGGTGGAGCTGGGTTCGTCGGAGGGTTGCGATCTGGGTTCTTCTTATTGCAGTAAGGTATTTTTTATTTTATTTTAATTTATTTTATTAAATTTTATATGTGTGTTTTTATAAAAAAAAGGAGAAGAATGTAAATGAACATCAGAAAAATATATACAGTATGATATATATATGCAGATTTTAAGTTTATATATATATACAGAAATTAATAGAAAAATTAGAAGGGTTATATAGAAAATTAGATATTTTAGATTAATTCAAGAAAAATGTATATATAAATTGTTATAAAATTTATGTTTAATCTGGAAAAAAAATTGTTTTCAAAATTTAACACTAAGGTATTTTGTAGTTTATTTGAGTAGTCATGAAACACATATACCCGGCTTTGAAATTAATGATTTGGTCAGGAAATATATATATATATATAATTTTATATATTGAAATCAGTCAACTTTTAAGTAATCGGTATATTTATTTGAGGAATTAGTATATATATATATGTAACCTGTTTTTGAATTTATAAATTGGGCAGAAAAGAAAATGTGAACTAAGTTGGTTAACGATCATCTGAAATTTTTAGTAAATTAAATTTGTTAAATGGTAATTTATTGTCCAATTTAATTCAAATATTAATAAATCCATAATGCATATACAAGGTCAAAAATAGTGGAGAGGCAAGCCGGTTTGGATTGGGTTGCAAACAAAGTTAAAGGTGAGTTAATATCACTCATATGGATTGTTATTTAAATTTAAATGGTTAAATTTTAAATAATTGGTTGAATGATTGAATTGATTTGATGTGATATATATTATATGGTAGTATATAGTATATATTGGAGTGATTAATTTCCTGCATTATATAGCGGATGAGACCCTATGCGCCGCATAATAGCGGATGATATTATATTAATCCCATATACCGCGATATTCCACCTCGAAGTGGAATTGGTATTGTGCTAACGTCTGTAGATGCAGGGAAACAGGTTGGAGGGGTCTAACTGGATTCCTCAAAATATTTAGTTTTGTTTAAATATTCTATGATATGGTTATTTGATATCCTGTGATGAATTATATTGATAATTGGAGTATTGGGTGTTATGGTTTGATTGAATTTAATTAGGTATAATGAGTTACAAAAATATATAAATTGGATCTTTGGGAAAGGAAATAAAAGAAGAGAATTTGTAAGTGAAATAATTAGAGAGAATTTAAATAAATTTAAGAATGGATTGGGTAAGAATAAAAGTGATTTTAAATTCTAATAAATAAATTCCGAGTATGGGAAGGGAATTTTAATTAAACAGAGAAATAATGAATTTTAAAACTTAAGTGATGTTATTTTAAGAAATAAAGAATTTATCTTAAAATTCAAGGTTTAATTTTATTTGATGGGATAAGGAAGGAATTTAGGAAATATGAAATGGGTATTTTCAGTTAAAAAGATTTAAAATCATAATTAAGAAAGTAAAATTTTGAAGTTAATGGGTTTTTGAAATAAATTAAGTAAGGAATTTATTTTAAATGGAGTAAATTTTGGAAATCAATTTGAGAATTGATTAAGGACTTGAAACTTGGATTTTAAAAGGAAGTTGAGATTTTGGAATGTATAAACTGGGTTTATAAAGGTGAATATATCAGTGGATATTTGGAAGTATAAATTCAGGGTGGGAATTTATTAAAGGAATGGATAAATTTGGTTAAAAATAAATAGTGATTTATTTTTAAGATGCGAAAGAGAAGTATATTTCCCTGGATAGCCAAGTACGTTTTCAAAGCAAATTCTTAAGTATAAGTTAAAGTTTCAAAGTTGTTTTAAAAGTATGTTTTGGAAAATTTATTATTTTTAATGTTTAAATTTTAAAGTAAGAATTTTTCAAATTTATTTGGGTAGTAATTATATAAAGGTGACTTGGTATTATGTTTTAAAAAGATAAAAATTTAGTTTTATGTTTTATAAAGTTGCTTTATTTTATATATTCTTAAAGTGTATATTTTTATAAAATAAAGTATTAAAGTAGTTTTAAATCTAAATGTTTAAAAGTATATTTTATAATTAAGTGTTTAAATGATTTTAAAGTTTAAGTGTTTGTACTTGGTGATTTCAGTGGGAATAGAAAATATTTGGGAAATTTATTCCATGAGAACAGAACGGTTTGAAACTGTTTCAAAAGGATTGAAAATGGAAATATATCTAGCAAAGATATTTGTGAGATAAATAAGTAATTCGGAAAATTATTTATTGTTTGATGGATGTTTGTGAATGTTATTTGATGGTTAAATTACCGACTATCAATATTGGCCAATGCGCTGATCGTTTTGAAGAGACTGGGATCGGGTTTGCTATATTACAGCATGATAGGGGGTTCTCGCTTCGCGTTTGGTGGCGAACGGGAGACTCTTACCCCTACATGTCCCTTTGAGGTAGTATAAGGCCTTGGGTTGGTTGCGTGTAACAACCCGACATTTCGTACCCATTTAATTATCGCCACTAGGTGATATAAACCGTTCGCCAATTTTTATTGGAATTTTATTAAGTTAAAATTCTTTTATAAAAATGATTGAGAAATTTATTTTGGGCTTTAGAAAAATATTTTCTTTAGTTTTTTTTAAAGAAATGGCCGGCCTAGTATTATTTTTATCTTCGACCCTTTTTATTATTCTCGAGCCGATCCCCTTTCATTTTTATTTTTTCTTCTGGCTCGATCCCCTTTGAGATAATGGCGATTTGAAAACTAGGGCTTCGGCGATGTTTCGACTCTCGGGCGATTCAACTCCTTCTCTCGAGTTCGTCTCCGCTTCGAACAAGGTGAGTTCATCTCACATCTAATTCCAGCTCCAGTTCATTCATATTCGAATTTGATGATTCTTGTTCGTATATGTTTTCTGAGTTGTTGTTTGCCGTTTGATTTCGTTTGGAAGTTGAGCTGCTTGATTATTTGAGATCATTTGTCCATTTACGTGTGTACACTTTGCTTGTTGTTCTCTGTCCATGCTCACTGTGATTTGCTCTAGTTGCCTTTTTGCTTGAATCTTCTTGTGTGTCTGCACATGTGTACTCGAGTCCATATTTGAATTGAGTACATTTGTGTTGTATCGATTTGGTATTTTCTTCTTCAAGTGTACTAATATGTACCTCGAGCATTGCCTAGAGCTGTTCTGTATACTTTAGTGCACTTGACCTTCTTGCTTCAAGTTGCATACATATATGTTACTTAAATCTTGAAACTGTTTTCAAGCTCGAATATAGTTTGTGTCCACTGTTGTCATTTAGACTCGTATATGTGTATACATATATTGGCATATATGTATATATATGACTCTATGGCCTTTGCCTTGTCTGGGAGCATTGTATTTGGTCTGGACATCATTTGTATACTGTAGTTATCTTGGTTCAAAACTGATAATTGCTGTTGGCATCACTTGTTGATTTCACCTGTTGGCTTCGGCCTTGAACATGATTTTTGCAATATGATTGTTCATATCGGTTGTGCTTGCTTATTCCTGTTTTCTTTGAATCCTCTGTGCTTCTGACTTGATGTCATGATGACATTTTGGTCATTTTTCTACTTGATATAATCTGCACTGTTTTGTATTGCATGACTATATGCATTTTTGCATTTTTATCTGTAGTACACATGAACTTGTTATGCAATTCTAGGTCTTTGGCCATTAATGGTTGGAACTACTCTTAACTTTAATTTTTGTCAGTTACCTGAATCAGAAGTATTCGTTGCATTCAACTGCATACTTTTTCATGTCGATATTTACACTGCTGCATTTATATATGTATACCATCTGGACTTGTTGTATTCATCCAGTATAGTGGCTTTATGTCTCATGTAGATGTTACTGATGACCTCGGCATGCCTTGAACTGTTTCCACAACATTCATGTAGCTTTCTGCATATACTTGCTTCTTGGTTGCATTGTAGCTTGCATGTTTCTGGTGCATTCACTGTTTTACTATGGTCATATGTATGCGTTCACTTGATCATGTATTTGTTGCCGGTTTCTTTTGAACTAACGCATGTAGATAGTGATCCCTGTGTACATTTAACTGTTATCACTTGAGTTTGCTCATGTTGTCATTCATTTTGGTCTCTCTGTCTTTGACGTTGAGGCCATTCATACATGTTGAGTCATGTTTGCCCTTTCTTGTTACTGTATTCACTTCCCTTGTACATGCTTCCCTGCATCATCTTCTACCTGTTGCACTTGCTATGATGTTCATATGTACTGCCCTTGTACATGCTTCACTGCATCATCTTCTACCTGTTGCACTTGCTATGATGTTCATATGTACTGCCCTTGTACATGCTTCACTGCATCATCTTCTACCTGTTGCCACTGTCTTCTTTGTAGTTGCATTCTGCCCTTGTCTTTGCAACTGTTTGCTACTGTAGCTTCATCGTGGTGGTTGCTTCGTATTCGCTTACGTCTGCTGTTGTTCGTGTTTTGCAGTTTTTCCCCCTGTTGGGATTTGCTTTTTGAATCACTTGAGTTGAACCCGATTTCGGGGTTTGACCTGGTGATCATTTGTGACTTTCACTGAGCCATTGCGTATCTCTTGCGATAGTGGCGAGGCAGTGCACGCGTGCGTGCACTGCAGCCACACAGAATCAATTGCTTTAAATTGATTTAGTCGATTTGATAAATTGTTTATTTATCTCTGTTGATGATTTAAATCTGCTGATTTTTGTTAAACACTGTTAAGTGTTATATTGACCGTTATCCGGTTTCTTTGTTTAAAGAATCGGATAGATGGGAATTATTGTGACTGTCGTCTATATTGAGATTAATTATTACTGCCTATATGCACTAATAAACTGGTTTGAATTAGACTGATCCGGGTATTATTTTCTTTTGAATGTAATACTCGGGTCAGACCGAGTATTTACAGGTTGTAGATTTTTAGCTTTGGGTTACTGCTAGAGCTATGAAGACTTTTTATATCATTTGAAGTGGTCTTCGTCTTGTTGTAGTAGTCAGTGTGTCTGTTTTAAGGTGATAATGTATTCATGTATATTAGTCGATAATGTACTTGTATATATAACTTCTTGAGTCGACAGTTGTAGTTGTATCTTTGTATTGTGTCAAATGTATTGTAACTGATATCAGTTATTATATATATATGAGACTTTTCGTTCCATCTTTATTCCACATTTATGTTATCTGTGTTATTTTTATATCTATTGTCCTAAACTATTATAGCCACTGTGTAGTAGCTTTGAGTGAGAATCGGTATGTCGGATTTCCTCTAAAAATGAAATGCATCTTTTATTATCTGACATATCGGCGCTCGCACAAAGCAATTACATGGATGGTCGCTCCTCAACAGCCTTATTCTCCGTGCTAGTTGACAGCACTACACCGTAGTGTTCCTGGCTAGCGTGGGTATAGAGGTGGGGCGTCACAGCTTGGTATCAGAGCCTGAGGTTTAGGACAATTATAAAACATAACTTAGATGGAGCTTGTGTTACAACTATTTGTCGATGTTTATCTCTCATCTTTACATATGATTATTTTTGACTGTTAGGTATGAATTCCTAACGCTTATTCTTGTGTTTTCGGCTTTGAATTGATTTAGTCGATGTTGATTTTGTTTTAATTTAGCAAATTAAAGCCATTTTGACTTTTGGACTTTGTTCCACTTTTGTTCTATGCTATGTGTGTCATTGTGTACCTGTTACACTGTGATGAAAAATGGCTGGACCAGTTGCAAATTGAGTGATTTTGATTTCTCATTCACATCTAGTTTGAATCTCAGCGATTTTGAACTTGATATTTTGTGTTTTCCTCATCTTGAATTCCATTCGACTTCGGTCACTTTGTTTTTGAGAAATTGCTAATTTCTTGATTTTTAAGACTCTGATTTTGTTTGCCGTTGGTTTCTTTGATAATGATGATTGAATCATTTTGTACTCGACTGCGGCTATTAATTGTTGACTTCGACATGGACTTGATTCTTACTTTTGTTGAAGTCATTTATGCATTTCTGCTCGTTTTGCTTTGTTTTTCCAGTTGATAATCGATTCTTCATTTCTAATTAGTTGTTATCACCTTTGTCGATTTTGATAACTTCTATTTCTGGAATTTTTGGGTATTCCTACTTTGATGAATTTGGAATCGAATTCTTTGGATTTTATTCACGTCTTCGAACGTGAAATTTTAGTGAACTGACTTGGTTTCCTAATTTAATCGATTCTTGATCATTTCCCCGATTTGTTGCTATCATTTATTAGCAACTTTGATGACATTTGCTTCGGGATTTTTGTGAACATACTTTCTGATGGATTCAGTATCGATTTCTTTGGATTCCATTCACATCTTCGTATGTGAATTCTTGTGATTGATTGTTTCTACAATCATTTTTGTGATTTGTCACTTTAAAAATATAAAGGTTTTCTATACTAGTGGTAAATATTAAAATCCTTTTTTCCAAACGATTTCAAAACTATTTTACTACAAAGCTCTTTTTCTTAAACCGTTTTCCAATCTATTAGTATATACAAGCCTTTATTTCACTCGTATGAGAAATTGAATTAAACGGCCTAGTAAAACAAGTGGTATGAAACGCTTGCGTTTACTTCGTCGGTTAACTCCTGGACTTGTTCGATTGAACCTTTTGTGACAATTTTCTAGTGTAGATTTACAGTTTGTTCGTAAATATTTAAGTTAAGCAAGTGGTTATGGGACATGAAGCTAAACTTTTATATTTACTAGCTTAGTGTAATTGACACTTCTCGTTGATCATGACGATCATTTTATGATTTAGACTAGCAATTGTGCGATGTCTTTTTGTTTGCAAGGTTAGTCTAGACCGCACTAGTGTGATTCCGACTCACACATATCTTTTTGTTTCCAAGGTTAGACTAGACCGCAGTAGTCTGATTCCGACTCACACATATCTCTTTGTTTGCAAGGTTAGTCTAGACCGCAGTAGTGTGATTCCGACTGACACATATCTTTTTGTTTCCAGGGTTAGACTAGACCGCAGTAGTGTGATTCCGACTCACACATATCTCTTTGTTTGCAAGGTTAGTCTAGACCGCAGTAGTGTGATTCCGACTCACACATATCTCTTTGTTTGCAAGGTTAGTCTAGACCGCAGTAGTGTGATTCCGACTCACACATATCTTTTTGTTTCCAAGGTTAGACTAGACCGCAGTAGTGTGATTCCGACTCATACATATCTCTTTGTTCGCAAGGTTAGTCTAGACCGCAGTAGTGTGATTCCGACTCACACATATCTTTTTGTTTCCAAGGTTAGACTAGACCGCAGTTGTGTGATTCCGACTCACACATATCTCTTTGTTCGCAAGGTTAGTCTAGACCGCAGTAGTGTGATTCCGACTCACACATATCTTTTTGTTTGCAAGGTTAGACTAGACACCACTTGTGTGATTCCATTCACACATACCTTTTTGCTTTTTGGTTAGTCGAGACCTTAAATTTGTGTGATTCCACTCACACATATCTTTTTCTCTGCGAGGTTAGCCTAGACCTCAATCTGTGTGATTCCGACTCACACGTGTGGGATAGCGACCCACGGTCTTCGGACCATTCCTGTGTGAAACTTTAATGGATGGCTTCCATGAGATAGTGTCTCATCTTGTGATACTGGTGTTTTGGAGTTTTCATGCTCCCATTTTGTGATAGGCCCCTTTTCCTTTTTATGGTTTAGACTAGCAAATGTGCGATGTCTCTTTCTCTGCGAGGTTAGCCTAGACCTCAATCTGTGTGATTCCGACTCACACGCGTGGGATAGCGACCCACGGTCTTCGGACCATTCCTGTGTGAAACTTTAATGGTTAGCCACCATGAGATAGCGTCTCGTCTTGTGAAACCGGTGTTTTGGAGTTTTCATACTCCCGTTTTCTGATAGGCCTCCTCCCCCTCTATTTGTGATTTCTGGATTTCTTGTGATGATTTCTAGAATTTGTGCTTCACCAATTTTCGTGATTTCTATTGACAAGTTTTGTCAATTTTTGTGTATTGGTGAATTCATGTGTTATTAACTTGTTATGAATACAAGTTTAGGGTATGATATCCCTTTCTATCTTTGAGAAGATTCTTGTGACATTTTTGATGAATGAAAATTCATTTGGCATTATATTTTGATGCCAGTTATTTTGATGAGATTTTGACGTGTTAACTTTAGTACCCGTCAATTTTGAAATGGATTTACAAGCGGTTCTCCCGCAATACTGATATTGCTAATTTAATCACGTGTTTTCAAAATTCTTTATTTTTAAAAGTTGTTTCAAAAATATAAATTAAAATTGTTTTCAAAATTTTTTACAGCTTACATTTTCAAAAGAACGAGGAAGCGATTTAAACATTTCAGAAAAATCGAGGACTATGACCCCTTTCTTTTACTGATTTGCTTAATTCCGAACTTGTCCGTTTGAGAATGTGAAATGTTATTTTTAAAACACACAATTCTGCACTTTCAAGAAAACGATAAAGAGATTTAAACGATTTAGCAAAAGTAAGGAGTATGGAACCATACTTTTACTACTTCGGTTAATTCCGGACTCGTTAATTGAATATTTATGACTTTTGATTATCGTTTTTGATAATCGGATATTTCTGATTTCTGATTATCGTTTTTGATAATCGGATATTTGTGTTTCTGATTATCGTTTTTGATAATCAGATATTTGTGAAATTTGATTATCGTTTGAGATAATTAAATATTTTTCGATTTGATTAATCGAATATTTGTGTTTTTGATTATCGTTTTTGATAATCGGATATTTCTGATTTCTGATTATCGTTTTTGATAATCGGATTTTTGTGTTTCTGATTATCGTTTTTGATAATCAGATATTTGTGAAATTTGATTATCGTTTGAGATAATTAAATATTTTTCGATTTGATTAATCGAATATTTGTGACTTCTGATTATCGTTTTTGATAATCAGATATTTGTGAAATTTGATTATCGTTTGAGATAATTAAATATTTTTCGATTTGATTAATCGAATATTTGTGTTTCTGATTATCGTTTTTGATAATCAGATATTTGCGATTTTGAGATTTGAGCTTCGTCTTTTTCTTTGGCGATTCAGGTGAGTAATTTGATTTACTCACATTCAATTCGTGTAGTACGTAAATTCTGCTCTGTTTTCCTTTTCTTTTAAATGCTGGAACTCGATTGATTCTTGCTTTTGATAGTCGTCTGATTTTGACTCCTTGATCCCCACGATGTTGATTCTTTTGATTTGAATCAGTCGAACCTTTTGATTCTATGTCTGATACTTCCATAATTCCTATACTTCCCTGTTGACGTTTGCTTTGCTTATGCACTCGACATTGTTATGTTCCTATGGTTGTTACCTCTTTTCCACTTATCTCTTAGGATTGCGAGGACGCAATTTCTTTAAGGAGGGGAGTCTGTAACAACCCGACATTTCGTACCCATTTAATTATCGCCACTAGGTGATATAAACCGTTCGCCAATTTTTATTGGAATTTTATTAAGTTAAAATCCTTTTATAAAAATGATTGAGAAATTTATTTTGGGCTTTAGATAAATATTTTCTTTAGTTTTTTTTAAAGAAATGGCCGGCCTAGTATTATTTTTATCTTCGACCCTTTTTATTATTCTCGAGCCGATCCCCTTTCATTTTTATTTTTTCTTCTGGCTCGATCCCCTTTGAGATAATGGCGATTTGAAAACTAGGGCTTCGGCGATGTTTCGACTCTCGGGCGATTCAACTCCTTCTCTCGAGTTCGTCTCCGCTTCGAACAAGGTGAGTTCATCTCACATCTAATTCCAGCTCCAGTTCATTCGTATTCGAATTTGATGATTCTTGTTCGTATATGTTTTCTGAGTTGTTGTTTGCCGTTTGATTTCGTTTGGAAGTTGAGCTGCTTGATTATTTGAGATCATTTGTCCATTTACGTGTGTACACTTTGCTTGTTGTTCTCTGTCCATGCTCACTGTGATTTGCTCTAGTTGCCTTTTTGCTTGAATCTTCTTGTGTGTCTGCACATGTGTACTCGAGTCCATATTTGAATTGAGTACATTTGTGTTGTATCGATTTGGTATTTTCTTCTTCAAGTGTACTGATATGTACCTCGAGCATTGCCTAGAGCTGTTCTGTATTCTTTAGTGCACTTGACCTTCTTGCTTCAAGTTGCATACACATATGTTACTTAAATCTTGAAACTGTTTTCAAGCTCGAATATAGTTTGTGTCCACTGTTGTCATTTAGACTCGTATATGTGTATACATATATTGGCATATATGTATATATATGACTCTATGGCCTTTGCCTTGTCTGGGAGCATTGTATTTGGTCTGGACATCATTTGTATACTGCAGTTATCTTGGTTCAAAACTGATAATTGCTGTTGGCATCACTTGTTGATTTCACCTGTTGGCTTCGGCCTTGAACATGATTTTTGCAATATGATTGTTCATATCGGTTGTGCTTGCTTATTCCTGTTTTCTTTGAATCCTCTGTGCTTCTGACTTGATGTCATGATGACATTTTGGTCATTTTTCTACTTGATATAATCTGCACTGTTTTGTATTGCATGACTATATGCATTTTTGCATTTTTATCTGTAGTACACATGAACTTGTTATGCAATTCTAGGTCTTTGGCCATTAATGGTTGGAACTACTCTTGACTTTAATTTTTGTCAGTTACCTGAATCAGAAGTATTCGTTGCATTCAACTGCATACTTTTTCATGTCGATATTTACACTGCTGCATTTATATATGTATACCATTTGGACTTGTTGTATTCATCCAGTATAGTGGCTTTATGTCTCATGTAGATGTTACTGATGACCTCGGCATGCCTTGAACTGTTTCCACAACATTCATGTAGCTTTCTGCATATACTTGCTTCTTGGTTGCATTGTAGCTTGCATGTTTCTGGTGCATTCACTGTTTTACTATGGTCATATGTATGCGTTCACTTGATCATGTATTTGTTGCCGGTTTCTTTTGAACTAACGCATGTAGATAGTGATCCCTGTGTACATTTAACTGTTATCACTTGAGTTTGCTCATGTTGTCATTCATTTTGGTCTCTCTGTCTTTGACGTTGAGGCCATTCATACATGTTGAGTCATGTCTGCCCTTTCTTGTTACTGTATTCATTGCCCTTGTACATGCTTCCCTGCATCATCTTCTACCTGTTGCACTTGCTATGATGTTCATATGTACTGCCCTTGTACATGCTTCACTGCATCATCTTCTACCTGTTGCACTTGCTATGATGTTCATATGTACTGCCCTTGTACATGCTTCACTGCATCATCTTCTACCTGTTGCCACTGTCTTCTTTGTAGTTGCATTCTGCCCTTGTCTTTGCAACTGTTTGCTACTGTAGCTTCATCGTGGTGGTTGCTTCGTATTCGCTTACGTCTGCTGTTGTTCGTGTTTTGCAGTTTTTCCCCCTGTTGGGATTTGCTTTTTGAATCACTTGAGTTGAACCCGATTTCGGGGTTTGACCTGGTGATCATTTGTGACTTTCACTGAGCCTTTGCGTATCTCTTGCGATAGTGGCGAGGCAGTGCACGCGTGCGTGCACTGCAGCCACACAGAATCAATTGCTTTAAATTGATTTAGTCGATTTGATAAATTGTTTATTTATCTCTGTTGATGATTTAAATCTGCTGATTTTTGTTAAACACTGTTAAGTGTTATATTGACCGTTATCCGGTTTCTTTGTTTAAAGAATCGGATAGACGGGAATTATTGTGACTGTCGTCTATATTGAGATTAATTATTACTGCCTATATGCACTAATAAACTGGTTTGAATTAGACTGATCCGGGTATTATTTTCTTTTGAATGTAATACTCGGGTCAGACCGAGTATTTACAGGTTATAGATTTTTAGCTTTGGGTTGCTGCTAGAGCTATGAAGACTTTTTATATCATTTGAAGTGGTCTTCGTCTTGTTGTAGTAGTCAGTGTGTCTGTTTTAAGATGATAATGTATTCATGTATATTAGTCGATAATGTACTTGTATATATAACTTCTTGAGTCGACAGTTGTAGTTGTATCATTTGTATTGTGTCAAATGTATTGTAACTGATATCAGTTATTATATATATATGAGACTTTTCGTTCCATCTTTATTCCGCATTTATGTTATCTGTGTTATTTTTATATCTATTGTCCTAAACTATTATAGCCACTGTGTAGTAGCTTTGAGTGAGAATCGGTATGTCGGATTTCCTCTAAAAATGAAATGCATCTTTTATTATCTGACATATCGGCACTCGCACAAAGCAATTACATGGATGGTCGCTCCTCAACAGCCTTATTCTCCGTGCTAGTTGACAGCACTACACCGTAGTGTTCCTGGCTAGCGTGGGTATAGAGGTGGGGCGTCACATTGCGAGTCGAGAGGCTGGCCGTAAAAGCAAATTCGAGGTACCATTGTGTGCCACGGTGGGTCTGGGATGGTTGCAAAGCCTACCGGTCGCCACTGTCGATGGTTGAAAAGCCTAGGTTATCACAGTTGGTATCAGAGCTTAGGCTGGCGTTAACCTTGGCTCTGGTGGGGATTACTCATTAGAAATAGATTTTGTAGTACTCTAAAATGAGTTTGAGTGTATCAATAGATATGAGCGCGTATTTGTTAGTGAATATAAAATGATTTTATATTATGTTGATTGGTTTATTGAGTAGTTTATGGATTCTGGTCAATACGAGTAATTAACGTTATTGATAGGGATCTCTAAACACTTGAATAGAACAATTCGACACAATATTGTTTTAAAATAGGGTAAATGAAATAATTTTACACAAATTATTTTGTATATAAAAAGGAATAATTTTTCGTAAATTATTATAAGTATATATGGTTACTTGGTTGTTAGAAGATGATAATATTAAATCATTATCATTGTTAAGTGGAAGTTGGATATAGAAAATAAAATCATAACTAAAAGTTAAGAAATAAATTCATATACAGATAAAATTTGTAAATGTGAACTATAAATATAGTTTATAATTGGAAATAAAAATTCCAGAGTAATGTTTGAATATAAATTGGATGGATTTGAAATTTGGAATTTTGGGAAGTTTAAATTCCTTTGAGCTTGAAAATGGTTTTCAAAGGTTTTGGAGAAATAATGGTGATATTACTCGAAAATATTTTGAATTGGATTTGAAATCTAGAGAGATTTGAAAATTAAAAATATTTGAATCGTTTTTAAGGAAATAAAAGCATTGAACTCTTCCGGTCACTGGAAAATAACTTCGGTGAGGACTGTAGCATCAGCGACGTTCATTTTTGAGTTTCCAAGAGAGAAATTGCTACCTGAAGTTTGGAATTGGAGTTGTTTGCAAAACTGGGTTTGGTTTTAAAATTCAAAGGGATAATTGGATATACCTAAGAAGTTTGGATATGATTAATTTCAAAGGTTATTTTGAAATTTTGGGAAATTGTTTAAACTCTGGAATCTTATTTAAAATGTTTATGAAATAATAAAAATATATACTTGGCTAAATAAAATGTATAATCCCGAGTTAAAAAGTAAAATGTGAATGGGATTGATTGTAAATGGATGAAAGTATGGATATAAATAAGTTGTGACTTATAAAATTTAGAAGTGGAATAAATAAGCCCAAAATAAAATTGTTTTTTTGGGGAATGAATAAAACCCAAACTTAAATTATAAAATAGGTTGAACTCAAGTAAAATAGTTAAAGTGATTTTTGAAATAAAAATCAAATATTGGGTATAAAATTGGAATAAACTAATTGATAATTAATTAGTTAATGAAATATGAAATGGAATTTGAATTGGTTAAATGAAAGTGGAATTGTGAGTCAGTAATAAGTTGGAAATGAACTCGAGTTATAAATAAAATTCAACTTGGATTGTTGGTGAATTAAATATGATTGGAAATGTTGTTGAATAAAATTGAAAAGGAATAAAATTGAAATGGAATGTGTCGAGCTAAATAAAATGGTTGTAAGCTCAAGTAAATGTTTATTCACATGAATATAGTCGAATTGCGTAGGAATAAATTGTCTTTTGACGGAAACGAGATTAAATAAATTCAATGAACTGATAGAATTAAAATAAATTGATTTTGGAATCAATTGAATTGAATATGAGCTCGTTGGAAGTTAAAAATGAGTTGAATGAAAGCAATAGAGTTGTAAACCATTTAAATAGAACAAATAGTGTATGGAATGGTCGAAAACAAGTGCATAAGTGTCAAGATCATATAAGTTACTTATGGACATTGTTAATGTGTATTACTTCTAAATTCATGTGTTTAACTATTGCAAATAAGTGGAAAGTTGTGAATTTCATATATATAGTACTTATGTGTTTAAACGGAGTAAGTACATGTATAGGGAGACCGTTTGGTTGGATTTGATCGCGCAAAATGCTAAAATAATAATCTGCTTGCTTAAAAATGCTAAATAAGGTACGCCTACGCAATAAAAATAGGAAATATGAACTGTTTTTGTTTTTCCGACCGTGTGGGTCGATGTATATATATTTATATCTCTTGTCAAATTGCAAAAGCTCCTCCGTACAAAGGAGACTATGCCAAAATTTTCCGAAAATTTTGGGAGTTAGAAATTTTTTAATTTTTTTTTCAAATTTTCACTAACGATAAATGATTTAAAATTTGAAATTTGAGATAAAGGTAAATAAAATTCAATATTCAGAGGATGGAGATGAATTGAATTTAAGTAAAATTGAAAAAGAAAATCTGAATGATGAAAATGTGTACGTGTTAATATAGTACACACGGATCGTGTAATATGGACTAACAATATATGCGGAATGTTATTTACAATTGCTATACAAGTAAATATTCAGTAAACTAACTATATAGCAATTCACAAATATAGAATAGTAAATGCAGTAAATTGGAAAAATCACACCAGGGATTTTTATACTGGTTCGGACCTCCCGTCCTACATCCAGTCCCAGACTTCTATTTGGATTTTCACTACCAACTACCTCGCTTCACCCGTAGGAACAGGTTTACAACACCCGAAAAGCCGAACGGGATTTCGTGCCTCTTACAACACCGAGGACTTCAACAAAAACAAATACAATTGCCGTTGACAACTTGTGCTCTTGATAACACGGATTTGTCACTTGTAGTACACCCTTCCTATAATCTTATCCTCAAAATATGTGAATGATGTTTGTGAAGATTGAAAGAAGTATATTACTTATTGAATCAAAAGATATGAAATAATTTCAATGATTCAATAAGCAATTGAAATATTTGAGAGCTTTTAGAATGCAAGAGTATTTAGAAAGTAAGATTAGAAATTAGAGCAAGAATTAATCATCTTTGAATCAATGATTAGACGTGTTTATATAGAGAATAAATGGTTGTAACTCTTTGTGAAGAGTAGCCATTAATAGATATGATCATTGATGAAAGGTAAGAGATGCAACCATTGGAGAAAGAAGTGTCTTTTGGGAAAGGTTGCTCTCTGTTTAAAAACGGTCGCCAGGTCAAAAATGGCCGGTAGATAGGATTTCAAATATATAGACGTTATGTGCATGTGTGTACGTTCATTGTGCATTTTACACAGAAACGGTCGACCGCATGGTTTATTACCGGTCGACCGGTCCCTGTAAAATTGCACAATGAATGTGAAATGCCATTCAAACATATATATATATTGATTATATTGAGGTGCATGATTATTTGAGGATAGATTTTAACAAGTTTAACACTATTACAACATCAAATAATCAACCTATAATCTAGAGTACCATATGTAGCTCTTTTGTGCCTCTTTATAGCCATGATGTCTTCGTTTTGTCGATCGCCTTTATTTCTTTGTCAGAAATCAAAACTTCATAGAATCTGTGACTCAACAAATGAAAATTTGGAAAAAAGTATTTAGATTTGAAATAATTTGTAAATTGAAGCAAATTGATTTTATATGGAATCGGAACTCAATTGGAGTATACACTTCAGTAGTGAAGTAGTAAAAATAAATATAAGGAATATTTATATTGAGCTTTAGAAATGAAGAATGAAATTCTTAAGTAAATTGGTATTGGAAATATACTAAGTAATTTTGGAATGGAGAAATATACTAAGTGAATAATTGAATGAGGATTAAAACTGGAAGTTGTGACAAGGGAAAAGTGTGAATAAGTGAATAACAATCAAAATGAATGTGAATAAAAAAGGAAATTGATATAATTGATAATCAATTGAAATTAATACGTAGGATGTACGTATATTATTTATTCGCATAGCGGTTTGATCCAGATTCGTGCACAGAATTTCGAGGTAGTTATATCGGTCCGAGTTGGGATTTTTCACTCGATTTTCGACGGCGAACCCTGGATATGGAATCTTGATTGATTCTGGATATTCTCTATCATAGTTTGTGGCTATGTAAGGAGAATGATGGTTTCTGATCAAGAAACCAGATCTAAGTCCGCACTAGAAAGTCGGGTGGAAGATACTAGTTCGGAAATGAAATTGTGTGATTGAGTGAGCTATCGAATTTGATATTGCGTACGGATGATATATGTGCATCGTACGGGCTTAAGTAAAGCCAATATTGAAAATTTTGAAAAGAAATGTATGAAATGATTGAATGTTGTGGTTGGATATTATTATTGCTTAGTAAGATATACAGGTAATTAAAGGCAAAAGAAAAATTGATTTTTGATTTTCGAAGATAAATTGAAATTTTGCTTGGCAAGGGTAAGTATTTAAATTTCTGTATGAAATTTGATTGGGTTTTTGATCTAGTCACTTGACTTTTTGTTTTCTTTTGAATTTGGGGGCATGTTGAGGCATTTTGTAGTCGTACCGAGCCGCGCAAAGGAGACGCTGGCGAAATTTTTTTCGAAAATTTAAGGAGTTAGAAAAATTTTGAGAAAAATTTGATAATTCAAAATTTTGGTTTCAAATTTAATTTTAAATTGTTAAGTAATATTGTTTGGAACTTGTGGATAAGTTTGAAAAGTTAATAAGATGGATATTGTGTCTTTATAAAAAGATTGTTTGGGAAGTTGTTAAAAACTATTTGGTTTGAGAAATAATAAGCGGGATATGGACCATTCTTCCTAACTAGTAATTTCGGGGATGAAATTCTTTTTAGGGGGGAGGAATGCGACGACCCGGAATTTTGGATATTTGAAATGGGAATATTTAATTGATTTTAAATATTCAAAAGGGTAATTTTGACTTGAATTTCAAATATCACTATTTATTAGGTGATTTAATTATTGAATTTAAATAATTGGGAATCGGGAAAATTGTTGAATCTTGGGTTTTAAGCTTGTTAAAAATATTTTAAGGGCTTGGAAAATTTATATTGATGATACTGGAGATAATAAAATTTGTAAAATTAAAATTTATAAGTGGTTTGTTCAGTTTTAAAAATGTATTGTTTAAATTGAATTTAAAAATAGCCTTCCGAGCCATAGTCTCAGAATTTGACGAAACCAGTTCCATTGGATCCGTAATAGTGTATTATTATCGGATTTCAATTTCCGTAGTGTTTGGAGTTGTCGTGTGATTGTACGATATATAAACACGCTGAAAAATATATCGAAAATTCAATATAATTACTGGTCCAGAAAGCTATCTTCTCCATACGATCGAATTAGGACTCGAAACTTTTTCCATTGCATTCGGAATAGGGGTATAACATTATAAACGCCTAGCGGTACGCCTCGATAGGAGTTCTGGATTTGGAGTTACGAGAATGGGATATTTTGGATATTTAAATATAATAGTCAAATCGTAAAAGAAAGTACCTCAGCCGACCTAACCTATCTTCGCCACCGTATCATCTGACCCTAGCCGCCTTCTCAACTTTTCTTTTAATCGTGCCTGTCTTTCTTCAGTTCAAATCAAATCCATTCAGAAGATAAAAAAAAGAATCATGGACGAAACTTCAGTTCTAAAAAAAGGGGGGACGAATTACGAAATCGAATCAAGCAGGCAAACATAATTTTCTTCAAATTCAAAGCCTTAGAGTCAAGACTGTCTTCTCTATTTCGATGGCAAAACCAGATCGAGCGATGTGAGCGTCCGATGGAAGTCGAGGAAATCGAGGAGGCCTGGAGGCAAGCGATCGACATGAGATGGAAGGGCAGTGTCGCGTGGGAGCACATGCGATAGAGGGGTCGAAGGCATGGTGATGTCGATCGATTTGAGGGTTGGTGGAGATGGCGATGTCATGGAATAACCGTGCGCGAGGGGGGGTGCTAGAGCAGGCGTGACGCGTGAATGATGTCGGCAAGGTGGAGTTGGGTTCGTAGGATGGTTGCGATCTAGGTTCTTCTTATTGCAGTAAGGTATTTTTTATTTTATCTTAATTTATTTTATTAAATTTTATATATGTGTTTTTATAAAAAAAAGGAGTAGAATGTAAATGAACAGCAGAAAAATATATACAGTAGGATATATATATGCAGATTTTAAGTTTATATATATATATATACAGAAATTAACAGAAAAATTAGAAGGGTTATATAGAAAATTAGATATTTTAGATTAATTCAAGAAAAATGTATATATAAATTGTTATAAAATTTATGTTTTAGTCTGGTAAAAAAATTGGTTTCAAAATTTAACAATAAGGTATTTTGTAGTTTATTTGAGTAATCATGAAACACATATACGCGGCTTTGAAATTAATGATTTGGTCAGGAAATATATATATATAATTTTATATATTGAAATCAGTCAACTTTTAAGTAATCGGTATATTTATTTGAGGAATTAGTATATATATATATAACCTGTCTTTGAATTTATAAATTGGGCAGAAAAGAAAATGTGAACTAAGTTGGTTAACGATCATCTGAAATTTTTAGTAAATTAAATTTGTTAAATGGTAATTTATTGTCCAATTTAATTCAAATATTAATAAATCCATAATGCTTATACAAGGTCAAAAATAGTGGAGAGGCAAACCGGTTTGGATTGGGTTGCAAACAAAGTTAAAGGTGAGTTAATCTCACTCATCTGGATTGTTATTTAAATTTAAATGGTTAAATTTTAAATAATTGGTTGAATGATTGAATTGATTGGATGTGATATATATTATATGGTAGTATATAGTATATATTGGAGTGATTGAGTTCCCGCATTATATAGCGAATGAGAACCTATGTGCTGCATAATAGCGGATGATATTATATTAATCCCATATACTGCGATATTCCACCTCGAAGTGGAATTGGTATTGTGCTAACGTCTGTGGATGCAGGGAAACAGGTTAGAGGGATCCAACTGGATTCCTCAAAATATTTAGTTTTGTTTAAATATTCTGTGATATGGTTATTTGATATCCTGTGATGAATTATATTTTGTAATTGGAGTATTGGGTGTTATGGTTTGATTGAATTTAATTGGGTATAATGAGTTACAAAAATATATAAATTGGATCTTTTGGAAAGGAAATAAAAGAAGAGAATTTGTAAGTGAAATAATTAGAGAGAATTTGAATAAATTTAAGAATGGATTGGGTAAGAATAAAAGTGATTTTAAATTCTAATAAATAAATTCCGAGTATGGGAAGGGAATTTTAATTAAACAGAGAAATAATGAATTTTAAAACTTAAGTGAAGTTATTTTAAGGAATAAAGAATTTATCTTAAAATTCAAGGTTTAATTTTATTTAAAGGGATAAGGAAGGAATTTGGGAAATCTGAAATGGGTATTTTCAGTTAAAAAGATTTAAAATCATAATTAAGAAAGTAAAATTTTGAAGTTAATGGGTTTTTGAAATCAATTAAGTAAGGAATTTATTTTAAATGGAGTAAATTTTGGAAATCAATTTGAGAATTGATTAAGGACTTGAAACTTGGATTTTAAAAGGAAGTTGAGATTTTGGAATGTATAAACTGGGTTTATAAAGGTGAATATATCAGTGGATATTTGGAAGTATAAATTCAGGGTGGGAATTTATTAAAGGAATGGATAAATTTGGTTAAAAATAAATAGTGATTTATTTTTAAGATGTGAAAGAGAAGTATATTTCCCTGGACGGCCAAGTACGTTTTCAAAGCAAATTCTTAAGTATAAGTTAAAGTTTCAAAGTTGTTTTAAAAGTATGTTTTGGAAAATCTATTATTTTTAATGTTTAAATTTTAAAGTAAGAATTTTTCAAATTTATTTGGGTAGTAATTATATAAAGGTGACTTGGTATTATGTTTTAAAAAGATAAAAATTTAGTTTTATATTTTATAAAGTTGCTTTATTTTAAATATTCTTAAAGTGTATATTTTTATAAAATAAAGTATTAAAGTAGTTTTAAATCTAAATGTTTAAAAGTATATTCTATAATTAAGTGTTTAAATGATTTTAAAGTCTAAGTGTTTGTACTTGGTGATTTCAGTGGAAATAGAAAATATTTGGGAAATTTATTCCATGAGAAAAGAACAGTTTGAAACTGTTTCAAAAGGATTGAAAATGGAAATATATCTGGCGAAGATATTTGTGAGATAAATAAATAATTGGGAAAATTATTTATTGTTTGATGGATGTTTGTGAATGTTATTTGATAGTTAAATAACCGACTATAAATATTGGCCAATGCGCTGATCGTTTCGAAGAGACCGGGATCGGGATTAATTTCTCGAAAACCACTTCGATCCGGTTTGTACGTTTTCGTGGGGAAAACGAGTTCGGAGTCGAAAATGGAGCAGTGAAGTGCAAGGGCTAGTCGCTACTAATCCTGAGGATGATTCCAAAATGGATGTAGTAGGAGTAGTGCATTCGGTTCCGTTCGAACCCGGAACGGACTTGTATGGATGAATGCTTTCGGAACATCGTCAAGAGGACGGTAAGCATTCTAAGGGATATGTTCTATAAAGGTAACGCTTAGCCTCAAGCCTCATCAACCAAGAATGACTGAAAATCAGGGGTTATGCAGCAAGGCTATGTGGGTAGCGCCCATTAGGGTGAGGTCATCCCTGTCTAGATGTCCCTTTTATTTCGGCTTAGTGGTGCGATTGCTGATCGCAACCGTGGGGTGATCTTACTCGGAATTACCCTTAGGTAGTTCCGGTCTTGTGTTGCAGAAGATCGGGCGTGGTCCTTAGTACGCTGATCTAGACCAGGTACTGTGACAGGTGGTACCCCAGTGCCTAGTCATTAGTTGGAAATCCATTCTCCCTACGTGCCTTTACGGTTTTGTTTATATACCTATTAGCTGGAATTTAATAGATATAACAATTTCGGCTATTTGAATAAGTATTTGTATATAGACACTACTATAATATCAGAGGATTTTGATAAGAAAGTGTTTTGGCTATCGTAAGGTAAAAACCCGACATGTTTATTTGTGGCGTGGTCTTACGAGATGCTTTTGATTTCAAAGGGTTTGGAAAACTTTAATAATCCAATTGAGTGTGTTTTCTCACGCTGGTTTTCTAGACTGACTCGAGTGTTATTTTATTATAATGCTCGGGTCAGACCGAGTATTATAGATTACAGGATAAGATGCTGTGGAGCTCAGGAGATGAGCTGGATGGTGAGACGTATCACTCGTACTTGATGTATATTCCGTTGTGTTGTGTGTACTGTGTATTCAGTTTTATGAGGACATGTTGTGATTACTATCCAGTTGTGTGTTATACGTACTCTGATGATGTAATGTATAAATAGATTTGTTTTTGTGTAAAGATTAGTTATTCTCTATTATATTTTATTCCGTTGCGATGGTTAGATTCCAATGTTGTCTTCTATTTTCTTCTTCTACCTCTTTCTTCTTAATCCTGATGGTTCGATTTTTCGGGTATGAAAAATCGTGCTCGTCTCACTTTTAAATAAATTGTAAAATCTTCAAATCATCTTTAAAATACTTATTTATTTATGTGAAAACATTTATAAAATATTTGGGAAAGATACTTAAGTTTAAAGCCATAATTCAAAAGTTATTAAAAGTGCTGCGAATAGTGCTGCGTATAGTGTTTTAAAAGCTTATTTGATCAAAACAACTTTTCTATCATTTAGAAATCCATTTTTATAACTCAAATCTCTTTTAAAACATTTTAAAATATTTATAGAATTTACTCCATATTTTTAAAGAATAAAAAATATCAATTTTAAAGTATTTATCGCTTTGGTTTCCGAACTACCAAACCACGACTATTTTGAAAACTGTTTTGCTCATATTTCAAAATTTACTAAACAAAATCTTAATCCTTTTCATTTGTTTGGAAACTATGATTACGAGAGTTCGGAAAATTCTTAATACAAATAATTCCGACTCCGAATCCATCGTATAAATGGATTTAGCTTTTTACGGTGCAAAATCGTGAACTACTGTTACGCGAGACGCCTATTTTTTAACTGAATTTTCATAACTTATCAAAACTTCACCAAATTTGATTTATATAAAACATTTATAAACCATTTTAAATAGGTTTAACAATCTCATATACACCATTTCATTTATTAAAGGAAAGTGATTTCCTTTGTGATATTCGACGTGTATTAAACGTGAATCATTTCAATATCAAAATAAACATATAATCAATATCTAAATTTGATGATGAAACATAGTAAACAACCATAGAGATCATATCACACACACATATGTATATGTATATATATATATATATATAGAGTTTCTCACTTGATTTTCGAACGGACTAACTTTAAAACGCTATAGCTCCACTACGATCGCATTACAGTCTATGGAACTGAGCCTTGGACCTTTGGGTAGGCTCGACCTATACTTGCTAATGGAGGTGGGCTCGGCCTTGGGTGGTGGATGGTGTGGTCGTGGGTTGTAGAGGGGGAAAGGAGTGGATTTTCTTTGGTTTTGAAGAGTTTGATAATATATGCTTACTATATAACTTTAATTTCTTTTTGCCATAATTTTTAACATAACTTTCTTTAGGCAAGAAGCCATTAATGTAGAGTTTAAGAAGTAAAGAAGTTTAGGAATTTTTAAGAAGAAGAGGTGTGAATGAAGTGAAAAGACATGGGTGCTATTTATAAGCAAAAGTAAGGAGGAAAATATCATGATATTTCCACACAAACACATCACCATTTCCTCACCACTATACTTTACCCCCTTCTTCATGTTTAGCCATGTACCCACCTCCCATGTGTGTGTACCCATGTGCTTGTACTTAATGTGTAAGAGTTTGACTTTGAATTTACTTAAGGGTTAAGTTTTAGGAAAATATCTTGGATATTGTATAATATATATATATATATATATATTTAAATGATAAGTATATTTGTATGTATATATGTGTTCATCTATATGTGAATGTGTTCATGTATATGTACATGTATGTGCGCATATGTATATCTCAAATGATTTACAACGTTGCACAACTTTTCTACGTTGAATCGTTACGGATTTCGATTTCGATTTTCGATCATATTTTCACTTATTTAATATATATATTTGTAAACAAAGTTTGACAATAATATTTTTATCATTATATAATAATCAAATAGGCTTATTTAATAATTTAAATAATTATTAAATCATTTAAACTTAATTTAAATTCAAAAATCAATTATTCCTAAATAGCGATATCATTGATGATGTCATAAAGAGATTTTATTTTCAAAAATAAAATAAATAATTTTATTATATATTTTCACTCATATACATTAATGAGTGTATGTATCTAGCTCCATGCACGATGTTGGATGGTCTAAGAGCTGTTTATTGATAAAACGGTTTTCGGTCATTTTATCGATATATCTTCTGAAGTATATATTTTTGTAAATATTCATTCAAAATAAGGTTACCAATATTATTTATTGTTCAAAACATTATCATTTATGTTAATAAATCTTATAAATTTTTTCTGAAGTAATGAATTTATGGGTCGTTACATACTTCCCTCATTAAAAGAATTTCGTCCTCGAAATTAAGGTTAAGAAGAAATTGACTTGAAAAGGAATATATATTTGACAATGGGAAATATATACAAGATGATAAGTGACCACCCCACAGGTGGTGAGTACACTATCTCGATACCAAATGCAAACTATACATCAATCCTAAACTCAGGATATGCTTTCCTTATTCTATCTTCTATTTCCCATGTGCAGTCTTCGGTATCACCTCTCCATTGAACTTTAACCAACCTTACCACATAGCTTCTCAATCGCTTCTCATCATGATACACGATTCGAACTGGTCGTCAGATAACTGCCAAATTTGGTTCTACTTCTAAATCTTCCTGGTTAGCTATTTCTATAATCTGTTCTAGATCATGCACATATTTCCATAAATGGGATACATGAAAGACATTGTGTACACCAGACAACCTTTCGGGAAATTATACACGATAAGCTAATGGGCCAATCCGCTCAAGAATGGAAAAAGGTCCAATAAATTGAGGTGCTAACTTCCCTGCCCGACCAAATATTACCACTCCTCTCATCACGGAGACTTTCAAGAAAACAAAATCTCCAACTGAGAATTTCAAATTTCTTCACCTTTTATCAGCGTAATTCTTCCGCCTGCTCTAGGCTTCTTTTACCTTCTTTTTGATCAAGTCTACCTTTTTTGAGGCTTCTCGAATCATATCAAGACCAAGTACTAACCGATCTTCAGTTTCGATCCAACATGTTGGGGATCTACATGGACGACCATATAAAGCTTCATATGGTGCCATGCCTATACTTGCCTGATAGCTGTTATTGTAGGAGAATTCCACAAATGAAGATAGTTTTCCCATGAACCTCCAAAATCTAAGATACAAGCTCTCAGAATATCTTACAACACTCGATTTACCCTTTCAGTTTGCCCATCGGTCTAGGGATGGTATGCGGTGCTTATACTCAGCTTCATTCCCAAAGCTGTTTATAATGCCTCCCAGAACTTACTAGTAAAGATTGGGTCTCGATAACTGACTATACTGCTTGGGACAACATGCAATCGAACTATTTCCCGCATGTATATTTCTGCAAGACCTGAAGATGTTCTCGCTGGCTTTACTGGGATAAAGTATGAGCATTTGGACAATTGATCTACAACAACCCAAATTCCTTCATTTCCTTTCTTGATCGAGGTAAGCCGTCGATGAAATCCATCGATATTTGATCCCATTTCCAAGTCGGAATTTCAAGAGGTTGGAGTAATCCAGCAGTCTTTTGCTGATCGCTTTTGGTCTGTTGACAATTTGCACATTTGCTAACATGGATAGAGATATCCCTTTACATACCATCCCACCAAAAAGTCTTCTTCATTTCTCGATACATTTTGGTAACTCCAGGATGTGCTGAAAGTTGAGAATTCTGACATTCTGTTAAAACTTCTTGCCTTATCCCGTCGACATTTAGGATGCATACTCTTCCATTCATCCTTAATATTCCTTGATCATCCACCTTGAATACTATCCATCTTCTTGGTACTGTGTTTTTCTCCACTGCTTTGACCATCTCTGGAATAAACGGATCTCTGATATGGTTCTCTTTTATACAGTTAATCAAAGTTGGATGTACTATCAAATAAAATATAACGGCATGCTTTCTGCTTAATGCATTTGCTACCGCATTGGCTTTCCCCACTATACCTCACCCCCCTTCATCATGTTTGGCCGTGTACTCCCCCCATGTGTGTGTACCCATGTGCTTGTACTTAGTGTGTAAGAGTTTGACTTTGAATTTACTTAAGGGTTAAGTTTTAGAAACATATCTTGGATATTTTGTAACATATATATATATATATATTTAAATGTATAAGTATATTTGTATGTATATATGTGTTGATGTGCATGTGAATGTGTTCATGTATATGTACATGTATCTGTATATATGTATATCTCAAATGATTCACAACGTTGCATAACTTTTCTACGTTGAATCGTTACGGATTCCAATTTCGAATTTCCGATCATATTTTCACTTCTTATTTAATATATATATTTGTAAACAGAGCTTGATAATAATATTTCTACCATTATATAATAATTGAAATGGCTTATTTAATGATAATTAAAATAATTATTAAAACATTTAAGCTCAGTTTAAATTAAAAAATCATTTAATCCTAAATAGTGATACATTGATGATGTCATAAAGAGATTTTATTTTCAAAAATAAAATAAATAATTTTATTACATATTCTCACTCATATACATATTTAAGTGTACATATCCAGCTTCGTGCATGATGTCGGATGGTCTAAGAGCTGTTTATTTATATAAGGTTTTCGATTATTTTATTGATATATCTTCCAAAGTATATATTTTTGTAAATATTTACTCAAAATAAGTTTACAAGTATTATTTATTGTTCAAAACAATACCATTTATGTTAAAATTCTTATATTTGAATATTTCAAAAAATTTATGAAGTGATGAATTTGCGGGTCATTACAGTGTATGTTCTGAATGATTACTATAAAATATTGATCTAATTGTTATATATTTAAGTATATGTATTTGATAAATTTGCTTTATCATACTTTCCTAATTTTTCATTTCTTTTACATTGGCTTGGAATTGATAATTATTTATAAGTTTTATATACTTTCTTAAAGAAAAGAAATGTTTGCGAGATGATATTTTGAAAGTTTTAAAGTATATTTTATAATTAATGAGTTTAAACAAGAGAACTTATGATACGTTTGATTATTGATGTTTTATCCTTCTTTTTTGACTTCTCATTCCTTTTATACTGATCTTGGTTAACATGAATGTTTCACCACTAGTATTTTGATATGATATGGTGATGACATCCTTCTGTATGGCTTCATGATATTGCTATTATTATGATATTCTTATTTATTTATGATGATTTTAATTATGTTCCATGAGGGATCTGAATAAACGGGGTTATAATATCATCTGATATAGGACTTTTGGTAATATTTCTTCGGTTATTCCTTGGACTTGTTATATAGAATAATATAGAGATTGGGTGTAGTTTAAGAGCATTGAATAAATGATTAAGCATCACATGACGGTATGGGACGTCGATGTGGTACTTATTCAGTTGTTCATTATAAGTAGATATCACTCAAGTGACGGAAACGGGGATATTGGAATTATACTTTCATGAGGTGATGCTCGGAGTAGAGAAAACTCATATATGAGTAAATTATATGGGAGTACCCATATGTATATATATATATATGCATATATATATATATATTATCTACTTGTCTATCATGAAGTGCTCCAAAATATGATTAGGAGTTAGTGGGAATCAGACGACCATAATCCACCCTATCGGCCTGATTGTGGGGTCACGCCCTAGATCTGTGACGCTTTTATTATACATTAAATTCGCATCATGGGATTTTAGTAAAGGGTGGGTAGCCCAAGTCCCTTTTTATCACCTAATCCAGCAGTCTGTTAACATAAGGGTATAATCCAGGGTCATGACTAGGAGTCCTCTCGTTGATGAGCACATCTAGTGGATATTGTCATGAATACCAGGGAGGTAACTGAAGATTATAGGAGCAGATCCACGTAGGTTGCCCAGGGCTCTTGGAGCAGGTAGTAGCTATCAGTCTCCCTTCTGGTTCTACGTGGAGTGATAGATAAGTACATATTATTTATATACCTCACTAAGTATAGATATGGCTGGTGTAACCCATACATTATGATACGACACTACTTGGGTCCTTGTGTCTGTTGTACATTCAATTTTCGTCACTATTTATTTCTATATGAGGAGATGAGATTATACCTGATGTGATAGATGTCCAGAGTATAATGAATTCTTGTATCTTTTATTATATATGATTTACGCGATATGCACCTTATGTATTTTACATTGATGTTGGTATTATATTATTTGAGATTGAGAGATATATTTGGATAATGCTATATGCTAGCCTGATTGTTCTTGGTGATATCTCATATATTGATGATTACTGGATTTTAGTGATGATTTCTGGATATGGATGATTCACCTATTTGGTGTGGTTTCATGATTTTTGATTTGATGAGCTTTTATATGTGTGATGACATCCTTATGCATGGTTTTGTGGTATTCTACGTTATATGACACTTTGGGGCTCGTTTAAGATATTATCATTATATACCATGCATACATTACTATATATATATATTAAAGTTTTGATTATTGTTTTGAATTATTCTGATGGTGTTATCATATTATTATTATATCCAGTACATACTGAGTTCCATACGTATATTAACCCTTTGATTTAGACATAGTCTGACCCGTGTGTTATTTATGTAATACTCAAGTCAGTCCGAGACTTTTTAGGTACAGGGATTGTATGAATAGCTTATGTTTTGGGCATAGAGGAGGCTAGTATTCATTATAGTTATTATCATCTTGTACTATATTGTCTCTTGTTTATCTATTCATGTGATATATAATGGACATACTATGTATATTCAATATTATATATTATCGCTACAATTCTGACTTTGCGTTCTTACTGTATATTGTGTATTATTCTATCCTAGAAGCATACATGTTTATTGCTTTATGCCGATATTGTGTATGTTTAGATAGGTTATTTATTCGATGTTTAAATATGTGCTAGTGTTAGAACAAGGAATCATTCACGTGTGTACCCTATATAACCTCATTCTCCAGATTATTCGATAGTATTACTTAGTAGTACTCTTGGATGGTATGTGTATACAGGCGGGGTGTTACATTTGGTATTAGAGCAAGTTCAGAACATTGCACCATATATAGAGACACGTATCATGACCTTAGATGAGACTTAATTCCCTATCCCCTTGGATGTTTTGGTAGTTACTCTATAATAAGGAATAATGGGAGTATATAATGATTATTGAGGTAATAATCTGGGGATGTATTTGTTATTTTATATGTATATATAATATTTATATTTCTAGTTTTTTTAGTAATAACTAGTAATTTGGTAGAGTTGGTGTGACCAGTAGTGTCGGTGTTTGTACTGAATACTAGACCTTGGGTGGCTTAATATTGAATTATTATGTTTTTATTTGATTTGATCAGAGTGTACAGCGAAAACTGATAATTTTTTTTCTAAGTGCATTGGTCATTGTTTCTTATATTTGTTTGGTTATTGATAATTGTTTACATTGAATTTAATTATTTTATTATTGCCGGTTGACTATTTGTGTGTCTCTATCAAAGTTGTGAAATGGATTTAATTTTGATCTTTACCTGCTATTAATAAATGTGTATGGTGTTTTTGGTATTATATAATGCTTATTGAAATGGTTTATTATTTAACATATATTCTAAAGGATGTTTGAAAATGTTTTGATATTACTAAGTATTTATTAAAAATAATGACTTTTGATATATTTATATGTATGTATATATGAATATAGTTTGTTATTAAATTTTTTGAAAACTAAGCAAATGTTTTGATTAGAAATTTCTTGAGAGTGTATGTTATAAGTATGATGATTGCTTATTGAGATATGATGTTTAAAGTATTAAAATTTGATTTATTACTCGATGTGTTTTTAGAAAACGTATGTAAATGTTTTAAGATAGATGAGTGTTTATTATAGGAAAGATTTTAATTTATATGTATACAGCTTGTTAGAAAAAGTTTTAGTTGGAAATATTATGATAAAGTAATGTATTTGAATAAGTTTGATGTAAATTAATAATTTTTATAAAGGCAGGCATGTTAAAGGATTTGTATAAATAATGTTATAGAAAATTTTAAAATGAATCTGTGCTAATTTATCCGTTGAGTGCTCTGAGAATTCTGGTCGATGCGGGTGTACACGTATCCGAAAGAGATTCCTAAATACTAGAATGAGACATTTGGACACAATATTTTGAAAAAGATATAAACGTTTTGAGAAAATCAAGGAATTTTGAAATGGTTGAATATTTTAAGTAATATTTCAAGGGAAGTTGGTAATTTTGGAAAAGTAATGTTTAAAGATAATAATTAAAATAATTTTAGAAGATAAGAGTTTATATCTATTATTTTCATGAAGAAATGCGTTGTAAATGACATTTTATAAGTTGAGATATAAATTTTAAACGATGTATGCAGCCATTGGATATTAGTGAACAACTATGGTCACCGGCGAGGTAGTGTTGATTTTGTAGTCAATATTGCAACCAATTGATATTAGTAAATCACTAAAGTAATTGGCGAGACAACATCATTATATTTTTATTGTGTTTGTGATTTTGATAAATGTTGTGTGCTGAAATAAATTGTGCGAATTTTTTGGGAAATCATATATGAATTATTTATATGGTTTGGATATTTTGATTTAAGTAAATAAGGAACATTTTGGAAAAGCATAATTATTAAATTTTAGACTTAGGAAAGTTTTATGAAATAAGTATATTTTAGTATTGTATTGACTTGTGATAATCAGGAATTATTATTATGATCTTATAAAGATGTATTATGAACTTAAGTAAGTTTATAAAGTTAATATGGAAGGAAAATTTTCAATATATATGTAAACTAAAGATTATTGAATGGTATATTTTTCCCCTAAAGGAATCTTTTTGTGTATGAATATTATTCATTACTAGGAAATGGAATTTGTGAGATTTTGATTTCAAAATGAAAGTTTAATTTGGAAAGATAATTGTTATATAAAAGTATGACAAGATTGTTTTATAAATGCATGTGAAGTATTTGTGTAAATTGGTGTTAATTAAAGAATAAAATTTATAAATTGGCATTTTGATGTCTTGTAAATAATCGAGATGCTTTTAGTTTTGTGATAAGCCACTACTGAAGGGTCTAATCATTAATTTTTGCTTTATTGAATGCTTGATGAGTTAATACAGACTACTATAGTGCTGACTTCAAAAAGTGAAGATAGAGAATCATAGGATTTGTTTTAATGATTATTTGATATGCCGTTAGATATATATTTATAATGGAGTTATTAGCTTTGTTATAGGTTCCTCCTAAGGAATTACGAGGATGCAATTTTGTTAAGAGGGAGTCTGTAATAACCCAATGTTTCAGAGTGATTAATAAAAGATAATAATAACTATTTAATTAACTAAAATGAATTTTATAAATTAAATAGGAACCATTTTTGATTTAATATAAAATATTAAAAATTCATAATAAAGTAATTAATGCTGAATTTAAATTGTTTGAGAATAATTATTTGTTTAAAAGATTGTGAAATAAATTAATTAGAAAATTAATTAATTAATGGATCTAAAAAATTATGAATTTTGGGTATTTAAATTTAAATGAATTAAATATAGAAATAAATTCTAGAACAATATCATAATGTTGGGTAATTAGTTAAATGTTGTAAATATAAATTTTATTCTGAATTTTATTGTAATTTGTTTTAAATAGAAAATATTTTATAAATGAAATGAATACATATACAAACACACACACACACACACACACACACACACACACACACTTCTTTTCTAAATCCAAGCCCTTATTTTCAGGCCCAAAATTTACCATCTCAATGTTCAAATTTTTCCATCTTTCGACTTCCCTTTTCACTTCATGAAATTACATCCAATATATTCTTCATCTCATCATTTTTAACTTTTAGAGAAAAAGAAAACTAACCCTCCTCTTCTTCTAAATTAAAATAAAAATCAAAATAAATTATCATAAATCCTCAAATTGATATCTATTCATCACAATCCCTTGCTAACCCATAAACTACGTAGAAGTTTGAGTTTTTTTCATGTTATAATGTTTTGTATGTGGAAGAAGTGGAAGAAAGGATGGGTTGCCGCCTCAGGTGATTTTTCATACCCACGTTTGTATGTCTAAATCATCGTCTACTCTTGATATCATGTGTTTGGGTTTGACGAATCAATGAATATATAAAAGTATGTATTGGATTGTAGAATATAAGTGTAGTATGCTACTGGTATTTGATTAAAGGTGGAGCAAACGACCTGGATTTGCTCCAGGTGACCGTGAACGTTTGACCGCTACTGGTCGAAAGGTGGAATAACCTATTTATATATATATACATAATAAGTATAAAATAATAATATATAATATATAATATATTTAAAGTGTAATAAAAATATTTAAATAAAATGTATTTTGATAAGTCTATATGAGATTTTATAAATGTATTATTATTTATTATTTAAAGAAATTAATTAAATAAAGAATAATTTAAAATCTTTGACTTTAAAAATCATTAAAAGGTTAAATCTAGATTTTAGAAAATAGGAAATATAATCTAATTACCTTACTAAGTACTTCAAAGTAAACTTTGTGATTAATAAATATAATAAAGATATGTTATGCATACATACATACATACATACATATATTTATTTATAATAATTCAAAATTTAATTGAATAGTTAATATAATTCTAGAATGATTATTATGCGATTTTAATTCTATCATATTAAGAGTGTATGTTGTGAATGATCATCATAAAATATTGATTAAATCATTATATATGTATATACATACATACATACATACATACATACATACATACATACATACATACATACATACATATATACATATATGATTAATTTACCTTATCATATTTCCCTGATTTTTCATTTCTTTTACATTGACTTAAATTAATAATCACTTATAAGTTTTAAATAATTTCTAAAAGATAATAAATGTTTACTGGATGATATTTTCAAAGTTTGAAGTATATTTTGAGTTTAAATAAGAGAATATCTTGTATATTTGATTAATGATGTTTTATCTTGCTTTTCTGACTTCTCATTCCTTTTATACTGATCTTGGTTAGCATGAATGTTTCACCATTGATATTGAGCTGGCTAGTATTTTGATATGATACGGTTATGACATCCTTTTGCATGGATTCGTGATATTGTTATTATTGTGATATTTTTATTTATTTATGATGATTTTACTTCTATGTAGCAAGGGATTTGATTCGGTTATAATACTGCCTAGTATGAGACTTTTGGTAATATTTCTTTAATTATTCATTGGGCTCGTCATTTAGAATATTGTGGAGATTAAGTGTAGCTTATGAACATTGAATAAACGATTGGGCATCACGCATTGGTACGGGATGTCGATGTGATATATTTGGTTATTCATTGTAAGTAAATGTCACTCGAGTGACAGGAAGTAGGATACCAGGATTATACTTTCGTGAGGTGATGCTCGGAGTAGAGCAAACTCATGGATGAGTAAGTTATGGGGGAGTGCCCATATGCATATATTGATAAAGTTAAGGGTATACCCTATGGCCAATTCTGTAATTTATCGTAAATTAATTAACTCTATAATCAATTCTCGTTCATAATAAAGGTGTTTTTATTTCTATTATATATTTGTTATAATGCATTATAATATTATAATATTTAATTAAAATATATTTAACAGAAAATCCAGGTGTGTTTGTGATAGCAATTGAAAATAGTTATAATCATGAGTAATTTATCACAATATTATAAAACACATCATTTTAAATATTTCTAGTCAAAATACATCGAGACTGTAACACCCTATAAAAATTAATAATAAATCAATTAATTAATGATAAGGCTAAAAATGAAAATTTTGTAAATGTCAAAATTTAGTCACAAAAGTTAAACCATTTCATTTGTGGCAATTTTCTAAATCATCAACGTTTAAAATTTTCGAACTTAAAATAATTCAAAATGAATTTAAATTTAAAATTTAATTAATGTTAACGTTTTAGATTTAGAACACTAGTAAATTTTTTAATGTTAATGAGAATCTTAAGGTTTAAGAAAACATTAAGATAAACGTTAATGTTAATTATAAAATAATAGGGAACAAATCAAAATAAATGGTAGCATTAAATTAAGTTCCAAATAAGGGGGCCGGTCGAACCCTACCTTGACATGTTGACTGCTAGCGGTCGACCGCTTGATGGTGAGCGATCGACCGATGCTTTGAGTGGTGGGCATGGTTTTGTTAGACGCGAATGACCTGTATTTTATTATTTTAAACCGACTTAAATCCTATGGTTTGGACACCATCTAACCACTATTAATAAGAGCTAGCTCCCCTCACTTTTACATACAAAAATATTTTGAAATGCTAGTGAAGCTCTTTCAGTCTTCTCCCTTGATTAGATTAAAGAGTTCAAGTTCAACGAGAAAAGGTAATAGGTTTATATAAATAAGCATATTTCTATTTTTACTCTTCTCCAATCTTTGAATTCTGAATCTAATATACAATTGAATTATTTTAAATTTCAAAGAGAAGAAATCTAAAAGAAGCAATTAAGAAAAGGCTTAATCAAATACAAAAGGAAGCTGGAAACCATATATGAGTGGAGATAATAGTTTTTCACATTTTAGTTATAATAGAAGCTTGGATTTGTTCTATGCCTTGGGAAATTTTGTTCACGAAAACCTTAGAATTCCCCCAAACGAAATGTCAATTCTTATGTTTATTGGAGTCACAATTATTTTATATAAAAGTATCAGAATTTGTTTTGTTGCTGCAATTTGAGTATTTTATATTCTATTCCACTTCTAACTTTTCTCTTTTGTTGCGATAAAGGGTTCTAAGAAGAAATAAGTTAGGAAATAGTGTGTAAAGTACGAATTATCCTATTTATAGTTTGCACCACCTATTTCCGTAATTTTATACGAATCCCTTTTTTATTTCAAGTTCGTTTATGAAAAGGTTGAATATAATATAAAAGACTTAAATTGTAAATTTTATTCCTTGAAATAGATGCGTTGATTCTACTATACTAATATAAATAAGTTGGGTATTTGATTCTATTTTATTAATGCAAGCATGTTGTTTGGCTAAGGATATTAGTTGATTAGTAAGTTATTGTATGGAGTTAGACTTGTATGAATTAGAAGTTTTGGCATTTAAAATGATTAGCATAGAACATGAAAATCTTCGCACGCTTAGGAATATTTAGTCAGCTTGAATTACGTACGTATAAATATATTATTAACGTATAATTAATCATATCATATAGAATAAATATGTTATTAATTAACGTTAAACTCCTAGGAAGGAAGTTAAGGATAATTATGGAAATTAATCCATAATTAAAGGTGGAATAAGGAGTTTTCCTTATATGACCTTCATGCGAAATGCGGTGAGGTATATATATGGTAGTATGTTACGGGAATGGAATTAAGACTAAGTTATAGGGATGCGAGGTCAGTAAAATGCACACAGAAGTCTACCCAGCTAATCTGGTTATAATAGTGTCACTTTGGGACTAATGTGAGATATCACCTATAATAAGTACCCACGGAGGACGTGAGGTTAGTTCCAACTCTGTAGGGTAAGTCTGCCCGGCTAATCAGACTACCAGCACCTATGAATAGTCGGACTAATGTGAGATGTCATAGTTTGGGTTATGGGTCATGTTAAGAGGGGCTTGCTTCTGGGCCGCGGGTATTAAGTGGCTATTGTAGGTTCTACCTCCTTCCTACTTAAGAAGTATTAAATGGTCAGGTTTATCATTTAGGTGTGGTAGTTTGGAATCTCGAGAGAGGTCTGCTTTAGGGTCGAGGTATTGAGTGGTTATTGTAGGGTCCTTCTCTTCCATAGAGAAGTATTAAGTAGCCTAATGAGATTTTATGCGATTTTAGTTAGGGAGTACCAGAGAGGGGTCCGCATTGGGTTATGTATTAAATGATAGGGATCTACCTAGGATACATGTATTAAATGGTCAGAGTCTACCTAGTTCCCGTTAAAGAGGTATTAAGTGGCTCAAGTACTTTCTCTCACATTGTTAGGACATGATTGACGGTTATCGCGTTGGACTGGGAAGGGCCTTTGGCCTACAGTTGAAGGTCCATTAAGGAGTTGGACTAGAAAGGCCTTCGGGCTTACAGTTAGAGGTATTCTATGTAGGATACAGTATAGGATGCCTAAAACATATTTCTTATGTAAATGATACAACCCAAATACTATAACGGTAGGACTTGAGATTTTCAATCATCGTACATTGTTGTTCTAACTCCCTCCTCATTAAAGCACACAAGTTAGTGAGACGATGCTGATTGATAAGATAAAGATGGAGGTGAAATCTAATGGCAGTTTATCTATCTATTTATGTTTTTGATATATTTTGATGCACCCAGTTTCAAGCAAGTTGTTATTGTGGGATATTGTATTTGAGATGATATGTTGTATTTTTGAGAGTTGAATTTTTATGAAATGGGTACTTATTTCTGATATTATATTTTATCCTTTCCACTATGGGATTCTGATAGCATAGATAGATAGCTCTGTATATTATTCATCGTATCAATTTTACAAACAGCCAGCATTGGAATGGCCTAAGGTTCGATGGGCTTTTGTTGGGTCGAAAATTAAGCCTGTTTCTTGGTATCAAAGCTTAGTTTACCCGATCAATGGGGATAGTTATACGTAAGAGCGTGTATTTGTTATTTTTGAAAGTATTTTTCAAAACCTACTATATATATATATATACATACAAACACACTTATTCAACCATATGCAAACACACAAGGCAAATCTTTTATTTTAGCAAATAATACTATCTTAGGAGTTATAACTAAAAGTTTTAACCTACAGATAGTTGATTATGGTTGAAAAATCATTCCTCTGAGGCTAGGAACCCCTCCACCCAAGAAATTCCCACCATAGTGGTTCAAGCAATACTAAGGCATGTATGGAAAGTTCTCATAACTCAACAAGCTACACTAGCGGCACTCGCTGCCCCGCTTGCTGAAGCAGCACCTCGACCATTAGATTTCCCCAAATTATGTAAAGACTTCCATAATATGGGAGGAAGCGCGTATATGGGTGCAGAAGGTTTTATAGAGATAAAGGTGTGGATTAACGAATGTGAATGTAATTTTTGGGAGCTTGGATTGAAAGACTGGATCTATAGAAGGATGGCTGCATGGAATCTAAAAGGAGAGGCCCTAGATTAGTGGACTATAGTGGCTGAGTAGAATGCTGAGGAAGGACTCACTTAGGCTGAATTTAGAACTCGCTTTGAGTCACAGTTCATGTCCAGAGCTAAAGTACGTTTGCAATTGGAGAAGTTTATACAACTTAGGCATGGAGCCACATTGAAGTAGTATATCAGTAAATTGAATTAGCTAAATTTGGATTGATTTTGATTGACACCCCTATGAATAAGGCTATGAAGTTCGTTAAGGATCCGAGTTCTCCACTTAAGGAGCTAACTTTGACCCAAGTACCCGCGGACGCCACTTATGAGATAATAGTTGAAATGACCCTGCTAAAGACTGTTGGTACCAAGGAGAAGGAGAAGGCGGGACCGATGCAAAATCAAAGTGGAGCTAAGAAGGGAGATTTTGGGATGATAAGAAGGCCAAGGGGATGATTAAGAAGGGATGTATATGAAGTGACCCACTTCTCTGATCACTTGTTTGCAGTGATTTTTTTACAATAGATCACTTCTCTTAATTCATTCTCCCAAGATCCAGAATCTTACCAATATAAACATATCAGTGTATAACTAAATCATGCCATTTATATATGTGAAGATATATAAATGGTTCTTTACTTATCAGAGTAACTAAAATAGCAAAGAAACTCATTCACATAATGTTTCTCATATTTGAGAGACTTTTGTGTCACATTGCCATTCTATATATTTTTTTTGAACTTAGACTTGATTTTTAAATCCTAAAATGATCACATCATTTTCTTATCTAATTTCCTAGCTTGTGCTATAACTCATATTAATCAATTTCTGGATTTACAACCTAGCTATTTGATCTATAGAATTTAGGGATTTAATACTAGATATTTTGATTGATACAGGGTGTTAGATCAATTCATACCTATATGTTTAGCCTGGGGTTCTACTTTTAAACTCAAGCAATAAGTGGTAGTGACTAAGGTGTTGTGAAGTGATGGCCATGCCTATTACAAACAGGACTACAAGTTACTTTAAACTGCCTCAGGTTGGTCATGACCAAATGCATCCAGACTTGAGTCAGGTATCTAGATAGTAAGAGGTGTTAAGTATAGTTGCTGTGAGACCTACACACTACGCCATAAATGACCTTCTGCAACATTTTTGCAAGGTGTTGCCAGCTAAAATGTTGCGATAGATATAAAATTTTGGTCCTACTACAACGTTGTATTTATGGTGTTACCTTAGCCATAAAAATGTGTTGCTCTAGCTAAAAAAGTGTAACACGATGCAACATTTTTATATAGTGTTGCTATAGATGTATTCAGATTAAAAAATTAATAAAATTAGCAATCCACGTGAATACGATCCAACGGTCTACATTTAATCCGATTGTTAAACTGGATCACCGCTACAATTTGCTCCAAATTTTCGTTTTCCCGCTTTACTTTTCATATCATTTTCGTTCTCACCCCCAATTTCCAAATCCCTAATTTCCAAATAATATTTTCGTTTCTTTTTTTTCTTCCAAAAACAAATCTCGTCCTTTTTTCAAAGGTTGGTAGTGATCTCAGACAAGATTCGTTCCCTATTTCGTTCTCACCTCCAATTTCGCTGCTGTTTGCCTACATGTCGAGCCCCGTTTGCTTTGTTGTCGAGATCTGAAAATGTCTGTTCGACTTGTGAATCGGCGATTGTTGTTGGAGTTAGGTCATGATTGGACTGGGTTACGGCAGTGGGTGATTGCGATTGAAATTTCAAGCGATGGAGGTGAGGCCAATGGTGATTTAAGGTAGTTCTGGTCGATGGGTTGCTGAAATTGCGGTTGGTGAATTTGATATGGGAGGCGCTGATGGGTTCGCGATTTGGAGGAGTTTTTAACAGGTTTGTTTTCAGTTTGATTGGTGAGGAAGTTAGGGTGTAGGGGTAGTTCGGGTTGTCGGAGAAGGCAGGTAGGTGGTTGTTGTGATGGTGAAGGCATAGGGTTAGTGAGGAGATGCGAATTGGTTGTGACAGATTGTAGAGGAAGGGATTTGTTGTGCTATGTGTAGAAATGGTTCGAGTTCGTTAGGTGATAGGGGCAGGAGTTTGTGGCTGATTGTAGCTGGATGGTGAATCTGGTTGTCGCAGTTTGTAGAAGTTGGATATGAAGGTGTGATGGAGGTTGAAGTATATGAAGTGATAGGTTAGAGCTTTGTTTGTTGTTGCGCGTTTGGGATGTTTTGGTTGTGAGATGGTAGTTTGGAAGAAAATGCAGTTTGCTGGTAGGGGTTTCGATAATGAAGTATGCAGTGGTTGCTTGAGAAGGTTGTTGTTGCTTGAAATGTAGCAGGGATGAGTTTGGGTTAAGGCAGTTTGGATTGGTGAAAGGAAGTTGGTGGTGGAATGGTAGGTTGCTGTTATTGTTTTGTGGAAGGAAGGAATGGGTGGTTATGCCAGCGATTGTGATTAGGTGATTAGGCAACATGTTCGATGAAGGGTAATGTATTACTTATTAACACGCAACATGTTCGATGAAATGTCAATTTTTATTTATCATGGTTTCAGGTCTTTTACCAAGGCAGAGCTAAGAATGATGGCTGGAAAAAGGTCGGATGATTCAGAAGAAGCCATGAAAGAGTTGCAAAAGTCAATCATCGAGGAGGTGTTCAAATTCGCAGGAGGTGTTCATTTGTGCATCATTTTACGTCGTTTCAAAGAAGGTCGATCCCCGCCGGGACTGCAGTGCCCCGGAACCCCGTCGGCGCTGCGCCCGGGCCCGCTTCTCGGCTCGCCTTCGGCTCGGCACTCGGCTCGCCTTCGGCTCGTCATATATTTGTTAGTGTCGGTGTCTGTATAAATTGAAACTGCATATGTAATGAGTGAACTGAGTGATGTAGTGAGGAATATCTGTATATGTGAATATCAGTGTTATATATCATTGAATTGTAAAATAGTGGAGTCAGGAATTTGTACTATTTCAAATGTTGAAATAAAATATTTATTTAAATAAATTACTGTTTGAATATCAAATTCTATGCAAATAGCATTTTATTAAATAAATATTTATTTCTATTAAAAAATCAAATATTCTCTATATTGTGGGCCCCACAAATTCAGAAAATCAATACCTATAGCAACATTTTTGAATGTTGCTACAGGCACCTATGGGTGTTGCCATAGACCCAAATAGGGTTCTATTGCAACAATATTACTTATGTTGCCTTAGATAGTCAAAATGTTGCCTTTGAGGTCTAAGGCAACGGCAAAAATTGCATCACCCTAAAAGTGTTGCCATAGACCTATGGCAACATTTTTCGGGCCTGAGCCAACATTTTTTTTGTGTTGCAGTAGGCCATTTATGGCGTAGTGACAAGTATTAAAAATGCATATAGACCTACTACACAAAGCAATGCAAATTTTTACTGTAAATCAAATGCCCATATTAAGAATTATAGGCTTCATTTTTAAGCTTGACATATACTTATATCAATTACAAGTCATGATCATGCTTTTATGGTTAGCCCGGTCTAGGTTCAACTCAGTCTTTAAAAGATTTATTGCATGTTCTTTATTTTTTTTTCTCCTTCTAAAACTATTTCTACTTTACAATTAAAAGTTCATCAGACATTGCCAAGGAAGATATGTCCATATATCAATTTATATGGCATGATCTCCTATATCATACTTCACCAGAGATTATCCAGATCAGTTTGCTTAAAACAGAAACTCACAACCACACATATAGTACTAAAGTTTTTACATATTCTTTACACAGAAAAATAAGCAAATATCAGCCCTGAGAAATTGTATAGGGCATAAGAAAGTTTGCCTAGCTTTATTTATTACAATGAAACCACTGCATTTTCTAAAAACATTTCTAAAAGCAACCAGATCTTCAAACATCCATACAAGCAAGCTATTCATACATCTTTTCCTGCAACAACATTTTGAGCTGCCTCAATAAAATGAGACACCCCAAATATTGCAAAAGGCAACAAATAGGGTCAGAAATAAATTCTGGTATGAGTGAAATCAAATATTACATTCTTTTGTAAATTCTTTAATCTGCATAGAAATCCTATTTTAACAAGGCACTATTTCATACAAAAATCTGAGCATATGTAAGTTTATATCCCAATCATACACCCAAACATTCATCCAATCATTTCATCCAGACATTCATGCACATGCTCCTATGGATTAACTCCTAACTTCCATAGCATGATTTCTCAATCTCACTTCTACCTTTTTATTTGGTCTGACTCCTTGCCATTGAAAACCATGTGTGCATTGTAAAGGGGCTCAGTTCTGTTAACCCTTTACACAGAGGCCTACAGGACTTAAACAAGTCATGCACATACCTATCATCCACCTGATGCTGAGCAGATCAAGGCATTACTCCTAAATTATTCTTATAATTTAGAGACCATGCTTATTTATCTTCTGAGAATTTTATTATCACTTGAAATGCTTTGCATTCTTTTTTTTTCCTTTCATGAATCAAAAGTTATGAAACTCTCTCAGGGGGTTTAGTCAGACATATCAAGCTTCCATGCAAAATACTTAATACCATTCCAGGGTTATTCTATTTAAATTATATTTTCTGAAACTTGCATACATATTTATCTATAGAAGTATTCCTATGTCTCACATAAATCTGATGAAGTTATATACCCTATTCATTTATTTTACTGAGAACACAGGACATGATTTTTTTTGACAAAAACCCATAAAAACATATTAACTTATAATAGGAACAACTCAGCACCTATACATGATACTGCATTGTTCATGTCATTTTAATATAAACTAGGCATAAGCATAAATCTCATTATTCACACCGCCTACTTATTTTCCTTTGATACCCTGTTTCTCAGTAAAACACGCAGTTCATTTCTCACATAAAACTGGATCATGAAATCCACTTCTATGATCTGAATACATGTTTGATTACTTGTATTTTGAAGTAAAAACTGAAACAATCTTATCAAATCAAGACAGATCAAAACTTCAACCAAAAGTTCAATCAAAATACCATCCATGATCAACATGCATTTATTCAGAGAATAAAACCAAATAGAATTTATATATGAAAATAACTTGGCTGCCCTTAGCATGGGTCTTAATGCCTCAAATCCCATAAGTGATTATCACTCATCTTTCTTTGCTCCTCCCCGAGAATACTCAGGCCTGAAGATAATGTGAGTTTATTTTATTTTTAATTTTATTTCCTCTGTTTTCTCCCCAGAAACAACTGTTGCCCCTCCCTTGATTTAAATCATTTTGCTCGGGTTTTAATGGAGGAAAAATCCATTCTATCCTTACTTTACTCAGAGAATCATATGTGTATAATTATGGCTAAAGGTGCCATTTTCTCTTGATTTCTATTTCTGGTAAAACAGTTTGCTTTTCTCTTTTCTGGATACATGCTGTTTGCATGATTTTTATCTACACATTGTTTTCATATGACTCAACTTCACAATGTATTTTATTATACCTGGGTTATTTCTCATGTTTCTTTCTATAAATTTGATTTTTAACTAACATAATTTATCATTTGCTTCTTTCTTGATTTATTTCAAAAATGCATTTATACTCATAAATATTACTTAACTGGTTTTTTTTATGCATTTTAATTATCAAAAGGAGTTATTCTATCACTTTTATATTTTTCTGACTACATATGTATGTGATATTCATGAGACATGTGAACTTAAAAATTCATTCATACTTTAGCTATTTTGCTTCTCATCATTATCTATTGAAATAATTATTCCCTTGCTTGTTTCTCTCATTCCCTTTTGATATTCATTTTCAAATTATTTTATTCTTTAATTATTTTCTATTAACTAATTTAATTTTCTTTTCATTTCAGAATTATTTTTATCTCAAAAATTTTGGGTCTTCACATACTCTCCTCCTAAAAGGAATTGTGTCCCACAATTATAAATAAATATATATATTTTTCTTTTCCACTGTGCAAAAGTTTAATTTTTATCTCAGCAATTTTAAAAACTTATGCATCTAGAACTAATCAAATATATATATAAATAGTATTTAAATTTATTATAATTTCAGACATACCTTTATGCAGAAAATAGATTAGGATATTTATCCTTCATCCTATCTTCAGCCTCCCAAGTGCAATCATTTCCATCTAGACTCCACTGAATTTTAACCAATTTAATTATTTTGTTTCTTAATTTCTTTTCTTCTCTAGCCACTATGCCCACTGATTCCTTTTTATAAACCAGGTTTTCTTGAATTTCAACATGTATAGGGGATTCAAGAATGGTCTCTTTGTCATGCACCCATTTCCTTAATTGAGATACATGAAATACATCATGTATGTTACTCAATTCCTCTGGCAATTTCAGCCTATAAGCCAAAGTCCCTATTCTTTGAACAATTTCATATGGTCCTATATACCTTGGTGATAGTTTTCCTGCTTTGCCAAATCTCAATATTTTCCACATTGGTGAAACTTTGAGAAATACATGATCCCCCACTTCAAACTCTACTGGCCTCCTCCTTTTATCTGCATATGCTTTCTGTCTTTCTTGTGCCACTCTCATTCTTTTCCTTACTAATTCAATTCTTGCAGAAGTTTCCTTCACATGTTCTGGTCCAAGCAATACTCTTTCACCTACCTCCATCCAACACGCAGGAGATAAGCAAGGCTTTCCATACAAGGCCTCAAATGGAGCCATACCTATGGTGGACTAGTAGCTATTATTATAAGCAAACTCAGCTAAATAAAGATGATCCTCCCAGTTTCCTCCAAAATCAAGTATGCATGCTCTAAGTAAGTCTTCTAAAACTTTATTAACAATCTCAGTTTGCCCATCTATTTGTGGGTGGTAGGCTGTGCGTAGGCTTAGTTCTGTCCCCATGGCCTCTTGAAAGCTACTCCAAAACCTTGAGGTAAACAAGGTGTCTCTATCACTAATGATAGTCTTGGGAATACCATGCAATCTCACTATCTCCTTCACAAATAATTGAGCTAGCTTATGAGCATTTCTGTTTGAACTTATTGGGATGAAGTGTGCTGTTTTTGTGAGCCTATCAACCACTACCCAAATACTATCATTGCCTCTTCTTGTTCTTGGCAAACCATCTACAAAATCCATTGAAATGCTTTCCCACTTCCAGGTAAGCACTTCCAGAGGTTGCAGTAAACCTGAGGGTCTTTGATAATCTGCCTTAACTTGTTGGCATATTAAACAATTTGCCACATATTTTGCCACTGCTCCTTTCATCCCTGGCCACCAGTAATTCCTCTTGAGATCATGGTACATTTTTGTACCACCTGGGTGTATAGTATTTTTTTTTTGTGATGCTCATCCATAACTTCTTGCTTCAGTTCCTCTATATTTGGTATGCAGAGTTTCCCCTTTTTCCTTAAGTAACCTTTTTCATCTACTTCATAATTTTCCACTGTCATGCCTTATGATATCATGTCCTTCTTTTCCTTTATATTGGTGTCTTGATCCTGCATTTGTCCTATTTTATCAACCAGAGTTGACCTTAAAGAAATGAGGCTTAGTTTTCCATATTCAATCATATCACTGTGTGCCTTATCTGATACTCCAATTTCTTCTTTTATTTCCACTTCACTGAGGATTGTCAAATCCTTGAATTCAGTCATCATTAAGCTTGCCAATTTTGCCTGATGCCTACTCAATGCATCTGCCACTTTGTTAGCTTTTCCAGGGGTATACAATATATCAAGATCATAGGCAGCTAAAAATTCTACCCACCTATGTTACCTCATGTTCAAGTCTTTTTGGGAAAACAAATATTTAAGTGACTTATGATCTGTAAACAATTCAAACTTAGCACCTAATAAGTAGTGTCTCCATAGCTTCAATGCATATGCTATAGCAGCTAGTTCTAAGTCATGTGTAGCATACCTAGTTTCATTTGGCTTGAGTTGCCTTGATGCATATGCTATGACTTTACCATGTTGCATGAGTACTGCCGCTAATCCAGATCCACTAGCATCTGTGTAAACCACTAACCCTTCATTACCCTCTGGAACTTGTAAAACTGGAGCTTCCATCAGTGCCTTCTTCAATGATGAAAAAGCTTGTTCACACTTCTCTGTCCACACATATGGTTGCTCCTTTCTAGTTAACTTGGTCAATGGGATGGCTATTCTTGCAAAGTCTTTTATAAACCTTCTATAGTAGCCTGCCATTCCCAAAAATGATCTCACCTCAGTCACTGATTTGGGTCTACTCCATGATTGAACTGCCATGACCTTGTTTGGGTCTACTTTAATTCCTTGCTGAGATATAATATGCCCCAAATTTTTTACTTCATTTTGCCAAAATGTACACTTAGCAAATTTTGCCTTTAAATTATGTGTTCTCAATCTTGACAAAACCAGATGCAAGTGTTCTGCATGATCCTCTTCTGATTTTGAATACACTAATATGTCATCAATGAAAACAACTACAAATTTGTCTAGAAAGTCTCTAAATGTCCTATTCATTAAATCTACAAAATAGGATGGTGCATTTGTCAATCCAAAAGGCATTACTAAGAATTCATATAAGCCATACCTTGTGTTGAAAGCAGTGTATTTAATACTCTCTTCCTCTACCTTCATCTGATAAAACCCAGAGGCTAAGTCTAGCCTTGAAAAGATTTTTGCCCCATTTAATTGATCAAATAAATCATCAATTCTGGGGAGTGGGTATTTGTTTTTGATGGTCACTTTGTTCAATTCTCTGTAATCAATACACATTCTTAGTGTACCATCATGCTTCTTCACAAACACCACTGGAGAGCCCCAGTTTGAACTACTAGGCCTTATGAAGCCTTTCTGCTCCAATTCTTCCAACTGTTACTTTAATTCTACTAATTCTTTTGGACCCATTTTGGTAGGCTTTTTGATGATAGGACTTGATCCTCGAATTAACCTTATTTGAAATTCAACTGGTTTATTTTCTGGAATTCCTACAACTTCCCCAAAAACATCTGGATATTCATCTATTACTTTTATGTCTTCTAAAGTCAATTCCTTTTCAGTCATGCTCCATATTTGATTAAGGCAATTTATCTTAGCTGCTTCACTCATGACTATAATATTTTTACCATTTTCTGTTTTCAAAGAAATTGTAAAATTTTCTAAATTCAAAATTGCTTTGAATTTACTCAACCAATCTACTCCTAGAATAATTCCTACTCCAGGATATTTTAACACAAATAAGTCAGATTTAAACATATTTCCTCCTATGTTTAATTCTACTCCCAAACATTTTAATCCTAGCAGACAAGAGCTACCTAGGGGGCTTTGAATAAACAAGGGTTTCTCAACTGTATTGTATGTGAGAGCTAATTTATCCACTATATCTTGTGAGATTAGAGAATGTGTGGCTCCAGTGTCATATATAACTGTGATTGGGTAATTTTTAATTAGAAGTATACCTTCTAATTGTCCGGAGTTTCCCACTGCATTTGCCTTTGCCTTGGCTTCCAATGCTCATACCTTTGCTCCTTTCTTGAACTCTGGGCAGTTCCTTTTAATATGACCTTCTTTCCCACAGTTATAGCAACTGAATGGGGCTTTCTTAGCTGCTTGACACCTATTGCTCATGTGTCCTTCCTTGCCACAATTGTAGCAGGTAACCTTCTTCTTAATTTCCCCAGTGGCGGCTCCTTCAACTTTCTTGTCTACATTCTTCTTGTCATAAGGATGTGCTCTATTCTTCCCTTTCTTTTGATTATTAGCTCTCATGTTCCTAAATTTTTCTCTTGCATTGTCATGTTGTTCAGAAGAAAGAGTAAGATCTATGACTTGATCAAATGTTTTGTCTTTGTATGGTAGCATTGCTCTACTCAAACCAGCATTGAGTCCCTGAATGAACCTTGAATTCTTTGATTCTTCATTCCCTATGAGCATAGTTCCATACTTAGACAATCTCTCAAATTTTTGAGTGTATTCAGTCACACTCATTGGTCCTTTCCTCAGCCTTATAAATTCCTCCAGCAGTGTTGCCTTAGCTGTTGCTAGGACAAATCTTGCCTCAAGCATCTCCTTGAATTGATCCCATGTTATCTCATTTTCTGGCCTTCCTGTGATGATCACCTCCCACCAATCTAGTGCTGCTCCTTTGAGCCTTCTTGAAGCTATCTGCCTCTTCCTTTGATCATTAATTTACATGTCTGCAAATATTCTTTCTAAAGTTCTCAACCATGTCTGCACACCCATAACTCCTTCAGTGCCTTCAAAATCCTTGCCTCCTAAGTTTGAAAATGTCTTCAGTAGCTTAGCTAATTCCTCATGAGGATTTTCTTCCCTCTGCTAGCTCCTTCCCTAAATGCTCTCACCAAATCTTACAAATTAACCATTGGTGTTGTATTAGAGGGTCCTGCTCCAGTACTTGGTGGTCTTCCTACCATGGTTCACTATTCAATTACATAGCTAGTTAGTCTTGCTTCTAATTTAATCATTTCAACAATTTATTCCTACTATGGATATTTTTTTTCAGAACTTTATTCATATAAGAAGATTGGAGGATATGTGTATGCTATGTTTTAACAACATAGCTCTGATACCAACTGAAGTGACCCACTTCTCTGATCACTTGTTTGCAGTGATTTTTTTTACAATAGATCATTTCTCTTAATTCATTCTCCCAAGATCCAGAATCTTACCAATATAAACATATCAGTGTATAACTAAATCATGTCATTTATATATGTGAAGATATATAAATGGTTCTTTGCTTATCAGAGTAATTAAATAGCAAAGAAACTCATTCACACAATGTTTCTCATATTTGAGAGACTTTTGTGTCACATAGCCATTCTTTCCTTTTTTTTAACTTAGACTTGATTTTTAAATCCTAAAATGATCACATCATTTTCTTATCTAATTTCCTAGCTTGTGCTATAACTCATATTAATTAATTTCTGGATTTACAACCTAGCTATTTGATCCATAGAATTTAGGGATTTAATACTAGATATTTTGACTGATATAGGGTGTTAGATCAATTCATACCTATATGTTTAGCCTGGGGTTCTACTTTTAAACTCAAGCAATAAGTGGTAGTGACTAAGGTGTTGTGAAGTGATGGTCATGCCTATTACAAACAGGACTACAAGTTACTTTAAACCGCCTCAGGTTGGTCATGACCAAATGCATCCAGACTTGAGTCATGTATCTAGATAGTAAGAGGTGTTAAGTATAGTTGCTATGAGACCTACAAGTATTAAAAATGCATATAGACCTAATACACAAAGCAATGCAAATTTTTACTGTAAATCAAATGCCCATATTAAGAATTATAGGCTTCATTTTTAAGCTTGACATATACTTATATCAATTACAAGTCATGATCATGCTTTTCTGGTTAGCCCAATCTAGGTTCAACTCAGTCTTTAAAAGATTTATTGCATGTTCTTTATTTATTTTCTCTTTCTAAAACTATTTCTACTTTACAATTAAAAGTTCATCAGACATTGCCAAGGAAGATATGTCCACATATCAATTTATATGGCATGATCTCCTATATCATACTTCACCAGAGATTATCCAGATCAGTTTGCTCAAAACAGAAACTCACAACCACACATATAGTACTAAAGTTTTTACATATTATTTACACAGAAAAATAAGCAAATATCAGTCCTGAGAAATTGTATAGGGCATAAGAAAGTTTGCTTAGCTTTATTTATTACAATGAAACCACTGCATTTTCTAAAAACATTTCTAAAAGCAACCAGATCTTCAAACATCCATGCAAGTAAGCTATTCATACATCTCTTCCTGCAACAACATTTTGAGCTGCCTCAATAAAATGAGACACCCCAAATATTGCAAAAGGCAACAAATAGGGTCAGAAATAAATTCTGGTATGAGTGAAATCAAATATTAAATTCTTTTGTAAATTATTTAATCTGCATAGAAATCCTATTTTAACAAGGCACTATTTCATACAAAAATCTGAGCATATGTAAGTTTATATCCCAATCATACACCCAAACATTCATCCAATCATTTCATCCAGACATCCATGCACATGCTCCTATGGATTAACTCCTAACTTCCATAGCCTGATTTCTCAATCTCACTTCTACCTTTTTATTTGTTCTGACTCCTTGCCATTGAACACCATGTGTGCATTGTAAAGGGGCTCAGTTCTGTTAACCCTTTACACAGAGGCCTACAGGACTTAAACAAGGCATGCACATACCCATCATCCACCTAATGCTGAGCAGATCAAGGCATTACTCCTAAATTATTCTTATAATTTAGAGACCATGCTTATTTATCTTCTGAGAATTTTATTATCACTTGAAATGCTTTGCATTCTTTTATTTTTCCTTTCATGAATCAAAAGTTATGAAACTCTCTCAAGGGTTTTAGTCAGACATATCAAGCTTCCATGCAAAATACTAAATCCCATTCCAGGGTTATTTTATTTTAATCATATTTTCTGAAATTTGCATACATATTTATCTATAGAAGTATTCCTATGTCTCACATAAATCTGATGAAGTTATATACCCTATTCATTTATTTTACTGAGAACACAGGACATGATTTTTCTTTGAGAAAAACCCATAAAAACATATTAACTTATAATAGGAACAACTCAGCACCTATACATGATACTGCATTGTTCATATCATTTTAATATAAACTAGGCATAAGCATAAATCTCATTATTCACACTGCCTACTTATTTTCCTTTGATACCCTGTTTCTTAGTAAAACACTCAGTTCATTTCTCACATAAAACTGGATCATGAAATCCACTTCTATGATCTGAATACATGTTTGATTACTTGTATTTTGAAGTAAAAACTGAAACAATCTTATCAAATCAAGACAGATCAAAACTTCAACCAAAAGTTCAATCAAAATACCATCCATGATCAACATGCATTTATTCAGAGAATAAAACCAAACAGAATTTATATATGAAAATAACTTGGCTGCCCTTAGCATGGGTCTTAATGCCTCAAATCCCATAAGTGATTATCACTCACCTTTCTTTGCTCCTCCCCGAGAATACTCAGGCCTGAAGACAATGTGAGTTTATTTTATTTTTAATTTTATTTCCTCTGTTTTCTCCCCAGAAACAACTGTTGCCCCTCCCTTGATTTAAATCATTTTGCTAGGGTTTTAATGGAGGAAAAACCCATTCTATCCTTACTTTACTCAGAGAATCATATGTGTATAATTATGGCTAAAGGTGCCATTTTCTCTTGATTTCTATTTCTGGTAAAACAGTTTGCTTTTCTCTTTTCTGGATACATGCTGTTTGCATGATTTTTATCTACACATTGTTTTCATATGACTCAACTTCACAATGTATTTTATTATACCTGGGTTATTTCTCATGTTTCTTTCTATAAACTTGATTTTTAACTAACATAATTTATCATTTGCTTCTTTCTTGATTTATTTCAAAAGTGCATTTATACTCATAAATATTACGTAACTGGTTTTTTTTATGCATTTTAATTATCAAAAGGAGTTATTCTATCACTTTTATATTTTTCTGACTACATATGTATGTAATATTCATGAGACATGTGAACTTAAAAATTCATTCATACTTTAGCTATTTTGCTTCTCATCATTATCTATTGAAATAATTATTCCCTTGCTTGTTTCTCTCATTCCCTTTTGATATTCATTTTCAAATTATTGTATTCTTCAATTATTTTCTATTAACTAATTTAATTTTCTTTTCATTTCAAAATTATTTTTATCTCAAAATTTTTGGGTCTTCACAGTATAACATGTTGTAGACATAAGAAGAAGGGACAAGTTGTCGAGGACTACAAGGTGAGCTTGAAGATGGACGATTTCAAAGGAAGAAGCTACCACTACCATGAGGAGGGACACTATAAGAATCGGTATCAAAAGCTAGTCGAGGAAGTATAAACTGGATAGGTTTATGCCATTGAGGCTGTACCTATCTCAAGTAGACCTCCTCCTAAGGATCAAGGAAAATCTGCAATGGAAGATAAAACTGTAATTTTTAGGAATACTATGCATACCTTATTTGACTCACGAGCAACGTATTTATTCACAGCTAGAAATGTAGTTAACTCCTTGAGTCTAAAAGCCCTAGTTGTGTCAAATCCAATTAGTGGGTCAACTCACCATTCTTTAATTTGCAAAGACCTAGTGGTGAATTTATGTAACATCAAATTTACATAACACATATATTCTTTGTTTTAAGGGGTTTGGACTTATCCTAGGGATGGATTGGTTATCTTACTATGGGGCTATCTTAGATTGTGATTGGAGGATTGATTGGTTAAAGAGTTGTAAACGAGATATATATGTTCTTTATACACCCTAAAACTCAGTTGAGTTAAGCTATTTATATTCACTGAGTGTATCATAAGATTGAGCTCTCATCTGTGCCCATAGTTCAAGAATTTCCTATTGTTTTTGAAGAAGTCTTAGTTCTCCTACCCCAAAGGGAGACAAAATTCAGAATCGATTTAGAAAAGTACGCTAGACCTTTCACTCTACCATTAAGGCACATGGCCCCCAAAGAAAGGCAAGAGTTGGATAAGCAAATTTGAAGTTATTGCAGAAGGGATTTATTCATCGAAGTCCTTCTGAATGGGGAGCACCTGTTATCTTTGCCACTAAGGCAGATGGCTCTTTAAGGCTATGCATTGACTGTAGAGAACTCAATAAGTTAAACAAGAAGAATAGACATCCCATACCTAGAATATATGACTTGTTTGATCAGTTTATTGGGGTTAAAAAATTTCCTAATTGGACTTAGCCACTGGATTCAATCAATTGAGATAACTGAGGATAGCAAGTAGAAGACCGCTTTTCTCACTCAAAACAGGCTGTATGGATAGGAAGTGATGCCTTTTGGTTTGACGAACGCCCTCACCTACTTTGTAGATTTGATGAGTAGAGTTTTTAGAGTGTAGCTGAATAAGTTCATTATAGTATTTGTGGATGACACTTTAGTGTTTTCCAAAAGTGAGGTTGAGCATGAAAATCAGGTATGGGATATACTAGGGACCTTGAGAAGGCACTAAATAAAAGGAAAATGCTCAAAATGTCATTTTAGACGGAGGTGAGATTTCTCGGTCATATTGTTTTTGAGAAAGAATTGTATGTAGATCCTACAAAGGTGGAAGCCATCCAAAAGTGGAAGATTCTGAAGAATGCCATAGAAGAGTTTTCTTAGGCAAGTAGGAAACTATATGAAATTCAACAAGGACTTTGTAAAGATAGCAGGCCCACTAACTCGCTTAACCAAGAAAAATCTAGTTTTCACATGGGATGAGAAATGCACGTAAGCATTCGAGCAGCTAAAAGAGTAATTGACTAGTGCGCCAGTACTTACCATTCCCAATAGGACGAAGCCTTTCACTATTTACACGGATGCACATGTTACGAGATTAAGAGCTAAACTTATGTAAGAAGATATGGTGATAGCCTATACAAGTAGACAGTTGATGGAACATGAGAAGAGGTACCAAACCTACTACTTGGAGTTAGCAACAGTCGTTTTTTCTTTGAAGATGTAGAGGACCTATCTTTTGGGAGAAAGGTTTGAGTTATTCACCAACCACAAATTCCTTAAATACCTATTTTTCCAAAAAGATTTGAATCATAGGTAGCAAAGGTAGAAGGAGTTTGTAGCATCATACGACTTTGAGATACAATATACCCTTCGAAAAGGGAATGTCGTCACCGATGCCCTTAGCTAGACGCATGCTACTCTAGGTACTATGAGCGGGGGCAATTGGAGTTCCTTTTGAATTTAAATTTCAAACCGCCAACGGAACCCACTCTAGACTATTTGGAAGCCGTGGAAGTTAGGCCAGCATTGATGGATTGCATTGGGCAAGATCAGAAGAAAGATGCGATGATAATAGGCATTTTGGACAAGTTAATTTAAGTAAAGGAGAGCATTTCCCCCATAGCAATATGTGACGCTCACCTCTATACTCACACTAACCAGACACTACTGGGTAATGCCGTCAATTAGTACGAAGAATAAGGTTGTTGAGGAGCGACCATCTGTGTAATTTCTTTGTGCGAGTACCGATATGTCAGATAGTATGTCATGCATTTCATTTCAAGAGGAAATCTGACATATCAAATACAAACTCAAAGCTACTACACAGTGGCTATGTGGCCTTCGAAAACAAATATAAAATAAGCATAACATAAATCAATCGCAGATATTCATATCACAAAGGCGAAAACAGATATGAATATAACACATAGAAGTGTACATCAAAGTAGTAGTCATACAAGATCCACTACATCACAAAAGAATAGGTACAAGTGCTAGACAAAAGAATATGTATACATCAAGGAGTCTCTATCTCGAATGTATAAAAACAAAAACTACTAAGCTAAAGTAGTTAGCCAAAAGTCTGAAGCTAGTCCCTGTTAAGCAGTCAAGTGGAAGCACCTGAAACACCCTGGTCTGACCCGAGTACGATTTAAGAAGAAAAATAATAAACGTATCAGTCTACCTATAATTATCAAGTAAGATGAGATAGGATAATAGATATAACAAATATATATGATAACAACAAAAATCATACAATATCTCAAATCTCCTCAAACACCAAAAAGAATGTCATATTCTTTATTTTTATTCACCAAACCACAAATATTGATAGGGCTTATCAATACAAATCACAAAAATTGGTAAAACACAAATTCTAGAAGTCAATAATTAGAAATCCAGAAAACATAAAAGAGGGGGGAGGTCTATCACAAACGGGAGCATGAAAACTCACCAAACACGTGTATCACAAACGAGATGCTATCCTATGGGTCGCTAACCCATAGAGCCGGTGCATCGACGTAGTACAATGGTACGCCTGAGGAACCTGAAACTCAAATAAGCCGGAACAATGATGTAGTACAATGGTACGCTGATGAACCGAACTCCATAAAGCCCATAGGTCGCTAGCCTATAAAAATGAGACGAAGCTCAACAGAACGGGGTACAGTCCCCCATGCGGACAAAGAGACATCGCATATCGCTAGTCTAAACCATAAAATAATTTTCATAGATCAATAAAAGTGTAAATTACACCAAGCTAGTAAATAAATGAGTTTAGCTCCATGTCCCATAATCACTGGCTTAACTTAAATATTTACGAACAAATTGTAGATTTCCACTCGAAAATTGTCATAAGATTTCAATCAAACAAGTCTAAGAATTAACCGACGAAGTAAACGCAAGCGTTTCATACCACTTGTTTTGCTAAGTCGTTTAATTGGATTTCTTGTACGAGTGAGGTAAAGATTTGTATATACGAATAGATTGGAAAACGGTTTTAAAAACGAGCTTTGTATTTAAAAGTAGTGTTGAAATTGTTTTTGTGAAGGAGTTTGTGTATTTACTACTAGTATAGAAACCTTTGTATTTTAAAGTGACAAATCATAGAACGATTGTAAAAACAATCTATCACCAAAAATTCACATTCGACGACGTGAATTAAAACCATAAAAATCGATATCGAATCCATCAAATGGATATTCCTAAAAATCCCGAAAAGAGGTCATCAAAGTCGATAATAAATGACAACAACCAATCAGATCAACAAAAATCGACCAAAATGGAAATCCACTGAAAAATAGGTAAATTGGCTGAATTAAATAGCACTAGATGTCTAGTGGTTTTCACAGACGTCTAAGCTGAGAATCTGGAAATTTTCTTCAAGATCGCCCAGACGTTTGGGAATAACCTCAGACGTCTGAGCTAGAAATCTGGAATTTTTTATTCCGTTGCCTCAGACGTCTGAGCATTTTACCAGACGTTTGAGCTGAAGCTCAGGGCATAATTTTCCTAGGCCATTGATGGCCAAATTATCTCGGAAGCGATCGAATGAGCGACAGTGGCTAGGGATTTATGCCAAGCGACAACCCAACCCTATAGGCTCTTTAATACACTCCAAACAACATGTCCAAGCATCCATAGTAGGATTTTCATAGATTTTAACTTCAAAATACCCAAAATTGGAAGATTCATCAAACCAATTCAATTCAAAGCAATTGGACATGAAATAGATATTAGGAATTCATACCTAACAATAATGAAAGCTATAGACATAGATGTGAGTTCAAGAACTCACCTTTAAATTCAAAAACAAGGAATGAGAAGCTCTAAAACAAAGCAAGATCAATCTCTCTTCAACTTCACTACAAGAACCTTCAATTTATGATTAAATGCAATGAATTTCCTAAGTTAGGTTATAGGGAAAATCAAGAATTGAAGAGGAATTGAGATGGAGAAGATGAAGAGGATGCTTACCTAAGCTTCTCCTTGATTTTGGAACTTGGATTTGAAATTTCCTAATAATCTAGGGTTTAGGAATTTTAATTTCTTATCTTTTCCGCCATTTTCCTTTTAGCTTGAGTGTTAGGAAATTATGAGTAGAATGAATGATGAGTAGAGGAGTTAGGGTATTTGGTAGAGAAGTTTGGGTTCTCTTATTGGGTTAGTGGGCTAGAACCAAACCAAAAGCCTAAATGGAAATACCAAAATCCTAATCAACTCCAAACATATCAATGTTTATACTCAAAAAAGTTGTAAACATCGTTTTGAACTCAATGGAAGTGGTCTCGAGTCCGGATTCGACTGTTTACAAAAAGTCACATTTCAGACTTTAAATTCAACAAACGATGTTATATTTAAATAAAATATTTAAAATATATAATCGTAAAATATGCGGGTTGTTACACAATAGGTAAGCAATTGATGAAAGAAGATGTTTGAGAAGAGATGAACACCATTGTGCTCCCATGGTAGATGATGTTTTAGAGGAAGTTCTGGCAGAGAGTCTCCATTTTAGGATGGCAATTCACTTCTATGGGGATAAAATGTATAATAATATAAAGCTAATTTTATAGTGGCCGGGGATGAAGAAGAGGGTGGTGGAATTTGTCTTTAGGTGTTTCACGTGCCAAAAGATAAATGCAGAACAAGAGAAGCCCAGAGGACTGTTATTTCCGCTAGAAGTACCAACTTGGAAATGGAAGCATATATCAATGGAATTTATAGATGGGTTGCCTTGAAGTTAGAGAGGCAATGAAGCTTATTGGGTAATAGTGGATAGACTCACTAAAAGTTCCCACTTTATTCCCATTGGTAGTAATAGGACTACAACATCTCTAGCTCAAATGTATATATTAAGGAAGTAGTACAACTGCACAAAGTTTCAGTTATGATTGTTAGTGATAGGACCCCTTATTCATTAGCAAATTTTAGAAGAATTTGTAGTCAGCTTTAAGAACGACGTTGAATCTTAGCATCGCTTACCACCCGCAGACCGATAGCCAGACGAAAAAGGTGAATAAGATTTGGAGGATTTGTTGAGAGCTTGCATCATGGATTTTGGAGGACATTGGAAGTAGCACTACCCTTAGTAGAGTTCGCATACAATAATTGTTACCAAGCGATGATTGACATGGCATCTTTTAAAGCATTGTACGGAAGGCCATGCAATATACCAGTTATTAGCGAGAAATCGCCGATAAAATTCTACTTGGATCGGATTTGATTCACAAGACCTTGAAAAAGATAAAGATGATTATATGGAAAATGAAGGCCACACAGGACTATCGGAAGTCCTATGATGACAAGGGATGGTAGGAATTTAAGTTTGAGGTAGGAGGCATGGTGTTCATTAAGGTTTCCCTTCTTAGAAAGGTTATAGTAGAGCCTGATCAGTTAGTAGATATTGAGATGAAGTTGCTAGCACCCCATGCATCGCACGCATAGTGGAGCACAGAACTAGAAAGCTCCACTACAAAGAAACTAGGTTGGTTCGAGTATAATGGGGAGATAATCCAACGAAAAGCACATGGGAAACCGAAGAAAAGATGAAGGCTTCTCATCCTGAGCTTTTCTCAAGTAAACTTTCTCTCTCCAAAATTTAGGTTTTTGTTGCATCTTGGTTGCTAGATTGGATGGAGGGGATGGTTGCTACACTTTTTATTGTTAATTTTGCACTCATATAGAATTTATGCATGGTTAGGATGCTTGCATACATGTCTATATGTCACGATTTTGCATTTACACTAGGAAGCTCACCTATGATATGTTTCGTACATAATCACATTGCACTTTTGGCTAAGTAGATGGTTGTGTAGATAACTTAGTTGTATAACATGGTTGTAAAGTGCACGTTATACTATCTGCTCCTTAGGGATTTTAGGGGACGAAATCCTTTTTAAAGAGGGAGAATGTAACACCCCATAAAAATTAAAATAATAATAATTAATGATTAGGTTAAAAACAGATATTTTATAAATGTTAGAATTTGACCATGAAAGTTACACTATTGCATTTGTGGTGATGTTCGAATTAACTTTCATATAAACAGTTTGTAATCGGAGCTTAAACGGAAAATTTATCGACGTTTGAATTTTTCAAATTTAAAGTAATTTGAAATGAATTTAAATTTAAAATTTTAATTAATGTTAATGTTTGTAATTTAAAACACCAGTAAATATTTTTACATTGATGAGTATCTTAGGGTTTAAGGAAATGTTAAAATAAATGTTAACGTTAATTATAAAAATAGGAAACAAATCAAAATAAATGGCAACAATAAATTACGTTCCAAATAAGGAGACCGGTCGATCCCCTCACCCTTACCTGTGCTTAAGGGTGAGCGGTCGACCGCTGCTTTGAGTGGCGGCTAGGATTTTGTTAGGTGTAATTGGTCAGGATTTTACTATTTTAAATTGACTTAAATCCTATGGTTAGGATGTCTTCCAACCACTATAAATAGGAGGCTAGCACCCTCACTTTTATTCACAAAAATATTCAAAACGCCAGCGAAGCTTTGTCTGTCTTTCCCTCGAGTAGATTCAAGAGTTCAAGTCCAAAGGATAAAGGTAATAGGTTTATATAAATGTACATTTTTCTACTTTTATTCTTCCCTAATCTCTGAATTCTGAATCTAATATAAAATTTAATTATTGTACATTTCAAAGTGAAGAAACCAAAAGGAGAAACTAGGAAAAGGCGTAATCAAATCCAAAAGGAAATGGAAACCATCTATGAGTGGAAATCTTAGTTTTTCATATTTTAGTATTTGTATAATAGAAGTTTGGATTTGTTTTATGCCTTAGGGAATTTTGTTCAAGAAAACCCTAAAACAAAAACCCTAAATTCCCCCAAATGAAATTTCAATTCTTAGGTTAATTGAAATCCCAATTGTTTTATATTAAAATAGTAGAATTTTTTTGTTGCAATTTGAATATTTTATATTCTATTCCACTTCAAACTCTCCTCTTTTGTTGTGACAAAGGGGTCTAAAATGAAATAAGTTAGGAAATGGTATGTAAAGTTCCTATTCATAGTTTGCACAGCCTATTTTCGTAATTTAAATATGAATCCCTTTTTTAGTTCAAGTTCGTATGTGTAAAAGTTGAATAGAATATAAAGGGTCTAAATTGTAAGTTTTATTCCTTGAAAGAGAGGCGTTGATTCTACTATATTAATATATAAACTAACTTGGGTATTCGATTCTATTTTATTAATGCAAGTCTATTGTTTGGCTAAGGATATTAGCGAATTTTGTAAGTTATTGTATGGAATCGGACTTGTATGAATTGAAAGTTTTGACATTTAAAATGATTAGTATAGGACGCGAAAATCTTCATATGCTTAGGAGTTTTGTTAGCCTAAATTACATACATATAAATATATTAGTGTATAAATATATTATTAACCTATAATTAATAGCATATTAATCATATTATATATAATAAATATGTTAGTAATCGCTTGCATCAAAAATTAGTGCAAACGCCCAATAAAGATTTTGTAGAGAAATAAATGAAGAAAATCAAATGAAAATAGAAGAAACAAGCAATTAAATAACAGAAAAAAGCAATGACAAGAACACAATGATTTATAATGGTTCGGCATTGAAAGCCTACGCCCATTTTGGAGAAATAACTTCATTTGTCACTTGAATTGCTGAGTAAAGAGGGATGGATCAAGTATGATTACTATTTACAATAGAGTACAAAGGAAACATCAGCGTAAAGATCCCCCGATATGAACAATCAAGTCTGTATTTATAGGGGAAGACGGCGAAATATTTTCCTGAAATTTCGACATCGGGGTCTCTAGATCAACTAGAAGTCACAGTATCGATTGTGGGTCCCACATTACCTGTAATAATGATCGGCACCGATCGTTTTGTGAGCTCCTTTTGGCATGCGATCGATATGGTGGGCACCACTCTTCAATATATTGATGTTCCCAACGTATCGTGTGTAGTTGACTTGTAGATTTTGAGATATCGATCATTTTCCGCTGAGTTAAATTGTAATTACGATATGATCCATAATTGGTGAATATGGATCGTACTCGATCCATTTTCAGTAAATGCTATATTTTCATATTTTATCATTCTATTGAGTCCGTCTTCTACGTTCACTTCACCACTGCTTCATACTATCATCTATGCCTAATCTCTGGGCTTCATGATTGTTAATATGAGTTGTCATCCAATGGCAGTCGAGTCTAACTTGTCTAATCAATTTGAATATAGCCGGTCAAAAGGCTGGATAACACTTGCCCCACAAAGTACGTCCTATTTCAACATGACTTGCTTTGAGTCGATGCAAGTTAGAGTCATTGAAAAGGAATCCATCCAGTTTTCTGAATAATAGTCATCCCTTCGATGAATTGCTTTCCTTGAACAGTTACATCTTTTTCCGTTTGACATGACGATTGATTGATTTCCTATAGTCTAAATTCTGGGTCACATCTTGATAGTGATCATTTAAGTCTTCATTTTAGTGAATTCGTAGGCCCTGGTTGTCTAGTTTAAAATTTCCTTTGATTAATATAGGTGAGAATTCAATTTCTGTTGATTTCAAGAAATCGAAACTTTGAGGACGTACACTAACACGTATACGTATTCATCCCCGACTCCCAATCATGATTGCACGTTTATGGTTCATTGTCAATTTTCCGCATATGTTTCACCTCTTTTTTATTTCTTTCTTTTTAGATGGATCGTCATGAATCCATCAAGTAAATGAATCATACTTGATTCATTTTTAATATGGATCAGGTAAAATTCGTTTGAGATTGGATGATGTCGAATCGTTCTCCCCTTTATTTTATTTTAAAATATGGATCTATCCAAATCCATTGGACATGGATCATATATAACCCATATTTATGTTGAAAAATCCAATTGCATCGCGATCTAAGGAGAAGGATTGGTATACATCCATCACAGAAAAATCACACCTGATCATTTTTTGGTTTGGCCATTTAATTGAATTAATGGCTTTGTTGGTTCGGTCCACTCTATCATATATATACTTGGACACTTAGATTATTTTCCCACTTTATTTCATTAGCAAGGGTACACTAACTGAACCAAAAAGAAAGTAAATTCCATCTTCTTTCTCCCCTTTGCTTCCAATTCAAGTTCTCGGATCCAAAATCATTTCCCAAACGTCATCCATCTCCTAACCGAACAACTCCTTCACTATATCCACTATCACTACCTCCATCTCCTTAGATCTTGCTTCATAATCCAATCCAAGTCGCTTCCACTTCTTAATTTCTGACATATGTGGGTTGAACTGCTCTTACTTGTTATAATTTAGTGACGTGGTGATGGATCTCATTCTAGTTTGCACGATTCTGGCCATGGCGGTTTGATCGGTCAAAACAGAGGGGGAGATGGTGATGTGGTTGGTGGTGAAGTTGGAGGACATGGCTATAGTCGTAACTATCAGGTCGAATTGTTTATATTAATGTGATGGTTGTGGTATAATGGACCATCTTGGGCATTAAGCAGGTTGAGGAGGTAGATGGCTTCTTGACCGATCGTTTTTTGGTAGGGTTTTGGCAGATCATTTTTTGGATCGATGGTTGGAGATTTGAATTGAAGTGAAGTGTGGAACCGGAGCCGAAGGTTGGATCAATCGCAACGATCAATACGGATAAAGATTGGTTGGAGTTGCTAGAATGATCGGTTGTGAAATGATCGTGTAGAAACGATCGATTGTGCGCATAGGGATAGATCGGTCGTAACATTATTTTGGATCGGTTATTGGTTTAACTTTGATGAACATGCTTAAAATCCTCAAATCTTAATTAGAACTTTGTGATGAGCTATGGTCTTGAACACTTGAATGGTCATACATGACTTGCGTATGAAATGGACTGCATATTAAACGTATATGACAATCGAACTATGGAACGAACTTGACTAATTTCCTGCATATTTATTTTTGTTGCCTATGCCTTTGACAAATTTTTGAAGCTCATCCACTTCTAAACGCACAATTCAAACTTCGACTTGCCTACAACTGATCCCGATGCTTAGACTGAATCCTTAGCCAGTGACAAAGAGAATTGGTTGAGACGGTCAACAATGACAGTCACTCCGATAGAACCCCGAAGTCTTGTCACAGTTGTAGTTTTTAGTTCTGAACTATTTTTCACTGCATTGCACGACACTGCACCACTCTGCACTCACACACACTTTGCAAGGGGGAAATGGGTTATTTTTTCTAATGACGATTATCTACTGAGTTTAGTAGTCATGGGTTCCAGACTCTCAAGGCGTTTAGCTACCATGTCTTTTGGACAGCCTTTACAGCACAACAATACAAGTGCCGAATCGAGCTCCACATCCGCTTCCAATAGACTCTCCCATGGACATCAAGCTGAATAACCAGAAAGTTCATGTCCATCACTCGACCTTTTTTCTGTCATTCCTGTCCTTCCGTAGAAGTAATAGACTCCGCTCCTCACACTCTAGAAGACGCGATATTTTTGCAAGATCTAGAGGATTCTATGGCTTCAAAAATTAATGAAGCCTCTCTTCGCAGAATTTGTGCCAGACATGGGATTCCATTCGACGATGTGCGGGCTCCAACTCGAAATGACAAAGCTCATATGCCTTCTAAGGGGTTCACAACATGCAACAAGTTCATGTGTTGGGTAGGATGCATCCCAACATTCAATTCATTTATCCGAGAGGTGCTACATTATATGAGGTTAGCACCGACACAACTGCATCCAAATGGCTATGCCTTGCTTAAATATACCTACATGGCATTCACGGAGTTTTTATTTCGTCCTCTAACCCTGAAGTCATTCAGTTTCTTTTCACCTTCAAGCGACGAAAAGGAAGCCTTTCGTTCACATTTCTCGAGTTGGCCAAGAAGTGCCAGATCTTGACTAGTACTTGGAACAAGTTGAGCGCTTTCAAAAGCGAATGGTTTTATATTCATTACCCGCCCGACTTTGCTAGACGCTGGTTAGAATGAGGTAAGTATTACTCCTTGATTAATTTCTTGAGTGCTTGTATCCAGGTCGTATCCTGAATTAAGCATTGGTTTGTGCAGGTTCTTATCTACGACCCGATGGAAAACAATACATAGACGCGGACTTGGTGCTCAAAAGGGTTCCATCAGAAGATAGAGACATTGAGAATCTCCTTACTGATGAATGCCTCATTACCTACTGCCTGATGGAAGAGGGTTGTAGCATAGGGCTACCGGTCACTGCTGGAGTTATAGTGACCGAGCAGCGGGATGCGAATGATGATGAAGGCTATCAAGCTGATCCTGTCGTGCACCCAGTTGAGGGGGCTCAGGAAGCTATCGATAAAGATGCATCAGGAGATGAGAATGACGAACTCAGTAGAGATGATGCGGCTTCTAGTTTTGGGGCTGTGGTCGGATCCTCGCAAACCTCACAGCCCCCCGCTCTCCAAAAAGGAAAAAAGAAGAAACTCGTTTGTAGGTTCCCTAAGAGTTACATCTTTAAACAACCCATGCTATCGATCCACCCTTAGGTTATTCCGGATCAGTCTGCTTCTCAACCTTCAGAGCACTTAGACAAAACATTTGAGGCTTTATCTGATCATTCGATACCAGATGACATTGATGCCTTTCATTTTACTGACATGAGCGTCGGCGGATCAGAATCTCCTTCCAAAGCTGGGGCTAGAATCCCTTCTACCACTAGTGGAGAGGTTACTCTTGCCAGTAAAGCTTTAATAACTAGACCGTTGGGGGGACACAAGGACACACACATTTGCATGCACTTCACAGTGTTGCATTGCACTTATCTCGTGTCCTTCAATACCTAGAGTTGATTCATTCTTTGTTTTCTTTGCAGAAATAATGGTGAGGAAGAAGCACATGTTTCAGTCTTTGCAGGAAATACCATGCCAGAATCATGGTTCTCGTTCGGGCTTATATTGTCGAGGCATTGGTCGTGAAAACGACCCTAGCTATCGCTCCAACCGAGATCGGGATTACTAGAATAGAGGTGACAGAGACAGGTCTTCCCATGATAAACATCGTTCCAGATTTAGATCTTCCCTTTCAAAAGTTCTAAATGGCAACATGATCGCAGCGACGACGTTCCTCTTATTAACACCTCTCATGGTCCCCCTCCCACTTCAATTTCTTCACATCAGTGATCCATCGATCATCGACGTCATAGTGAGCATGATGTTCACCAACAAAGGCAGAGCAAAGAAAGCACCGACACCTAAGTTGTCATTGAAGCTCAACAAGTCGATGCCGCTGCTAGTATGGCCCAACTTAAGTCAGATTTTCCAAATGTATGTCTCGATGGATTTTTCTTTGTACCTACTCTTATGAAAGTTCCTGAAAAAGTCCAGTAAATGACTATGGCTTGTGTGAATGATATCAACAAGTAGTATAATGAGTGTATGAGAGCGGTAGAGAGAATTTCTAAAGTATCTTGGGAGAGAGTGGCGGAGATTGAGAAATTAAAACGCCAAGAGGCCTAGGATAGACGGATCATCAAAACTCTAACCAATGAGTTTGAATCTTTAATGAACTCATTGGAAGAATCCTAGAAAAAAGCATAAGCGACCATCAGGGCACTTGAGGATGAAAAAGCTAGACATTTGCCGAGGTTAAAGCACTTCATCATCAGAACCATAAACTGGTGTTAGAAAGGGATGCGGCCTAGAGAAGGGTAGCTGAATATAAAAATAAGTTCGAATGTGAATCCAAGGATAAAGAGGAAGCATTGAAAATCGACTAGGATGCCTGTGAAGAATTGGTTATCGTCAAGCTTGAAAGAGAAGCGGTTATTGAAAAGGCCAGCCCTCGTTAAATGAGAAGTGGAGGACACAAAAGAAAACGCCAGGGAGGTAGTTATGAAAGAATTAGATCCACTGCTTATTCTTTACAATGCCAATGTCCTAAAGCATAGAAACTTGGAGTGGCTCCGAGGTCACTACCCTTACCATCTTTTACGTGCTTGGGAGCATCTTGTTCAGGTGGAGAAAAAGGCTCTTGGCACCGAAAAAATCAATCCAATGAGGCTGGAATGCGAAATTGTATTGGGTGACAAACCCAAGATTCTATATGAAATCCAGCTTATACTTCAAAAAGAGCATGCCACAAGCTCTCAACATGAAGCTGGTGAAGGTTCTGGGTCTGTGTCACACAATGTCGCAGATGAACAAAATCCAGTAACCTAAGTTATTCCCAGCACCACTATGGATTCTTCTATCGAACCTGGTTACAATTTGGAGAAGCTACATATTGCTACATCAAGCGAGCTCTCCCCTACTATAAAAGGTGGTTTCGGTGGCACTCCAGCTCACGTGGGGGACCAATCTAGAGAAGGTATTTCATTAAACTCATTTATCCTTCAGAAAGCTGGAGTGTCCACGGTCGGTATATTTAATCTCTTTAGTTATGTTTCCTCAGCTTTAGACCTACCGGCTGCAATCCCACCTCTTCCTCAAGAATCTCAACCAGGACCTCAGGTGCCTGCGATGGAGTCCGTTACTGTCACGGCTGCAGCAACAACTTGAGATGTCCTGAATGAGGAAGATTTTATGATCGACGAGCACTTGGTGCACGCTTTGTTGAGGGAAGAAAGCGATCCGTGTTAAGAGATTTCTATCGATGATGACGTTGTGATTATTGGAGCTTCCCAATCCTTGTCAGGCCCCTCTATGCAAGAAATGGCACAGAATCTTGGGGTGAACATTGCCCTTAAGACGAAAGTCAACAAGGAGAAAATGGAGATCGTTCCCCCTCCCATCCCCATCATTTTTCCTAGAGATACTATGGATGCTTCCCCTTCTTCAGCCAGAAGCTGCTCAAGGTGCACCTACTGGGTCAACCCAGACTACTCTGGTGAAAGGTCAAGGAAGCGGGAAGAGAGGAGAGAAGATGAGTGGGGAAAGTTTGAGTGAAATCTCCCTCGATTCCAATAAGAAGAAGATGAAGTCCAAGAGGAAGTGATTCTTTGCATGCACTCATGCTCCCTAGCCTTTTGGGTTTTGTTGGCCGAATTTGTACAGGATGGGCCCTCGTTTTTTGATTCTTTTGCTATAAATACTTCTAATTGACTTTACAAGTTATGTAAATAAAGTTCTTTTACTTTTGCCGAAATATTTTGTGTTGTTAAGCTATTACATTTTCCATTCAATGTACTTGTAAATCGTCGCTCATTGATTTGGATGATAATCTGCCAATTTATCCCAAGGCCTCCATATGGTCGTGGACTTAAGTCGTACTAGACACTGGGCTCAAGCCCTAGTGTTACGCTATCGGATTCAACGATTTAAGTGATTATCCTCTTGCTTCCAGTTCTCAGGTTGAAGGAGTTAGATAGTGGATGGTCAAATTCCATCTTTAGCGAATTGATACTCCTCCTGTCTATTTCAGGTCGGAGTTAACGAAATAGTGAGTGTTTGAAAAATACTCATCTATTTGTTTATACTCATATCCGCACTCCGGGGATAAGATTTCATTGGCGGATGGTCGGATCACACCTAATTTGTGTTTATACTCCAGTCCACGCTCTGTAGACTTAGAGTTATCTCGAAAAATAGTCAAACTATATTTTCCTCAATTGATTGACTTGCCCCTAAGCCCAGGGTTTAACTTGGAGAGTGATCGATCGTGTTACGATTGTTTTTAGATTCACGTTTGTCCCATTACTTGGTGGGATTAATTTATTTCTCGGATGGTCAAGTCACATCCATTTCTCATTGGTACTCCGCCCAATCGGGTTGTGAGCAAGAATCATTGAATAAACGATCAGACTATGTTCACTTTGTTTAGTCCAATCTTGGGCTTGTGTAATCGGTTGGCTCCAAACTCTGGGAATCTGCTCGAACATGTCCGTATTAGTTAGTCGGGTATCATAACTAATATGTAATTCTACAACAATCACAGATATGAAAGAAATTTCAAATTTTATTTGCCAAATGGAAAGAAATGACATAATTTGTCTTATTACATTTCTGGAAAATCAAATGCTAAAGAAAATTCAGAAATTAAACACAACCGAATAAAGAAAAGAATAAACTAAGTGAAATAGCATTGTAAATGCTCGCTATTTCATGCCCTTGGGAGTGTGATGCCATCAACAGTTGCTAGCTTGAAAGTTCCTTTTCCAAGTCTCTGTTCAATGACGTACGGTGCCTCCTTAGTAGGATTCATGTGCGACGGGACATGAAAAACCCGTTTCAAGATGAGATCACCGATTTCGAAGGTCCAAGTTCAGACTTTAGTGTTGTAGTATCGGGCAACCTAATATCGATGAGCAGCTGCCCTCAAATCAGCCTCTTCGCGCTTCTTATCTACCAAGTCTAGAGATTCTAAGAGGAGATCTCTATTTTCTCTGGGGTCATAGTAGGTCACTCGATGAGAAGGGACTTCAAGTTCAACAGGAATGATGGCTTCAAGTCCGTAAGCAAGGGCGAATGGAGTATGGCCAGTCGCAGACTTTTGGGTGGTTTTGTAAGCCCACAATGTTGTTGGGGGTTCATCCACCCACTTGCCGCTAGCCGTTTCCAAATGTTTCTTCAGAACGGACTTTATGATTTTGTTTACAACTTCAACTTGTCCTTTTGCTTGAGTATGAGCAACTGCCGCAAATCTCTTTTCGAAATGATATCGATGGCAGAAGTCTTTAAATTTAGCGCTGTCAAATTGGGTTCCATTATCAGTTACAATGGTTCGTGGAAGGCCAAATTGACAGATGATGTTCCAGACAAGAAGTTGATTACTTTCTTCGTTGTAAAGGTTCTGCTTCAGCCCATTTTGTCAAGTAATCAACTGCTACAACGGCGTACTTCGCACCACCTTTAGGGATTGGTAAGGAACCAATAATGTCTATGCCCCATGTGGCAAACGGCCATGGACTGGCCATTGTGCAATTTTTGTTGGCGGAGCTCTTGAAACTTTTGCATACATCAGGCATTTGCCGCATCGCTTTGCGTAATCAGCGACATCTTGGTTGACAGTTTTTAAGTAATACCCATAACGGAGTATTTTCTTTGCTAGGGTTTGCCCCCTAGTGTGATTACCACATTCACCTTCATAAAGTTCCATTAGGACTTGTTTTATTTTATCATGAGCGATACACTGGAGTAGGGGAATGGAAAAACCCTTTCTATACATGGCTCCTTCTTATATGATATATCGTAAAGCTTTGTAGAGGATTTGTATAGTTTTTACATATTTATTTATTTTAGAAGTATATAAAATGGCTTTTCTTATTTATAAAATACTTATCTAAAAACTACTTAAGATAATGACATATGTCTCTTAAGTAGTTTTTAGATAAGTATTTTATAAATAAGAAAAGCCATTTTATATACTTCTAAAATAAATAAATATGTAAAAACTACTTATAATTTAAAATGAATTAAATTAATTATTTCATCTTTAATTAATTTAAAGTAAATTAAATTAATTACTACAAATTTAATTTTAGTTTAAACTTTTTTAAAACATACAGGTTTTAAACATGTCAACACCAACATACTCGAGACCCCTTATTACTTCGAGTCGTACCCTTAAATCCTTGTTATCAAACCTTCATTTGAGAAGGACTTCTTATAGCAAATAATCTTTAATCGAAGTCATCCATGACTCCTTCTCGGGCTCCGTCTCTAGTACCCAGTCGATTTCCATTTGGTTTATGCTCAGAGCGTCTAGCACTTCGACTGGAACCAAACCCATTTTTATGCATCCCCGGTGCTAGCAATCATTGCCAATAAGTCAGCATCTTTGTTTTGATCCCAAGGAATGTGCATGATGTCATAATACTCAAAGTCAGTCAACAGCTCTTGAACTCGGGTAATGTACAGAGTGAGTCATTGTCCTTCGGCCTGGTAATCTTCCCTGACTTGGTATATCATCAATTGGGAATCGTAGAAGATTAAAAGAGATTTTATTCCCAGTTCTCTGGCAAGTTTAAGTCCAGCAATTAGAGCTTCATACTCAGCTTTGTTGTTTGTTGTAGGGAAGTCAATCTTCAAAGCGTAGCAAGTTGATCAATCTTCTGGAGTTAGTAGCATGACTTCGGCTCTAGAATGAAAATCATTGGATGCTCCATCCGTATGCATTTTCCACCGAATGGTAGAGGCTGCACCGCTCTTTGGGAGATCATCCTGTGTAGTGAATTCTACTATAATGTTCGCCAATGTCTATCCCTGGATGGCTCTTTAAGGGAGATAAGTGATATCGAATTGGCTTAGTTTGATGTTCCACTTCAGTAACCTTCCAGATGTCTCAGGTCGCTGTAAGACCTATCGCAATGGCAGATCAGTGTAAATATTGATTGGATGAGCCTGAAAATAGAGGCGGAGCTTTCGTGAAGCAATCAACAAGTAGTACGCCAATTTCTCTATCTTCAAATAGTTCCTTTTAGCTCCTGTTAATCGCTTGCTAACATAATAGACTAGTCTCTGGATTCAATTCTCCTTGCAAAGTAGTGTAGCACTTATAATGTGTGTAGACATGGCCTAGTAGATATACAAGTCTTTATGATCAACCGGCTTTGATAAGATGGAAGGTCTCTTTAAGTGGTTCACCAAAGCTTGGAATGCATCTTCACACTCCTATGTCCATTCAAAGTTCCTCTTCCCTCTTCTTATCAGGTCAAAGAAAGGAATACATTTATCAATGGCTTTGAAAATAAGCCGGCTTAGGGCGGCAACCTTCCCATTTAGGCTCTGCACTTGTTTGATAGTCTTTGGCACTTGGATGTTGCAAATTGCTCGAATCTTCTCGGGATTAGCTTCGATTCCGCAAGCATTGACAATGAAACCCAGGAATTTTCTTGATGCGATGAAAAAGGAACATTTTAGAGGATTGATGTTCAGTTTGTAATATTGTAGGATATCGAACATCTCTGCTAAGTTTCTAATGTGGTCGATAGATCATCGTGACTTCACGAGCATATCATCCACATATACCTCCATCGTTTTCCAATCTGATCTTTAAACATTCAGTTGACCTTGCGTTGATAAGTTGCTATAGTGTTCTTCAATTCAAATCGCATTACCACATAGTAATACAACCCCACGTCGGTAATAAAGCTGGTGTGCTCTTGGTCGGGGATGTGCATTGGGATTTGATTATATCCGAAGTACGCATCCATGAAAGATAACAACTTGTGTCCGACGGTTGAGCCTACCAGCTGGTCGATCCTTGGAAGGTGAAAACTATCTTTCGGACACGCCTTATTTAAGTCCGAATAGCCAACGCACATTCGCCACTTTCCATTCGCCTTTCTCACAAGTACATGATTGGATACCCATTTAGGGTAGAGGGCGTCAACAATAAACCCGTTGCTTTTGAGTTAATCCACCTCCTTTTTAAGGGCGCTAGATCTCTTTGGATCCATAAAACGCCTTTTTTGTTTCACCGGGACATGCCTCGGGTCGATATTTAATGCGTGAATCGCAATGGCAGGCGAGATCCCACACATTTCAGAGTGGGTCCATGCGAACACATCGAGCTTCACTAAGAGAAAACCATCAGGTTCTTTCATCATCTGGGGGCTGAGCTGTGATCCGATCTTTAGGACCTGCGATAAGTCATCGTGGCTTACTGTGATGTCAAACGTTAGCTCATCCGATGCAGCCATGGTTTCTTTGGGATCCTCCTCATCATCCCTTGGATCTTGTCTTTATATGGCGCCCGAGCCAAGACCCAGGCGCTGGTTGTCAATCTTTGGTGGCTTGGATGCGTAGAGACTTGTCCACACCCTTACCTTTCTCCTTCCTCTAAGCTTCCCTCAACTCAACCGCATAGCAAGCACATTCGGTCGCCTGATCTCCATGCACAACTCCCATGCCATTATCAGTTGGGAATTTTAAGGTAAGACACCAAGGGGCGATGGCTGTCCAGAATTCAACAAGGGTCGGTCGACCTAGAAAAACATTATATGGAGAGTCCACATCTAGCACTACAAATGGCAACATCCGCACTCTCATGCGATCGCCTTCTACCAACCCCATGGGCAATTCAACATAACCGACTACTTTGGTCGCAGCACCATTAAAGCCATGGATGTGGGCTTTAGATGGTTTCAAGTCCTTGGCTTCCATCCTCATCTGATCGTAAGCCTTTTTGAAAATAATATTCACGGAACTAGCACAGTCAATCAAGATCTTCCTCACTATGGCTGGGCCGATCATGGCCGAAAGGACCATTGGGTTGATCATCGATGCCTCCACCTTATATACATCTTTGTTTCTGAATACACTGTCGTTTGCCATTGTACACTGCTGTTTGGCTAGAGCCCCATCTTATATATTTGAACAACACTCAAAATTCATATGTTTGATCGCGCTAGCATAGTGGTCCATCTCGTGCCATCTCTTATCAGCTGGATGTGGTCCTCCAGCTATTGTATTGATAACTAATCTTCCACCAGTCTATGCAGGCTCCTCAGCCCTGTGCGGTGCTTGGCCTCGGTTGGGGTTGGATGTCCCCTACCCACCATCCTGTGGGGCTTTAGCAAATTGCTGTAGTTTTCTTTCCCACTACAGTTTCTCGATAACATCCTGGAGATGCCTACACTCATTTGTGTTGTGACCATAGCATTCATGGAACCGACAATATTTTCTAATCTGCTTTTGTTTCTCCATTGATTTCTGTAGAGGTGGCTTCCTATACTGCATGGTATTGCATGTAGACAAGTAGACCTTCTCTAGAGATGTATTCAATGGTATATGGGTATGATACATTGCAATCCTTGACTTTCCTCTTCCAGAATCCCTCTTTCGTTCATAGTTCCTTTTACCGCCTTTCTTTTCCTGGTTCGATTTATTTTGGGAATTTACTTGAACTTTTTCGGAACTCTCCCCGAACTGTTTCATTGCAATGTTACTCTAATACTCCCTCTCTACTCGGTCCCACAACATTCTTCTTCCCAAAGCATCTAGCTTCCTCTTTCCTCAAACACTGAGCTGTTTTTGCATAGAAATGATCCAACGTTGCGGGTGGTTTGCCCGCTAACCAATCGCCAAAGTCAGATTCTGGATCAATCCCTCTTGTTACCCCCATCAATATTGAATGGTTATTTGAATTACTGACTTCTGTGACAGCTATATGAAATCTTTGCAAATAGTCTTTCAGCGATTCTTCTAGAGCCTGGATCATGCTTGATAGGGACAGTACATCTTTGGGGCGAGTTGCATGATACGGAACTGCTCAACAAATTTTATTGCTAAATCATCAAATCTAAAGATTGACCTTGAGGGCAATCTCGTGAACCACATCGTTACTGTGCCAGAAAGAGCGTTGGGAAAACATCTGCCTTTCGTGGCATCATCCACTCGTGCAGAGTCCATTAGTCATTCATATCTCATGATGTGCTTCCTGAGGTCGGTTTTTCCCTCGTAGGCAAGCATCGATGGCATGCTAAATCTCCTCAGATATTCCGCATGTAAAATATTGTTTATGAACGGGGTATGGTTTCTTGAGATCCCTCAATCATCAATTTTCAAGCCTTGGCTCTCCCTTACCAACTGCTTGATAATAGCCATCAAGTATGGCATTTGGATAGTTGGAGCCAAGCGGTGGTCATGCTCCACCTCACGTGAATTGTCCGGTCGATGTCTATGGGCCGTTCCACACCTCCTTGGCTCAATATCCACTTAATGTGTTTTCACATCCTTGTTATTCCAGAAAGGTAACTGATATGTAACTTGAACTCCAGCATCTAAATCAACCGCAATGGTTCCAGTTCGAGTTCCATTAAAAAAGTTAAGGCTCCTCCCTTGGAGAAGTGATTGACCTGATCCCTATAGATCGATCGGGTCCGATCGATCCTGGCAGCCAGGGATTAGTTGTGTGTTGATGTCCTGATGCTTCTGCATGATATCCACCGGTTCTGCGATGTCTTCTCCTATGATGGTCATTTGAGGAAGTTGAACTTTCCGATGCAGAATAGGGAGTTGGCTCCCTCTTAGTTTTCCCACTTTATTGACCCCTGAGTTGATTCATTAGATCGATATTGGCTTGAATCTGCTGGTTCAACTGTCAATGGCTATCTATGAGCTCTCTCATCAAGTTATGGAAATCAGCTTTTGTGATGGAATCAGTTGGATTCTAGACATCAACTGGATTAGTAGCATTAACATCTACAGGTAGATTGCTCTAGCCTCCTTGTTGGATGTTGTGCATTTTGAGCGGTAGATCTGGTGTTCCTAACCATTATTGATAGTTTTTCTTATAGATTTCATCTTCAAACCTGAGTTGAAATGGAAGCTGTCGGTAGAAAGCTGGATCTATCTCGCGAATATGGGAATCCACAAGTAGATGATGAGATCCGGTCGAGCTGAGAATTTCTCCTTTCAATGAAAGCACCAAAATGTTTGCACCAAAAATTAGCACAAACTTGTGTAGTTAAGCGCTCGGCAGATTCAATGCGGCGGAGGTGTAAAAAGTCATAGCGGGGATACAACGAGAATATAGCAGGATATAGCGGATGACTATAAAATAACGTATAAAACTCATACTTAATGTTTTTACAAATATATAAATGGTAATTAAATGAAAAATTAACATTCAATTGAATTATAATTAATGCATAAATAATTATAAATAAGAACATGTGCGAATATACTATAAATGAAAGTAAAACTGTTATATAACATAATTGAATTTAGTAGAATATTAGAGTATTTTCATTTCTAAAAATATATTAAAATTTCAATTAAATAAATTAATTTCATAATTTTTATAGTGTATAAATGTCGTTTTTCAATTCATTTCTTTTAAAGAAGATATAGCGGAAATAACGGAATATAGCGGGAATAACGGGATATAGTGGAAATAGCGGGGCTTAAAGCGGAAATGCTATATTTGGGGCTATATGGAAAAATCGTAGTGGTAGAAATCCGCTATGAGATATAGCAGGGTTATAGCGAGGTAATAGCAGGGCATTAACTACATATGCACAAACACCCGATAGAGATTTTGTAGAGAAATAAATGAAGAAAATCAAATGAAAACAGTGAAAACAAGAAATTAAATAACAGAAAATAAGAAATCACAAGAATACAATTTATAGTGGCTCGACGTTAAAAGCCTACGTCCACTTTGAAGAAATAACTTTATTGATCACTTGAATTGCTGAGTATAGAGGGATGGATTAGGTATGATCCGTAGTTGCAATGGAGTACAAAGGAAACAGCAGCATTGATGCCGCGCAGAATGTTAAAGGCATAGGTCGTTCAAGACCTAAGGAGTTTGTAGGTCGTTCACGACCTAACAAGGTAGAAGTAATGAACGAGTCACAACCTAACGAGCTCCGATCTGATGAAATACGACCTAGTGAAGAAGTCTTAGGTCGCTCACGATCTAACAAGGGGAAGCCTAAAGCATCCAAGCGACCTATCAAGTTAACTCGTGTACAACCTAAGGAGTTAAAGGATAGCTCGCTGAAACAACCTAATTTGTTTTTAGGTCGCATACGACCTAACAAACCAAAACTGGAAAATAAGTTGTTAAAAGTTGAAGTCTTAGGTCGCTCACGACCTAATGGGTTCTTAGGTCGCTCACGACCTATGGAAGGTTGGCTACGAGCTAACGGAATCAACCCTCAGGAATGCAAACGACCTAACGAATCCCTTAAGTCGATCCAACGACTTAGTAAAGGCGTACGATCTAACAAAGGATGCGCGCGGAGTTGTTCAGAGGAAGGAGATTTAGGTCGCTCATGACCTAAGTTAAGTCGTTCTACGACCTACGACCTAGTTAGGTCGCGTGAAGATGTTATGTCCTTAGGTCGCGAGGGTGAGTTACAACCTGCTTTGTGTTGCGAAGATATAAGTCGACCTATGTTAGGTCGCTGGAAGATGAGACGTGTGAAGTTAGGTCGCGAGAATGACCTACGACCTAAGATAGGTCGCGAGAAACTTTAAGTCGCGAAGACTTTCTGAAGCCGCTTCTGTTAGGTCGCTAATGAAGGGATGCCGTTCATTCTTAGGTCGCGGAGCTCTAGATGCCGTTGTTTGTTGAGTCGTAAGGTGTATGGGTCTTATGTCGTGAATAGTTAGGTCGTCTACGACCTAAGTGATGTAATCTGTTTGTATTTTCTGTTTGTTAACTCGTAGTTCTTACTTGTTTGTAAGTCGTAAGTCGTCTGAAATTTTAGGTCGTGACTGTTAGGTCGGCGATGACTTAGGAGTTGTAATTTTTGTCTGTTTTGCGTGTTGTAGCCTATAAATAGGCAAGTTGTTTCATTTGTAAAGGTTGTTGATTTTTGAATAAAATTCTCTTTTGTTAGCTTTGTGCTTTCATTCAAATTGGTAGTTGAGTATAATCTCCTATCTCCTCTTTCGGTTAATCGAGTGCGCTCGATTCAACGATTGTAGAAGCCGATTCGCGGAATCAAGTGCGCTTGATCAACGCTTGAAGAATTGAAGATCTTTGAACCCGGTATCGTGCGCGATCAACGAGTTCGGGATAGCTAGAATTCGGTATCTTCGGATCAATGAATTCGGGCCTTTCAGTATTCATCAATCCATCTATTGCTACTTTCACCGATTGAAGATCGTTTTGTTTAATCCGCTGCGTCAGTTTGGTATCAGAGCTTGTTCTAGCCAATCATAGCTAGATCGAGACTTGGAGCCTAATCATTTTGAAGATTTGAGTTTTGTCTATCACGGCCGAGAGCAAGTTGAAGTTGTTCGACTTTGTATTGAAGTTTGAAGATCGGATTTGTGATTTGGAGAAGTTGTGTTCATCGTGTTCATCGCGAAGTTGCAACAAAAGTGGAAGTCTTCGATCCATTTCATTTTGGATCAAAGTTCGAATTGTGTTTGAATTTGAAGTGTTTGTAAAGTTTTCAAGTATGCCGCCGAGGAGAGCTAATCGTCACCAAAACGTAGAAGCTTTGTATCGAAGAGAAGAAACTGATGAGATGGAGCAGAGAATTAATGAGAACTTTAGTGAGAAGCTTAATGAAGGGATTGGACGATTAGAGAAGATGATGTTAGAAATGAATCAAAATCGAAGAAGGGTTTCACCTGAATCTAACCATGGGGGAAGTAGAGTCTCGTCACATTCCAATCGAGACAGAAGTGTTGATGATGATCAAAGGCGTGGGGGAAACGTGAATGATCGAGAACGGAGGAATGTCGATAGAAGGGATGTTGGAGGAAGACGTGATGGCAGTAGAGATGTGGGTGGACGAGATAGACAACGATATACATCTGATTTTGAAGAGGAGTATGATGGTGGTAGTGTTCGAGGACAAGGACGAGGACAAGGAAGAAATCACTCTGAGTATGATCACAAGTGGGAGTCGGGGATGAAGACTGAAATTCCTGAATTCAAAGGTGGTATGCAAGCGGAGGAGTTTCTAGATTGGGTGGCTAATGTTGAAGAGATTTTTGACTTCAAAGAAGTTCCAGAGCATCGTAGAGTGAAGTTGGTTGCTACAAGGTTGAGGGGTAGAGCTTTGGCATGGTGGCAGCAAACCAAACTTACACGTGAACGAATGGGAAAGTCAAAAGTTGAATCGTGGGAGAAGATGAAGAAATTGATGAAAGCAACGTTCTTACCTTACAATTATCAATCTTTGATGTATCAACGTTTGCAGAACTTGAGACAAGGGACAAAAATCTGTGAATGACTATGCTGACGAATTTTATCAACTGATTGCCAGGAATGATATTATGGAGACAGAAGAACAATTGATAGCCAGATTTGTTGGGGGGTTGCGAATGCAGATTCAGGATATGGTTAACATGTTTGATCCTAGATCTGTAGCGGAAGCACATCAGAAAGCGTTGGCTTGGGAGAAGCAGGGTAGACGAGGAGGAGGTGTGTTTACTAATTCCTACAATCAAGTGAAGGGTGTTAGTGGGAGTTCTAATGTTTCTAAACCTATCAGTAGACCAGTAGTGAAGGAGGCTGAGAAGACAAAGGTTAACAACGGTTTCAAATGTTATAATTGTCAGGAATTTGGTCACAAAAGTAGCGAATGTCCAAAGCCGAAGAAGAGAGCTATGATAGCAGAGGTTGAGGATGAGGATGAAGAAGCTGAATGTTCCAATTCACCACCTGATGAGGAGGAAGAAGAAGTGACGAGAGATGAAGGTTACAATCTAATGATGAAGAGGTCCTGTTTAAAACCAAAGCAAGAGGAGGATTGTAGTTGGTTAAGGAGCAATATTTTTCAGTCAACATGTACTATTCTGGGAAAAGTTTGCAAATTTGTTATTGATGCTGGAAGCTGTGATAATATAATTTCTTCCGAAGCTGTGAGGAAGTTGGCGTTGAAGACTGAGAAACATCCGAAACCGTACAAGTTAGCTTGGTTAAGGAAAGGCGGGGAGGTGAAGGTTGGACGAAGGGCTTGTGTGAAGTTTTCAATTGGGAAGAAATATAAAGATGAAATCTGGTGCGATGTGGTAGATATGGACGTTTGTCATTTGTTGCTGGGGAGACCGTGGCAGTATGATAGGGCAGTGCAACATGATGGGCGTACCAACAGTTACAGTTTCATGTTTGAAGGCACAAAGATTACTCTAGTTCCAAAGAAGCGACAACAGGAGGAAAACAAGTTGGAGGAGATTGAAGAGCTCAAAACTTTGTTATCTTTGAAGGAGTTTGTTAAGGAGGTTGAAGAAGAGTCGGAAGTATTCTTGTTAATTGGGCGTGAGAGCAATGAAGAAGTTGAAATTCCAGAAGAAGTTAAACCAGTTTTGAAAGAATTTGACGATGTATTTCCAAAGGAGTTACCAACGGAGTTGCCACCGTTGAGGGATATACAACATTAGATAGATCTTGTTCCAGGTGCTGTGTTACCACACAGACCACATTATCGAATGAGTCCGAAGGAACATGAAGAGTTGCGGAGGCAGGTAGAGGAATTGCTTGAACAGGGGCGTGTGCAGGAGAGTTTAAGTCCTTGTGCTGTACCGGCTTTATTGGTACCAAAAAAGGATGGAACGTGGAGGATGTGCACAGACAGTCGAGCATTGAATAAGATCACAGTCAGATACAGATTTCCGATGCCGAGGCTTGATGATTTATTGGATCAGATCAGTGGGTCCGTAATCTTTTCTAAGATTGACTTGAAGAGCGGTTATCATCAGATTCGCATTAGACCAGGGGATGAATGGAAGACATCATTCAAGACGAGGGAAGGCTTGTATGAATGGCTGGTAATGCCGTTTGGTCTATCGAATGCACCAAGTACATTCATGAGGGTGATGAACCAGATTTTTAGGCCATACATTGGGAAATTCGTTGTGGTTTACTTTGATGATATTCTAATCTACAGTGCTAGTACAGAAGAGCATGTTCAACATTTGAAGAAAGTGTTAATTATTCTTCGTGAAGAACAATTCTATGCTGCTACAAAGAAGTGTGTTTTTATGGCGAGGAGTGTTTTATTTTTGGGGTATGTTGTGTCGGAAGAAGGAATACAGGTTGACCAAAGTAAAGTCGAAGCTATCAGAGATTGGCCGCAGCCCAAGACGATAACGGAAGTTCGTAGTTTTCACGGGTTGGCTTCATTTTATCGGAGGTTCATTCCACACTTTAGTAGTGTGATGGCACCTGTTACAGATTGCATGAAGGGTAAACAGTTTGCATGGACGGAGGAAGCCGGGGTTGCTTTTGAGCGAATCAAAGAACTCTTGACGTCTGCACCAATTCTAATATTACCAGATTTTCAGTTAGTGTTTGAACTACATACTGATGCATCCAAGGTTGGAATTGGAGGAGTATTGAGTCGGAGGGGACGTCCGATTGCATACTTTAGCGAGAAGTTATCAGGAGCAAAGATGAGATACAGTACATATGATGTTGAATTTTATGCCGTTGTGCAATCTATTAAACACTGGAGACACTATCTATTTTAGAAGGAGTTTGTTCTTTACACTGATCATGAGGCGTTGAAGCATTTACAAGGGCAAGACAAGATTTCAGCGAGACATGCATCGTGGATTGCATATCTGCAACAATTTACTTTTGTTGTTAAACACAAGTCAGGGGTGACGAATCGTGTGGCTGATGCTTTGAGTAGGAGGAGTCATTTGTTGACTACACTAAAGGTTGAAGTGACGGGGTTTGAAATGTTACCAGAATTATTTGACAATGATCCTTACTTTGCAAAGTTTGTTGATAAAGTCAAGGATGGAGAGACGGATGAGTTTATAATGATAGATGGTTTTCTGTTCAAAGGAAATCGATTGTGCATACCGGAGGGTAGTTTGAGAATGAAGATCGTAAAAGAGCTACATGAAGAAGGACACGTGGGTAGAGACCGTACATTACAGTTGATTTCACAATCTTACTTTTGGCCATCGATGAGGAAAGAGGTGGAGAGGTTTGTGGAGCGATGTCATATCTATCAGATTTCGAAAGGAACTGCAACTAATGCTGGGTTATATATGCCGTTACCTGTACCAATTAAACCATGGGTTGATGTAAGTATGGACTTCGTGTTGGGATTACCGAGGACACAGCGTGGTAACGATTCCATTTATGTGGTGGTTGATCGATTTTCGAAAATGGCACATTTATTGCTTGTAAGAAGACGGCGGATGCTGTTCATGTTGCTCAATTGTTTTTCAAGGAGATCTATCGACTTCATGGATTGCCAGAATCTATTGTGTCGGATAGAGATACTCGATTTCTGAGTCACTTTTGGTTGAGTTCGTGGAAAATGGTGGGAACGAAGCTGAAGTTTAGTAGTGCTTATCATCCGCAAACGGATGGACAGACCGAGGTTGTGAACAGATCATTGGGGAATTTGCTGAGGTGTCTTGTACAAGATAATCTGAAGAGTTGGGATGTGAAGTTATGCTAGGCAGAATTTTCTCATAATCATGCGGTAAATCGTAGCACAGGGTTCAGTCCATTTCAGATAGTATATTCAAGCTTACCGAAGGGTCCGTTGGATTTAACGGTAGTGCCACAATCAAAGAAGACAGTTAAGAAAGCTGCTGATTTTGTTGAAGGATTGGCAGAATGTCACAAAATCGTTCAGGAACGATTGGAGAAAGCAAATGAGAAGTATAAGTGTTCTGCAGATTTGAAACGAAGGAGTGTTGAATTTCATGAAGGTGATTTGGTTTATGCAGTGTTAACAAAAGATCGTTTTCCAGTGGGCACTTATAACAAGTTGAAAGCCAGGAAAATTGGTCCGGTGGAAGTCGTGAAACGAATTAATGAAAATGCTTATAAATTGAAGCTGCCGGATGATGTGTATACGTCTGACGTGGTCAATGTTAAGCATCTCGTACCATATCATGGGGATGACTTTGTTGTGGATGCAGAAAGTACAAATTCGAGGTCGAATTTTTCTCAACCTAGGGAGGATGATGCCGCGCAGAATGTTAAAGGCATAGGTCGTTCACGACCTAAGGAGTTTGTAGGTCGTTCACGACCTAACAAGGTAGAAGTAATGAACGAGTCACAACCTAACGAGCTCCGATCTGATGAAATACGACCTAGTGAAGAAGTCTTAGGTCGCTCACGATCTAACAAGGGGAAGCCTAAAGCATCCAAGCGACCTATCAAGTTAACTCGTGTACGACCTAAGGAGTTAAAGGATAGCTCGCTGAAACAACCTAATTTGTTTTTAGGTCGCATACGACCTAACAAACCAAAACTAGAAAATAAGTTGTTAAAAGTTGAAGTCTAAGGTCGCTCACGACCTAATGGGTTCTTAGGTCGCTCACGACCTATGGAAGGTTGGCTACGAGCTAACGGAATCAACCCTCATGAATGCAAACGACCTAACGAATCCCTTAAGTCGATCCAACGACTTAGTAAAGGCGTACGATCTAACAAAGGATGCGCGCGGAGTTGTTCAGAGGAAGGAGATTTCGGTCGCTCACGACCTAAGTTAAGTCGTTCTACGACCTACGACCTAGTTAGGTCACGTGAAGATGTTCTGTCCTTAGGTCGCGAGGGTGAGTTACAACCTGCTTTGTGTTGCGAAGATATAAGTCGACCTATGTTAGGTCGCTGGAAGATGAGACGTGTGAAGTTAGGTCGCGAGAACGACCTACGACCTAAGATAGGTCGCGAGAAACTTTAAGTCGCGAAGACTTTCTGAAGCCGCTTATGTTAGGTCGCTAATGAAGGGATGCCGTTCATTCTTAGGTCGCGGAGCTCTAGTTGCCGTTGTTTGTTGAATCGTAAGGTGTATGGGTCTTATGTCGTGAATAGTTAGGTCGTCTACGACCTAAGTGATGTAATCTGTTTGTATTTTCTGTTTGTTAACTCGTAGTTCTTACTTGTTTGTAAGTCGTAAGTCGTCTGAAATTTTAGGTCGTGACTGTTAGGTCGGCGACGACTTAGGAGTTGTAATTTTTGTCTGTTTTGCGTGTTGTAGCCTATAAATAGGCAAGTTGTTTCATTTGTAAAGGTTGTTGATTTTTGAATAAAATTCTCTTTTGCTAGCTTTGTGCTTTCATTCAAATTGGTAGTTGAGTGTAATCTCCTATCTCCTCTTTCGGTTAATCGAGTGCGCTCGATTCAACGATTGTAGAAGCCGATTCGTGGAATCAAGTGCGCTTGATCAACGCTTGAAGAATTGAAGATCTTTGAACCCGGTATCGTGCGCGATCAACGAGTTCGGGATAGCTAGAATTCGGTATCTTCGGATCAACGAATTCGGGCCTTTCAGTATTCATCAATCCATCTATTGCTACTTTCACCGATTGAAGATCGTTTTGTTTAATCCGCTGCGTCAAGCATAAAGATCCTCCAAATTGAATAATCAAGTTTGTATTTATAGTGGAAGACGACGAAATATCTTTCTAAAATTTCGGCAGCGGAGTCTCCAAATCCAAGAGAAGTCACAGTATCGATCGCGGGTCCCATATCACCTGTAATAACGATCAACACCGATCGTTTTGTGAGCTCCCTTTGGCATGCGATCGATATGGTGGGCTCCACTCTTTAATGTATTGATGTACCCAAAGTTTCATATGTAGTTAACTTGTTGATTTTGAGATATCGATCGTTTTCCGCTGAGTTGAACTAAAATATCGATACAGTACAATCCATAATTAGTGAATATGGATCGTACCCGGTCCATTTTCAGTAAATGGTATATTTTCATATTTTATCGTTCTATTAAGTCCGTCTTCTGCCTTCGCTTCGCCACTGCTTCATATTATCATCTATGCTTGATCTTTGGGCTTCATGATTGTTAATCTGACTTGTCGGTCCCGATGACAGTCGAGCCTAACTTGTCTAGTCGGTTCGAATATAGCCGGGCCAAAAAGTTGGATAGTAGTAATTAATGTTAAACTCTTAGGAAGAAAGCTAAGGATAATTATGGAAATCGGTCCATAATTAAAGGCAGAATAAGGAGTTTTCCTTATATGGCCTTAATGCGAGATACAATGAGGTATATATATGGTAGTATGGTAGGGGAGTGGAATTATAACTAAGTTATAAGGATGCGAGGTCAGTTAAAAGCACACAGAAGTCTGGCCATCTAATTTGGCTATCAGCAGTGTAATACCACAAAAATTCATACTAAATTTAAATAATAATAAATAAATTTTAAAGTGAATTGGATGGAATTTTGGTAAATTTTAATAGAAGAGCAAAATAGTAATTTTTACAACTGGTTGAATAGCTGACTGGAGTCATACCATTGCGTAGCTCTCATTTTTTTGTTAAAGATGGAGTATTCATTTACTCGAATTGGATAACGCATGGATGAGATATTGATGTTTTAGTAAAGTGGGCAGGGTTTAGGCTGAGTTGGGAGAAGCCCATAATTTGAATTTTAGTTGAGATACCATTTCAGATTTCTGTCCTAAAACTAGTTAAAAATAAGTACGTATCTTTTCGTTTCTCATTCTCTAACTTCTCATTTTTCAAAACTTATGGACTATGTCTTCTTCCTCTCTTCCTCTTTCTACATGCCAAGAATCAAAATGCAATAACTCACTCAAATCTCCACGAAATCGAACGAAACCAAAAGAATTATGAAGCTAGAAATGGAGCTACAACACAACAATTATTTGGAGGCAGAAACTCAAACATGGATGGTGCAACAACTTCGAACAATGAGGAACAAAGATGAATTTTGTATGTTAGTTTTATGCTAATTTTCAAGATGACATATCTCCTACGTTTCTAGAGGGATTTAAATGAAACTAGTGGCAAATCATAGGTATTATAAAGGGCTACAGATCTGGAATGATGGAGAGGTAAAATAATGAAGTAGGGAAGTGCAGCAGATCCGGACAGCGAGTGATTTTCGGGCACAGTTTTCAGCGTTCAACGTCAAACTTCAAATCGTCATATCTCATTCGTTTCTTGATAGAATTCAGTGATCTACCCCTCGAAAACAATCGTATGGACAAGAAATATGATTTGAAAATTGTGTTTGGGCAAAATATGACGGTTCCTGACCAGAAACTGGAAATACAGCGAAGGTAGTAACAAATTTTAGGCGTTTCGGTAAGTGTGGCTTCTCCAATCTTATTATACTCTAATATCAATATAGGATTCTTTAAGGCTACCTAGATTAAATATATTGTAAAATTTGTCTAATTTATAATATCTGGACTTAAGAAATATATATTAGAGAAATCAAACATTTATAGACAATAATTCTCGGATTTAATTGAGTTTGGGAAGGATTTAAATGAAATTAGTTTGTAGAAACTAAATTAAATAAAAATATGAAACCCTAATGATTTCATAACCAAAATTAGAATAAATAGTAGAATTGGGTATAGGAGACTAAAATTAAGTTATATACACCATCTTAGATAATCTGAGGCAAGGCAGTGGCGATCAAAGGCGGAAACGACGACCAAAATGAAGAAAATTTGAAATCTAGAAACTTTTAGGAAACGTGTACACCGGTCCATTAGTGGGCACCACTGGTCCACCGGTGTACATAACTTCTACCAAATTGAACCTTGGCCATAAGGCCTATATAAATGTGAAATAACCAATTCGACCCGTTTTTCTTGCATTATGGAGGGTGATCTAACACATAACAATATGAATGAAGTAATAAGGAATAATTGAATATACGAGATGGTTTTTGGTTGCCATTTGAAGTGATATGTGATGTGTAAATACTCCTAATATGGTATATACGACCTTAGATGCCATAGTTGATATAGTATATATATGGTTTGGATAGATGAATGAATATATGGATCTTGGTAAGGATAATATGCTAAGAGTATAACGAGTATGGTTTGGAAATTGGGTGATGATGTAAGACCCGTATGGAAATGTAAAACATGAATATGGTTTATATGACTCGGATATTGGAGTCTTAAATAAATACAAATGTATGGTTCGTGAAAAATACCTAGATCTTGTAGCGCACGCGGCGGGTCCTTGATCTTAGCGTATTGGCTTGAAGTTCTCATGTAGGGCATTGAGGCCAGTCCAACAAGGTTTTGATGTGGACAACAGGCGACCAATTGCGCAAGAGGCGGGACCAGGCATGAGTCCAAGGCATGATTATCCTTTACCACATTTGGCAAGACCGGATAGTCGTTGATGTGTAATCCTTTAACGCATGCGACGAGACTGGATTACATTTAAGATTATTAAGGTAGCTTAATATTGTTCTGTAGCACGACACATACAGAAACAGAAAGTATTATACTTAGACTTAAATTATGTTATGTTATTGTCACAGTAGTATACTTGTAGTAGATTTGTTTCACCCACGCATACGTATGTCTGACCCACTCCTATATATTTCTATCTATACTCTTTAGGTTAATGGAGTCCGAAGACGAGATAGATTTGGAGACGCTACTTGTACATACGATATATATTGTGAATTATATGTGTATTGAAGACTTATTATGATAGTGTGTGGTATTGATTTGGATTTGGATTGTATAGACTCATGTAATGATATCACTATTGACAAAACCATATTTATATTTAAAATTTGTGTGATATAAAGTATTTATTTGATTATCTATTGTGATATTCTAAAAGTTATTAGTTAGTTTATTTTTATCTTATGATCTCTTTGTGTATATCATATGTATGTCTTCCATTGAATCGTCATTTTCGGACTATGTTGTATAGAAACAGAGTTCTAAAATAACAGGTTGTTACATTTGGTATCAGAGCATAGGTTTTAGAACTAGGAAATGTATTAAGAGAGTGTACTTGTATATTTTATAAAATATATAATATATTATGTGTATATGAGTTGAATATATTTGTAGCTATTCCAGGTGAGCTATCAATCTATTGGGAAGTTGCTAATGAATCCCAACTATGGATAATAAGGATAAGTAAGTTGGTAAGGATGGGAGTTGAAATAGGATATTGTTTGTTGAATAAGACCAAAGTTGGAATGGCACTAGTGTCGATCTTAGAGATATTTCAGTGTGAACGCCCACATTTGGTTCCACCGATATCTATAAATGATGAGTCAAACCAGTGTAAACCACATAGTATTTGCATTTGATATATGAGGAGGAATTCTTAGTATTATGTCGGAAGTGAACCCCGATTGACATGTGAAATATGGCTAAGTACTAATTGTGAGAGTATACATGATCGTTTGGATTTGGTTTGATAGAAGTATTGGATAGTTAGTTATCAAGGACGGAAAGAGGAATGAATTTCAGAGGTAAAATATTTTTAAGAGTTTAAATTTAAAGAAATGTTTAAAGGGGAAAGTGGTTTTAAAAGTTGAAATTATAAATTTTGTTATAAGAAAATTTATGAATTTTGTGGTGTTTATATAAGATAATGGGTATTTGGATGATTTTTAAGATTTAAAGTTTTGATTCAAGGTAATTAAAATTTATATTAATTTTTAAATAATAAATTGAAGGAATTATGAATGGAAATCTTTAAACACATTTATAGTAAACATGATTAGAGGTCGCAAAAATGGTTTCTAAATTTATATAAATAAGGCCAATAGCTAGAGTGAATTTTAAAGTATATTTTCATATATATAAGATGTTTTATGTAAAAGTGTTGGGAATTTTCTATTTTACATAATAAATTGTATGTATACTAATATATATGTATATATATATATATATGATAATATGATTATAAATTGTTTTGAAATGATGTTTGTTTTGAAGTAGTTAGTATTAAATCACTGAAGTTAAAAATGTAATTGGTGTTGGAGTTAAGTTATAATGACAAAGTAAATGTTTGGTGAAAATATTTTATTTATTGTTTTAAGTTAATAAGATGTTTTGGCTAAAGAAATATTTTGAAAAATGGTGATGTATTCTTTTTAAAAAAAGCGAATGGAAGTTTTCGACTTGGATATAAGATAAGTTCCAAATAGTATTACAATTATAAAGTATAAAGTGGAATTTTAAATAGTCAAATTTAAAGTTTGTTGATGGGTTCGAAAGAGGATAAGTAAAGGAAAGGTTTTTGAAGTGATCCCTAATAAAAATATGCCGTCATTAGCTATAAAGAAAGGAGAACGGATTGTGAGCTGGAAATGAGTTATGATTTTGGATTAGAAATATGGTGGTAAAAATTTTAAAGTAATACTCACATAGTGCATAAATCGATTGATTTTGGATTAGACCGAATGATTCATAATGGAAAAGTGTTAGATGCTGATAGACATGTGGTTTGGTAAATGATTAATGGACTGGGCCTGATTTTGTCATAAGACATGATATTGATAGTTGCAAGGAATTGAATAGAGAAAGAAAGATTGTGGTTGAAATTAGAAAGAGAAAAGGTGAACCAAATTATTGTATTGAAGTATTATAGAGAAGAGACATTTAACCAATAACAAAACTAAATGGGTTAAGGATGATATGAAGAATATTTGGGCCTAAGTTATACTTATTTGATATGCGGGAAATTTTAAAGATATATTTGAATTAAAGTTGACTTAGAAAAAATAAGGTAGTAAATGAGAAATCAGTAACATTGGAGTTTCAACTTGTTGGATCCCGTTAACTGATTGATTGAAAATATTTTGGAAATATGAATGAAGAATTTAGTTGAAGAATTTGGAATTTATTTAGGATAGGGTCCCAGCGACCAGTGGTGCTATTATGTGATCTGACTCGATGATTAGTGCATAACGCAAAAATGAAATGATCAACATTCACATCCGTTTTGTTATGTATCATTGCGGCAATGGTTAGAGATGGAAGAGGATGATATTTAGAATACTTTGTTGTTTGATATCATTGTAAAAGTAATTTGATTGAGTTGATATGTGGATGGGTGTCATTGATTTGATGTGGTAGGTAATGTTACACAATTTGTATTATATGGTTTAGGTAGATGTTATTCTCCAAGCAAGAGATTGTTGTCATTCTATATATGTTTTGGGGGGATAGTTATAGATCCCTGATATTTTAGTGGTGGATGTGATTACAAGTTTATGATTTGGATTGGATTAGATGTGACATGAGTTTGAAGGCATGTTCACTATGTTAGGACATTATTTCTTTTTTCAATATCCCTAGATAGGTTATGGTGTAAGAGGTTAATATACTAGTATTTTGTTGATTTGATTCATATGACAAGGCATCGTCCCAATTCAATTGTCTCGTTCATAATATAAACGAATGATAAATCAGTAAAATGGTACATGGAAAAGAAAATATTGATTGGTTATTGTGACGCCCGCCCATGACCCCTGCACCGAATCTAGAGATAGTGCGCTGTAAAGTGTGCCAGACAACCATGGACGATTGTCAGGGTAAATCAAAATAACAGGATCTATCGTATTACTCACAGCGCATGGACAAAATACAATAGAACATATATATAGTGAAGCTTTACAGAATAAAATGCCATCATATAAAACTTCATAATAGTTGAATACAAGCATCCAAATAGCCAATACATCAAGCCTCACTACATAACACTCAGAGAATACAAAACAGCGGAACATCCAGTACATAAGAAGATAATATGCAACCCTCTAGCTCGTCTTCGATATCAGCATCGTGAGAAGAGAACAGCACCTGTCACCTGCTACCTAGTCTGCCCGTCCCAAAAATGGACGAACAGCCCAAGGCAATAAGAATTAAAAACATAAAGCCTTAAGTCAGACAACAGTCTTAGTGAGTAGTAAATTAACTAACAACATACCAAAAGAGCATAAAGGAAAAGGAATAGGAATACAACCCTCCCACTCCACCTCTTTCTACAGTGATAGCCCCCAGACACACACTAAGCAGAAGCAACATAGCAGAGCATACAATTTAAAGTAAAGTAATAATCATTCGAGTCAAGGGCGATGTTTTCCAAGTACCAAGGCCTAAATCAGATAAGCACCCAAAAAATACCGCTCTTGAGTCTGAATGACGATACAACCAAACATCCATGACTCTGGCTATCACTGTTATCATTGCTTCGATATCACCGTTAATTGAATGACCGGCACATTCTTTCAGCCGTCCGTCAAGGGCTAATGGAAACCCCGGTTCTAGACATAACTCCCGCACGTCGTCGCAGCCCGTGCCTAGGACTATCGAATCTGCCCAGAGTACTCGACCATCAACAGTTAGTCATTGGGACTATCGAATCTGCCCAAACGTACTCTTGCTTAGAGCATGCTAGAACCTTCAACAATGATGCTATCCAAGCCTCCTAGTCATCCTCCTCGACGACTATTCTCATATCCATTCATTATCCTCAACTCGAATCATATCACCGAGTTATCAACATGCTTGGAATGATCCCGTCTGGATTAGACCAAGTCTTCATTACATGATGCCTCGCTTCATTACATCCTCGCAAAGCCTCATCTCAACATCACATCATCAAATCTATACATAAGAGCTTCATCATCCCGCTACATATGCCACGAGCAGCTTTCCCAATTCAAGAGCCTTTCCCTTAGCTTTTGAATCATCTTCGACCACCTTGTCTAAAACCAATCAACAATCATCTAATTCACAGCAATCAATCATGTCAAACATCAATCCAAGTAACCAAGCATTCAAATATAAGCAAAATGAACAATTATAACAATAATGGCAATTTCGTAATTAAGGAGTTGAAAGTCTAACAAGCATGAAAACATGAGAATTATCTATACAACTTGATGAATGAACTTGCATAGGTTAATCATATACAAAAATGGTTGTCAAATCATCATGAACAATGGATCTACATGGATCTACACTTAGGTTTACAAAAATGCATAGAAATCACTATTTTAACACCAAATCAAGCCAACAATCCGATCTACTCCTTTGGATCCGTGTGAGAGATAATCACCACTCACCAAATCACCTAAACAACCTCAAATCAACACGCTTCAGATCTGGACAGCGAAGGATCAAGCTTGATCTATCACGAATCCGTTTCAAACGAAGAAATCTCACTTCAACGGATGAAGATCTTCAACTTTAGCTCTTGGATCTTCAATCTTGATCTTCGATTTGGATGGATGGAATCACTAGATTAGAGTGGAGAAAAGAAGTGAAGAAGTGTAGAAGTCGAGCTCTCAAAATGGCAGCACTTCGTCGCTTCGAAATCCGGATCCCAAAAAGTGAGAAAAACCCCTCCTATTTATAGCTGGAAATCCACTAAGTCGTAACTCGGTTATCTCCTAAGTCGTTGCCGACTCATCTCTCATTCCGACCTACGAATTAAGACCTTCGACTTAACCATTTGCGCGACTTAACTCCTGAAGCTTACACGCGACCTAACATGTACGCGTTCCCTCCTAAGTCGCCTGGACGACTTAACGACTTAGCAACTCAACACATCCTACGACTCAAAACCTTAACTCGTCCACGACTTAACTAGTTAGACGAGTTAGCGAGATAACCCATTCTACGACTTAACAGTTATGCCAAACTACGACTTAAGGAAATCTCAATCGCGTGACTTAACTGGGGACACGACTTACGACTTAACTCCTCAAGTCATTTACGACCTAACTACTCTAACCCGCTAACCACTAGGTCGTCACCGACTTAAGCCTTCCCTTCTTTAAGTCGTCAAATACTTAAGTCGTCTAATCTATAAGTCGGTCAACTTCTTAGGTCGTCTACTACTGGGTCGTTAACTCTACTAGGTCAGCCAACCACTATCTTCTATAAGTCGGTAACTACTGGGTCACCCCTCTCCTAAGTCGTATACGACTTACGACCTATACTAAGTCGTGAACGACTTAGGACTTAGCAATTTCGCCAAAACTCATATGACACCAACTTTCCTTAAACCGCCTAGGTCTTATGTCGGCCACCACCTTAACCCAGTTAATCCCTTAAGTCGGCAACTCGACCCAGACTTCTCTTAACTCGTCCAAACCGACTTAGGACTTAACAAAATCTGCCAAAATCTGAAACGACTTAAAAATGCTGAAAATTCCAGATTTTACGAACTTTTCGATCCGTAAAAATACGGGTCGTTACATTCTGTCCCCCTTAGGAATTTCGCCCCCGAAATTCCAAGCAAACAAAGCAATCAAAGACTATTCTGTACGCCTATCATCCATAACAATCAACAAACCATGCATCCAATTCTAGCTTAGCGTACAGAATTCTAAAACTAGAACAAGTTACAATATCGCGAGATGACACGACACTTTAGGGCCATACCTTGAAGAGTTCAGGATGAGCTGCCTTCATCCTCTCTTCCACCTCCCACGTACAGTCGTTATCATCGTCACTCCATTGTATCTTGATCAACTTAACTACCTTCCTCCTAAGCTGTTTCGTGTCGGTCTCCACAACACGAAGCGGCTTACGAGGTCTTCTATCGACTGGATCGACTTCGAAGTCTTCACAGCTATCAGCAGAAACCACTGTATTCGAGTTATGTACATACTTCCGTAGATATGATACATGAAAAACATTGTGCACACTCGACATCTTCTCTGGTAACTCCAATCTGTAGGCGAGCTTTCCAATTCGCTCGATGATCGGGAATGGTCCAACAAATCTCGGAGTCAATTTTCCTTTCTTCCCGAATCGAATAACATTCTTCAGTGGAGAAATCTTCACAAAAACCATATCACCTACGTCGAACTCCAAATCCTTACGACGCTTATCAGCATAACTCTTCTGACGGTCTTGGGCTGCCTTCATTCGTTGCCGAATGATCTCTATACAATCTGAAGTCTGCTGAATCATCTCTGGCCCAAGTATCAGCTTTTCTCCAGTTTCCAACCAACATGTCGGAGAGTTACACGGTCTTCCATATAATGCCTCATACGGTGCCATACCAATGCTTGACTGGTAACTGTTGTTGTACGCAAACTCCACCAAATGAAGGTGATCTTCCCATGATCCTCCGAAATCTAAAACACATGCTCTAAGAAGATCTTCCAAAACTCGGTTGACTCTCTCGGTCTGACCATCTGTTTGAGGGTGATAAGCTGTACTCAAACACAACTCGGTTCCCAAAACTTCCTGGAAGCTCCTCCAAAATCCACTAGTGAATAATGGGTCTCGATCGCTCACTATACTCTTCGGAATACCATGGAATCGAACTATCCACTTAACATACAACTCAGCCAACTTTGATGCAGTCCTAGTCGATCGAACAGGAATGAATCTAGCACTCTTAGTCAAACGATCTATGATGACCCAAATCCCTTCATTTCCCGTTCTGGTTCTAGGCAATCCATCGTTAAAACCCATCGACACTTGCTCCCACTTCCATGTAGGAACTTCTAATGGCTGAAGCAATCCACTTGGCTTCTTTTGTTCGGCTTTTACCAACTGGCAGTTCATACACTTGGAAATAAAATTTCCAACATCCTTCTTCATGCCTTCCCAGTAGTAGGTTCTCTTCATATCCCGATACATCTTATTTCCACCTGGATGAATTGTCAACTTCGAGTGATGACTTTCCTTCAAAACTTCACTCCTCAATTCATCTATATCGGGAACAACTAGTCGTCCTTGCTTCCGAAGCCAACCCTCTCGATCGACCTCAAACCCTTTATCCTTTTCTGGATCCAACCCAGATTCCAAATCACGGATAATCTTGACAAGCTTATCGTCTCGCTTTTGGCTTTCGCCAATCCTTTCCACAAGAGAAGGTCTTATCGATAAGTTTGCCAACATCTCAGATTCCAATTCACATCTAGGCCTGAAGTCAAATCCAGCTAAATACTCGAGATTCTTCCATTCTGAAAACATGGCTCCCAATCCTGCATGTCTTCGACTTAACGCATCTGCCACTGCGTTACCTTTTCCCGGAGTATAAGCTATACCAAAATCATATGATGCCAAAAACTCTAGCCAACGTTGCTGCCGAAGATTCAAATCCTTTTGGGAGAAAAGATACTTCAACGACTTATGATCGGTAAACAACTCAAACCGAACTCCCAATAGATAATGTCTCCACATCTTTAGAGCAAAAACAATCGCCGCTAACTCCAAATCATGAGTCGGGTAATTCCTTTCATGCGTCTTCAGTTGTCGACTGGCATACGCAACAACTTTATCCTTCTGCATCAGCACCGCTCCAAGTCCAGTACCACATGCGTCGGTGTAAACCACTATCTCATCATTCCCACTAGGAATAGTCAAAACAGGAGCACTCGTCAATCTCTCTTTCAGGATTCCGAAAGCTTGCTCACACTTAGCATCCCAACTGAACACTTGGTTCTTTTTCGTCAATCCTGTTAACGGTGCAGCTACCTTGGAGAAGTCTTTGATAAACCGTCGATAATATCCTGCTAATCCAAGAAAACTTCTCACATCAGATGCATTCTTAGGTTTAACCCAATCCTGGATTGCTGCCACCTTAGCGGGATCAACCGCTATTTCTCTTCCAGAAATCACATGGCCTAAGAACCTCACTTCACTCTCCCAGAAGTGACACTTCGAAAACTTAGCCTTCAGCTGATGTTTCCGCAAGATCTCCAAAACAATACGCAAGTGCGTCTTGTGTTCTTCCTCAGTTCTGGAATAAATCAGAATATCATCCACGAACACAAGTACGAACTTGTTCAACTGATCTCTGAACACTCTATTCATAAGATCCACAAAATATGCTGGCGCGTTAGTCAATCCAAACGGCATTACCAGCCACTCAAAGAAACCGGATGGTGTCCTAAAAGCAGTCTTCGGCACACTATCCTTAGCTACTCTCAACTGGTGAAATCCCGTCGCCAAATCCATCTGAGAAAACACCTTAGCTTCGTGAAGCTGATCAAACAAGTCATCTATCCTCGGCAATGGATACTTGTTCTTCTTTGTCACCTTATTCAGCTCACGATAATCCACACACAATCTCAACGACCCATCTGCCTTGGTTGCAAACACAACTGGTGCACCCCACTCGGACACACTACGCCGAATGAATCCTTTCTGAAAAAGGTCATCAACTTGCACCTTCAACTCATGCTGTTCCCTAGGCGCCATCCGCCTAAGAGGCATCACAACAGGTCTGGCTCCTTCAACTAGATCTATACGAAACTCGATCTCTCTGTGCGGCGGCAACCCTTTGACTTCGTCAAAGACATCCTCGAATCCATTTGCGATTGGCACCGATGACAGTCCATCCCATGGAACAACCAGCGAATACATGAAGCTCATGAAGACGCCTTCCTCATACTTACATCGTATTACAACCTTTCGCCCCTCCACATTCTCGACTGTCACTTCCAACCTCTCGCAATCAACCTTTGCCGCATACTTCCTAAGCCAGTCCATACCCAAAATAATTCCGAACCCCGCAAAGTTCAGAACAAAGCAATCACAAACAAAAGAGCAACCATGACTCGATACAACTAGACCACGGCATAACATACACAAACAAGACGAACCCCCAACGGGATTAGTCACAATCAATGGCCTATCAACAATATCCGGCTCCAAACCTAACCGGCCTACGAGTTCATTACAAACAAATGAATGCGACGCTCCAGTATCAAACAGAACTCTAACTGGAACACCACATAGGAAAAGAGTACCTTGAACAACCACACTCTTTCCTTTCTCTTCAGCGGTAGGAGCTTTCGAAGACGACGGAACAGCTCCCAAAGCATAAGCCTGCACAATCTGCTTGTCCCTTATCGGTTCTGGACAATTCTTTCTGAAGTGCCCCGGCTTGTCACAGTTGTGGCACTTCGCCGGCGCTTTTGGATTCTTGCAATCCCTGGAGAGATGGCCTTTCTGCTGACAGTTGTAGCAAATCACCTCGCCTTTCGGCTTCTTCTGGCCATCCTTACCCTTCTGCTGCTGCTGCTTCCTCTTCTTGTTTCCACCCTGCTGGGGTTTAGACTCTTCCCTGGTCACAGCAACAACAGATCCTTCCTTAGGAAACAAACTCTCATGCCTAAGAGCTTTCTCCACAAGCTTCTCAAATGAATCGTCCAAATGATCCACCAACTGTCTCCCAAAATAACTGTCCAAGCCTGTCACAAACTTCTCATTCTTCTGGTATGCAGACTCAATATATGACCGGGCATACTTGGACAACGCTTCAAACTCAGAAACATACTCAAGAACTGATCTCCCTCCTTGCTTGAGCTCCACAAACTTCTTGAACAGAACAGACTTCTGAGCTGTAGAAATGAACTTAGCTTCAAACCTAACTTGGAATTGCTCCCAAGTAATCTCTTCCTCCGGAGTAGTGATGGTAATAGAATTCCACCAATCAGAGGCTCTCCCTTGAAGCTGCCTTGATGCCAACTTCCTCTTAGTTGCATCCCCAATTCCCAAATCACCAAAGATCCTTCTACAAGCATCCATCCACCTCTGGACCTCAATAGTTGATTCTGTTCCCAAGAAAACCTTCCCTCCAAGAGCAGTATAGTCCTTGCACAACTTAGCAAAATCCACTGGTTTCGGAGTCTGAACCTGAACTCCAACATCAACTGCCGCCCCCGGAACTGGTATCCTTCTCATGATCGAAGTCATCATAGCTTCGAACATGGCTGCATAATCAGCAGCCCCCTCAGTAGCACGGCCTTCCCTAGCAGCTGGTCTCCCTCTTCGACTCATTCTCAATATCTATAAAAAGGAATGATTAGAACATCTAGAGAAACAACTGCATAAAGGACTCAATTCTACTAAGCTACTATATTATATATAGTATTCATCCATCAAAATACAATTACGTCTCTCATACGTAGTTACGTCAGTGAGCGTTGGGTAAAATCGATTAACCAATGCTCTGATACCAAATGTGACGACCGCCCATGACCCCTGCACCGAATCTAGAGATAGTGCGCTGTAAAGTGTGCCAGGCAACCATGGACGATTGTCAGGGTAAATCAAAATAACAGGATCTATCGTATTACTCACAGCGCATGGACAAAATACAATAGAACATATATATAGTGAAGCTTTACAGAATAAAATGCCATCATATAAAACTTCATAATAGTTGAATACAAGCATCCAAATAGCCAATACATCAAGCCTCACTACATAACACTCAGAGAATACAAAACAACGGAACATCCAGTACATAAGAAGATAATATGCAACCCTCTAGCTCGTCTTCGATATCAGCATCGTGAGAAGAGAACAGCACCTGTCACCTGCTACCTAGTCTGCCCGTCCCAAAAATGGACGAACAGCCCAAGGCAATAAGAATTAAAAACATAAAGCCTTGAGTCAGACAACAGTCTTAGTGAGTAGTAAATTAACTAACAACATACCAAAAGAGCATAAAGGAAAAGGAATAGGAATACAACCCTCCCACTCCACCTCTTTCTACAGTGATAGCCCCAGACACACACTAAGCAGAAGCAACATAGCAGAGCATACAATTTAAAGTAAAGTAATAATCATTCGAGTCAAGGGCGATGTTTTCCAAGTACCAAGGCCTAAATCAGATAAGCACCCAGAAAATACCGCTCTTGAGTCCGAATGACGATACAACCAAACATCCATGACTCTGGCTATCACTGTTATCATTGCTTCGATATCACCGTTAATTGAATGACCGGCACATTCTTTCAGCCGTCCGTCAAGGGCTAATGGAAACCCCGGTTCTAGACATAACTCCCGCACGTCGTCGCAGCCCATGCCTAGGACTATCGAATCTGCCCAGAGTACTCGACCATCAACAGTTAGTCATTGGGACTATCGAATTTGCCCAAACGTACTCTTGCTTAGAGCATGCTAGAACCTTCAACAACGATGCTATCCAAGCCTCCTAGTCATCCTCCTCGACGACTATTCTCATATCCATTCATTATCCTCAACTCGAATCATATCATCGAGTTATCAACATGCTTGGAATGATCCCGTCTGGATTAAACCAAGTCTTCATTACATGATGCCTCGCTTCATTACATCCTCGCAAAGCCTCATCTCAACATCACATCATCAAATCTATGCATAAGAGCTTCATCATCCCGCTACATATGCCACGAGCAGCTTTCCCAATTCAAAAGCCTTTCCCTTAGCTTTTGAATCATCTTCAACCACCTTGTCTAAAACCAATCAACAATCATCTAATTCACAGCAATCAATCATGTCAAACATCAATCCAAGTAACCAAGCATTCAAATATAAGCAAAATGAACAATTATAACAATAATGGCAATTTCGTAATTAAGGAGTTGAAAGTCTAACAAGCATGAAAACATGAGAATTATCTATACAACTTGATGAATGAATTTGCATAGGTTAATCATATACAAAAATGGTTGTCAAATCATCATGAACAATGGATCTACATGGATCTACACTTAGGTTTACAAAAATGCATAGAAATCACTATTTTAACACCAAATCAAGCCAACAATCCGATCTACTCCTTTGGATCCGTGTGAGAGATAATCACCACTCACCAAATCACCTAAACAACCTCAAATCAACAAGCTTCAGATCTGGACAGCGAAGGATCAAGCTTGATCTATCACGAATCCGTTTCAAACGAAGAAATCTCACTTCAACGGATAAAGATCTTCAACTTTAGCTCTTGGATCTTCAATCTTGATCTTCGATTTGGATGGATGGAATCACTATATTAGAGTGGAGAAAAGAAGTGAAGAAGTGTAGAAGTCGAGCTCTCAAAATGGCAGCACTCCGTCGCTTCGAAATCCGGATCCCAAAAAGTGAGAAAAACCCCTCCTATTTATAGCTGAAAATCCACTAAGTCGTAACTCGGTTATCTCCTAAGTCGTTGCCGACTCATCTCTCATTCCGACCTACGAATTAAGACCTTCGACTTAACCATTTGCGCGACTTAACTCCTGAAGCTTACACGCGACCTAACATGTACGCGTTCCCTCCTAAGTCGCCTGGACGACTTAACGACTTAGCAACTCAACACATCCTACGACTCAAAACCTTAACTCGTCCACGACTTAACTAGTTAGACGAGTTAGCAAGATAACCCATTCTACGACTTAACAGTTATGCCAAACTACGACTTAAGGAAATCTCAATCGCGTGACTTAACTGGGGACACGACTTACGACTTAACTCCTCAAGTCATTTACGACCTAACTACTCTAACCCGCTAACCACTAGGTCGTCACCGACTTAAGCCTTCCCTTCTTTAAGTCGTCAAATACTTAAGTCGTCTAATCTATAAGTCGGTCAACTTCTTAGGTCGTCTACTACTGGGTCGTTAACTCTACTAGGTCAGCCAACCACTATCTTCTATAAGTCGGTAACTACTGGGTCACCCCTCTCCTAAGTCGTATACGACTTACGACCTATACTAAGTCGTGAACGACTTAGGACTTAGCAATTTCGCCAAAACTCATATGACACCAACTTTCCTTAAACCGCCTAGGTCTTATGTCGGCCACCACCTTAACCCAGTTAATCCCTTAAGTCGGCAACTCGACCCAGACTTCTCTTAACTCGTCCAAACCGACTTAGGACTTAACAAAATCTGCCAAAATCTGAAACGACTTAAAAATGCTGAAAATTCCAGATTTTACGAACTTTTCGATCCGTAAAAATACGGGTCGTTACAGTTATTATTAGGAAATGAATTGATCTTGGATTTTGGTTGTGAAGGTTATTAAGAGTGAATTCTCAATTTTAAAAGATATTATGTATTAGATTTCGTATAAAACTATATGAGGACAAGTACTTTGATATATTGGATGAGTTTGTAAAAGTACTCAAATATGGATGAGCATAAGATCATGTGAGTTTTATTATCGATGAATGGGATGCGGTATTTTGAACTTTATATAGATAGATACAATTTGGATAATTGTAACTCCTGTTTATAAAAGATATCCCAACTTAGATTGGTGGTAAATATTATAGGAGAAGTATTTCTGATTGGTGTAGATAAAGGATTTCAATAATTGATTTGAGCTATTAAGATGAACCTAATTTTAGGGATTGAAGAAAAGATGCACTAGATTGAACAGATACTATAGTAAAATAAAGAAGTGCCACAGAGTGATCATATGAAGGTGTTATGTGATAATTGAAGAAAAATTTATTTGAAAGACTAAAGAGAAGGTGTATGGTTTGCATGCATAGAACATGCAGAGGTGATTTTATGTAATATGGAATTTGGAGGTTTGGATATGATTTTGACTGAGGAGTAGGGAGATTCTTCTTAATCATCCCTCAGATTGAGGAGAAACTATCTATTCAGAGAAACTCTTGGAATATCGACTTAAAGATGCAGTATTATATAGTCGGTTCTTTTAATTTTATCACTATCTTATGTTAGTACTTTCCTTAGTTTAGGATTTCACTTAGATTTAGGATTTTTTATTATTTGCTTAGTTGTAGACTATGGAATTTTGGATTGAATGATTAGATAATCGAGAAAGTGATACTTTGAGTATCGATTTTGTTGGATATTGGGAGAAGTGGTCTCATAAGTATAATGATATCACTCAAGTTAGATTGGAGATTTGGATGAAACATATGTTATGTACATCAGGTTAAGATATCGATTTTTTTGAATGTCCGCAGGTGAAAGAATGAATAGTATGATAATATAAGTCATTTGGATTTGTTCCGGTAAGACACCATCCACTTTGAGTTTCCTTACCTTAGCAATCCAGAAATGAATTGTGGAAACTCCTACTTGATGATTTAGATGTTAAATGTGCGCATTTAAGAATCATATGAGATGCTATAAATTGGTTTGGGCACATCGGTGCTAAGGCTACCTGCTTATATACATCGTGGTATTGATTATTTGATATGGTAGCAAGGATTCTAGAGGTTGTATATATACACGTATAATTGAGATTAGTATTTTGTGATGAGTCATGCCAATAGTAGAGCTTGCTAGATTTAGTGTGGAGAATGATTTGGATAGGGACAATAGGAAAGTGGATGTAACGAGACGGATTTTTCCCGCTCGAAAATCAACATCCGTACTTTACATCGTACTCGAATGCCGTAGATTCGAACGTTCAAATCCGAGTCGCTGGAGCTTATAACAACAGTTAAGTAAATAACACAGCGGAAGAAACAGAATAATACATTGATATACAATATCTGATACAACATTTGATACAATAGAATGATACAATGAATATCAATATACATCAGAGGTATGATACAAGAAATAGCAGCGGAAAAGAAAACGATAACACCAGCAGCGGATAATCTCCATCTTCAAAGCACCGATCCAGAAATAGCTCGAACTCCCAATAACGAGGCACAAAGATAAGCAAGTGCAGTCCATATCCAAAGACTGAACTAGCTCCAGAAAACCTACTAATCTGACTATCTGAAAAACCAAACTCTAGACTGCTCGTGTAGAAAAATTTTGAGCATCCAGAGTTTAGGAAAGAAACAATAAACTCCGGATCAGTCATGGGACTGGTGTGAGCAACAAAAACAGTTTATCTTTAAAAACGAATAGCAAAAGATTTTTAAAGTCAATTCGCAATGCTTTTGGAAAATGAAACTACCATAAGACCTCCCACCACACACACAATGCAAACGCAGAATTGGAGGAGATTTCTTCTTATGATAGTCAAAGATGCTTACTACGCAAAATCAAATCATTTTGATATTATTTTTAGTGCATAGTGTAGAAAACATTTCGAAAGTAGAATATAAATCTTAGCCAACATACGACCAGTATCGTATGCCTACTATAGCTACCATCTAAACAGTGGTGACCACCGTACGTAAATGGCAGGTTCTACAACTAATACCGTACAAAGTTCGTATTGGAGTTTGGATTTCCAACAAATGGTCAGGCCAAGGAACTTCCCATTGCCACATGGAAACGCCTCTGGAATGACGTCCCGAGAAATAACCTAACATTACGGTTAGATCTCTGCCAACACAAGGCCGGGTTACCTCTGCAAAAATAGGTAACTACTGACACGCGTATGCCATCCCCCGATCGTCACCGATCTTCCCGAGGATCCCCGATTTCCAACAACCACATAATAATAATAATGCAGTAACCACATAGGTTAAGTATCTGGGCTCCATACCATGATACCACCTTTATCCAGAAGGAATGACATACACTAAGGGGCGCTACTCCCTAGAACCTTGCTGCATCCTTCCTGTTTTGACCATTTCCGGGGTGTGAGGCTCGACGAAGTCTCGTCCACAAAGCTACGCTTTGTCACAAAGCCATGCTTCGGGTCAAACAAATGATCAACCTATGATCACAAAGATATAAGATCAAACAAATGATCATATCGCAAATGATCAAACACTGATCATCACACAGCAACACTCAGCATGCCACATTACCAAATTGGGATATATCGCTGATAAATTTCAACTACATAACCTCTAAGCTCGTACGTCTCAGAGAAGGGTGTTAAGCTAAGAGAATAAATTCTCCGCCACCAACAGAAATGTATTTGAAAGAAATCGGCTTTATATCTCAAAGTGTAATGTCAGACATGTATCCATACAAGTCTGTTCCGGGTTCGAACAGAACCGAAGGCACTTCTTACGAAGCCCTTGCAATTCCGGGTATTCCCAATCCCATCCGGACTTCCCATCACAAAGGGTGATAAAATCTCTATATCGGGGCCAGTCGATGCAGAGACATTCGACGAGTTGTCCTTTCGTTTTCGTGAATATCCGGTCTTCAACACCGGTCTTCAAATGCTATCCATATACGACGTATCATTATTCGGAATGGGTTATATGACACAAATGTCTTTTCCCGGCTAACCCGAATAACGAGCGCAATATTTAAAACATATGGATATTTGGATTTCAGTTAAGTCGCAACTTATTAAATCAAACCTTTCTTCCAAAATAGTTTAAACCAATCATCATTTCAAATCTTTAAATAAAAAGATTTATTTCACACCGTTCACCTCGTTTTATAAGGATCTATTCATAGGTTTCAAAACATTTCAATTCCAATTGGATTAACTCGTTAAATCTTTAAAACAAAGATTCAACTTATAGCTTTCAAAACAATTTCATTTCGAATGGTTTAAACAAATCATCATTCTAAATCTGTTAAAAATAAACAGATTCAATTCATAGCTTTCAAAAAGAATTCATTCATAGGCTTTTAAAACATTTCAATTTCAATTTAATTTTGAAACTTTCCAACACAAATCGAAAGTTCACTTCTTATATGAAAGCTGTTATTATTTGAAAACAAATAGTTTTCGTTTTCAGAAAATCCAATTTTATTTGGACGAGGTAAAGCTCTTGAATTTTATTCACATTCCAAAATCAATATTTTATAACGGGTATAATATCTTTAATCCCTAGTTTTAAATCATATAATTCAATTTCAAACTTTAATTCAAATTTAAATCAAATTATTTAAATTTCCAAAATTCCATTAAGTTATTCAAAATAACTCTTGTCTTTGAAATTCTATTTCAAAAAGCTTTTCACTTTAAACCGAAATTTCAAATTCAAAATCAATTGAAATTAAAATTTCAATTTCAAAAAAACATCAAATTTAAATTATCTGTGACTTAACCGATTTCCACGTGAAATCCATATTTGTGTGTGTATGGTGTAGTCCAGGGGTTTTACACACAATAGTGCAACATCAAACATCACAGATCAAAATACAGGATATAGTTGATAAGCAATATAAACTATAACGCTTATCTTTTTCATACAGATCACAGATGTATAAATATCACAGATAAAGAAATTACAGATCACAACATAAATCAGGGTGCATCACAAAGCATCATATATCAGGAAATATCAAACAATTCAATCATTTAGTCAAATCCAATCATCCATAAGTAAGGTCAATTTAATTATCTGATTGATTTGAATCACATTTATTCCTATGAATAAATTACTAATCCTGGTTAATTAATATTAATCAATTACAAATTGTTTTGATTAATTATTCTTTAATCATTTATTAATTAATCATTTTTAAATTAATCATTTATTAATCAGTCTTAATTAATCAATCAATCTTTAATCATTAAATAATTTTCCTTTTAATTTATTAATTGATTGACCCTTAATTTATTACCATTTAATAAATTATTCTCAATTATAAATTAATTAACTTTAAATTTATAATTAATTGATCTTTAGTTAATTTTTAAACCAATATAAATTAACTTAACCTTTAAGTTAACAAATTAAAACATTAAATCAACTTCTTAATTACTTAATTAATTACAAATTAATTAACCCTTCTTAATTACCCCTTTTTAAACTATTAATTATTGATTATTCATCTTAACATTTAAAAATCTTCCTTAATATCTTTGAACTTCATAAATTTCCAAGCAATAATTTCAATACCATTTATTTCACCTTCCATTTACAAACTATCTCCATTTTATAAAGAATGATTTATAAAATAGTTTAAACTTAAGTTCAAATTTTTCAAACTGGAATATGCAGTTTTTTTTTTCGTGGCCAACCCGAGGCTACCCTGAGTCGTCCCCACGTAAAGTTGCTACCTGCCTGGAGTTTTTCCCCAGAGCTACCCACGTAGTGAAATTTTTCGAAAATTTGTTAAGTTTAAAAGTCCTACCTGATACATTACCAAACAACACGAGCATGACTTCGAGTCTCCTCCTCACTGGCCCGAGCAGTGCTTCGAGTTCCCCTTCTTCTTCCCCAAATTTGTCCCTCTGACACAACCCAACTGTGTGCACATGCACAACTTCGCCGGCCGCCTCCAGTTAAACTGCTGGTCGTCAACACATCGTCGATGATGCCCTCGATCCTCTCAAACACTCAAAAGTTCGAACAAGTCACAATCTCGCATTTTCGTCCACAAACCCAAAGCTGGAACGAACAGTGCCTCAAAAACACGCCTCGCTCCGACGCCAAAGATCATTGTAGGTAACGCGCCTCCATCCCTAGCTTCCCCAGTTGACCACGCACCTCCTCCAAATGACCTCGTCCAGTCCGATGCAGCCTAGACCACGAAATCGGTCAAAATTCGATCACTGCAGAAACCTAAGCTAAAACCCTACATTGGGTTCGATCAATAAATTCACGCACTCGGAAGAAATCTCAATAATTTTCTCGTGATAGCTGAAACTCGAACAAGCTTCAACCCAAATCTCAAGGTTTATAATCGGATCGTTTACCAGAAATCGCCAATTTGTGCTTTCCATTCAATTCGAGAAATTTATCTCGAACCAAGATTAAAAATCTTAATTCACCCATTGAAATTCATGATTTTACAATTCGAATTGGTTTCTAAATTCAAACCAGGATATTTCGAGCATGGATATTTCTTATGGCTTTGATTAAATTTACTGTAATATCATTCTTGAAAAATTTACTGAATATTCCCACTTACAAATATTTTTGAAAATAGTATTACGGTCCTGCCTTCATTTTCTATTTGGAGATCAAAGTCTGGAATTGATTGAATGAAGAGCAGTTCAAATTTTTTCTTAGTGAAACCAAAGTCCGAGCTTTAACAGAACCATCACATGTATGTGCATACATACATTTAGTCATGCAAACACATAAACAGTAAACCATTTGCCCAGCATCACCAAGCATTCATCACAACATCAATTTATAGATCTAAAGTTCTGATTTAAAGAGTTGCTCACCTGGACAAGAAGAAACAGAGAACTAGAAGAACAGATAAACAAAGCTCAGGTTTTTGAATCTGGAATTTGTTGAGTTGTTGATCTGATTTTCTGTTGTTTATATAGCTTTTGATTTGCCTGCAACTTGATTTTGAATTCTAAAGTTGCTTAATGTTTCTCTGATCTGTTGAGTTGCTTTATTTTTGTTTGAAACAGGCTTTGAATTCCTTTGTTTTCCAAATGAAACTTGTATACTTCTAATTCTTTTAATATCTGCCTAAAGCTTGTTTTAGGTTAAAGTTTGATGTATATATGAAGCTACAGGCTGGTATAGTTAGTACAAGGTGATATTATCTTAGTATATAAGAAGCATACAGCCTACATACTTGTATTTAATGCTTTGTACAACAAGCACGGCTGAAGTGATTTGGAGTTATGGGCTGCAGCTTTGTCTTGTTTTATATTTCATTTTAAACTTACATACTTTGTTTATTTGTACTTCTTTTGCTTTTGTCTATTTCCTCTTGACTTCGGCTGTAAATGTTTTGAGATAACATGATGGCTATCTTTACAAGCTATTCACCTATACTTTGTTTTATTTATTTCCTTTTCCTTTCTTGCCTGCATATTTGGCTCGGCTGAGAAGATGATTTTGTTTGTTATTTTACTTTGTGTTGTATTTAAGTGTTGTTTTTGAATTTTAACTATACTTATTTATTTTATATACTTTTGTTCTATTATTTTTAATGAGATTCTATAATTATTTTACTTCATATTTATTAGCTTAAGTATTTTGTATTTGCTTTTATTATTTTATATAACTATAAATTTGTTTAAAATATTTGTTCGAAACAAACATTTATTCGTTTCGAGGAAACTCGAATTCATTTATCGATTAATTTTACAATTTTTTATTCAAAAATTCTTTTAATTATCCATTTAAATTAAATTGAATTTCGGGGTCGTTACAGTGGAGGAGTATACGATCTTTTCAATTCGATTTTTTCAAAGCGTTTTCTATTTGGTTGGTTTTTAATTTAGTTTATACCTAGGTTTGGCTGAATGGTTGTTTGGACTCATTATTGTTTTATCTATGTTATGGATTTGTTTATTATTATTATTATTTGCTTTATATGCTGTGTTTTAATGATCTACCACTATATATATATATATATATATATATGTTCACCACGTGATATGCTAGAGTTATTGGTTGTGCATACATATAGATTTATATGATCACCTTAGGCTGCTTTCATATGCTTTATATGATCACCTTAGGCTGCTTGCATATGCTTTATATGTCATACCATCTCATTCATATAGGTGGGCCCCAATGCTAGATAATTGCATATATAATGTCTAATGTTATCTACATATATATCGTGATGTATGATGTTGTTTATATTTCATAAAGTACACAAGCACAACTGTATGTATATGCTGATAGATACACACATCACTTATGATTTTAATTTCATAACTTCATATACTATTTATGGATGCTTGGTTTGATTGGTGCTTGGATGATTGCTTGGATGAGTGGCTGCTTTATTTGAATGATTGAGCACGTTGTAACGACCCGAATTTTTCCCGATAATTAGAATAATGAATTTAATAAGATTTTAGGATTTAACATTGTATGAAATTAGAAATTTATGATTTGTTAGTAAGAAAACAATTAGAATGTAAGTTAATAATGTGATTTAATGTAGTTGATTACTATTTTAGTGTAATTTCAATTTATTTTAATAATTGTTTGAATGTAAGTTCCATTTATTATAATAATAGATGTTAATATAAGAATGGAATAATTTAAGAAATAAATGTTGGAATATATGAAAGGAACATAAAACAGTTGTGGTATAATGAGAATTTGATTGAAATCTAATATTGAATATAAACTGCAATAAGAGTTGTTGGAATCCTTATATTGAGAAGAAAAGACAAGTGCATTGTACTTAATAAGTTCAACATAAGAACTTACATTTTAAATTAAATTAAGATAAACATTTTAATGAAATTTAAGCTTTGACTTGAAAAGAATAAATTGTATGTTTGTCTCTAACCGGAAAACAAATGTTGAATTTGAATAAAGGATGGAGTGAATGTTTTAATGAAAGAATAACATAAGTTGTTATTTGAAATGCATCTTGGAGAAGTTGATTTTCAATAAGATAAAACATTTACTTTGTAAATAGTGTATAAATTTTGTTGTATACGAAATTTTATAAAACATGTTTGAATTGGTATAAATGAAAAGAAAACAGTGTTTTATAATTAGAATTTGTTTGAAATTAGTAATGAAATGAATTGGGATTAGATTAAATGAAATGTTTCAATTAAAAGGAAACATAAATGAAATTGTAATGAATGAGAATGTACATTTTAATTAAGATAATTGCATGTTTTGAGACGTATAAAAATAAAACTTTCATTTTGAACAAGAATGATTTTGGAAAGAAAAAAATTGAATTTTAGAATAATATATATACACACACATTAAAATATATATATTTTTAAATATATCAGAGGGTTCATGGTTGTGTAAATATTGTGGAATCAATTAGATACCTTGGATTAATAGTTTACATAGGTTCACATATATTTATTTTTCCATTTTATATATGGTTAAAACTTGTAAATTGGTTGCATTAATGTGACTGTTATAGTAATTAAAAAAAGTAAAGTAAATCATTTTTATAGTGCATAGATAGATGTATATTCATTAATTAATAAAGTTGGTTTCAGTAACGTAAATAAATATATAGATTGATTCGTTGATTAATTGATTGATTGATTGTTAATTGATTGATTGCGTTAATGTAGTGTGCACATATATTAACATAAAACGAATGTTTTAATATGGAATTAAATGACGTAAATATGTGTATATTCTAGTTTATTGATATGAATTAATTGGAGTAAGTTTTGGAATTTGGACCCCAAATGTTTGTTTGTAGGATATAAGTGGTCCCTTCATTTGCTTTACATTTATTATCACATCGCATTATCTCTCTTTTCGTTTTCAATTTCTCAGCGTAGGCTCCACTTGAGCATCCATTTAATTATTAGACTACTCATTCGTTCCTTATTAATTAATAATAGCCTCATTTGATTTATTTCTAATTAATAATTGCCTCATTCTTTTCATTTGTTTCTCATTTGTTCGTTTTCTCCTTTCAACTGCTTTACCTGAAGTTTATTTCCTTTTCTTTTTTCCATTTTTAATGTGAACATCCAAATTAATATTCATGTCATCTAATTAGCATTTACTATTCTCTGTTTCTGAAGTTTATTTTTTTATGCGTTATTAGCTCTTGTAGCTTCCTTTCACTAGCAACTCTTTCTTCTGAAGCTTCATATTAAAGAATGGAAGATTTATCTTTATCTTTATTCATATATTTATTCGTTTACTTCACCTCTTTCAATATTACCATTTTAAGGCTGTTCATATTTTTACTTTATTTTAATTCCTAGTTTGTTTATATATACTTTATTAGCTTTTCATTTGTTTCCATCTTCATTCCTGTAGCCACATTTCATTTTTCAAATCTCATCTTCTGTAGCTTCATTTCTCCAAACAAACTTCCATCTCATTTTTTCTCTCTCTATTCATTTTCCTCGTTCTTCATTTTTTTCCTTCTTCAAATTTCCTTCTTCTTTTTTTCAAAGCTTCCTTTTTCTTATTCTTATTCTTCAAATCTTCTTCTTCGTTTTCAAAGCTTCCTTTTCTTTTTCAATTCTTCATCTTTTTTAAATTTTATTCTTCTTTCCAAACATTCTTCTTTTTCCAAATCCATTTCTTCAAATAGATCTACACAAACTTCTCTGTCTCTTCCAAAACTTTCTATAAAAAAGAAGAAGATTAAGATAGCAAGGAAACAAATCAATAGGAGGAAGTAGTAGTGGATCCAAACCCGACTAGGAAAGGGAAATCCATAAGGTGGGTGTTTAAACTCACTCACGAAATACTAAAATTTTATTGCAAGTTAAACCAGGTCATATAGTCATAAATTTTTGATTGTTGGTTTGGAATTTTAATTGATATTTAATTTGAATGCCTAAAGTCCAATATGAGATAACTAATAATTATTGTGACATGTTATTGAATTGGTTGATTTGTTGAATTCATTGATTTGAATGTTGATTGTATGTTGTGATGGATGCTATTGTGATTGAATGTGTATTTGTTCATTTATTTTGATATATCCTTGTTATCACCCTATAGTTTACTGTAATCATATAAAATTTCATATTGATTATTTGAACACTGAATAAAGATATAAAACCCATGAATTTCATATATTTACATGAGAAAAAAAATAGTATGTTTAGATTTACTATTTGAACGATAAAAATGATTTTTGAGAAATAAACCGTCGTCACCTTATTTGAAAGTTTTCAAAATTAAATTTTGAAACATTGGGAAGTTTCGATAGAATTGAATGTTGGAACTTTGGAACATTTTTATAAATCAAATCTCTTGAACTATGAAATTTAATTGGGAATTTTTATGTAAATTTGTAAGTTACTAGAATGGATCTATTGTGAAATATATTGTATTTTAAATATTGAAACAATAACTTTTCCGGAAAATTTGAACCTTCAAAAATGTAGTTATCTGCATTCCTTATTTCATCTAATTTTGATTTAATTTGCATAAGATCTTTTAGTTCTGACTCGAGTGTTTTGTCCTTTCATTACGCTCGGGTCAGTTTGAGCTTTTAAGTGAATTGAAGACTATTTCTGAAGGATGAAGACAAAGATTCAGTATATTATTGCTATTTATTATAATTATTCTGCTGCATTATTTGTTTATTCCTGCTATATAACTTTCATTTGTATTGAAAAGAGTAATCAAATGTTATTTGTAAAATAGCTTCATGAACTGTTTATTTGATTATTATATTTTGTCAATCCACTCCGAGATTCTTTGTTTTGTTTTTCTTTCTTGTCTTTTATTTTCTTATTTACCCATTAACAATCCTCTATTTTGAATGGTTTGAATTAGACATGTATGGTTTATTTTCGATTTAAACCGTCCAAAAAAGTGGGTCATTGCAGTTGGTATCAGAGCTTTGGTTTAGACAGCCTGTTGGGGTTAACTCATTAGAGATAGGGTAGTAATATCCTAGAATGAGTTTGTCTGAGTGATATATACGAGAGCGCGTATTTGTTAGTGTTATAAAAAGGGTTTTATATAAGTTTTGAAATGGAATAATTTTCCTAATATTATATGTTATATATAAGGAATAAAATTTTATAACTATTATAGTTATTTGTAATGTGTTTGTTTTATGAAATGGTAATATTTAATTATTATCATTTACTATGGATTAGTTGTATTTAGTCAGTTTATAAGCATTGGCTATTATTGTTGATTGAATTTATGAATTAAACACTAGTTTAATAATGGTGTATTAAAGAGAATAAAGTGAATAATTAGGATATTTAGTTATGAAATTGAAATGTTTTGTTGTGAATTTTGTCGTTTGTTGATTGGTAGTTTCAACTGTTGAAATAAAATGGAATATTTGGATATTTCGGATAGTCAAAAATTCTGAATTAATATATAAGTGGAAACTTAGTAATTTGAAAGCAAGTGAAACAAAGTTTAATTTGTTATATCTATGCTTAGTAAATGAAAATAATTGTTGTATACATTCTTGGCATGTATGTAATAATATACAAGTGTGAACTTTAAGCCTTGTTATTAAATTGAAATTTTGGTTAAGGAAATGCTGTAAATGAGATTAAATTGAAAAAAACATATATGTTTATAAACTTGATTAAAATTTATGAAATGTGTCATAAATAAATTTGAAAAGTAAAAGTGAAAACAAATTGGATAAACAAATATGAACTAAGCATGAAATGATTATAAATAAAGTCATGACTTGTAAATTGTTTATGAACTAAATGGAGATTACACTAAATGGTTATAATGTAAGTTGTGATAACTTTAAACTCAAATAATGTTTTATAAGGAAGTTAAGCTTTTATAAATTGGCTACAAACTTAAGGAAATTTCTTATGAAATGATTCGCAAATAAATGTAGTATTAAATGAGAAATATTACATGTGAAATTGAATGTAATTTAAAATGAATATAAATATAAGCAATGTTTGAGAATGAGTATATTAATGATTTACATTAAATGGAGAAATTCTGTGAAACAAATATTAAAGTATGAAGTGATATTTGTGTTAATCAATGAGATTAATAATGAATTTAAATTAAAATGTAATTGTGATGAAATAAATTGGAATAAATACGTAAGTTGTACGTATATTGTTTTATTCGCATAATTAATTTGATCCAGATTTGAGTACATAAGTTCGAGGTGAATTACACCATTTTGTGTTAGGATTTTTCATTCGATTCTTGACGGTGAATATTTGATATGGATTTTTGGTTTGATTCTAGAATTCTCTATCATAGTATATGGCTATGCAAGGATAATGATGGTTTCTAGTTAAGAAACCATATCGAAGTCCGCATCAGGGAAGTCGAATGGACAATACTAGTTCAAAAGCAAACTTGTGTGATCGAGCGAGCGATTGAATGTGATTTTGTGAAATGATGACATATGTACATCTTATGTTATAATATTATCGACATGCTTTGACGCTGAAATTGAAAGTTGTTGGGTTGGATATCTTTGTAATTTAAATTGGAAATTTTCTTTTATGCAAAACTACTATTTAAAACCATTTTACAAAACCATTTTCTTTTATTTTTCTTATACAAACTATTTTATTCTATTTTATATACAAAACTATTTTACAACTATTTTATATACAAAAATATTTCACAAAACGATTTTATATACAAAACTATTCTAAATTCAAAACCTTTTATAAAGCAAAGATGTTCAATCCCATATGGCTGTTCATGCAGCGTAATTGATTTTGGAAAATTTTGATTCTTGTGTAAGATGGACTTTATATAAGTATAAGGTGATTTTAAAAACTGTTGATTTTGGAAGGTATTTGATCTGAAGAGATAAATCTTATATATAATGAAATTTATATAAGAATGATTTGATATATTCGAGACTATTGATTTTGGAAAGTACTCTATCTGAAAATGAAATCTTATATATAATGGAATGTATATAAGTACGATATTTTAAGTTATGATTTTGAAAGGGCACTATGTACAGTATGATATATTTTGAAGTAACTGATATGGGAAGTACCTTCCATCGGATCTCTTTGGTGGTTCATTTATCGGATCCCTTTGGTGGGTCACTTATTATATTCATTTGATATTCTTGGATAACGTAAATCGAAGGGCGGGATGCCTACAGCTACAAGTGATTCTGCTGGGATAGCGGCGTAACTATTGCGTAGCTGCAATCTATCAACTATGGCGTAATTCGAGGGGCGGGATGCCTACAGTTACAAGTGATTCTACTAGGATAGCAGCGTAACCATTACATAATTGCGATCCATAGGGGAATGTACTTTCCATATCTATTTTAATGTTTTTAAGTATTTTCACTGGGGGTTGAAACAGGTCTACTAAGTACTTGGAGAAGTCTAGCCTTGTGCCTGATCAACGCATGGCTAGAGTCTGCAAGAACGAGGATAAACTTGTTAAAACATTGAGTTATAAAAATATTTTGATAAAGTATATTATAAATATATTTTAAAGTTAATGATTATTGATTTATTAAAGATGTTTGAAAAGTATTTTGAGATTTAAAACTAATAAATTTATAAATAATGGATTTATGGTTTCCAATAACATTTTAAATTTAAGTAATGATGTAAATAATTATTTTCAAATAGTCTACATATATTTATAAAGATGCTATTTAAGATTTTTATATGGTATTTATAAATGAAGCAAGAAATTTTACAGATGAATTTTGTAAAGTATTAAAGTATTAAAGATGATTTATTTGCAAATGAAGTTTCAAATAAATATTTCGAGTAAAGTTATATGAGTTTCTTTGAATGTATAATTTTAAAGATATGAAATGATTTGGGAAATTTATTTTAGTAATATGCTTGAAAATAAATTAGAATTGCTATTTTTGAGGTATGTTTTGAAATATTTACTTGATTTCGAAGTACTAATAGTTGTATGTGATATATTTGTTTGATAGTAAGTGAAATTTTGTAAATATTTATTTCAAAATAGAATTTAGAAATAAAATGAATATAATTTGAAATTTGAGAATTTAAGTTCCGGGGTTGAAATTTGTTTACAATGGATTTTTGGAATATAATACTAGTATTATTTGGAAGTTTTTGGATAAATATTCTCAAATGTGATTTGAAAGAAATGTTTTAAAAGAACCTTTAAAGGGAAATAAGTTCTGTACTCCCCTCTCCGTCGCTGGAAAATAATTTCGGTGATGAGTGCACGCATCATCAACGCTCATTTTCGAGTTTCAAAGTGGGAAGACCACTGTAGTAGTTTTACTACACCTTTGTTTTGATAAACAAATTTTAATTTTTGTATTTCTAAATAAGATTTGATATATATAAGCTATGAGTGTGTATATATATATATATTATTTCATATGATTTGAAACGAATTCGGCATTTAGTTCTTAAGTTTCTATGAATTAGAGATTTCAATTATTATAATGAAGGAAATCTTGACTATATTAATATTTGAAAACTTCTAAATTGAAATTAAGGAATTTGATGCTAAGTGATTAATGAAATATATAAGAAATTGAAAATAACTTGTAAATATGAAAAATTAAGAAGATATAATTACTGAACATTTTGTTAACTGAAGTGAATTAGATAAACTGGTGTAACATTCAAATTCATTCTGTAAAACATATATATATAACTTACCAAAATGTTAAAAGTTGAAAATGTTAAACAGGAATATGTAATAGAATATTATACAAGTAAAACTTAAGTAATGGAAGTGTTCAATGGAATTATTTCTATAAATAAGAATTTTGATGTACAACAAATGTTATAAACGTAAGTTAATATTGTGAAATACTTGTAATTAAATTAAATAGTAAAAAGGTAAATACAGTTTAGGTAAATGATTATAAACTTAAGAAAATGACTGAAATGATTTACTGTTGAATATTAATGTTAAATGGATATCAAACATTATAAGTAAATAAATGTGAATTAAACTGCAATGAAAAGTATGTAATACTTCAATAATGAATTCATTGATTATTTTAGATATTGAATGTGAAATAATTTATGTAAGTACATGAAAAAGACATTGTATGAATGAATGAAAATAAATAGAAGGTAAGTGAGGTAAAATGAAACCAATTGAATAAACTTAAATAATGTGTTGAAATTATTGGTTGTTTAGGCTTATGGGATGTTTGGAAAGGATACTTCTAATTGTTTAAGGTTGTATGGATAATCTATTGAATAATTATCCAAGGCTATTGAGAGTAGGGTACACTTGATGGTTATTTATCGCCTTGCACGATTAAAAGTTTCTGAACTAAACAAGCCATTGGTTTTGGTTGCTATGGATGGATGATTGATTCTTTGGTTGCATAAATGGTTGTATTGTTTGTTTGTATATGTTTTATATTGATTTGTTTTTGTTGCAAATTGAAAACAACTAAATATTTCTCTTGAATAATCACTATTTTGGATTACATAAGTGAAATACAGGTTTATGGAAGCAATAGTTACTGCTTTTGGTTTCATAAATAAAGCGGGTTTGCCTGACAAATAGGTACAGTTTCAGATTACGGTTTTATAGCGATATTATATTGTTTTCCCATGGTTTGGGATATTTTATTTCGAAATATGATATATATATTGTAATTATTGATATTATTATTTCTCCCGGACCTCTCCGTACAAAGGAGGCTCTGCCGAAATTTTCTGTGAATTTTTGACTTAATTTTTTTTTGTGAAAAGTGAATATATTTTCAAACTGTAGTAAACTTGAATATGAAGATTTAATTTATTAATTAGTATATTTTATTTAAAATACTTAATTATGAAAATTTAATTGTTTATAAATTGATTAATTGAATAAAGTTATTTTAAGCTTCTTAATTACTTCTCATTCCTTTTCGAGGATGAAATGTTTTGAGTGGGGGAGAGTGTAACGACCTGTATTTTTTCCTGATAATTAGAATATTGAATTTAATAAGATTTTAGGATTTAACATTATATGAAATTAGAAATTTATGATTTGTTAGTAAGAAAACAATTAGAATGTAATTTAATAATGTGATTTAATGTAATTGAATACTATTTTAGTGTAATTTCAATTTATTTTAATAATTGTTTTAATGTAAGTTCCATTGATTGTAATAATAGATGTTAATATAAGAATGGAATAATTTAAGAAATAAATGTTGGAATATATGAAATGAAAGGAAAACAGTTGTGGTATAATGAGAATTTGATTGAAATCTAATATTGAATATAAACTGCAATAAGAGTTGTTGGAATCCTTATATTGAGAAGAAAAGACAAGTGCATTGTACTTAATAAGTTCAACATAAGAACTTACATTTTAAATTAAATTAAGATAAACATTTTAATGAAATTTAAGCTTTGACTTGAAAAGAATAAATTGTATGTTTGTCTCTAACCGGAAAACAAATGTTGAATTTGAATAAAGGATGGAGTGAATGTTTTAATGAAAGAATAACATAAGTTGTTATTTGAAATGCATCTTGGAGAAGTTGATTTTCAATAAGATAAAACATTTACTTTGTAAATAGTGTATAAATTTTGTTGTATACGAAATTTTATAAAACATGTTTGAATTGGTATAAATGAAAAGAAAACAGTGTTTTATAATTAGAATTTGTTTGAAATTAGTAATGAAATGAATTGGGATTAGATTAAATGAAATGTTTCAATTAAAAGGAAACATAAATGAAATTGTAATGAATGAGAATGTACATTTTAATTAAGATAATTGCATGTTTTGAGACGTATAAAAATAAAACTTTCATTTTGAACAAGAATGATTTTGGAAAGAAAAAAAATTGAATTTTAGAATAATATATATACACACACATTAAAATATATATATTTTTAAATATATCAGAGGGTTCATGGTTGTGTAAATATTGTGGAATCAATTAGATACCTTGGATTAATAGTTTACATAGGTTCACATATATTTATTTTTCCATTTTATATATGGTTAAAACTTGTAAATTGGTTGTTTGCACAAAAAATGGACAAACACCTCAAAGTTGTATGATTTAGTAGATCTTATGTTGTTCTTAGCGATTTGAGTGATTTATGCAAATACGTAAAAAAAACAGGGACTAAACTGTAAAAAGACACGCAGATTTATAGTGGTTCAGCCAGAATGTGCCTACGTCCACTTTATATGTTATTTCTCTTCCTTTCTTATGATTACAAGTACAAAGCTTTGATACGAGTAAAAGAAAGTCGTTTGAAGAGTTCCTTCCGTGCTTGAGCTCTCAAACTTGTCCCCCATTGTTGTACCCCTGCCCCTCTATTTATAGAGTGAGTTTGGGGGCAGGGGTCTTGGATGTATACAGCTGCTGGTGGGCCTGGGCTGAAGTGATCTGTCCTGGCAGTCTGGTTCGGCATCCTCTTGGTTCGGTCATGAGGTGGTTCGGTGATAGGTGGAGAGGTTTTGGTCCGGTTGTATTTGGTTCGGTGGTAGCTTGGATCAGTGGAGAGGAGTTGATTCGGTAGAGCTTCGTCCGGTAGTGGGAGCGTAGCCTGGTCCGGTGTTGAATCGGTCGGTGACGGATGGAGATGGTTTTGGATCGGTCTTGGTTTGGTCCGGTGAAGTATGGAGTTGGCTCGGCCTGGATTCGGATGTGGCTGGTTCGGTCGAAATCATATACAACACTTGCCCCCCAAAGTAGGGCGTGTGCGTGCGCATGTCCTGCTTTGTTTTTCGACAATCCCATTTTACCATCTTCATCCGGTTCCCACTACCGAATCATCTGATCCGATATTCTGCTTTCGCTTATAAGTAGGGGACTAGGACCTCCGTTTTTTCTATCTGCCGAATCGTTTCGAAAGTATTAGCCGAATCAAGCCTCTAGCCGAATCAAGTGAGAGTTTTAGCCGAACCAAGTCCTTAGCCGAATCACCCAAGGTTTTTAGCCGGACCGAGTTTTTAGCCGAATCAGGTACTATTCCTTTTGCCGAATGTGTTTTCGTATCGTTCTTCCGAATGGACTGATGTGTTTATATGCCGAATGAACCTGTTACTTGTTGATGATGATTGAATGCCGAATGAACGTGCATTCGTATGCTGATTGAATATGACTTTTACATTTTGAATTTACATGTAAAATCCCATACTGCAATGTTTGTGTGTTCTAACGATATACCTTTCCCATGTTTGCAGATAAATGTCTCGAAAGGCAGAAACTCGATCAGACAAAAAGAAATCCGGGGGCGAAGGAGGTTCCTCGGCCGTGCCCCCAGCTCAATCAGGATCGGAGCGTCATGGGCCTGCCCCAAGGTCATTAGTGGATGGATATGGTCCCCAGGAGCTACTGGATTCCCCGCCTGACTGCTTTCCTAGCTCTCTCAAAGAGGAGCAGCTCGATGTTATATCTCGTTCCTTTGGGATCGATAGAGCCCTCATGCTGCTGCCGGGCCCAGGAGTCATGGCTAAGATCTATCTTCGGGATTTGGAGGAGGCTAAGGCTGATGCAGATAAAGAGGGTGGAACGGTCTTCAGTATGGATGTGGTCACTGCCCAGTTCACCAAGGAGGAGAAAGTGGCGGTAAAGGAGGGTATGCGGCTGCTTGCTGCTGAGGAGGCAGGTGTGCAGGTAGAGGATGACGACCAGGATGGTCAAGAAGCAGGTGCTAGTAAGTCTTCCTTTCTAGTCTTTCCGTTAACTTGGTTACTTATCACTAATGAATCCTTTTTATGACCGGACAGGCGGGCAACAGAGCAAGGACAAGACTTCGACGCAACCGGCTCCCTGATTAGACTTGGAAAATTCTTTTTTGTAGGCTTGGCATTGTTGTATCTGTTAGTCTTAAGACAGTAGAGTAACTTCTAAGTTGTAATTCTTGCTACTTGTAATAATCAACATTATTCTTGACGTGTAATTTTTTTTAACTTAGGCTGATTTTGTCGTTTCTTGAATATTTGTTGCTATTTCGACATATCGTATGAGAAATGTAGCTATGTATATTCTTGTAATTAAATTGCGTTTGATGTTAGACTCTGGTTCTACACCATAATTTTATGACTTGCAATATTAGCGTGTGGTGGGAACAAATTATAGTCATGTATTTGTACATAAAAGAAGAAAATACCGCCTTTCATGTTTTAATCGTAGATGGCAGTCTTGAATATCTTGTAGGACCGAGCATGGAATGTAGTCGAATGTCCTGCCACTGTGAGTCCCTACACCCATTGGCGAGTATCTCCTACTCTGTATCATGTACTTTAGGGATTGTTATAGGGGATAGGAAAAAAAAAAGCTTTTTAAGTAAAATTGAAATACGTGAAATAGTAAAACTTCCAATCACGGAAGGCCTTCGATGTGCTTAAGTTCGTGGCAAACGGGTTTTGTAGTCACTTTCCCTAGCTGTGGGTCTTGGAGACATTTGTCACCCATCTTACGCCTCCGCGGGGAGTTGATTCTTTTTTACCACAGCCGCACTTAAGACACATCTGAGCCGAGATCGCGCACAGTAACTATTCGGGCCATTATGGCCCGTAATCGTGGGTATTATTCGATTTACCGTGGCCGGCTAGCGTGGGTGCCGATCGTCAACTGTGAACTGCCCCTGGCTGGCCACACCTTATGTTGGGGCTTATAGTCGGTTCACAGTTGCCGGCGAGCCTAACGCCGTAATGAGCTGCCTCGGCTATAGTCGTCCTTCTCGGGCTTATAATCGGCTCATTACAGTTGGCTTTAAGGGCCGTCGCGAGCAATGAGTTAACCCGCAGCAGAGGGATGCTGGAGCAAAAGTGTCTCATTGGCGAGGGCATAGATTCGCATAGTACCTGTTAGGTCTTGTCCAGGTGAAGTTATGTTGTGGAGTGCTTTGAATAGAAATACTGTATACTCAGGATTTTGTTCAACAGAAAGGGATAAAGTTAACAAGCAGCCAAGATACAAAGGAACAAAAAAAAGAGACAAGGTTTCTTAAAGTGGTTCGGCACGAAAAGGCCTACGTCCACTGATTCTCTTTGTTAATTCACTTCATATGGGCAATACAAGTTAAGAAAAGTATCGACGGAGGTGTTGGATGTTCCATGCCCTCTGGAACACCTCTCCGTCCACTGTTGACAAAATATAGGCTCCGTTGTGGAGATCTTTATGAATTACATATGGTCCATTCCAGATTGGGTCTAGTGCTCCGGGGCGAGGGAAGATTCGCTTGAGGACAAGATCCCCTTCTTGCAAGGTACGATGCTTGACTTTGGAGTTGTATTGTGCTGCCACTTTTTGCTTGTGGGCTGCTGTTTTGAGGATTGCATCGTTTCTTCTCTCCTCGATTAGATCCAAAGACATGTGAAGGAGTTCTTCGTTCTCTTCTGGGTTATAGTGGATTCGACGATGGGAAGGCACAATAGTTTCAACTGGGAGCATAGCCTCTGATCCGTATGCCAAAGAGAAAGGAGTGTGCCCTGTCGATGTTCTGAAAGATGTGCGATAGGCCCATAGTGCCGTAGGAAGTTCATCCACCCAAGCGCCCTTTGACTTTTCGAGCTTCTTTTTTATTAGAGTTTTCAGAATTTTGTTGACCGCTTCGACTTGTCCGTTTGCCTGGGGATATGCTATGGATGAGAAGCTTTTATGAATTCTGTGTTCTTGGCACCAGTTGGCGAATTCCTCGCTGTCAAATTGAAGTCCATTGTCTGATATGATTTTGAGTGGGACTCCGTACCTGCATAGAACATTTTTGATCAAGAAGTTAATAACTTTTGCTGAAGATACTTTATTTAGAGGTTCCGCTTCCACCCATTTGGTGAAATAATCAACTGCCACTATAGCATATTTGGCCCCGCCTCGGCCCATTGGTAGCTCGCCGATTAAGTCAATTCCCCATATCGCGAAGGGCCAAGGGCTGGTCATCTGAGTAATCTCGGTTGTTGGTCGCCGAGGGATCTTAGCAAATTTTTGGCATCTGTCACACTTCTTGACGAAATCTAAGGCGTCCTTGCTTAAGGTGGGCCAGAAATATCCGTATCGGAGTATCTTCTTTGCTAATGTTTGCCCCCCGGTGTGATCTCCACAGCTCCCCTGATGGATGTTGGATAAGATTTCCTTGGCTTCCCTTCCGGCGACACACCTTAATAATGGGTTAGAGAAACCGCGCCGATAGAGGATGTCTTCTTGTATTGTATAGCGGGACGCTTTCCTCAAGATTTTCTTGACTTCATTACGCCCGTTGGATAGTGTGCCACCTTGTAGGTAGTCTCGGATGGGAGTCATCCAAGTTGCTTCTTCGGCTGCGGCTATCAGATTCACTTGCTCAAAACTCGGGACCGTTTGCTTTGAGATGGTTACTGCCCCGAAGATGGCTATGTCTCTCATACTCGCTTGCTTTGCCAATTCGTCGGCCTCTTGGTTCTCTTCCCGAGGGATGTGTTTGACTAAGTGTTGATCCAATCGGCTGAGAAGCAACTTGGTCTTCTTTAGATATGCTATGAGTCGTTCCTCTCGAGCTTGGAATTCTCCTAGTATTTGATTGACGATAAGTTGAGAATCGCTGTGAAGACACAAAGAATTGGCTCTGATTTCTATGGCAATTTCTAGTCCAGCTATCACTGCTTCATATTCTGCATCGTTGTTGGTGGCAGCGAACTCCAACCTTATAGCATAGTGCAGTTTATTTCCCCTGGGAGTGATTATTACCACACCTGCCCCCGAGCCTTGTTCGTTAGATGCACCATCCACAAAGAGATTCCACTTGATATCTTCTGTTATTTCCAGTTGCTCCTTATCCTCGTTGGTAGTGAACTCTGCAATGAAATCAGCCATGGCTTGTCCCTTGATGGCGGTGCGAGGGTGATAGGTGATATCATATTGACTCAGCTCAATACACCATTTAAGTAGTCGCCCGGAAGTGTCAGGACGATGGAGTACCTGCCTCAGTGTATGATCGGTCAGAACTTTGATGGAATGGGATTGGAAGTAGTGACGTAGTTTTCGTGAAGTGATTAGTAAACAGTATGCTAACTTTTCAAGTTTAGGATATCTGACTTCTGCCCCAGTAAACCTTTTACTGACGAAGTAAACTGGTCATTGCGTGCGGTTGTCTTCCCTTACCAAGGCAGCGCTTAGGGCGTGAGATGACACAGCAAGGTATAGGTATAATTCTTCGCCTTCGCTTGGGGTCGAGAGTACCGGTGGTTTCTGGAGGTGTTCGATTAGGTTAAGGAAAGCGGTTAAGCATTCGTCCGTCCATTCGAACTTTCCTTTATCTTTCTTTAGAGCTTCGAAAAAGGGGACGCACTTGTCCATTGCTTTGGAGATGAATCGGCTTAGGGCGGTCCCTTTTCCATTTAGGCTTTGCATTTCCTTTTGGGTGGAAGGTATCTTGATGTCCTTTAATGCTCGGACTTGTTCAGGGTTTGCTTCAATCCCTCGGGCATGGACGATGAACCCTAAGAATTTTCCCGATGACACTCCGAAGGAGCACTTTAGTGGATTCAACTTCATTCCATACTGTCGAAGTACCTGGAACATTTCGCCTAGGTGGCTTACGTGATCTTTGGCTTTCCGTGATTTCACCAGCATGTCGTCTACATATACTTCCATTGTTCGTCCTATTAGCCTTGCAAACATCTTGTTGACGAGGCGCTGGTAGGTGGCTCCTGCATTTTTAAGTCCGAAGGGCATCACTTTGTAGCAGTATAAACCCCGGTCGGTGATGAAACTAGTGTGGTCTTGGTCGGGAGCATGCATAGGAATTTGGTTATATCCTGAGTATGCATCCATAAAAGATAGGAGTTCGTGCCCGGCTGTGCTGTCTACAAGTTGGTCGATTCTGGGAAGCGGGAAGCAATCCTTTGGGCAGGCGTCGTTTAGGTTAGAGAAGTCAATGCAGGTCCGCCACTTCCCATTTGCTTTCTTTACTAGTACCGGGTTGGCGATCCATTCTGGGTAAATAGCTTCTCGTATGAAGTCATTGGCGAGTAGATTCTTTACTTCTTCATCGAGGGCTGCTGATTGCTCTGCCCCCATACTTCTCTTTTTTTGTTTTACAGGCGTCTTGGTAGGATCAATGTTTAATACGTGGCATGCTATGTCGGGGGAGATTCCGGTCATGTCAGCGTGTGACCAAGCGAATACATCCAAGTTGTGGCGGAGAAAATCAATGAGTTGTTCCTTCAATTCAGCTTTCAACTGGGACCCAATTTTCAGTAGCCTACTTGAGTCGTGCTTGTCTACAGATATAAACTCCATAGCCTCTGTAGGCTCGGCGGTGGCCTCCTCCTCTTTGTCCCTCGGGTCTAATTCGTTGAAAGGGTCGCTGGTGTATCGAAGAGGAGGGGCTTTCTTTAGTTGCTATGCTTCAAGATTTTTTGTGCGGAGGGCAATCTCTACACCTTTCCCTTTATCTTTCTTGTGGTTGTTGCGAAGTTCGGTTACATAGCAGTCTCGTGCAATATCCTGGTCTCCTTCCACTTCCCCTACCCCATTGTCTGTTGGAAATTTCATTTTCAGGCACCATGGGGCTAGGACAATCTGGAAGTCAGACAAGGCTGGTCTTCCTAAGAAGGCGTTGTAGGCCGAATGGTTTTCTATCAGCACAAACGTTTGTTTCCTTACAACGGAGCGGGGATGGCTTCCAATTTCAACAAAGAGGTCCAGCTGCCCGAGGGGCATCTTCGCATCTCCAGTGAAACCGTGTAGTGGTTTATCGCAGGGAGATACATCCTTCATTGATAGCTTCATTTTGTCGATTGCGTGTTTGAACAGGATATTTACAGAGCTTCCAGTGTCTACCAGGATTCGGTAAACTTCGGCGGGACCGAGTCCGGCAGAGATAACCATGGGATCCATGTGAGGGTACTGTCTTCCTTCTAGATCGCGTTTACTGAATGTGATGTCATCACTTTCTTTCCGCTTTGGGTGGCGCTCTTCTATAACCGTATTGACACAGTCTCTATTGTCTCTAAGCGACTTCCCATATCTTTCCATCTCTCTCCAACTTCTGTCTGCGATGTGCGGACCTCCTGAGATGGTATGGACCACTATCTTCTCTTGACTAGAGCTGCTAGCGTTGCGGTTTCCTCTGTCGGTCCCTGGTGAGGGTAGCCTTGGGTTTTCATTGGCAGGAGCTGGAGTCCTGTCTTGACTTTTTACATAACGCTCCAGTTTCTTCCTTCTGATGTGTTCCTCAATCAGATCTCGGAGATGATGGCATTCGTTGGTATCATGTCCGTGAGATTCGTGGAAGCGACAGAATTTTCCAGACTTCTGTGCGTTATCTGATTCCTTCTTGTATGGTGGGCGTTTGTATCTAACTTCGCCTTGGGTGGCAAGGAAGATATTTTCGACGGTCTCGTTCAAAGGGGTGTAAGTGTCGAATCTTGGTCCTGGCCGATATAGGCGCTTTTCTACCTTCTTGCCCCCAGCATTGTCTCTGGAATCATTTCTTCGAACGTCCCTCGCCACAGCAGGGGCGTTGCCATGGGTCGTCTTACTTTGCTGTCCTGACTGTCCCTCAATGGCGGCATCCTCAAGCCTCATGTATTTCCCGGCTTCATGGAAGAAATCGGGTAAAGTAGCTGGTTTTTCTTTTGTCAATCTTCTAGCAAATTTAGTGTCCGGATGCACCCCACTGCAGAGGGCCATTAGGATAAGCTTCTCATCGGCATCTTGAACTGCGGCTGCTGCGGCGTTGAATCTGGTTAGGTATTGCTGCAGCTTTTCTCCAGGTTTCTGTTTGACGCTGGATAAGGAATAAGCGTCCTTAGGTTGCTCCACATGAATGCGGAACTGACTGATAAATTTTTCTTTCAACATTTCCCATGAGCTGATGGATCCTTGGGGTAGATTACAGAACCAGGAGGTAGCAAGGTCTACTAAGAAGAGCGGAAAGCATTTGCACAGTACTCCCTCTGTTGCTCCACTCATGAGCATATGCTGCGTGTACCTCTGTAAGTGTACAACGGGATCGGAGGTTCCTTTGTAGGGTTCCATTGTTGGCATCTTCCATTCTCGGGGGGTGATAGCAATTTCGATATTGCGGGCGAAAGGGCTGGTTACCCTAGCGCCTATCCCTCGATCTCTTTGCTCCCGCTGGACACACTCTCTGAATAAGCGTGCCATCCTTTCATCAGAACTTGGAGCGGATAGAAATGAGTTTGGTTCTGTTCTGTGGGATTGATTTCGTCCAGACGACCTGTAGGGATGGTATCGTCTATCATTCCTCATATTTTCCCGGGGCTGCCTTTGGTCTTCTGGGAGCACGCTTGGGTCAGCTACAGTTGGCCCTTGCCTTGATCTCCCCCTGTTGGGTTCTGATCTAAGCACTTCCTCGGGTTCAACTTCGGGCTGAACTCTAGCTCGGCCCCGTTCACCGGTGTTTCTGTTGTTAGGCAGCATGACAGGCTCAGCTACAGTTGACCTTCGCCCGGTACCTTCCCCGTTGGGTTCGGTACCAAACGTTTCCTCAGGCCTAACTTCGGGCTGTGCTCGGTCTCGGCTCCTACCACGGCTACTTCTGCCGTTAGCTCCTTCGATGAAGGAAGATCTTTGCTGTCTCTGAGATCCTCCAGACTGGGACTCGCCCCATGATTCAGTGTTGCGGTTGGATTCTTCAGCGTCCCTCAAGCGTGACATGAGATGGTCCACCAAGGCTTCCTGCTGGGACGTGAAGCGGTTAGTTACTTCAACCACAACTCTGTCCAGATCTGCTCTAGTAATTGCTGCAGGCTGTTCTGCGGCGGGAGCAGTTGGGTTAGCCTGTTCTTCATTCGTTACTGTTGCTGGAGGAGGACGATTTGCTTGATTCGTGACATCTGGATCTGGGAGACTGCTAGATGCGATGTTTTTTCCTTTGTTAACATCTTTTCTCTGTTTGGGAGGCATGTTTTCCAAGTGGCGAACGATGCTGTTAGGAAAACTTATTAAGCGGGTGAAGCTGAAGCTTCGAGCTTCTAACTCTCAATGAAAGCACCAAAAATGTTTGCACAAAAAATGGACAAACACCTCAAAGTTGTATGATTTAGTAGATCTTATGTTGTTCTTAGCGATTTGAGTGATTTATGAAAATACGTAAAAAAAACAGGGACTAAACTGTAAAAAGACACGCAGATTTATAGTGGTTCAGCCAGAATGTGCCTACGTCCACTTTATATGTTATTTCTCTTCCTTTCTTATGATTACAAGTACAAAGCTTTGATACGAGTAAAAGAAAGTCGTTTGAAGAGTTCCTTCCGTGCTTGAGCTCTCAAACTTGTCCCCCATTGTTGTACCCCTGCCCCTCTATTTATAGAGTGAGGTTGGGGGCAGGGGTCTTGGATGTATACAGCTGCTGGTGGGCCTGGGCTGAAGTGATCTGTCCTGGCAGTCTGGTTCGGCATCCTCTTGGTTCGGTCATGAGGTGGTTCGGTGATAGGTGGAGAGGTTTTGGTCCGGTTGTATTTGGTTCGGTGGTAGCTTGGATCGGTGGAGAGGAGTTGATTCGGTAGAGCTTCGTCCGGTAGTGGGAGCGTAGCCTGGTCCGGTGTTGAATCGGTCGGTGACGGATGGAGATGGTTTTGGATCGGTCTTGGTTTGGTCCGGTGAAGTATGGAGTTGGCTCGGCCTGGATTCGGATGTGGCTGGTTCGGTCGAAATCATATACAACATTGGTTGCATTAATGTGACTGTTATAGTAATTAGAAAAAGTAAAGTAAATCATTTTTATAGTGCACAGATAGATGTATATTCATTAATTAATAAAATTGGTTTCAGTAACGTAAATAAATATGTAGATTGATTGGTTGATTAATTGATTGGTTGATTGTTAATTGATTTATTGCGTTAATGTAGTGTGCACATATATTAACATAAAACGAATGTTTTAATATGGAATCAAATGACGTAAATATGTGTATATTCGGGTTTATTGATATGAATTAATTGGATTAAGTTTTGGAATTTGGACCCCAAAGATTTGTTTATAGGATATAGGTGGTCCCTTCATTTGCTTTACATTTATTATCACGTCGCATTCTCTCTCTTTTCGATTTCAAGTTCTCAGGGTAGGCTCCACTTGAGCATCCATTTAATTATTAGACTACTCATTCGTTTCTTATTAATTAATAATAGCCTCATTTGATTTATTTCTAATCAATAATTGCCTCATTCTTTTCATTTGTTTCTCATTTGTTCGTTTGTTCCTTTCAAGTGCTTTACCTGAAGTTTTTTTCCTTTTATTTTTTCCATTTTTAATGTGAACTGTAACGACCCGGTATTTCGAACCATTCACATCCGCACATGTCGGACTTGAATTGCTCAAAACAACAGATTGTTAATTTATATTTGGCAAAACTCAGCATATACAGTAAATAAATCAATCACAGAATCGCAGACACAGAGTATTACAACAATAAGCAGCGGAATAGATAAATAGTAGTTCATGAAGCTACTATAAAACATCAGAGTCTGAAACAAAATACAACAGAATCTCAAATACAAATGAATCTCAAATACATAAGCAACCGACAAGTCTAGACATAAATGACTAGAATAAACTGAAATGATTGGAAGCTGGATAGACAGATCTTCCATAAAGCTCCAATCTCAAATGGTGAGTCTGAAATGCCTTGACACTCAGTTTGACCCAAGCATAAAGCAAAACACAAAACATCGAGTCAGGATTAACATTCTTACATAGTAAATTCAACTCAAGTGAAATGTCAACTGAGATACAAGTAACTTAAAGGATGTTTGGGATTTCCATCCTCTAAGGATCCGTGGAACTATCTACTATGTAGTAATATACGCTACTATACTATGTCTATAGTAAAGTAAACTATTAAAATAGCGTTACTCATACCCCCCTTAACACATTTTATACAATGCCGTAGTCTATACAGATACTGTAAACTCCACCCGCAGGTGGGCTATCAGGGAGCACTCCATAGGTACGACACAAAACAAACTCGTAGAACGCGCGATAGGGCATGTGACAAGGCACGCAAGGCAATGCCAGGGTAGATATACCGTTTGCGGATCTGGATTGGTGGTAATGCATAGCAGCTACTACCGCCCACCTTGTGACACAGTCCAAAATCAAAGGTGCACCCAATCAAATCACAAAGTAATAGAATGGTATCGAAGAAGTGTGCCCGATCGGAGGAATGACCTCACTTGGCCCGGCGTGGCTCCTGTTTTAGCCACTTCAAGCTGACTCACGGGATTCAGGGCTACGCTAATACCTCATATAGAATCGCCACCAACCATCCTACTTCATTCTGGAATCTCCACCACGTACATAGTTGTTAAAGTGGTTTTCGGTATTGGCAGAGAGTATGACAATATCTGATCCCGGTCACTTTAACAACCAAATGCTTATTTCACACCGTGGTCTTTTCTTTTCAAATAGTTCACACTTCATATCAAAATATCATATTCGCTTCAAAAACTATATCAATTCGATATCATTATTCCCTTTAGAAATATTCATTTCCAGAATTGTAACACTTCCAAAATCATAACACTTTCGAAATCATAACACTTTTGAAATAATTTAAAAACACACACACACACACACACACACACATATATATATATACAAACAGCCACTATGTAAAATAATTTAGAAACACACATGTATAAACATACCTTATTATTATTATCATTATAACATATATATATATCAAAATATTAGAATAACCGTTTATCTATAAATATTTTTTCCAAAAGCTGTCAGGTACGAGCAGGTTTAGCAACTAAAAAAACAAATATAATGCACGGCTGACATATATACATTATAAACATTATATACATTGTTTATATATATATTTTATACAACTATGCAGACCAATATATGTAAAATATGACAAAATATACACGCATGCTACCATATATGTAACCACTTATATGCTGACAAGTGTGTATATAACAAATATAAATATAACCTATTCAAAAATCATATGCGTACTATATATATAGCGTATTGTGCAAACTATAGCCTATGTAGGCAATTTGTAAATGAAACCAACATATATGCAGCTACTAAAACATATATACACAGCCAATGTATGTATGTGCAAACCAAAATTATAAACCCATATGTACATAGATATATATAAATGAATATATTCACAAATATAGCTTACATATATAATACTTTAAAATATACATATACAGAAGGCTGCAAAGCTAGTAACCTAACTAGATAAAGGATCGAACAATCCTTATTATTTAATTCATACATATATAAAGTATTTATAAACAGAATAAGAGAAACAACTTTACTATATATATATATATATGTAACTGTGAAGAGGCTACAGCATATATAAAACTAAGTATACTATACTATATTTATTATATTATTATTTAAAAATCTATATGCATATACTTTTAGCCACATCAAGTCGACTCATGGGAGTCAGGGCTGCGCTAATACCTCATATAGAATCGCCATCAACCATCCTACTTCATTTTGGAATCTCCACCACATACACAGTTGTTAAAGTGGTTTTTGGTATTGTCAGAGAGTATGATAATATCCGATCCCGGTCTCTTTAACAACCAAACGCTTATTTCACACCATGGTCATTTCTTTCCAAATAGTTCATACTTCATATCAAAATATCATATTCGTTTCAAAAACCATATCAATTCGATATCATTGTTCACTTTAAAAATATTTATTTCCAGAATCGTAACACCTCCAAAATTATAACACTTTCGAAATCAGAACACTTTTGAAATCATAACACTTTCGACTTAAACAATTTAGTTATTGAAAATAGTATATATAATAAATAGTTATAAATTAAAATAGTTTATATATTAAAATAATTTTTATATATTAAAATAGTTTATATATTAAAAATACTTTATATAACAAAAATAGTTTCCTCCAATTTCGCAAATCGATTCAAATCATCTTAAATTCCAAAAATTCAATTTGAATCAATTCCAGTTTAACCATTTCAATTTAAAGTTCAAAGATTCGAGTTTAAATATTCAAACATTTACAATATATAAATTTCATTTATATTTCAACATTTAACTTTAATTTTTATTCAAATTGGAAAATATTCACTTAACCATTTTAATACAATTTATTTAAATCCCAATTTATATATTTAAATCAATATTAAATATTCAATCTCAATTTTATTTAAAATTGAGAATATTCGTTTAATCACTTTTTATCAAGTCACGTTATAAATCATATTTTTCCAAAATCTCAAAATCAATAAGTTCAAGTAAATTCTTATTTAAATTCAATTTTCTTTTTTTTGATCAATTTAAATTCCAAGTCAACATTAATTTATCTTCCCGCCTTTATTGTTAAAGTTATAAAAATCTGTTTTTAAAATATTAATATAAATTTAAGTAAATACTTAAACATATTATATACTAATTAAATTAATTTTTTATTAAATTAAATCTTATTATTAAATGTATATTTTATATTAAATATTGTTTTATATATTTTTAAAATAGTAAAATCTTAAAATTTATAATTTTTTCAAAACTAACTTATAAATTAAAATTTCCAAAACATATTATTTTAAAAATCTAAATTTAGACATATATAAAATTAACATTTATACATATTATATTTTAAAAATCAATATTTATTAAAACCCATATTGTCACGACCTGGAAATTTCGAACCCTAAAATTCCAGATAGTTATGAAAAGAAGAAGAGATAGAAGAAAGAAACAGAAAACACATCACAGATGCTCACATTCGCAGCGGAACAAAATATAATATCAAATAATAACAGTTTACAAAAGAATACTGTATCTGTCAATTTGCATTTATTTACATCAGAGTTATATTCCAATACACAACGATGGTCATATATAAATCAAATATGTCTCAGATAATCAAAAAATAATAGTCACAGCGGAATCACTCCATACGTCCTGCCATCCAGTACTCCTTCTGAGCTCCAGAACGTCCTTACCTGAAAATCTGTAATACTCGGTCTGACTCGAGCATTACATCAAAGTAACACTCGGGTCAGGCTGGAAACCAGCGTGAGTAAACCCATATAATTTGAAATACTAAATTCAAATCACAAAGAAACCCGGGTAACTCGTACTCCACTACGAGTTATTTACTTGTTATGCTCAACTCTTATTTCGTTACAGTTGCCCGGGTCAGACCGAGTATTACAGATTTTCAGGTAAGGACGTTTTGGAGCTCAGGGGCGAGCTGGATGGCAGGAACGTATGGAGTGTATTCCGCTGTGATATATTGTTGTTATCTGGTACAAGTTATTTTTAACTGTCCAGCAATTGTGAAATGTTGTAACTCTGATGTATAAAAATGTAAATTAACTGATACAATTTTCTTGTATAACTGCTATTTATTTGATATTATATTTTGATCCGCTGTGAATGTGAGAATCTGTGTTGTGTTCTGTTTTCTTCTTCTTCTATCTCTTTCTTCTTTTTCATAACTATTTGGAATTTTCGGGTTCGAAAATTCCGGGTCGTTACAGTTGATACCACTTGTGTCACGACCCGCCTTTCTGACCAGAGCAACGTCCCAGAGACACACGACATTCCCACCCCTCGCGATCGCCTCCAGTACTTCACCAACGACGAACGATCTACTAGAAGATCGTTGACGGAACCCGACATTAAACCCTATATCGCCCCTCTTCATCCACTTCGGCCATCAGAAAAATTCCTACCCAATTTTCCTGAGTTCCCATACTCCCCATCCTCCTTCAGACGAAATCTCGACCACTCACTCGCCTCCGATCGACTATGATCGACCAAAAACCCAATATTGATCATCGCAGCATAACCCAATAATCCCTACACTAAAAATCTCAATTTTACTTCCTAAAATCATCATCTTCGATTAATAAACTGTTCCTGAATTCAAACTACTAAAGTATGATAATTTATTTTTGACAAATGTATGTGTATTTACTGTAAAACCCCAATTTGAAAAAAATGTTTAATATAACCTTTTGGAATTTTTTTTTAAGAGTAAGGTTATAATCTTTGATTCATCTTTTATTTAAAAATCGAAACTTAAATTCAATCACAGGAAGAGATTTGAGATTTTTTTTCTCTGTAGCCTGTAAATAAGGCAGAGGAGGATATTTATCTATATACAGACATTTTTAAGATATTGCCATATATACCATACATTCACATCAGCCTTCATATGAACACTTTTAATCTAGATTACAACAACATTTATCACTGGTAAGAATCATAATTTCAGATTAAAAACTATTTTGAATTTAGGTCTACTCACCTGAAACAAAAACTAAAGAACAGAGCACACTTTCTGGATTAAGAAAATAGCAGCTTGATCTTCCTTGCTTGTTTGATTTAGTTGCTGTTAAGTTTTAGGTTGAAGCTTTCCTCTATTTTTTTATAATGCTCAGTTTTTTTTTAATGCCCGAAATGGAAACAAAAGAATGATATATAAAAGAAATGTGTATAGCTGAAGTAGTATTCAGGTACAAGATTATATTGTAAGATTGTACAGGCTTTGTTTCCCCTAGTACAGAATTTAGACAGAGATTTTCCTTAGTTTGGAGGCTGAAATGATGAATTGGGTGCTAACATTAATTATACTCGTCTTCTTTTGTTAAAATTCACATACTTATCTTTTATATATTTGAATGTACTTGAATGTATATTTGCTATCTTTTATTCTCATGAGTACATTCTTGAATATATATACCACTGTCTTCCTTTGCAAGCTCATGGATATTCATTTTTTTTTTCTTGTCATATTTCATATTTGAATGTACTATTTGTCCCCTTTTCCTTTGGTCCATGATCTCAGGCTCGACTAGAAATATTGTATGCTGGATATGAAACCTTGCATGCTTAGACATTAAATGCCTGACATTGATAAAAAAGGTTGTGTGTACTTGAGATGATGTGTATTTATGATGTGTGTGTAAATCCATTTGTTGTTATGTATATATATTTACCACTTTATAAATATAAATATATATATATATATAATTTCATATGAGCATACATTCCTATATTTGTATATTTATACATCTATATTTATATATATCATCTAACACAAAAGAACTCATATCTAAAATTTTATGGATATTTTATCACAATTTAAATGGTGAAGTTTATCTACACAACAAGTTTTTTTTTCTTTTCCATGGGATTCAAAAATTATACAATGCAACATTCAATATAAATTTTAATTCAATGTTTTATTTTAGTTTCCAAATCAGCATATATTTCAAATATCCTTAATTACCAAAAATTCATTTATTTGATTAATTAGTATTAATATTTCAATATTAAAATCAATTAATTTCCCGATTAACAGACGTCCAAAATCTGGGTCATCACATCTCTCCCCCCTTTAAATCTTTTCGTCCTCGAAAAGGAATAAAGCCAAAATTTATGAAAATGCTTAAATCAGATAAATTCCTTTGATCATTTTTAAACTACTTTAAAAATCTATATAATATTTCTAAAATAGTTTTTATAAAATACTTTTATAACTCGATGTTTCGACAAGTCCATCCTTGTCCTTACAGAAATTCGGTCATACGTTGATCAGGCGTACAACTGAAAATCTATAAGTGCTTGGCAGACCCGTTTTCAACATCCAGTGAAAATATTTCGAAAATAATTTTATTGAAAATATAGAGAACGGTTTCGAAAATAGAGGAAATATCTTTGGTGAAATTACTCTGGAAATCATCACACCCATCCATGGTCACAGTTACATCCTGGGTTACGTTGCCATCGCAGCAAAAGTCCATGTAACTGATTACACCATAGAACCCACAACAGATCGCAGTTACATCCAGGGTTACGTTGCCATCACAGCAAAAGTCCATGTAACTGTTGGCTCTCAGCGGCACACACGATTTTCGCTGTCGAAATGAAACTTCTCCACTCCTACATAGGTCTCAGTCTACCGATATAAAATCAAACGCAGACTGTTGGCTCTCAGCGGCACACATGACTTTCGCTATGTTACCATAGTGTCGCAGTCTACCGATATAAAATCAAACGTAGACTGTTGGCTCTCAGCGGCTCACGCGACTTTCGCTATGGTCTGCAGTAGATCGCAGTGACATCGAGTTACACTGTCGTCACAGCATAACCCAAATGCCTCTGTGGGCACCAGCCCCTCGACTTTCGCTACACAAATAATCCTCAAGAACTAGTTTTGTCCGGACTCCTCATAGGATCAACTTTAGAAACCCCCCTTGGGGCTCAAGGCAGTACCACCCAGTGGCACTCCTGAGAAGTTCATTTCAAGGGAGCGCCTTTTTCCCCAGAGCAAATCTCAAAACACTTTATACTATACACATATAGTATTTTCCAAATCATACACCTAATATGAATCTCATATAAATGCTTTTACACAAAATCGATTCTCAAAATCGATAATTCACAAATCAGGCTTTCCCAAATCCCAATATTGATTTTATCCAAAAATCAAAAGCCATTTCCAAATCCAAAGGTTCCCAAAACCTTTTTCTCAAAACCATTTCCATAAAATCTTTTATATATATATTCATATATATAATTTTCTTGGGAAATCTTTAAATCACTTTATACTTATATAAGTTTCCTTTGTATACTTCAAAACTTTCAAAAACCTTTTTCTTCTGGCAATGGATTCAATAAGGGGAGTTTTATCATATATAACAAAGATACGGTTTGGATTTCTGATCAAGAAACCAGATCTGAGTCCGCACTAGGAAGTCGGGTGGACGATACTAGTTCGGAAGTGAAATTGTGTGATCGAGTGAGCGATCAGATTGGTATTGCGTACGAATGATATGGGGACATCGTACGGGTTTGAATGAAATTGGCATTGAAAATTTGTGGATAAAAACTGAAAAGATTTTTGAAATTGAAAGTATATTTTGAGAAATTGACAATGAATAAAGGTGGAAATTGATTTTGAAGTTGTAGATAAAAGGTTATAAGATGATTTTTGAAATGGGAAATATATTTGTGAATATATGAGGACTAAAATAAAATAAATTTAAAATTTATATTTCTATGGTAGAAATTAACTTTATGGAAATAAAGTGGAAATTGAATATTTTTCTGAGTTAAAGTTTACTTTATAATAAAAGTAAGAAATTTGGCAAGTGACTTTATAAAGTAATCAAATTTGAATATTTGATTGGGAATAAACAAAGTTACGTATCTTTGTTATATATGATAAAACTCCCCTTATTGAATCCATTGCCAGAAGAAAAAGGTTTTTGAAAGTTTTGAACTAATGAGTAAGCAAATGTGAAATATTCTAAGGAAGTAAACATTTAAGTAAAATATGACTTTTAAAATAAAATTTAAAATACCTAAATTGTGAAATTTTAAATCTAGGTCCAGAATTTGAAATTTGATTCAAAGTGTTGAAAGAAATAATAAATAAGTATTATTTGAATAAAGGAGACTTGTTACAAACAATGGGTTGTTTGAAATTTTGATTTGAATTTAAAATGAAGATGGTTTAAAATGTTAAAACATGGCTGGGAGGGCCAAGAAATAAATATGTATATATGTATGGATATATGTGATATCAAGGATAATTTGAAATAAACTCTAAGATGTTGAGTTTTGATTTTTCCCTGAAGTGTAATGTAAAACCCAAAGTGATATAAGTTTGAGGGAAAGAATTTTTAAATTTGAAGTGGGAATTCAAATTTGAGTAGAGTTGACTGGGTTAAGCAAATTGAAATTTAACTTGGGAGAAGTTAAATAAGTTTGAATGAACAACTTGAATTGGAAATTTCAAGATGAAATTGAGATTTAACTTGGAAAGTTAAGTGGTAATTTGAATTGGGAATTTGTGTGATCTCAAATGGGTTTGAGATCTGGAAATTGAAAATGATGAATGTTTTAAATTAATTGGATGATAGATTGGGGTAATATCTATCCCAATATTGGAATTAAATGGAATTAAACTTTAATTTGGAATTGCTTAAGTAATTTTGATTTTAAAAATAAAAATTAAACTTGAGAAAATGAGATCACTTTGAACATTAAGATTTGAATGTTTAAAATGAACATGTGAACTGAAATGATTAAGGATTGGTTCCAAGATTGAAATTGGGTAATAAATTGAATTTTTAAGATAAAATTGTTTTGAACTCTTATTTGAACTTTGAAGTAAGTTAAGTAAAGATAACTTAAAATGTAATTTTGAGAATTGGACTCAGAATTAATTTGTTTAAAGATTTGGATTATTAATTTAAAAATAAAGGTTAATTTGATTTAAGGGGTTAAATCAACTTTTGGAAATTTAACTCGAATTTATATAATTCGAAATGATTTAAAATTGAAATTTAAATTGAATTAGTTCAAACTGAATTTGACTTGAATTAATGGGAATTGTGATTAAAGTTGAATAAGTTTTAAAAAAATCAAATGGAATTTGATTTGGGTTGGAGAGAAATTGAGAATTAATTCAACTTGAATTGGGAATAAATCAAGTCCAATGGAATTTGGAGTTATTTGAAATGGAAGTTGGGTCAATTTAAATGGAAATTTAAATTGAATTGAAGAGGAAGTGAACGGTTTTGACTCTGGATTATTTTCAATATAAATTGTTTTAATATAAACTGTTTTTAATCTATTTCCCTATCTATTTAGTATATGTAACCTTCTTTTCAAACCCCGAACTATTTTATACTTATTAAATAATTATTTGGGGCTATTTAACCATTTTTTTTCAATTGTTTTCTAAACTTATTACTATTTTTCATGTATTTCACAAATTAATTATTATTTACAATTATTTTGCAATTATCTAAGATTGCTGAAACTATTTAACTGTTTTACAACTATTTTATTTTTAGTTAACTATTTTACAGCTATTTTGCAAACTATTAATTATTTTTCAACTACTTATCTATTTTAATTTTTTCAAGCTATTTTCTAAATATAAACTGGTCGGAGTTCAAACTGTTATTGAGTAAATACCCAACTGAGATAAGAATTGAAGTGATAATCCAAATGGGGATTAAGACAAAAGTGAATAAGTGAACGAAAATTAAGGTGAATGTGAATAGAAAGGGGAATTGATTTAACTGATAATCAATGAAGATAAATACGTAAGATGTATGTATATTATTCTATTCGCATAGTGATTTGATCCAGATTCGAGCACAGAATTTCGAGACAGTATTATCGATCCGAGTTGGGATTTTTCGCTCGATTTTCAACGTAACCCTGGATGTAACTGCGATCTGTCGTGGGTTCTATGGTGTAATCAGTTACATGGACTTTTGCTGCGACGGCAACGTAACCCAGGATGTAACTGTGACCATGGATGGGTGTGATGATTTCCAGAGCATTCTCACCAAAGATATTTCCTCTATTTTCAAAAAAAACTGTTTTCTATATTTTCAATAAAATTATTTTTCAAGATATTTTCATTGGATGTTGAAATGGGTCTGCTGAGTACTTACAGATTTTCAGTCCTACGCCTGATCAACGTATGACCGAATTTCTGTGAGAACAAGGATGGACTTGTCAAAACATCGAGTTATAAAAGTATTTTTGGAAAAAACTATTTTAGAAATATTACATAGATTTATAAAGTAGTTTAAAAATGATCAAAGAAAATTTATCTGATTTTGAGCATCTTAATAATTCTGGCTTCGTTCCTTTTCGAGGACGAAAAGTTTTAAGGGGGGTGGAATGTGACATCCCAGGATTTTCGGCAATATTAGTTAATGAATATTTAATTTATGTAATTTAAAATACAACTTATTATGTTAAAAATAAAACATATTATGTGAAGGTTTGGGAAAAATAACTATGATTTGAAATATAAAATAAAAATCTAGCTTATTAACAATAATGTTTTAAAAGATAAAATATAGTCTTATCAATATTTAAACAACTTATAGGGTTAGAATAAAATGAACCTTATCAATTTAAAACTTGAAGTATAAAATAAATCTATAAACACTAGGAATTATGAAGTTAACATGAACATTAAATATTAAATAATAGATAAGTGAATTAATTTGGGTGGTTAACTTTTAAAAGAAATAAAACAAATAAAATTTTAGTTATGTGAATATAAAAATAAACACTTAGGAATTTCGGAGAAAATCAAATTGGAATACAAGCAAGTAATAAAATGAGACGAGATAATAACCTAGTCATAAATATGCTCATAATTCAATTGTACATAATATAAAGCTAAAAAATATATATAATAATATACATCACCCTAAATAAAACTCCTTTATATATATATATATATATCAATCTACTTCATCTCGATTTTGTTCATTCAACTATGTGACTCGTGAGTAACCATTATTTCCTGCTTAAACAAACTTCAATTAAAAACAACTTTGTAGTTAGCACATAAAGTATAAAGTAAAGCACAACCCGGCAAGTAATATATAAACTATAGAAATATAAATGAATGTATAAGCTTCTAGTGCAAGCCAAGTAATTAATGCTAGCACAATCAAAATCTTTTCAGCCTCCATTTGAATAAAAATCTCTGGCCAAAAATAAATTTAACATATTTCCAGTACAAGAGATATCTGGAACCAGTTTTGACAACTCTGTATATTTTCTCTTATATATCATTCTCCTATCTCATTTTCGTTCACAATATTAAAACTGAGAAAAGAGAAAGGATACAAACTATAATCTGAACACTTCAACTTGATTAATATCATCAATAACATCAAGGCTTAAAGTCTGGAAAGGCAAATTCAAAACTGTGCTCATTTTAAATTGGAAATTTTGCCTCTGTTTAATCGATCAGGTGAGTAACATCACAGTTTTAAAAGTTAAGTAAATAATTATGTTGCATGATCATCTATGAAACAAGCATGTTTGTGAATGAATTTTTAAGTTTAGCTTTGTGTACATATATGAATATTGTTGTGCATATATATGTATGTTTGGAACTTCTCTGGTTTTAGTTCCAGGTTCAAAAGATAATAAGAAAAAAATCATATGCTAATAAACCAATCTTTGTTATGACTTAAGTATTGAATCAAATATATGTGATTTATCATCAGTTTAAGTTTAAAACTTGTTTAAGTTAAAACAATTTGCATTTGCCTCTGGAAGAAATAAAACATCTGAGCAACATTAAATAAGTCAGATTTAAATTGTCAAAATCCTTGTATTCAGTAATCTAACTCAAATGCTTAAACCGAAATTGGATTTTTAAAACAAAAATCACTATTTTTAGTAGAGAGATTAAAGAGTATTTCTGGTTTAACCAAAATTTAGAATTTCGGTGAAATTTGATGGACTCTGTAGTCTGGGAGATCGGAATTTCTTCCGGTGATGGACGAGTGATGGGTGCGTGGAGGAAAATAGTGGTGGAGGTGGAAGATCATCGGAGTGACGGTGGTTGATCATTTTGTTCTGTAGACCTAGTTTCTGAGTGTGCAGCAATTTTTGAGCGTCAAAGCCTGTCCAAGTGGTCGAGTGTGTTGGGATTCAGGGTATTGATAGCTGGAGCATTGATGTAGACGTGGCCGGAGTTGTAATCGACACGGTGGTCGGAGTTGAGGAAACGAGCAAGTTTCCAGGTTTGATGATGTTGTTCCTGTATTTTGCCAGGTTTCTAATTTGGGGAGGGGAAGAAGACTCGAATTTGATTTCGAGTAGAAGTTGTGTTTTTGATGATCGCGAATGGATCTATGGGCGAGCATCGACGTGCTCGATGCCTTGGTGGTGGCCGGAGGTGGCCAAGACCACCGTGCATATGCACGGCGAAGAATGGTGTCAGGAGTTTTGGTTTGGGGTTGTTGAGTTTTGGACTCGAGTTTTTTTTTCTTTCTCGAGTAATTCGATTTTTTGCTCGAAGATGTATAGGGTTTTACTCGGGGTAAATTAAGAGAGGCTCGGGTACGTAAGGTTTACAGGTTCTGGAAAACCTGTTTCAAATCAAATCTTAGTTTTTAAAATCTGAAACAAGTTTTTGGAAACAGAATTTAAACTTAATTTAAAGTATTGAATCCAAGTCTTAAAATTTCTTTGTTAATGATAATGTAATCATTAATAAGAGATGTTTTATTTTAAAGTAAATCAAGATTTAATGATTTTTTATTTATAAAATTTGTAAGGTAATTAAATGGATAATTAATTAATTAAGTTTAATTAATTTAGAATAATCATTTGATGGGTTGATAAGAGATTAATGAAGGATAATTACTTAGAGAAGAAATTAAGATAAGTAATTTTCTGGAGGTAATTAATTGAAGTATAGATAAGTTTTGGGATTAATTACTTTGTGTAATTAATAATGAGGATAATTACTTTATGGAAGTAATTAATAATTAATTACTTAGTGTAATTAACTTAAGCATTGATTGATTAAGTCATTTAAGAAAAATTAAGTAATGTAATTAATTAAGGAGTAATTAATTTATTTAATGAAGTAATTAATGATAGTTAATTACTGAATGGGATTAATCAAGGATGATTAATAGTTGTGGTTAAGTAAGGATAAATTACTCAATGTAATTAATTTAGATAAGATAATTAATTAAAATGCAATTAGGGATCATTATTAATGATAAAATTAAAGGTTGATTAATTTAGATAAATTAATCAATAATGAGAGATTTGGGTAATTAATTAATATAATTAATTAAAGGATAATTACTTGAATGTAATTAAAGGTCAATTAATCAAAGATGATTAATTAAGAAGGAAATTTGATAGTGACTAATTAATTGATTGTAATTAATTTGTGGTTATGTAAGCAGGATTTATAATGATGAAGTAATTAATTTAATTTACTTTAAATTAATTATTAATTTAATTCCTTTTAAATTAATTATAAATGGTGTGATTATTAATCCTTGTTTATACCTGAATTGGATGATATCTATTGGATGATATGTTGTGATATTCTGTGATGTGATATTGGATATATCTGTGATAAATGTGTGATATTTATCTGTGTTAAATGTTGTGTAAATTCAAAGTATTGAATTAGATTGAAATGAATTGTTTTAACTTTAAAACAACTTGGCCTTAAAAGATACGGTTTGGATTTCGATGAGACCGGGATCAGATTTGCTACATTACAACATGATTATGAAATAAGAGTTGAGCATAACAAGTAAATAACTCGTAGTGGAGTACGAGTTACCCGGGTTTCTTTGTGATTTGAATTTAGTATTTCAAATTATATGGGTTTACTCACGCTGGTTTCCAGCCTGACCCGGGTGTTACTTTGATGTAATGCTCGGGTCAGACCGAGTATTACAGATTTTCAGGTAAGGACGTTCTGGAGCTCAGAAGGAGTACTGGATGGCAGGACGTATGGAGTGATTCCGCTGTGACTATTATTTTTTGATTATCTGAGACATATTTGATTTATATATGACCATCGTTGTGTATTGGAGTATAACTCTGATGTAAATAAATGCAAATTGATAGATACAGTATTCTTTTGTAAACTGTTATTATTTGATATTATATTTTGTTCCGCTGCGAATGTGAGCATCTGTGATGTGTTTTCTGTTTCTTTCTTCTATCTCTTCTTCTTTTCATAACTATCTGGAATTTTCGAGTTCGAAATTTCCGGGTCGTGACACATATATTTCCTTTCAAAACTTTGGAAATCATTTTCAAATTATAGACCAACGATGTCCATATATAATTTTCTATCCTTTGGTCAAATGATACGGATATTTATCATTTCAATCCGCAATTTAAATATTTACGGGTATATATCATTTCAACCCGTAATCCAAAAAATTCAAAATCAATGAAAATCGCTTGGGTTTATCATTTCAACCCATAACGATTTTCCCTTATTCTATAATATCGTTCAGGTATGTATCATTTCAACCTATAGGGAATTCTAAACTAACAGAGAACTTGCAGAGTGAGAACAAATATGATAAAAATATAACATATCAACAACATGCATATATCATTAGTAACAAATAAAATAAAATATATACAACATGATATGGTGTCATATATCATAGGTGAACAATTGCAGATAATGGCATATCATATTTAAAAATTTAATAACTTGCAATTCAAACTTAACAGCAATTGTCGTTTCTAGTGAAAACAAATTTATTGAATATAAGAATGTTAATCGTGAGTGATTGCTCACCTATCGAGACTAGAGAGAAAAGATGACAAACACACGGAATAAATCACGAATCCAAAAATTGACCAATCCAAACAATAAATCTCGAAGCGAAGTGGTTGAACACGGATTTGACGGACGAAACTGATAATAATAATCGATAATAACAAATAAAAAATCAGCTTGATATAAACTGAAACGAAATGTATATTATATTGTAAATTTTCTCTTAAAACCAATATCCAATTCTAAATGCATTTTTATATAAAAAAATAGAATTAATATATACACACACTAGAATCAATAATATTATGGACATATATACATACATATTTTAAAATAAACAAAGGAATCACGCAATTCAAAAACTCCATCTTGCTACTATTATTAACATATGATTTAGACAGATAAATTTTAATAGCATAAAATAAATATTTTTCACAAACATATATATATATGTATATATATATATACACAAACATCCACTATGTAAAATAATTTAGAAACACACATGTATAAACATACTTTATTATTATTATCATTATAACATATATATATATATATATCAAAATATTAGCATAACCGTTTATATATAAATATTTTTTCCAAAATCTGTCAGGTTCGAGTAGGTTTAGCAACTAAAAAAACAAATACAAAGCACGGCTGACATATATACATTATAAACATTATATACACAATATATATATATATATATATTGTAAACAACTATGCAGACCAATATATGTAAAATATGACTAAATATACACGCATGCTACCATATATGTAACCACTTATATGCTGACAAGTGTATATATAACAAATATATATATAAGCTATTCAAAAATCATATGCGTACTATATATATAGCGTATTGTGCAGACTATAGCCTATGTAGGCAATTTGTAAATGAAACCAACATATATGCGGCTACTAAAACATATATACACAACCTATGTATGTATGTGCAAACCAATACTATAAACTCATATGTACTTAGATATATATAAAATAATATATACACAAATATAGCTTACATATATATTATACTTTTAAAATATACATATACAGAAGGCTGCAAAGCTAGTAACCTGACTAGATAAAGGATCGAACAATCCTCATTATTTAATTCGTACATATATAAAGTATTTATAAACAGAATAAGAGAAATAACTTTACTATATATATGTAACTGCAAAGAGGCTACAACATATATAAAACTAAGTATATTATACTATATTTATTATATTATTATTTAAAAATCTATATGCATATACTTTAAACATCAAAATTATTATAATATATATATATATAACTATGTACAAGGAAGGCCACAGAAGAAGTAGGGGGTCAGCTGGGGATCATGTGAGGCGGCAGACGCGGGCGCTGCAGTGGAAGCTCGGTTGTTGCTTGGACGTTGGAGGAGTTTGTTCGCTTATGGGCTGTGGGCTGCGATGAGGTGGGAAGTGGCAGTGGTGGGTGGCTGATGCAAGCTAGGTGCGGGGTGTGGTGGATCGGGCCATGGCCGAGCGTGGTGGGTTGGATAGTTTGGGTGAGGCAGGCCATGCTCGGTTGTGTGGCAGGTGAAGGGGACTAGGTCGGAGTGGGAAGTTTGGTGCTCAAGTGTTGTGAGTTCGGCACGGCAGATCTAATAGGGCTGGGACGTTAGGAAGGCGGGCGGAGGATCGAAGGGTGGGGTGGTTCGTTCGCAAAATCATGAAGAGTGCGTGGGTTGTGGGGAATGGCTGACGTGGAGAAGCATGTGGGGGTGGCAGTGGATGTGGCTGGACGTGGGTTTTGGCGGCCGGATAAAGAAAGGCGGAGGCACAAGGCGGAGGCACAAGGCGGAACAAAATGGTCGAGCAATATACGAATGCAATTGAAAACAATATATATCTGTTATATATATATATATATATAAATTTTTGAATGGTCACAGAATGAAAATGGAGGAGATGGAAGGTGGGAGATCCAGTTCACAAAAGAAGGAGATGATGGACGAAAAGAGAAGTCTATTAGTACCAGCAAATATAAATTGAACAAATAGGAATGTTAAGAGTTAGAAGTAAATTCTGAGAAAAGCAAAAGTCAAAACTGAAAGTTAATAAATGTTAGTGGCTGTTCGAATTTACACGGCATATAACGAAAGGACAAATAGAAACCAAAAGGCTCAAAATGGGTACCGATACGGTTATCCGTTTTACGGATTTTGCCGTGTACCAGACTCCGAAACATACCAATGAATATACTCCAGAGATCAGCACGACGAGGCGATTAGAATGGTACATAGATATGAGTGATACGATCCAGTTATAAAAACTTGATTTTTCGCTGCCAAAAATGCTGCTAATTTGTCGAAAATAAGATAAACGGAGCAATAGCGATCCAAATTCGGCGAAACGAAACGTGACATCTCACTCAGAAAATGATTTAGAATTTATTATATAAAATATTCAGGTTCCAAACATATTTTATTTTCATCTAATTTCAATTGATTTAATATTGAAATTGGAAATTACACAGCTGAATTAACTTTCATATTTTTCAATAAAAATTTGCCATTTGCTATGTTTAAATAGACGCATAACAAATATCAAATTTTCAGCGTTAAAATTCAATAATTAAATTTCAACCAAAATTTTAGTTAATTACGTTATAAAACTGACAAAAATTTATGGGTCGTTACATGAACATCCAAATTAATATTCATGCCATCTAATTAGCATTTACTATTCTCTATTTCTGAAGTTTATTTTGTTTAGGCGTTATTATTTCTTGTAGCTTCCTTTCATTAACAACTCTTTCTTCTGAAGCTTCATATTGAAGAACGGAAGATTTATTTTTATCTTTATTCATATATTTATTCCTTTACTTCACCACTTTCAATACTACCATTTTAAGGCTGTTCATATTTTTACTTTATTTCAATTCCTAGTTTGTTTATATATACTTTATTAGCTTTTCATTTGTTTCCATCTTCATTCCTGTAGCCTCATTTCATTTTTCAAATCTCATCTTCTATAGCTTCATTTCTCCAAACAAACTTCCATCTCATTTTTTTCTCTCTCTATTCATTTTCCTCGTTCTTCATTTTTTTTCCTTATTCAAATCTCCTTCTTTTTTTTCAAAGCTTCCTTTTTCTAATTCTTATTCTTCAAATCTTCTTCTTCTTTTTCAAAGCTTCCTTTTCTTTTTCAATTTTTCATCTTCTTTAAATTTTCTTCTTCTTTTCCAAACATTCTTTTTTTTCCAAATCATTTTCTTCAAATAGATCTATACAAACTTCTCTGTCTCTTCCAAAACTTTCTACAAAAAAGAAGAAGATTAAGATAGCAAGGAAACAAATCAATAGGAGGAAGTAGTAGCAGATCCAAACCCGACTAGGAAAGGTAAATCCATAAGGTGAGTGTTTAAACTCACTCACGAAACACTAAAATTTTATTGCAAGTTAAACCAGGTCATATAGTGATAAATTTTGATTGTTGGTTTGTGTAACGACCTGTCTTTATGGACGTTTTAAGCAGACACACATGCCAAACTCAAACCATTCAAAAGGGCAGATTGTTATGGGGTGAATAAGAAAAGGAGAAAGAAATAAAACAAATACAGAATCTCGCAACGAAATGACAAAATATAATAATCAAATAAAAGTTCATGAAGCTGTTTTATAAATACATTTGATTATTCTTTTATAACACAAAAATTAGAGTTACCTAAAACATGAATAAATAAATAAATAAATGTAGTGAAACAACATGATGTAGTGGAATAAATATAATAAATAATAATAGTACAAACCTTCGTCTTCATCCTCCAGAAATAAGGTCTTCAACCCTGAAATGCTCAGGCTGACCCGAGCGAATTGAAAAGACAAACACTCGAGTCACACCGGATGGCAATATGCGATCCCGGTCTCTTTAACAACCAAACGCTTCTTTTCACATCGGATGGTTCTTTTACATTTTCAAAAGTCAATCCACAATTTATATCAAAATTATCATATTCAATTTTAGATCATATCTCTTTCGAAATCATATTCACTTCAAACTATATTCACTTTCAAAATTATGTTCACTTCCAAATCATATTTACTTTCAAATCATATTCACTTTTGAAATCATATTCACTTGGAAATTAATATAAGTTATGTTAATTAATTCTTCATCTCAAAATCATCTTATTCACTCAAATATGTCATTTCACAAAAAGGTATCAATTCCAATTTCTAACTTAGGTTGTATCATCATCAAGGATTTAAATATAAATACTTCAACTTTACACAGTCTAAAATTTTAGAAAATAGTTTAGGTAATTATAAATAGTTTATATATAGTTTTAAAATAGTTTAAATAGTAAAAATAGTTTAAATAGATTTAAATTTGATTTAATTAGTTTTAAAATGATTTAAATAGATTAAATATTGATTAAATAGATTTAAATTATATTAAGTAGATCTTTAAATAGATTAAATAAATTTAAAATAGATTAAATAGATTTAAATTATATTAAATGGGTTTAAATTAGATTAAATAAATTTAATTAGTTTAAAATAGGTAAAATAGGTTAAATTGGATTAAATAGATTGTAATAGATTAATATAAATTAAAATAGTTTTAAATTGATTGAAATAGTTAATTTAATTGAAATAGCTTAAATTAGTTTAAATAGATTTCAAAGTTGTATCTCAACATTTTCAGTAACTCAATTCAAATAAATACATTTATATTTGACACTTCAACTTTGAAATTAAAATTTAAATCCTTTGAGCAATTCATTAAACCAATTCCAACTCAACATTTAACACTTGGATTATCGAAAATAATTCAGTTTATACAAATCAATTTCTATTTCAAAATACCAGCTAACTGAACTCAAAATTTAAAGGTTCAAAAATCATTTAATTTAACCAATCCGGTGTCCGTATATAATTCTCTACCCTAGGGTCAAGTGATACAGATATTTATCATTTCAATCCGTAATTTAAATTTTTACGGTTATATATCATTTCAAACCGCAATCCCGAATTAAATAAAATCCATAAAATCGCTCGAGTCTATCATTTCAACCCATAATGATTTTTACCTAATCTATAGATCATTCGGGTATGTATCATTTCAACCCAAAGGGAACTGATAATATTATAAAAATATAAAATACAACATCCAGTCATCCAATATCAACCATTCAAACATACACCACAGTCATCATCCAAATAAATCAATAAACATCAATAGATAACTGATAATCATTACTGGCATTAAATTGACAATTTAAAATTCAATACTAAATTAAACGATGATTAAATGCAGTAAAAGTCAAATTTAACCAGAATGATAATTTTATATACCAAACAACGATCAAAAATTTCTAATCACATAATAAATTTAATTTAACTAACATAAGATAATCTAGTAGTTGTGGGTGGGTCAAAACACTCACTTTTATTTTAAATCGATTTAAAATCCAATTTAAGCCCAAAATTCAAACAGTTTCAGAATTCGACCAACCAGCTTCAAAATGTCCAGAATTTTCATACAATCCCAACGAAACAAACCGGACGTGAATCTGACATCGTACATGAAATTTATGCTGATTAGAAGGTTGAAAATATAAATTAAATAAAAATATAAAGGAAAAAGGACTACCACTCAGCAACGCCCACGTCAACAACCTACGTTCACAGCATTCAAACCCTAATTCACGCTAAACTACCTCGACCACGCCATCAGCCTCCGGCCTTTGGCCAATTTTCATCTCCATAATACGCCGCTACGCTTCAATCCACCACCACACGCGACTTCCCTCAATGAGCCAATCCATCACCCACGAGCGCGGCCCCTCCGCCTCCACCAAAACTTCCGATGTCGTCCACGGTAATGAGCAAATTTCTGGCGATCCAGTCACCTCTAGGGTGATGTAACCGTATGGATCGAAGGCACACGACCTCCTCTACGCAGCAGTACCATCTGATCGCTCCCAAATCGAAGATCCACCGTTAACTCTCCACGACTTCACATGAACAGACGAAAACAGTTCCCTAAATTATGGTCACACAGAGACCCAAATCGAAAAATAGACTGCAGATCTAGCTTGTGCTTGTCGAGAGATTCAAAACGGTATATAATTTGATAGGGTTTGGAAGATTTTGAATATTTGATTTGATTTTGGTTGCAATTGAATTTGGAATTTGTCTTGGTTTGTCTGCCATTAGAAGGAGAGAAGCAGATAGAATTGTATGTACAGACAAATGGAATAAAAGGCTGCTAGGGTTTATAACAGGCTATAAGTAAGCAGATCATAAATAGAAATGAATGGACTAGATCGATTTTAAAGTTGAACGATAAACGACCCGAAAAGCCCGTTCTGACCCTGAAACGAAAATGGGTCATCCCATATATCAAAATAGATGTTTTTGATATTTTTAAACTCAATGGAAAAGATTTCAAGTCCTAATTCCATTGTATGAAGAAGTTAGCTTAAGATCAGCTTATTTCAAATTGATTTCAATTGAATTTAATTAAATTGATTTCTACGCGTTTCGAGTCTGTACGATCAAATGACAAGTCCGATCGCAACGAAACTTAAAACCTTACAATAATTCAACGCTACGGATCCGATGAACTGGTTTGGTCGAAATCCGAGACAGTGGCCAAAATGGCTAATTTTACATTAATTAAATAAATAAATATTAAATTAATAAATCACTTTTTTATTCAATATTTATAAACTAACAAATTTCATCATTGTTGATTACTTAGACATTTATAATAACTTAAAGCAAATTTACATATCAAATTCAGTGTTTTATATTTCACTAATTACACTGGTCAATTTCAACTGTAATTAAATCCAATTAATTTAAAATTAAATTCCAATAAATTGTTTTAATTTGATTTCACACTTTTATTCTAACTATTATTACTCTACAGACCTAGTTAACATTGTTTATATCTTGTTACACTAACCTTCTACAATTATCATCTTAGTTTTCATTAACGTAGTATTTAATTACATTTAATTGCAATAATTACATTTATTATAATATATTTCAATAAATTGAACAAACTTGATTTCAATTCTTTTTTTTTATTAAATCAATTGTCATATTACACATAAAATTTACATTGGTTACATCTTATTGAATTAACATTCTACCATTATCAATTTAACCTACATTAATTGCACTAATTAAGTGAATTAATTACAGTTGATTTCCAATTTTAATTTAACAGGCTAAATAAATAGGTAACATATAATAATTGTCACCATTAACTTTTAGTCACATTTTATAAGTTTATTATCCACACAAGTGTTATAATTACTACTACAACACTAATTTTATTCAATTACAATTTATTACACACTATTTTACTAATTAATCAACATTTAATTTATCAATTGCTCTTTTAATCCAATATCAATTAATACACACATTATTATAATTAATTTACAATCTATATCAATTACAACTCTTTAATCCTTTTAATTAATTGGAATTATATTTAAAGCAGTTATCCATTACCTTAAATTAATACTATTTCATTTTATTCTAGTTATATTCTTATTATTAAATCAATAATTTTTATTTCTACCAATATTAAATCACAAAATCTTCTTAAATTAACTATTTTTAATTATCAAAAATTACGGGTCATTACACTCTCTCCCACTCAAAACTTTTCGTCCTCGAAAAGGAAAAGAAGGGAAAAAGTGATTAATATATCTCATTCAAAATATTAAATTTATAAACAATAAATTTAAATAATTAATTAATTTAAATAAAATATATCAATATATAAACAATTAAATCCTTTATATTCAAGTTAATGAAAGTTTGGAAAACATTTCACAAAATTTTCCAACTACAAAATTTACGGAAAATTTCGGCATAGTCTCCTTTGTACGGAGAGGTCTGGGAGAAGTAATAATATCAATAATAAAAATATATATCACAAAATTTTCAAAATAATATATCCCAAACCACAGGAAAACAATATAATATCGCTATAAAAATATAATCGAGAACGTACCTATTTGTCGGGCAAATAACGCTTATTTTATGAAACCAAAAGCAGTAGCAATTGCTTCCATAACCTGTATTTCACTTATACAATCCAGAGAAGTTAATAATTATGTAAAAGAGAAATATTACGTTGTTTCAACTAATAACAAAAAAACAATCACCACATAACAACAATCATTTTGCAAACAAACAGTACAAACATCGTTTTTAATAAAGAAAAACAATTATCCGTCCATAATAACCAAAACAAATGGTTTGTTCGGGTTCAGAACTTCTAATCATATAAAATGATAAATAAACAATGAAGTAAACTATTCACTCAACAGTCGTAGATAACTTTATAGATTATTTATACATCTCTATACAAAATAGAAGTATCCTTTCCCATCCAATCCATAAGTCCAACAAACAAAGAATTCAACACATTTTCAGGTAATATTTATGTTTTATTCTCATTACTCCCCTTTTTTTCTGTTCATTTTCATTTTTTCAAACAATGCTTGTTTAATTACTTTTTCATTTACCACTTACAAAATTCATTTTATATTTATACAATACCATTTTCTTTTCATTACTCACCTTCACTGCTTACATAAGTTATTTCCATTTAAATTATTTGAATCATAAATGAATTCACTATTGAAGTATTGTATACATTTTATTTCAGTTTTCTTCACATTTACAATTTAGTTTGATTTTTTTCCATCATTTACTTTTCTTTTCTCATTCATATAATGTTTATTTTCATAAATTTACATTCGTTACTTACAAAAGTTCATTTCTCCTTTTCCATACAATGCCATTTCTTTCATTTTATTTCTTTACATTCATTGCTTGAGTAAGTTATTTTATTTCAATTATTGGATTATACATTATTAGGTAAGTTTCTTTACTATTTAATTCACCATTTATAGATATTTTTTTTCATATTCAATCTTCCATATATAGTATTATTGAACATTAACTCCATTTCTAAATAATTTCAATGTTTTCTGAAGTTATAATCAGTCAATTTATATCGTACTCACTTTAATTATAAATGGCTTCAACATTAATTCAAGTTTATAATTATTTACTTACAGTATTCATCTTTTCCATTTAATCTGATTATAAATAGCTTAAAATGTTAACTTAAGTTTATAATCGTTTTTCTTATATTATTCACTTTTCTATTACATTTGATTAATAACAAATTATTAACCTAAGTCTATAACAATTTATAATATCAGAATTCTTATTTATAAAGTAATTCCATTGAACACTTTCATTTACTAAAGCTTACTTGTACAATATTCTATTACATGTCCTATTTAACATTTTAACTTATGATATTTTGGTAAGTCATATATATAAATGTCTTTTAGAATGCAGTAGAAAGTTACACAGGTTATCCTATTTATTTTAATTGACAAAATGTTCAATAGTTACATTTTCTTATCTTTATTTCCTTTTATTTTACAGTTTACAAAATTTCAATTTCTTATCTGTTTCATTTATTATTTAGCATCTAGTTTCTAATTACACATATTAAAAGTTTCCAATTATTAAAATACTCAAGTTTTCATTTCATTATAATAATTTCAATTTCTAATTTATAGAAACTTAAAACTAAACAAACATGTTTCATTTCAATTATTTTAAAATAGTATATATATAATCATTTCTTTTGATTTATATCAAATCATATTTGGAATTTGAAATTAAGATTTATTTATCAAAACAAATGTGTAGTAAACTACTACAACGGTCTTCCCACTTTGAAACTCGAAAATGAATGTCAATGATGCGTGCACTCATCACCGAAATTATTTTCCAGCGATAGAGAGGGGAGTGCAAACTTATTTCATTGCAAATTCCTTTAAAACATTTCTTTCAAATCATATTGAAATATTTATATCAGAAAATACTTCTAAATACTACTAGTATTATATTCCAAAACCTTTCAAAGAAATTTTTCAAAAACCCCGACACCTTAGTTCCAAACTTCCAATTTATATTTAATTTATTTGCAAATCCTATTTTTCAATCAATATTTATAAAATTTCACTACCTAACAAACAAATATATAACAACCAACTATATCATTTATTTTATTATTTTATATACAAAATATATAATAGGAAAAATTATTTCATTTACCTATATTTCAAAACAATATTGTGTCGGTCTGTCATATTAAGTGTTTAGAAATTCCTATCGATGCCATAACATCCTATGTACCGACCAGAATTTATAAATACAAAATGGAACAAATTAACACAAAAAAACCTTCTATAACACTAACAAATACGCTCTCTCATATATATACACTCAACGACTCATTCTAGGGTATTACTACCCTATTTCTATATGAGTCAAACCCCACAAAGCTAAGGTTATCGCTAAACCAAAGCTCTGATACCAACTGTAACGGCTTGCCTTTTTGGACATTTTAAGCAGACACACATGCCAAACTCAAACCATTCAAAAGGGTAGATTGTTATGGGGTGGATAAGAAAAAGAGAAATAAATAAAACAAATACAGAATCTCGCATGGGAATGACAAAATATAATAATCAAATAACAGTTCATGAAGTTGTTTTATAAATACATTTGATTATCTTTTACAACACAAAAATCAGAGTTACCTAAAACAGGAATAAATAAATAAATAAATGCAGCGGAACAACATGATGTAGTGGAATAAATATAATAAATAATAATAGTACAAATCTTCGTCTTTGTCCTCCAAAAATAAGGTCTTCAACCCTGAAATGCTCAGGCTGACCCGATCGAATTGAAAAGACAACCACTCGAGTCAGAACTAAAAGATCTTATGTAAGTTAAATCAACGGTAAATAAATATGAGGGGAACGGCGTCAGAGATGTTTACGGGGTTTGACATCTCCTATCCAGTGTCTAACGTGAGTGCAATAACTTAAGAGGTGTTCGGTATTTCCATCTCCTAAGGATCCGTTAAACTATCTACTATGTAGTACAATACGCTATTATAATAGTGTCTACAATAAAGTAAAAGTATTAAAATAGCGTTAAGGCATTACACATATCCCCCTTAACACATTTTATATATATTCCCATAGTCTAACAGTACCGTATCTCCTCCGTAAACTGGAGGCTATCAGAGGGCACTCCATAGGTATGGTACAAACCAAACTCGTAGAAGGCGCGCTAGGGCATGTGAACACGGCACTCGAGGCAATGCCAGGGTAGATATACCAATTGCGTATCCGGACTGGTGGTAACGCATAGCTGCTACTACTGCCCACCTCGGAACACACTCCCATAATCAAAATCAAGGGGTGGCCACTAAATCATCACAAAGTCAAAATATAGTATCGAAGAAATGTGTCCGATCGGAGGAATGACCTCACTTGGCCCGGCGTGGCTCCTGTTTTAGTCACATCTAAGCTGACTCACGGGAGTTAGGGTCACGTAAATACCTCATACAGAATCGTTCGCCAAACCATCCTACTTCATTTCTGGAATCTCCACCACGTACACAATTGTTAAAGTGGTTTTCAGTATTGGCAGAGAGTATGACAATATCTGATCCCGGTCTCTTTAACAACCAAATGCTTATTTCACATCGGATGGTTCTTTTACATTTTCAAAAGTCAATCCACAATTTGTATCAAAATATCATATTCAATTTCAGATCATATCTCTTTCGAAATCATATTCACTTCAAACTATATTCACTTTCAAAATCATGTTCACTTCCAAATAGTATTTACTTTCAAATCATATTCACCTTTGAAATCATATTCACTTGGAAATTATTGATAAGTTATGTTAATTAATTCTTCATCTCATAATCATCTTATTCACTCAAATATGTCATTTCACAAAAAGGTATCAATTCCAATTTCCAACTTAGGTTGTATCATCATCGAGGATTTAAATATAAACACTTCAACTTTACACGGTCTGAAATTTTAGAAAATAGTTTAGGTAATTATAAATAGTTTATATAAAGTTTTAAAATAGTTTAAATAGATTTAAAATAGTTTAAATAGTAAAAATAGTTTAAATAGATTTAAATTTGACTTAATTAGTTTTAAAATGATTTAAATAGATTAAATATAGATTTAATAGATTTAAATTATATTAAGTAGATCTTTAAATAGATTAAATAAATTTAAAATAGATTAAATAGATTTAAATTATATTAAATGGGTTTAAATTAGATTAAATAAATTTAATTAGTTTAAAATAGGTAAAATAGGTTAAATTGGATTAAATAGGTTGTAATAGATTAATATAATAGTTTTAAATTGATTGAAATAGTTGATTTAATTAAAATAGCTTAAATTAGTTTAAATAGATTTCAAAGTTGTATCTCAACATTTTCAGTAACTCAATTCAAATAAATACATTTATATTTGACACTTCAACTTTGAAATTCAAATTTAAATCCTTTGAGCACTTTATTAAACTAATTCCAATTCAACATTTAACACTTGGATTATCGAAAATAATTCATTTTATACAAATCTATTTCAAAATACCAGCTAACTGAACTCAAAATTTAAAGGTTCAAAAATCATTTAATTTAACCAATTCGGTGTTCGTATATAATTCTCTACCTGTTACCCGGCACCCTGGCCTGGCTACAAGACAATAGTTGCAGAGGTGATAGTTGGTATCGTGCTGGTTCCTGACTAAGGAAAGACTGGACATCTAAAGGGTTTGGTAAATTTGATACGTTGCAGCATTTTTGTATGGCTCGGTCAAAGGAAGGAACGCCCCCATTCGGTCTGAGTCATTAGAAATGCCTTGTTCGATCGAGATGGGTCGACATTTCTCGATCGGTCTCGGGGAGTCCTCTTCAAATGTGGCTCAGCCAGGAAGGAAGACTTGTTGTTCAGCTCTATTAAGACAACGTTCGGCCTGGAAGGAACACTCGCCGTTCGGCTCCGTTCTGACATCGTTCGGCCTGGAAGGAAAACTCACCGTTCGGCCAAGATGGAAAGAGTAAGGTGGCTCGGCCAATGTCGCTCGGCAACTAGGCTCGGTCATGGCAGTTCGGCATGCCTGGTTTAGTGCATGCTAGAGGGGTTAACAAGTTATCAGGCCCACGACAAAGTAAGGCGATCGACATGACTTCGCTTCGAGTCAACCTGCTAATTGCTTCGGGGCTCCTGAAGGTTTACTTCGAGTCGCTTGATAATCGGCCAAACATTTCTCGTCCGGCATTCCTCGCTCGACATACGTGGTTCGGTGCACAAAAGACACCCATTATGGGCCGAAGTACTTTGTTCTTGGGCTCGTGAAGGAAGTCAAGCCTGTCTTCGCCTATAAATAGAGGGGCAGGGGCACAGTAAAAAGGGACCTTTTTTGGAGAACACTGGGGATACTCTGCCATTTTCAAGACTCATTCCTTTTCAGTTAGAACTTGTATTCAAGTTGTTGGTGTATGGATTGTATCTATATTCAATTATTTGAAAACGTAATAAAGATTAAACTCAAAGTGGACGTAGGCAGTTACGCCGAACCACTATAAATCTGGTGTCCTAGTTTCTATAGTTAATTTTGCATACATTCCTCTATTTTAATTTTCTATCTTCATTAATCTCTCTACACAAATATCTCTTTGGGTGTTAGTGACCAATTTTGGTGCTAACATTTTGGTGTTTTCACTGAGAAGTCATTCTCAGGTTATTAGGATCTACTTTGTAGCTACTGTATTGAAGAAATCCCCCGAAGGAGATCCAAGTCATTCAAAGGAAGTCTGTTGATTCTACTCAGAGTTTCTACCAATAACTCTACAATGGGAAGACCACGTACTAGATCAGCCTCCCACAACACAGATGTCAACGAGACTGCTAGTTTCTAACAAGTAAGACCCAGCAATCAACAGGTTAATCTGGGTGCAGGGACTGTCATCGCCAAAAACCAAATGGAAGCTGTCACTAGGACAGAGTTCAATGAGCTGATGAGAGAACTCATGGAAAGAAGGAGACAACTTAGCGAACAGATCCAAGCTAACGCCAACCTTATGAATCAACTTACTCAACAACAGCATTAGAATGTTGGAGGAAGCCCCGCTCCTTACTCCTCATCCGACAACTCTTCTTCATCCGATGAACCTCCCAGGCGTAGACGTCGTAGAACAAAAAAAACGCAAGCAGGTGCTACTGATCGATCAACCTGGGGTGGTCCGGGTTCCCTACCTGGAGCAATGGCCCCTCACTTACACCAAGGAAATCACACTCAAGCTGGAATGGGAAATTTATGATATGGAGTACGAGTGGAAGCTGGACAGCTGGCACACCAAGGTCCTAATGATGTTGGTCCCCAGGATACACACTTGGTAGATCGCCAACATAGGAGACACCAACCAGAACGGTTTCGCGGGACAGACACCAACCTGCCATCTTCAATACAAACCCCAGACCTATCAGCTATGGTCAGACAGCTGATGAGAGAGAATCAAGGCTTATCAAATGATGATTGGGGGATATCCAGGAGTTATACTCCGTTCACAGATGCTATCTTACAGGCCGAGTACCCCAGGAAGTTTAACATGCCGACTATTTCGGCATATGAAGGAAAGACTGATCCCCGACAGCATGTGATGAGATATGAATGGATAATGGACTCAGCTAGAGCAAACGATGCAACTAAGTGTAGATGTTTCCCAATAACTTTATCTGGAATCGCTACCATATGGTTCACCCAGCTTCCTCTGCGGACTATCTCCAACTTTGATGAGTTAGCGACGAAATTTATGGAATAGTTCAGGATTCATGCCACTCATCCCAAGGATGTGATGTCCTTGTCCAGTGTGATTCAGGCTCTAGGGGAGTCGTTAAAAGAGTACTTACAAAGATTCCCCGTTGCCACAACTAAAGTTAGCAACCCTAACGACCATGCTATTTTAATGGCCGTAATGCAAGGAGTAAATCCGGATTTGGATTTTGGTGATTGGCTGGCGGAAAAGCCTCCGACTACACTGGAACGTTTTTATTCAAAAGCACACCAATTTATAAGAAGGGAGGAAGCTAGGTGGACGAGGCGAGACAATGCACCCGTACTTGGCAAGGAGACTGTGCAGAGCAACATTGCTGTAAACAATCTGGTGACAACTCTGGAAAAGTACAAGTCAATGTTCAAAACAAGCCTGAACAATCTAAAGGATCTGGTGGGGGAAATTCTGGAAAGAAAAGGGAGGCTAGAAAGTGGAAACCAAGGATCCCAACTTACAACGAATACACTCCTCTGAACGCGTCTCTGGAGAATATTTACCTGTCGACCTGTAATACTTTCCAATATAGAAAGCCACGACCAAAAGAGTCCACCGAGGAGCAAAAACGGACTGGGAAGTATTGCCGCTTCCATGAAACTTATGGGCACAATACCGAGGAGTGTAGGTACCTCCACGACCCTATAGAAAAGCTGATTCGATAGAAGAAGTTGTAGGAATTTGTCAAGAATCTACCGGAGGGTGGACAAGGAGCATCAGACCCCGGTCGCGAGCAAGCTCCATGCCATCCTGAGGAACCAGCTCGGACCGTAGGAAGACTAATCATAAACACGATAGTCAGAGGGCCTCACTCGACAGACAAGAGTTGGCAAGAGATGGAACGTTATGCTAGTTCCCTAAAGCATGCAGATTTTGAATGTTGTTCAAACACGGAAGATAGTACCCCAGCTAAACAACAACGATTGATGACGGATGATATAGTGTTTAGAAGTAGAGATGCCGATCAGTTGGAGACACCTACCATTGATCCGATGGTCATCTCGGCCACTATCGGTCCAGCGTTTGTGAGAAGAATACCGATTGACTGTGGAAGTTCTGTTAATATCATCTTCAAAAAGGCATATGATCAGATGAAGATGGAGACAAAGGACCTAAAACCATCTAAAGCCTGTATTCATGGCTTTAATGGTGCGGCTACCAATGCAGTGGGGTTTGTTGAATTGCCAGTTGAACTTGGGGAAGGTGAATGTAGGAGAGTGCGGATCCTGCCATTCGTTGTTTTGGATGTCGATTCTCCGTATAATGTGTTTTTGGGTCGACCGGCCTTGGCAAAGTTTAGGGCAGCTTTGGCCCCGTGGTACTTAACTTTGAAGTTTTCGACCAATAAAGGAGTTGGTGTTGTGCATGGCGATCAGGCGACTGGTCGTGCGTGTTATGTGGCTGAGCTGAGAGAGGCCTAGCGAAGAGAGAAAGGAAAGGTTGTGGACAACTCCGTCCGCATCCGAGCCACTGAAGATTGACAAGTAATGCCCGAGCCTTGGCTCGGGCAACATGATCGGATCTATAGAGACATAGATCCGAGAGATGACGATGAGGAACCCAAGGAGGCAAAAGCAGCACCGGCTGAACTGACAATTGACATTCCAATCAGCCATGATGATCCATCGCGAGTACTTAAGATTGGATCACAACTTGACTCCTCGATGATCGAGGATCTTACTGATTTCCTCCGAGCAAATCTGGATGTTTTCGCTTGGACACATTCTGATATGTGCGGGATTTATCCCGCCATTGCGAGTCATATGTTGAACATAGACCCAAAATACGTGCCAATAAAGCAAAAAGGGAGGGGGATGGACCCAGAAAGGTCCGCCGCTCTCAGAGAGGAGGTAGACAAACTCAAAGCCAATGGGTCCATCCGTGATGCCCTCTACCCTGAATGGGTATCTAACCCCGTGCTAGTGAGAAAAGCGAATGGGAAATGGAGGACCTATGTTGATTACTCGGACTTGAACAAGGCTTGCCCTAAGGATAGTTTCCCTTTACCCAGAATTGACCAGCTGTTCGATTCAACTGTCGGGCATGAGATATTGTCGTTTATGGACGTGTACTCGGGATAAAATCAAATCCCAATGCACATTCCGGATTAGGAGCACGTTAGCTTTGTCACGGACGTCGGACTGTATTGTTATGTGGTGATGCCTTTTGGGTTGAAAAACGCAGGAGCGACTTATCAGCGCTTGGTGAATCGGATGTTTAAAGACCAAATCGGTAGAACAATGGAAGTCTATGTGGATGACATGCTTGTGAAATCACGACAGTCAAACGACCACATTCGAGACTTGGCGGAAATGTTCGACATACTCAGGTATTATGGAATGAAAATTAACCCACTAAAGTGTTCCTTTGGCGTCGCATCGGGAAAGTTTTTGGGTTTTATTGTCAATGCACGAGGAATTGAAGCTAACCCAGAAAAGATTCAGGCTATTCGAGACATTCAAGTGCCCAGAAATGTAAAGCAAGTACAAAGCCTGAACGGAAAAGTGGCCACGTTGAGTCGATTCATATCCACAGCGACCGACAAGTGGATTCCTTTCTTCAATGTAATAAAGAAAGGGAAGAGAAATTTTGAATGGACGCCTAACTGCGAGGACACATTCCGAGATCTGGTAAGACATTTGGAAAGTCCCCCGGTGCTATCGAAGCCTATAAACCACGAAGTGTTGTATGTATACTTAGCCGTATCTCAACATGCCATCAGTACGACTTTGGTTCGCGAGGAGGACCGATTTCAAAAGCTGGTGTACTATGTCAGTAAACTTTTAACGGGGGCAGAAAGAAATTATCCTAGAATCGAGAAGCTGGCCTACTGCTTGGTGATTGCATCACACAAGCTTCGTCCATACTTCCAGGCACACCCGATCAATGTTTACACCGATCAACCTCTACGACAGGTGCTCCAACGACCAGAAACCTCTAGAAGGTTGCTAAAGTGGAACATCGAGTTAAGTCAATTCGATATCACCTACCTGCCGCAGAGGGCTATTCAAGGACAAGCGTTAGCAGACTTTATTGCAGAATTCACAATACTTGTCGAGCAAAGTAATACAGACATTATTCCCCCCATTCGATGGAAGTTATACACCGATGGGGCGTCAAATGACCGTTGTTCCAGAGCCGGTGCTATTCTTGTGACTCCCGAAAACTGATCGATTTGTTATGCTTTGAAGCTTGATTTCCCATCTACGAATAATGAAGCAAAGTATGAAGCATTGCTCGCTGGCTTAAAACTTGTCAGGGAGCTCGGAATAAAAATGGTTGAAACCTTTTGTGACTCTCAATTGGCCGTGTACCAAGTGCGGGGAGATTATCAAGTAAAGGGGCAAAGGCTTGCGAGTTCAAGAACTTTTGGAAGACCTTGAATATTATGATATTTTGCATGTCCCATGTGAACAAAACAGGGAAGCTAATTCATTTGCAAAATTCGCAAGTACTGGCGATGCACAACAGATGGGCTTGGTTCCTGTTGAAGTTTTGCAATTTCCAAGTATAAACGAGATGGAAATAGACTTTCTGCTAGAAGCAGAAATTAAAAAGGAGTCATGGATAACCCCATTCAAGCAGTACCTATTACACGGAGCTTTGCCTGAAAAGAAGAACGAAAGACGACATCATTCGCAAAGCCTCATGATATGTGATGCAGGATGGAATAATGTATCGAAAAGCGTTCTCGGTTCCATTACTTCGTTGCATCGCCCACGACGAGATAAAATGGGTCTTGAAAGAGGTTCATGAGGGCGAATGTAGCGACCATACTGGGGGGCAGACACTGGCAAAAAAGATCCTCTGCTATGGATACTATTGGCCCATTGTAAATCGGGATGCTGCTGACTACGTAAGAAAATGTGACAAATGTCAAAAGTTTGCAAAAATCCTGAGAGCTCCGCCAGCGGAACTCACAAAAATGGTTAGTCCCTGGCCATTTGCGATTTGGAGAATCGATATAATCGATTCCTTACCAATTTCCAAAGGTGGTGCAAAATACGCAATTGTTGCAGTCGATTACTTTACTAAGTGGGCAGAAGCAGAGCCTCTAGCCACGATCACCACCAACAAAGTAATTAATTTCGTTGTACAAAACATCATATGCCATTTTGGCCTCCCACGAACTATCATCACGGACAATGGAACTCAATTTGAAAGTAGAGAGTTCAAAGAATTTTGCCAAAAATATCACATTGAGAAAAGGTTTTCGGCGGTCGCTCACCCCAAAGCAAATGGACAAGTGGAAGCCGTAAATAAAATAATCAAGTCAATATTAAAGAAGTGTTTGGAGAAGGCTAGAGGCAAGTGGGTAGATGAGCTTCCGATGGCGCTCTAGGCTTATAGAACCACCCACAAGTCCGCGACTGGCCATACTCCATTCACCTTGGCATACGGCACTAAAGCTGTGATACCCGTGGAACTTGAAGTTCGTTCTCATCGGGTAACTTATTACGACCCCAAGACGAATCAAAATCTCCTATTGGAATCGCTGGACTTTGTTGATGAAAAAATGAAGAAGCTGATTTAAGAGCGGCTGCACATAGGCACCGAGTTGCTCGATATTATAATGAAAAAGTTCGACCGAGAATTTTCAATGTGGGTGATCTCGTTTTGAAGCGATTTTTTCCGACCCTATCACATTTGAATCCCATATGGGAAGGTCCGTATGTCATCGAATAGAGGCTTGGAAAAGGAACTTTCAAGCTAGCGACCGTAGATGGCGTGACACTTCCTCGCGCATGGAATAGCGAGCATTTGTGTCGTTATCACACCTAGTCTATTTTCTTTCGCATTGTAGTTGAAATTATTTCCAGTGTATGTTCGTTTTATTGTTTTTAGTTTTTGGCATGTAACAAGACATTCCAGTTTGTTCCCATTTATTATAATCAATAAAGGCTCGAAGCCATCTTTTTCGTTAACTATTGATGTTTCCGTATGCTGCAATTCTGTAACAAAAAATTAAGTTGCATTAATCTGCCTGGCGTATGAACACACACACCGACTTGAAAAAATATCTAAGTCCCCAAAGTGCAGACTAGAGTACTCTGAGTCCCCAGAGTGCGGACTAGAGTATAAACGACTTGAAAAAATCTCTAAGTCCCCGGAGTGCGGACTAAAGTACTCTGAGTCCCCAAAGTGCGAACTAGAGTATAAACGACTTGAAAAAATCTTTAAGTCCCCAAAGTGCGGACTAGAGTACTCTGCGTCCCCAGAGTGCATACTAGAGTATAAACGACTTGAAAAAAATCTCTAAGTCCCCAAAGAGCGGACAAGAGTACTTTTAGTCCCCAGAGTATGGACTAGAGTATAAACGACTTGAAAAAATCTCTAAGTCCCCGGAGTGCGGACTAGAGTACTCTGAGTCCCCAGAGTGCGTACTAGAGTATAAACGACTTGAAAAAATCTCTAAGTCTCCGGAGTGCGGACTAGAGTACTCTGAGTCCCCAAAGTGCGGACTAGAGTATAAACGACTTGAAAAAATCTCTAAGTCCCCAAATTGCGGACTAGAGTACTCTGAGTCCCCAGATTGCGGACTAGAGTACTCTGAGTCTCCAAAGTGCGGACTAGAGTATAAACGATTTGAAAAAAAATCTCTAAGTCCCTAGAGTGCGGACTAGAGTACTCTAAGTCCCCAGAGTGCGGACTAGAGCATAAACGACTTAAAAAAATCTCTAAGTCCCCAGAATGTGGACTAGAGTACTCTAAGTCCCCAGAGTGCGGATTAGAGTATAATTGACTTGAAAAAAATCTCTAAGTCCCCAGAGTGCGGACTAGAGTACTCTGAGTCCCCAGAGTGCGGACTAAAGTATAAACGACTTGAAAAAATCTCTAAGTCCCCAGAGCGCGGACTAAAATTGAAGCAATTCAGAAAACTTCGAGTCACGTGGAAGTGAGTAAGTACTTGCTTGACCCACATAACTTTGGATTTCAAACACAAGATGGATGGTGAAGCTAATCATCGAACATCATCAGAAAAACAAAAATTTTATTCACTAATCTGAAAACGGAGTTCCACTATAATTCCTCCTAAACTCGGAGTTAAAAGTTTATTAACATCGACTACGAAAATAAATCAAAATAGTTACATGATCCAGGCTTATTCACGTTAAACGAAGCATGATAGCTACTTCTTCGACTTCTTCTCCTTCTTCAGTTTCTCTGAAGACTCCTCCCCCACGTGTTTTTTCTTGGACATTTTGCTCACTAGAGAAGGGGTGTCAGAGGAAGGAGGAGGAACTTCTAACGACCTGGTCCCACCTGGAAGAATAACTTTTAAAGGCCTGTTCAGTGGGTCATCGAGTTCAACCACTTGAGGCTCAGCCTTAATTTTGGTTTCCTTTTCCCCTCTTCGATGATCTGTTCCTCCATGCTCAACTTTGAAGTATGTTTGGAGGCACCTGTAATTTCAACTTCATAATGTTCTTCTGAAGGAGAAGGGTTTTCAGACTTGTCTTCATTGAGCGCCTCGATCACTTGAGCACCAAGTCCAGGAGTCTCTTCGATTTGAATAGCCTCTCCCATTTTTTCTTCCCTCTCCGTGGCGACATCGGTCCTTGGAGTAGGTTCAGAATCAGGATGGCCTACATGAATTCATAAGAAACAAATGTTAGAATACATTTATCACTCGCTGAAAACGAGAACCCTTTGAACTTTAAAGGAAAAGTTGTGTACCAGTCTCTGGTTGACTCTCAACTGTTCGGGGAGTTTCGCCTTCTGGAATAGGAGATAGAACGTCAATAGTAAGTCCAGGGTCCTCTGGGTCATAACCAATATGTTTCTCGAAGGGGTCAAGTGATAGGCGACTAGACGGCTAAGTAGGGGGAGGAACCGGAGACTCGGTTCCGGACGGACCAGCAATGGCATCTTTTCCTTTTGATAAGGGGGAGTCTCTGCTGCAAAAAGCCTTTCCCACAGACAAGTCCGAAGGCTCAATCCCCCGAAGAAATTCCTTCACTAAAGCGTCTTCGTCAATATCTTCCGTTCCCAACTCAACCTTTTTTATTTTGATTAAAGTGTCCCATGCTTCAGCCATAGATTCGAGATAACCCTCGCCAAGAAATGTTAAGTCGCGATGCATGAGAACTCGAGCATTATATTCGGCTATGAGCGGATCAAACATACACTTGATTTCCTCCCTACCAGCTTCAATAGCCGCCTCAAGGCGAGAATCAATTCCTAAGAGCGCTATTCTTTTACCCTCCTCACAGGCTTCGTCCTTCAGTGTTTCGACTTTGGAGAGGTCTTCATCGAGCTTTGTTTCCAGGAGTCGCGTAGAAACAATTTCATTGCAATATCGCTGCGACTCCTCCTGAGCAGCAATCTTTTCTTCCTTCTCTTTGAGAAGTAGCTCTTCCAACTCTTTGACTCATTGAGCGAACGCATCTCTCCCCTTTTGAACAGAGTCTTTCTCTAAAGCTAAAGCGCCACAGCGTTGGACAGCTTCATCGATCTCCTTTTTGTGTTTGACCTCCAGGCGATTGACTGCCTCAGCATTATCTTTAGCATTCTTCCGGGCGGCCTCAAGTTGAGATTTATACGTGGAAAGCTCTTTATCTTGGGCTCTATTGATGTCTTTGTCATGGATGGCCTCAAGCTTCAGACGATCGATTTCGTGTTGGCGTTCCATAGAAACTTCAGAAACTTTTTCTACCAAGTGAACGAATGCGTCGTGTTGGACGTAAACATCATTGTTGCAAGCAATGGCACTCTGTTTAACATGCCCCGGAATGGGATGGATGGCTGGTAGAAATTTTAGTCCGTCAAATCATATTTTTGGGAATGTGGCTTTAAGCACGGCAAGTTTCTCCGCTATCGACGAATCATGTGCAGGAGTAGAGTAGGTTTGTTTAGTCGAAACCACGAACTTCTTGTGAGCCTCCCGAGATTGCCTAGTACTTGAGGAACCCGAGTTTTGGCGCAAGGAGTTTCGGATTGTGATCCCCTTTGACTTGATTTCTCCTTGCCTTGTTCCGGTGGAGGAGGAGGATCGTTGGAGTACGCTGAGTGACTGCAAATTTTCCTTCGAGAAGATGAATCTCGGGGGCGATAATCTCTATCGCTGTCGTCATCTCTATCTTGGCGTTTGCCATATCCAAAGTCTCGGCCATAAGGATGAAAAATAGAAGAGCCGCGAAGGCGGTCGAATCCATTTGAGCGTCCCCTATCACCTGCGCAGAAGTTAAGTGATGACAAGTTAGCAAAAATGGAATGATGACTGAAGTTTAAGTGCAAGGTGAAGTGTGAGTGTTCGTGTATGTCCTAGTGTTTCCCGCCGATGGACCAGTTTCTTTAGCTTTACTTATCGGAGTTTTTTCTCCTTGGTGATGGGCTTGAACGCCTTCACTGCCTCTCGTCGGCGAATGAAGTTTTATGGCTTCCGGGTCGTCGAAATCATAGTTGAGCAAATCATCAGGAATTGTAAGGTCAGACAAGCCTTTCAATGAACTCTCTAAGTGTTATGGAGACGACTCTTTCTCCATTGGAGTAATTGTCACTTTCGAAGTTCCGCCCACTACCTTCTTCCTCAGCTTGTAAGCTAGTTTCTTTTTTTCCTTTTGAGGGAGGAGGTGGTTCATCAGTGCCATGTGCTTCAACTGATGGTTCCGGAGCAGGACTTACACTCTCACCCAGAGCTTCAGCCTCCTTTATTTCACCTTCCTCAGATACATCGGGGGTCTCTCTTGTCAAAGGCACCGAAGGCCCAGCTTGCTTTTTTCCCTTATCCAAGGCAGGTCCAGTTGTGGTGGCACTATGAGGAAGACTTATTCGGAGACCTTCCGCCAACAATCCAAATCTTGAAAGCGATTCATTGGAAATGATGAATTTGATGTCCCGGTCTCCCACGGGAATAGCTTGAATAACTTCGACAGCCTCAGAGTACCTAGAGCCTTCGGGACGTGGGCTAATTCCTGTAAAAATCAAAAAAAGGTTTAAAAAGAATGCACTTCCTGCCACGTACAACTATTGATCTAGAAAATGAACTTACTTCCTTCCAACCATCTCCTCGCAAAGCCAGAGGGCAGCGCACATAAAACCATTCCTGCTTGTATAGGGCAAATTTGCTCCACGCCCTATTAAGATTTGGTACTTGGAGTGTGGCTCGAGGAATATGAAGGATGGGCTATCGGACCGTCTCTTGAAATGATAGATATATCGGATATCCCCGAGTGTTGGTAGTCTGAAAAGAACACTCATGAAAAAAATACACGTGCCGTAGAGGAACGAATGACTATTGGGATGTAATTGTGCTGGGGCGATCTCCATATACTGCAGCACGTCATGAAGGAAGGAGCTGAAAGGTGGCACACTACCAACCCAACACATGAATTTGTTGCAGGCCGTATACCCGGCTGGGGGAAGGTGGGGATGATCTTGTCCCGATGGAACCAGCACGTCATTAAAAGGGATTCTGTGGATTGAGCATAGTCGGCGAAGAGCGTTTTTGTTGATTCTCGAAGCTTGAGAATCGACCGGATTGTCGAAGATAATTGCTACATCTATGGCATCAGGAGCTAAGTCAATAGTCGCAGTCGTTGGACTCGGGATATTTTGTGTAGGAGTCATCGATGGATTCGAAGTTTCCACTACTTCCTGTCGAGAACTTGGCCCAGGTTGATCTGAAACTGTGGCGGAGCTCGACTTTCTAGACATCTTTAACGAATGCCAAAGTTGAGTAAACTTCTGTTTGAACTATACTTGAAAGACAATTGATATTAGTCATAACGACAAAAGTGCTTCCCCCATGTGGTGTGTGAACTAGTATGATGGTTCATATAAAGAATATAAATAAATTAGGGTTCTGAAAAGTAAAGTGCAGCACGATGAGCTTTAAGTTGCCCTCTTTACAGAATTTTAAGTATTATGGTTTCAATCGTGAAGTTATTAGTCCGAATCAGTTCGATATGCTTGTTTGTTTAGGTTTCTCGTCCCTGTTTGTTGACCTATGATTAGGCGTGGGAGGTAGGTGATCTTAACAGGTGTTGTGGTCAAGTCAGAATGATTTTAACTACCACTGCCTACTAAAAGGCTCGATGTCGAGCGACTCACTAAGCTTCTGACCGAACGACCTTCTAGACTAAAGATGCCGACCCACTCATTTCCTATCTCCCTCGAATGATCGAACGACCTCAACAGCAATCTTACCGAACCTCGGTCCTTAACAACCGAATGGCCTCACTCGAGCTGTGACCGACCCACTTTCCTATACTCGTCTCAGTCCGGGGAGACTCAATGGATGTCAGGCCACACTCACAACATCCATTCCACTCACTCACTTCCTAACCACCTAACGACCCACTGGATCTATGCTGACCACCTTCTTAGTTCCTTATCTTCCTATCTCTCCCTCAGGACCGAACCGGTCCAATCGATCAAGATATTGTCCTACTCTTCTGGATTTTGGCCGACCTGCACTCGCACATGAATTGCCAAAATTCTCTTCTACTCATCTTTCTTCACCAAACAACAACTCCTATCCTCCTCCTAAGTCCCGACATCCAGGCTTAGGGATGACAACTGCTCCCCTTAGGTGAGAGATACCAGCAACTATCAAAGTCAAGCCAAGGCCCTAACCTAGAGGGGGGATTATTCACATGAGCATCGAAACTCAATACGACTCCGGGTTTGGAAAGAAGTTCATACCTAGGGAGAGAACTCAAGGTATGTGGTGGCTTCCAGGTGTTGGACTGGAGATTCGTTTGCGTTAGTGATTAATTAAAGTCGCGAGGTAGATGGTTCGAGTTCGATGGAAGGCTAGGTAGCAAGTAGAGCTCGGGGAGAAGTGAACTCATGGTTTTAGGAAATTAGATTAGAGGTGAGAAAAAGAAGAAAGAACAAAGATCGAAGCTTATATAGGGGAAAAGGGAGGTGAACAGGCTATCTCCTGTAGAACCGGTCGGTATGTGTTGGGAAGTCGGTTCTTGGCAATGTGTACCCCAGCACAAGTAAACCGAGTGCGTGGCTCGGTATCGGTATGCCGACCCATGTTATGTCTCTAAAGAGAAGGAAATAAAATCAAAAACATACAAGACATGAGGAAGGTTCATCATGTTTCAGCATTCGTTAGGTTATATACGTTAGGCTTTCGAAAGTAGAAACCGGTTGCCGATTCAAAGTGTGTTGTGTCGTCTCACACAACACACTTTGAGGGGGCAAATGTTACTCGACACCTTGGCTTGGCTACAAGACAATAGTAGCAGAGGTGATAGTTGGTATCGTGCAGGTTCCTGACTAAGGAAAGACTGGACATCTAAAGGGTTTGGTACATTTGATACGTTGCGGCATTTCTGTATGGCTTGGTCAAAGGAAGGAACTCCCCGTTCGGTTTGAGTCATTAGAAATCCCTCGTTCCATCGAGATGGGTCGGCATTTCTCGATCGGTCTCGGGGAGTCCTCTTCAAATGCGGTTCGGCCTAAAAGGAAGACTTGTCGTTCAACTCTGTTAAGACGTCGTTCGGCCTGGAAGGAACACTCGTCGTTCGGCTCCGTTCAGACATCGTTCGGCCTGGAAGGAAAACTCACTGTTCGGCCAAGATGGGAAGAGTAAGGTGGCTCGGCCAATGTCGCTTGGCAACTAGGCTCGGTCATGGAAGTTCGGCATGCCTGGTTCAGTGCATGCTAGAGGGGTTAACAAGTTATCAGGCCCACGACAAAGTAAGGCAATCGGCATGACTTCGCTTCGAGTCAACCTGCTAATTGTTTCGGGGCTCCTGAAGGTTTACTTCGAGTCGCTTGATAATCGGCCAAACATTTCTCGTCCGACATTCCTCGCTTGGCATACGTGGTTCGGTGCACAGAAGACACCCATTATGGGCCGAAGTACTTTGTTCTTGGGCTTGTGAAGGAAGTCTAGCCTATCTTCGCCTATAAATAGAGGGGCAGGGCATAGTAAAAAGGAACCTTTTTCGGAGAACACTGGGGAGACTCTGCCATTTTCAAGACTCATTCTTTTTCAGTTAGAACTTGTATTCAAGTTGTTGGTGTATGGATTGTATCTGTATTCAATTATTTGAAAAAGCAATAAAGATTAAACTCAAAGTGGATGTAGGCAGTTACGCCGAACCACTATAAATCTGGTGTCCTAGTTTCTGCAATTAATTTTGCATACATTCCTCTATTTCAATTTTCTATCTTCATTAATCTCTCTACACAAATCTCTCTTTGGGTGTTAGTGACCAATTTTGGTGCTAACACTACCCTAGGGTCAAGTGATATAGATATTTATCATTTCAATCCGTAATTTAAATTTTTACGGTTATATATCATTTCAAACCGCAATCCCGAATTAAATAAAATCCATAAAATCGCTCGAGTCTATCATTTCAACCTATAACGATTTTTACCTAATCTATAGATCATTCGAGTATGTATCATTTCAACCCATAGGGAACTGGCAATATTATAACAATATAAAATGCAACATCTAGTCATCCAATATCAACCACTCAAACATACACCACAATCTTCATCCAAATAAATCAATAAATATCAATAGGTAACTGATAATCATTACAGGTATTAAATTGACAATTTAAAATTAACGATGATTAAATGCAGTAAAAGTCAAATTTAACCAGAATGATAATTTTATATACCAAACAACGATCAAAAATTTCTAATCACATCATAAATTTAATTTTACTAACATAAGATAATCTAGTAGTTGTGAGTGGGTCAAAACACTCACCTTTTATTTTAAATCGATTTAAAATCCAATTTAAGCCGAAAATTCAAATAGTCTCAGAATTCGATCAAATCGGCTTCAAAATGTCCATAATTTTCATACGATCCCAACGAAACAAACCGCGCGTGAATCCGACCTCGTACGTGAAATTTATGCTGATTAGAAGGTTGAAAATATAAATTAAATAAAAATAAAAAGGAAAAAGGACTACCACTCAGCAACGCCCACTTCAGCAACCTACGTTCACAGCATTCGAACCCTAATTCACGCAAAACTGCCTCGACATCGCCATCAGCCACCGGCCTTTGGCCAATTTTCATCGCCACTACACGCCGCTACGCTTCGATCCACCACCACGCGCGACATCCCCTCAACGAGCTGCCCCATCATCCACGAGCGCGGCCCCTCCTCCTCCACCAAAACTTCCACCACCGTCCACGGTTATGAGCAAATTTCTGGCGATCCATTCGCCTCTAGATGTAACTGCATGGATCGAAGGCAGACGACCTCCTCTACGCAGCAGTACCATCCGATCGCTCCCAAATCGACGATCCACCGTTAACTCTCCACGACTTCACATGAACGGTCGGAAACAGTTCCCTAAACTCTGGTCACATAGAGACCCAAATCAAAAAACAGACTGCAGATCTAGCTTGCGCTCGTCGTGAGCTTCAAAACGGTATATAATTTGATAGGGTTTGGAAGAGTTTGAATTTTTGATTTGATTTTGGTTGCAATTTAATTTGGAATTTGTCTTGGTTTGTCTGCCATTGGAAGGAGAGAAGCAGATCGAATTGTACGCACGGACAAATGGAATAAAAGGCTGCTAGGGTTTATAATAGGCTATAAGTAAGCAGATCAGAAATAGAAACGAATGGATTAGATCGATTTGAAAGTTGAACGATAAACGACCCGAAAAGCCCGTTCTAACCCCGAAACGAAAATGGGTCATCCACTATATCAAAATAGACGTTTTTGATATTTTTAACTCAATGGAAAAAGTTTCAAGTCCTAATTCCATCGTATGAAGTAGTTTGCTTAAGATCAGCTTATTTCAAATTGATTTCAATTGAATTTAATTAAATTGATTTCTACGCATTTCGAGTCCGTACGATCAAACGACAAGTCTGATCGCTAGGAAACTTGGAACCTTATAATAATTCGCCGTTACGAATCCGATGAACTGGTTTCATTGATATCTGAGATAGTGGCCAAAATGGCTAATTTTACATTAATTAAATGAATAAATATTAAATTAATAAATCAATTTTTAATTCAATATTTATAAACTAACAAATTTCATCCTTTTTGATTACTTAGACATTTATAATAACTTAAAGCAAATTTACATATCAAATTCAGTGTTTTATATTTCATTAATTACACTATTCAATTTCAACTGTAATTAAATCCAATTAATTTAAAATTAATTTCCAATAAATTGTTTTAATTTGATTTCAGACTTTTATTCTAATTATTATTACTCTACAGACCTAGTTAACATTGTTTATATCTTGTTACACTAACCTTCTACAATTATCATCTCAGTTTTCATTAACGTAGTATTTAATTACAATAATTCCATTTATTATAATATAAATTTCAATAAATTGATCAAACTTGATTTCAATTCATTATTTTTTTATTTTATTAAATCAATTGTCATATTACGCATAAAATTTACATTGGTTGCATCTTATTGAATTAACATTCTACAATTATCAATTTAACCTATATTAACTGCACTAATTAAGTGAATTAATTGCAATTGATTTCCAATTTTAATTTAACAGGCTAAATAAATAGGTAACATATAATAATTGTCAGCATTAACTTTTAGTCACATTTTATAAGTTTATTATCCACACAAGTGTTATAATTACTACCACAACACTAATTTTATTCAATTATAATTTATTACACATTATTTTACTAATTAATCAACATTTAAATTATCAATTGCTCTTTTAATCCAATATCAATTAATACACACATTATTATAATTAATTTACAATCTATATCAATTACAACTCTTTAATCCTTTTAATTAATTGGAATTACATTTAAAGCAGTTATCCATTACCTTAAATTAATACTATTTCATTTTATTCTAGTTATATTCTTATTATTAAATCACTAATTTTTATTTCTACCAATATTAAATCACAAAATCTTCTTAAATTAACTATTTTTAATTATCGAAAATTACGGGTCGTTACAGTTTTGAATTTTAATTGATATTTAATTTGAATACCTAAACTCCAATATGTGATAACTAATAATTATTGTGGCATGTTACTGAATTAGTTGATTTGAATGTTGATTGTACATTGTGATGGATGCTATTGTGATTGAATGTATATTTGTTCATTTATTTTGATATATCCTTGTTATCACCCTATAATTTATTGTAATCATATAAATTTTCATATTGATTATTTGACCACCGAATAAAGATATAAAACCCATGAATTTCATATATTTACATGAGAAAAAAATTAGTTTGTTTAGATTTACTATTTGAACCATAAAAATGATTTTTGAGAAATAAACCATCGTTACCTTATTTGAAAGTTTTCAAAATTAAATTTTGAAACATTGGGAAGTTTCCATAGAATTGAATGTTGAAACTTTGGAACATTTTTATAAATCAAATCTCTTGAACTATGAAATTTAGTTGGGAATTTTCTGTAAATTTGTAAGTTACTAGAATGGATCTATTGTGAAATCTATTGTATTTTGAATATGGAAACAATAACTTTTTAGGAAAATTTGAACTTTAAAAAATGTAGTTATCTGTATTCCTTATTTAATCTAATTTTGATTTACTTTGCATAAGATCTTTTAGTTCTGACTCGAGTGTTTTGTCTTTTCATTACGCTCGGGTCAGTCTAAGCTTTTCAATGAATTGAAGACTATTTTCTGGAGGACGAAGATGAAGATTCAGTATATTATTGCTATTTAATATAGTTATTCCGCTGCATTATTTGTTTATTCCTGCTGTATAACTCTAATTTGTATTGAAAAGTGTAAACAAATGTTATTTGTAAAATAGCTTCATGAACTATTTATTTGATTATTATATTTTGTCAATCCGATGCGAGATTCTGTGTTTTGTTTTTCTTTATTTTATTTTATTTTATTTTCTTATTTACCCCCATTAACAACCCTCTTTTATGAATGGTTTGAATTAGACATGTGTGGTTCATTGTCAATTTAAACCGTCCAAAAAGGTGCATGGTAATTTAACACACGTGCACGGACGGCACGAGCGATACGGGTGTGTGAAAGATGTGTGAGCATTTTTTTCCGTTCTTTTGGAATTTAGAGGAGGAAATCCTTTAAGGGGGGAAGAATGTAATACCCTGAAAATTTGTACTAAATTTAAATAATAATAATAAATAAATGTGAAAGTGAATTGGAGGGTATTTTGGTAAATTTTAATAGAAGGACAAAACAGTAATTTTTACAAATAGTTGAACTAGCTACGGGAGTCACACCATTGCATTGCTCTCATTTTTCTGATCGAGATGGAGTATTCATTTACCCGAATCAGATAATGCATGGATGAGATATTGATGTTTTAGTTAAGTTTGCAGGGTTTGGGCTGAGTTGGGCCAAGCTCGTAATTTGAAATTGAATTGAAATACCATTTTAGATTTTCCTCCTTAAACAAGTTAAAAAAAGTACATAACTTTCCGTTTCTCATTTTCTAACTTCTCATTTTCAAAACTTACCGATTCCGCCTTCTTCCTCTTTCTACATGGTAATAATCAAAATGCAATAACTCAATCGAATCTTCACAAAATTGAACAAAACTATAAGCATTAAGAAGGCAGCAAATGGGGCTACAAGCCAGTAATGATTTGGAGGAAAAAAACTCTAACATAGACAGTGCGACAACTCCGAACAGCGAGGGACAAAGATGAATTTCGTATGTCAGTTTTATGTCAATCTTCAAGATGACATACCTTATTTTTTTCTTGACGGATTTACATGAAACCAGCGGCAAATCAAAGGTACTATAATGGGCTATAGATATAGAATGGTCAAGGGGCGAAATAATGAAGTAGGGAAGCACAGCAGGCCCGAACAGGGAAGGATTTTCGTGCATAGTTTTCAGCATTCAACGTCAAACATCAAATTATCATATCTCATTCGCTTCCTAATAGAATTCAACGATCCACCCCTCGAAATTATCATATGGACGAGCATTATGATCTGTAAAAATAGTGTTGGGGAAAAATATGATGGTTCTTGGCCAGAAATTGAAAAGACAGCGAAGGCAGTAGTAAATTTTGGGCGTTTCGATGAGTGTGGCTTCTCCGATCTTGTTATAATACTTTGATATTGATACATGATGCTTTAAGGATATCTAGGTTACCTATATTGTAAAAAAATTCTAATTTATGATATCTGGACTTAAGAAATATATATTAGAGAAATCAAACATTTATAGATAATAATTCTCGGATTTAATTCAGTTTGGGAAGGATTTAAATGAAATCAGTGTGTAAAAACTAAATTAAATAAAAATCTAAAACCCTAATGATTTCATAACCAAAATTAGATATTAATAGTAGAAATGGGTATAGGACACTAAAACTAAGTTATATACACCATCTCAGATGATCTGAGGCAAGGCAGTGGCGATTAGAGGCGGAAACGACGACCAAAATGTAGAAAATTTGAAATTTGAAATTTGAAAACTTGTTTAGGAAACGTGTACACCGGTCCACCTATGTACATAATTTCTACCAGATTAAACCTTGGCCATAAGGCACATATAAATGTGAAATAACTAATTCGACTCGTTTTCTCTTGCATTATAGAAGGTGATCTAACACATAACAGTACAAATGAAGTAATAAGGAATAAGTGACTATATGAGATGGTATTTGGTTGCCATTTGAAGTGATGTATGATATGTAATACTCACAATATGGCATATATGACCTTAGATGCGATAGCTGATATATTATACGTTTATGGTTTGGATAGATGAATGAATATGTGGATCTTGGTAATGATAATATGATAAGAGTTTAACGAGTATGGTTGGAAATTGGGTGATAATGTTAGACCTGTATGGAAATAATAAAACATGAATATGGTTTATATGACTCGGATATTGGAGTCTTAATTAAATACAAATGTATGGTTTGTGATAAATACCTAGATCTTATAGCGCATGCGACAGTTCCTTGATCTTAGAGTATTGGTGTGAAGTTCTCCTGTAGGCCATTGAGGTCGGTCCAGAAAGGTTTTGATGTGGATGACGGGCGACCTATAGCACAAGAGGCAGGACCAGGCATGGGTCCAAGGCGTGATTATCTTTTACCCCACGTGGCTAGACCAGATAGTCATTGACAAGTGATCCTTTACCGCACGGGGTGAGACCAGATTACGTTTAAGATTATTAAGATAGTATAATATTGTTCTATAGTGCGGCGGAGGTGGGTCCAGAATGTATTATACTTAGATTTAGATCATGTTATGTCACTGTCACAGTAGTATACTTGTATTAGATTTATTTCACTCATGCAGACATATGTCTGACTCTCTCCTATATCTTTCTATCTATACTCTTTAGGTAGATGGAGTCTGGAGACGAGACGAGTTTGGAGATGCTACTTGTACATACTCTATATATTGTAAATAGTATGTGTATTGAAGACTTATTGTGATTGTGAGTGGTGCTGATTTGGATTTGGTTTGTACATATTTATGTAATGATATCAGTATTGACAAACTCATATTTATATTTGAAATTTGTGTGATATAAAATATTTATTTGACCATCCGCTATGAGATTCTAAAAGTTATTAGTTAGTTTAGTTTTATCTTATGCTCTCTTTATGAATAACATATGTATATCTTCCAATGACTCATTATTTTGGTACTTCGTTGTATAGATATGGAGTTCTAAAATGATGGGTTGTTGCAAAAAGTGTGACTTTGAGACTGATATAAGACATAACCTACAATAAGTATCCATGGATGATGCGTGGTTAGTCCTAATTCTACATGGAAAGTCTATCCAGCTAATTTGGCTACCAACACCTATGAATTGTCGGACTAATGTGAGACGACACAGTTTGGGTTACGTGTCATAAGGCCTACCTTTAGGTCGAAGGTATTAAGTGGTTGTTGTAGGGTCTGCCTCCTTCCCACATAAGAAGTATTAAATGGACGAGATTATCATTTAGGTGTAGTAGTAGAGAATCTTAAGTGGGGTCTACTTCGAGGTCGAGGAATTAAGTGGCTATTGTAGGGTCCGCCTCTTCCCATAAAGAAGTATTAAGTGGTATGATGAGATTTCATGCGATGCCAGTTAGGGAGTACCAGAGAGAGGTCTGCCTTAGGTTAGGTATTTAATGATTGGGAGCTACTTAGGATATAGGTATTAAATGACCAGAGTCTGCCTAATTCCCATTAAAGAGGTATTAAGTGGCTCAGATACTTTATCTTACATTTTTAGGACATGATTGACGGTACTTGCATCGAACTGGGAAGGGTCTTTGGCCTATAGTTGAAGGTACATTATGGAGTTGGATAGTAATGGCCTTCGAGCTTATAGTTAGAGGAATTCTATGTAGGTATAGAATATAATGCCTAAGACATATTTCTTATCTAAGTGATATTGCCCAAATACTATTATGGTAAGACTTGAAATTTTCATTCACTAGAAATTGTTGTTCTGACCCCCTCCTCATTACAATACATATGTTAGGGGAACGATGCCAATTGAGAAGATGAAGGTGGAGGTGAAGTCTTGTGGTAGTTTATCTATATATTTATGTCTTTTCATATATTTTGATGTACCCAGTTTCAAACAAGTTGTTATTTTGGGACATTTTTTTGAGATGATATGTTGTATTTTTGAGATTTGAAAGTTTATGAAATGGTTACTTATTTCTAATATTATATTGTATCTTTTTAGCCGTAAGATTCTAATAGCATAGATAAATAACTCTATATATTGTTTATTGTATCAATTTTACCAACCAACAACCAGCTTTGGAATGGTCCTAAGATTCGATGGGCTTTTAATAGGTCGAAAATTAGGCATGTTTCTTGGTGGGTTATTATAGAGACTGGATATTGATCTATCCCTTAAGACTAGAGTATGTAACGCACTCCAATTGTTAGGCAATATATTACTCATAACTTCTGGAGACACCTAAGGGTTACGTACTAATTATTAAATAACTGTCGAATAATTCACTCGATAGTTTTCTGTTGGTTAATACAACTAAGGTCAAACAGAAGATATTAAAGTGACCGATTGACACATTTTTCTTAACTTGAGAATACTGTTGACCTTCAATATGAAAGCACCGCTTTAATTATAGCCAAATCATGGCACAACTTCCATCAAGTGGCTATAGTTGGGTCGAGTGTAAATATTGGAAGTGAAACACTATTCAAAAGAGGATTCTTCTCCTCTGTTATATGAGGTTAGTATCACGGTCAATTCAAGTCAATTCAAAGTCAAAATCTTTAGTCATAGTAGTTTAGTTAATAATAATTGTTATTATTTAACCAAGGACTTTTGTATTTGGACTACGGAGTTGAATATGGACGATACTGGAATTTTCATCATTCCAAATTCCATAAGTCCAAAGTGATATAGTTTTGACGAAGAGAATTGGTGTAAATAAAAGTCACAACCGGTTACTTGATCGGATCCATAATGTACGCTATGTTATGTACTAGATCAGATGTGGCATATGCATTAGAATGCATAAGCTGATATAAGTCTAATCCAAGAGAAAAACATTGGACGATTGTAAAACGTATACTAAAATATTTAAGAAATACTGAGGACTCATTCCTCGTTCACGGGAATGGAGACCTCCTTATGAAGGGGTATATAGAATTTAGATAGAAATAGTAAATCGGTGTATGGTTATGTCTTCACGCTTAACGGCGAATCTGTTAGTTGGAAAAGCTCCAAGCAAGAGACAGTAGCTGATTCGACGATGGAGGCTGAGTATATCGTCCTCAATGAAGCAGCTCAAGAGGCAATCTAGATGCGCATGTTTTTAAGTGAGCTTAGAGTGATTCCTGGTATAAAGAATCCTATGGTGTTGTTCTGTGATACCAATGCGATGATTTAGATTGCAAAGGAGCCCAGAGTATATAAGAAATCATGACATATTCTTTGGAAGTTCCACCTCATTAGACAATTCTTTGAGAAGAAAGAGGTCGTGATAGAAACGGTAGATACCAAGGACAACATAGCAGATCCATTCACTAAGGGTTTAGCTCGGTCGGCGCTCGAGAAGCCGATTGAAGGGATGTGATTGAGATTCCTTAATTAGCCCCAAGTGCAAGTGCAAGTGCGAGATTGATAGAGTTAAGGGTATGCCCTAGGAGCAATTCTGTAATTTATTGTAAATTAGTTAACTCTGTAGTTAATTCTCGTAATAAAGGTGTTTATCTTTTGGTTATATATTTGTTATAATGTGTTATAAATAATTAAATATTTAATTAAAATATATTTAACAGAAAATTCATAAATGTTGCTTTTGTGATAGTAAGTACAAATAGTTGTAATCATGAGTATTGCATCACAATATTATAAAACAGATCATTTTAAATATTCCTAGTCAAGATTCCTCAAGACTGGATATCGATGTATCCGTTGAGACTAGATTACATAACACTTTCCAAATGTTGGGCAGTGTATTACTCATGACTGCTGGGGACACTTAGAGGTTATGTACTAATAATTATTGGATAACTATGGAATGACTCACTCGATAGTTTCTATTAGTTAATATACTAAGGTTAAATGGAAAATATCGATGTGACTGATTTACATAGTTCTCTCGACTTGAGAATACTGTTGATCTTCAATATGAAAGCTCCGCTTTGATTATAGTCAAATCATGGCACGACGTCCATCGAGTGACTATAGTTGGGCCGAGCATAAGTATTTGAAGTGAAACACTATTCCAAAGATGATTCGTCTCCTCAATTATATGGGGTTAGTATCATAGTCCACTCAAGTCTGCTCAAAGTCAAAATCTCTTGCCAGAATAGTTCGGTTAATAATAATTGTTATTATTAAACCATGGACTGTGTTTGGATTGTAGAATTTAATATGGACGATATTGGAATTTGACCACAACCAAATTCCGCAAGTCCTAGTTTTAACGAAGAGAATTGGTGTAGATAAAAGTCACAACCGAGTAACGCTTAATAAAGTAAAATTGGATTTTACCAAAACCAAGTAAGTGATAAATTCGGCCAAAATGTTACACCATTTGCTAAGTGACGTGTGAAAGTTAGTATTCGAATAGTTCGATATTAATAACTGACCAAATTTACACCTAATGAGTCGCATAACCGAAACGATGAATACTCCTTTAACCAAAACGATTTAGTTAATTTGTAACTCGTGTGAATTAATTAAATTAATTAATAGTTATGAAATATTAATTATAAAATTTTATTTTGATTTGATGAAGAAATAGTTTATATCTATAAAAGTTGTAAATATATTAATTGAAATATGATATCGATAAGCGTTTAGATTGGATTTAAATGCAAAATATTTACTTGGGTCTTAAATGAGTTTAAAGCCCATAAAAGGGGATGGTTGTTTTGGCTATAATAGGGGTGATAAGTGCAGCCATATTATGGAACAAGAGGTTTTTGATTTGGATGGCTAAGATATAGAAGAATTGGTAATAGATAAAAGAGGATCAAGATCCTAATTTGTCCATATGTTCTCCCCTATATAAGCATCTGTACTCGAAGACTTTTGAGGCCTCCAATCCTTCACCATTTCTAGCCGAACCCTACCTCCATCTTCCTCCATCAATTCAAGTTCAAATCAAATATAGTTCTATTTGATAGCTGGTGGTCATCGATTCAAAGACTAGCAATCTGCTGGACTGGAAATCAGTTCGAGGAACAAATCTCATCATATTATAAGGTATACTCCTAATCAGTTAATAATTATTAATGTTTACATATAATATGTGTGTGTGTATTATACTGTTAGTTACGTGACGATTCAGATATACGAGTATATTATCATATTTAGATTGGATGTGTGTTTGTATACTTGTATATATTAAAAAGCATCATCACACATATACCCTAAACATTATGGCTCTGTATTAAAAAATACATTTTTTAAATTTTAATAATCAATATATTATATATATATAGTTTATAATTTAAATATAACATCATACCTTAAGTAGATATGGTTATATAATTTTATATATAAGGTATTATGGATATAATATTTTCAATGGTAATAAATAAATAAATATAAATATATAATTATTATTTAAGTAATATTTAAATTAGTTAATTACATAAATTAATTATATCAATATATATATATTATATATAAATTATGTTTTATATTTTATAAAATTAGATTTACACAAAACATACCTTTATCAAAAAACAAAAAAACATTTTTTTATTTAAAAATATTTTAAATAAAAGTCGATAATTAAAAATTAGTTTTAAATTATAAAATTTAGTAAAAAATGTTTATAATAAAAAATATCATTTAGAATTTTATTAGAAATTTTAAATTTTAAAATTAAGTTTTGAAAATATTTTTATTAATATTTAAAATTAAACATATAGATAATTAATAAAACAATTTAAATTTTTTAAAAAATTAATTCTAAGCCGTGCGCATGACCAGGGTATTATAAACTATTTTTGTGTATTTTATAAGCATTAATATATATTTATATTATATTATTATTATACATTTATATATAAATATTTATTATATATATGTGTGTGCATGTGTATTTAAAAAAATTTATATGTATATACTCTTTATGGCTTTATAGCAAAGAATTTTTAAACTATTTTTAATATACACTTTATAAATGATTTAAATATATTAATGTCGTTATAAATATATTTAATGTTAATATTTCATACATATGTTTATAAATACATACATACATATATATATATATTTATGTAAAATTATTTAAATAAAAATATAGTTTATATACATATATATATATATATATATATTTGTAACATTTTATATATATAAGTATATAAACATACATTTTGACATTATATTTGTATATTAGATGAGCTAACAGGTCCATTGCGGCATAAATCCCAACAGCTATACATGAACATGTTATACCTCACATAGATTGATATGTTACGCATGCACATACATATTTGTAAATGATACATGTGTGTATACACACACATATTATTACCTAAATCAAATAATACAATATAATTTTATAAATTTAAATAAAATAAAGGTTTTATTTAAAAGTAATTTAGAAATGTTCTAAATAAATTAGACTTCATAGGCCCAATAAAGATCCAAAATAGAATATTTTTTATTTGAAATTCCCCCATTAATTTCGCTGCAGGCTGGCCTAGTTCCTACATATGTATATATATCATAGATATTATCTACTTGTCTATCATGAAGTGCTCCGCAATATAATTTAGGAGTTAGTGAGAATCGGATGGTCGAAATCCACCCTAGCGGCTTGATCATGGAGTCGCGTCCCGGATCTATGATGCTTTTATTATCCATTAGATGTGCATCATGGGATTTTAGTGAAGGGTGGTTATCCCTTAGGGTCGGTAGCCCTAGCTTATTTTTTTCGCCTAGCTAGTAGTCTGTTACCATAGGAGCGTGATCTGGGGTGGTGACTAGGAGTCCTCGCGTTGATGAGTACATCAGGTGGATATTGTCACGATTACCAATAAGGTAACTGAAGACTGTAGGAGCAGATCCAAATGCATATCCTAAGGCTCCTGGAGTAGGCGAGTAGCTATCAGTCTCCCTTCTAGTTCTACATGAAGTGGTAGATAAGTACATATTATTGATATACCTCACTGAGTATAGGTATAAGTGGTGTAACCCATACATATGATATCATACTACTTGGGACCTTGTGTTTTTCGTACAATTAACTACCATCACTATTTATTTGTGTATGAGAAGATGAGATTATACCTATGATGTGATAGATGTTCAGCCATAGTGGATTCTCATATCTTTTATTACATATGATTTACCTGATAGGCGCCCTATATATTCTAAATTGATGTTGGTATTATATTATTTGAGATTGAAAGTTGACTTTGGGTAATGCTATATGCTAGCCTGATTATTCTTGGTGATATCTCATATGTTGATGAATATTGGATTTTGATGATGATTTCTAGATATGGATGATTCACCCATTTGGCGTGGTTTCGTGATTTATGATTTGATGAGTTTTTATATAAGTGATGACATCTTTATGCATGGTTTTGTGGTATTCTTCATTATATGACACTTTATGGCTTGTTTAAGATATTATCTGTTGGAACTGGGCTAGCCCACAGCAGAGATTATAGGTGAATTTCGATTTTTTTACCATAATGGATCTTTATTGGGCCTATGAAGTCTAATTTATTTAGACCGTTTCTAATTTTTATTTAAATAAAATCTTTTATTTTATTAAAATTTATAAAATCATATTGTATTATTTAATTTATATTATATTAAATATATACGTGTATCCTATACACATATATAATTATGTGCATGTGTAACATATCAATCCGTGCAAGGTATAACATGTCCGTGTATAGTTGCTCGAATTTACATCGCAACAGAAACGCTAGCTCATCAAATATCTAAACATATTGTCCAAATGTTGTCTGTATATATATATATATATGCTTTTATAAATAAAATAATACAATATATATGTATAAACTAAAATTTTATTTATATAAAGTTCTGTATAAATAAACAAATATATATATATGTATATAAATATAAATTATTAACAATATGTATATATTTATAACTATATAAATATGTTTAAATCATTTATAACATATATTACTTAGCTACATTGCCGAAACCAGTACATGTATAAATGTATTTTTTTATTCTTATATATATATATATATGTTTATATTAAATACTTATATATATGTATAATAACTATATATATTAATACATATAAATCACTAAATAATTTATACATAAATATATAACAGCATATGCATGGCTCAATACTATGCATATTTTAATAAAAACGTATTAAATTCCAATCCAAAAACCTAAGCCTTGCCAGTGGAAAGTCAAGAGCTTGTCTATCCAGCCTATAGATCCGACTTGTATTGTGCCTCCTTCTCCTGGACATGATGACCTCGATAAATTGCAAAACTACATTGCCAAGGCCTCCTCATCTGCAATCCCTATCGATTCTCCACCTCCGGACTGTGTTCTTGCGGCTGATGTGCAAGTTGGTATTGCTTCTTGTATTCCTCCTGTCCCAGTAGTGGTTGATGTGGAAGATGTTTTTTCTATTGCAGATCTTTTTTCTTAGTCCTGGTTTGATCATTAGCGTGTGGTATTACAGCTGACTCCATCTGACATGTTTTTTACTTTCTATGTAATTGTTGTCTCTTTGAGAGATGGTTTTTGTACTATTTAGCTATGTACATTTTTTTCTGTGTGATCTATGTGGTTGCACCACTATAAATCTTGCTTAATTTCTTTTCGCATGTGTAGAGCACATGTTTTAAATTTTTATACTAAGTGGACGGTCCACTATAAAACCGACTTGCCTTGCAAAACAAAAATTCAAACTCAAATTTGAATTTTAAATTTCCAGTAAAGTTTTAGACAAAAATTTAATAATTTCAAAATTTATTATATAATTTTGTAATTTAAAACAATTTAAAATCTATTTTCTATTTTTTGGTTTATATTCAAATATTTATAAATATAATTTTTTTAGTTTCAACTGAGAGTGTAATATGTATTAATATAATTTTATAAAATATAAAACATATTTTTAATACATATATGAATTTATATAATTATTTATATGATTAATTGATTTAAATATTATTTTAAATAATATATAAATAAATAAAATATTTTCTTCCTTTCGTAAATAGTATACTTATTAAACATTATATATAAAATTATATTTTCATATTTTACATATGTATGATGTGGTATATAAAATTTTATACTATATATATATGTTATATATTAAATTATTTAAATAATAAAAATAGTTTTTTTCAATTCTGAGCCATGCTGCCCAAAAATGTGGGTGACATCCCTAAGAAGGGAAAACCAAGGGCGGACGGAAACAAAGAGGCAACCCAGTAGTTCTGGAGTCAGGGGGCAAGGGAAAAGTGAAGAAAAAGTAGGGGATTCTTAAAGCTTATGGGTGTGATAGCTCTTTTGTTAAACTCTTGTCTTTTCTTTTTATTGCATACATGCCATGTTTGTGCGAGAACAACCCCTACTACTCTTGTATATAAAAATTGAAGTAATTAAAGATCACTTTTCTCATATAACCTGTGCTTTGTGTACTTTTCTGTATCATTATATGCCGTATCTATTTACGTATAACTATATGCATATATAATATAACTGCCTACACTACAGTTTACCTGCATTATATATGCTTATTCCTATGCAATGCATTTATTTACTGCAACTCTATGCATACAAATAAAAGTTCTTGTAGTTGCTTTAAGTGTATCCCATTGTTTAATCCTTTTGTAGTTGCCAAAGTGTTCTATTTGGTGAAACAATCATAATTGAACCAGCTCCGTGGTTTTTCTGTCTTAATTAGGTCGAGTTTCCTTCGACTGATCATTATAGTAAATACTTCAAGTTCTGTGTTGCTCCTCATCGTCGGGGAGCATCGACTATAATATTTACTTCCTGCTTATATATTTCCACCTCAAACCAAATCTTGTTCTTCGAAATGCCAAAACCTAGGCATTAGCAGGAGGCAAACATTATGAGGCAAATTATCCAATTGCCCCCAGTCCAATTGCACTTTCTCAATCCCAATCTTGGATTGAAAGAGTCCGATAATACTTGCCTCGAATTTTTAATGACTATTCTCGCTTATCCTCGGCCAAGCGTGTCCTACTATTCCTACAAGTGTGGTCGCGGAAATCCAGTTCGTACACTAGCTCCCATCTTCGAGGATCGGCAGTTTAATTGCTCAATTTCAAGCATTCCTTCTTGACGTTGTCATGCTTTAGGCAATAGTCGATACCTGCAAGTCGGGATTGAATTATCTGATCGACCCTTACTTGTCCAGTCCTTTGTGACGTTGCGAAACACTAGGCAACATAAACTATTTGAAAGTTAGGATCGAATTATCCGATCGATCCTACAAGGTGGAGTCGAATTATCCCATCGACCCTGGTAGATTGGGTCAAATTATCCGATCGACCTGAAAGGTGGGGTCGAATTATCCGATTGGCCCTATAAGATTGGGTCGAATTATTCGATGGACTTTGATAGGTGGGATCGAATTTTCCGATCAGCCCCTGAGAGATTGGGTCGAATTATCCGATCGGCCTTGAAAGGTGCGGCTGAATTATCCGATCAGCCCTTAGAGACTAGGTTGAATTATCCAATCGGCCATGAGAGAGTGGGTTGAATTATCTGATTGACCTTGAATGGTAGGGCCAAATTATTCGATCGGCCCTAGAAGATTGGGTCGAATTATTCGATCGACCTTGATAGTTGGGATCGAATTATGCGGTCGGCCCCGAGAGATTAGGTCAAATTATCCGATCGACCTTGAATGGTGGGGCTGAATTATCCGATCGACCCTGGGAGGATGGGTTGAAATATCCAATCAGTCCTGAGAGATTGGGTTGAATTATCCAATCTACCTTGAAAGGTAGGGCCAAATTATCTGATCGTCCTCGAGAGGTTGGGCCGAATTATCCGATCGACCCTAAAAGGTGAGGCCGAATTATCCGATCGATCCTAAAAGGTGAGGCCGAATATTCCGATCAGCCCTAAGAGATTAGGTCGAATTATTCGATCGACCTTGGAGAGCATACTCCCCGGCCGTTACCCAGGCTAGAGGAGTATGTTTCCGACCATACTACTAATCGCGCAATACAAAAAAAATTCTTACATTAACACGGTCCTATTGGTTGAAGAAGCAAATTGCATTTATAAACAAAATATAATGTGAGTCCTACCTAATTACATTCCCCTTAGAACCGTTGGGTGGCTTATTTTTAAAAATAAACTAAGCAAAACTAAGTATAAAAGTGATGTAGCATGTCGCTGTTCCATGCTCGTAGAAGCGGGATTCCAACGACCGTAGCTAGCTTGAATGTTCCATCTCCAAGCTTTCGCTCGATTGTGTAAGGACCTTCCCAATTCGGACCGAATACCCAAGTTCCTGGGAGAACTTGTTTCAGAATGAGATTCCATACCCGAAAGTACAGTTTTAGACCTTGGTGTTGAAGTGATCTTTTCTGATGAGCAACTACGCTCAGTTCCGCTTCTTCCCTTTTTTTATCAAAAAAATCGAGGGACTCAAGCAAGATTTCCTCATTTACCTTTGGATTAAAATGTCTTTTACAACGAGAAGGGACTTCCAGTTCTATCGGGATCATTGCTTCCAATCTGTAAGCCAAAGAGAACGACAAATGCCTAGTTACTGACTTGTGGGTCATCCTATAAGCCCATAATGCTAGTGGAAGCTCATCATCCCATTTGCCTTTTACTTTGGTTATTAGCTTCTTTAAGGTGGACTTGATGGTTTTATTCACCGCCTCCGCTTGTTGTTCGCCTATGGATATGCTACTGCTGAGAAGCTCTTCTCAATCTTGTATCAAATGTAGAACTCCTTATACTCACTAATTTCGAACTGAGTCCCATTATTTATGACTATCTTCTAGGGTACTCCAAACCTATAAATGATGCTCTTCATCACAAAGTTAACCACCTTTTTCATTGTGATCATGGCAAGCAGTTCTGCTTCTGCCCACTTCTGAAATAATCCACTTCTACTATTGCATATTCAGCTCCTTCTTTCGCCATTGGTGGCACACCGATAATGTCAATTCCCCAAACTGAAAATGGCCATAGGCTAACCATTTGCGTAAGCTCTAATGATGGGGCTCTTGGGATCTTCGCAAATCTTTGGTAATGGTCACATCGTTTGGTGTAATCGGCGGCATCCCGATTTACCGTTGGCTAAAAATATCCATAGCAAAGTATCTTCTTTGCCAAAGTCTGCACCCAGTGTGATCAGCATAACCGCCATCATGGATTTCCATGAGGTTCTTCCTTTCCTTGTCCTTGGTTACACATCGAAGCAGGGGGTAGAGAATCCTCTCGTGTATAGCACTCCTTGCGTCATGAACCGAGGTGCTTTTTGATGAGTTTCTACCGTTCGTTCCTATCCCTCAGGAGAGTTCCCTTGAGCAGATAATCTTTGGTTGGGGTCATCCATGACTCCACTTCTTCCATGGTCTTGAGGACCCAGTCGACATCCATCTGATTGATACTTAGAGATGTTAAAACCTTCACTGGAATCAAACCCATCATTTATGCCTCCTTGAAACTAGCCAGTTTGGCCAACAAGTCTGCTTTTATGTTCTCTTCCCTGGGGATATGCGTAATTGCATAGTGCTCTAATTCTTTCAGTAATTCCAATCAGGTAGGGAGCAAGTCTCGCACCCTTTGCCTGATATTCCTTCCTTACCTGGCAAACCACTAATTAGGAATCGGTGAATATCTACAATATCCTTATCCTCGGTTCTTTTGCTATTCTCAATCCCGCTATCAATGCCTCATATTCAACTTCGTTGTTTGTTGCGAGAAATTCCAATTTCAGTGCGTACAAATCGACCATCCATTTAGAGTTTCAAGCACTACTTCTGTGCCTAAACTATGTTTGTTTGAAGCTCCATCTACTAAAATCTTCCAATGAGGCAGTGTGGTTGTATCATTATCCTCCTCGTCATCTCATCCGGTAAACTTAGCAATGAAATCCACCAATACCTGCCCATTTATTATTCTCTTCGAATGGTAAGTGATATTGTATTGGCCCAACTCCATGTTCCATTTTAGCAAACTTCCCAAAGTCTCAGGCTGGTACAATACGTACTTCAGGAGCTTGAAAATACGGTCACAACTTCCTCGATGCAATCAGCAAGAAGTGTGCCAGTTTCTCCAACTTTAAGAAGTTCTTTTCAACTACTGTAATTCGCTTGCTAATATAGTAAACGGACTTTTGTACTCTCGCCTCCTCTTGCACTAGTGCTGCACTTAATGCATAAGCAGATACTCCTAAATAAAAAAAGTCCTCCATGTCCAGTGGTTTAGATAGGACCGGTGGCATCTCCATGTTCCTTAATAACTCTTCGAAGGCATTCTGACAATCCTGATTCCACTCAAAAAAATTATTACCCTTCTTAAGGGCATCGAAGAAGGGTATGCGTTTATCCGCGGCCTTTAAGATGAACCGACTCAAAGTAGTGATCTTCCCATTCAAGCTCTGTAGCTCTTTCTTTTTAGTTGGGGCAGTTACGTTCCTTAAGGCGTTAATCTGCTAGATTAGCCTCAATGCCTTACGCATTGATAATAAATCCTATAAATCTTCCCGATGCTAACCCGAAAGAACATTTAAATGGATTGAGGTTCATTCCATACCTCCATAAAATCTCGAACGTCTCTGAAAGGTCATCCAAATGGTTCTGCGATACCCGTGATTTCACAAGCATGTCATCCACATAAACCTCCATTATCCATTCGATTTGATTCTTGAACATAGAATTTATCAATCTATGGTACGTGGCTTCGATGTTCTTTAAACCGAATGACATTACTTAATAACAGTATAAACCCAAATTCATTATAAACCTGGTATTCTTCTGATTTGGTACAAGCATTGGTATATAGTTATATCTTGAATAAGCATCAATGAATGAGCGTAACTCATGTCCCATAGTCCTGTCCACCAATTGGTCAATCCTGGGTAAAGGAAACCTGTCCTTCGGACATGCTTTATTCAAATTGGAATAATCAATACACATCTGCCACTTTTCATTCGACTTCTTGACCAACACGGGATTGGGTAGCCATTCAGGATATAAAGCATCATAGATAAAGCCATTGGTCATCAGCTTATCCACTTCTTCCTTCAATGCAATGAATCGCTCCAGACCTAGACTGTGTCTTTTCTTCTTGATTGGTGTAAACTCTGGGTCACTATTTAGTGCATGACATGTTATCTTCGATGATATCCCGTACATGTCCGAACACATCCAAGGAAACATGTCCAAATTCTCTTGAAAGAAATTAACCAATTCCTTCCTTAAGTTAATGCTAAGCTGAGATCCAATCTTTAGAACCCGTATCGGATCATCCATATTGATTGGAATATTAACTGTCAGCTCAGCTGGTGCTGCTTGCACTTCCCCTGACTTCATCCTAGGATCTATAGACTTGTCGAACGTGCTATGGTTCCCGAGCCAAGGGTCGTGCATTAGCTGTTATGCTTGTAGATCATGAATGCTGAGAGTCTTCTCGTCATCCTTATCTTTCTCCTGTCATTTTGTTTCCTTTAGCTCTACGACGTAACACTCCTTTCCTACACTCTGTTCTCCTCTTACCAATCCAACCCCATTTTCGTTGGGAACTTCATCATTAGACACCAAGGAGCCGGTGCTATTATAAAATCAGTGAGGGTTGGTCAGCCCAAAAAGGTGTTGTATGAAGAGTATTCATCCATAGTAACGAATTTCTGAATCTACACTATCCTGCGAGCTCCTTCACCCAACTCCAAGGGCAGATCAATCGTCTCAATTGGCAGTTTCGCTTCACCTATAAACCCTTGAATCTTGGTTTTATAGGCTGTAACCTCCTTTATATTACTCTTCATTTGATCAAATGTTCTTCCGAATAGTATGTTCATGGAACTTCCAGTATTCACCATCACTTTACGTACTGTTACCGGTCCAATAACTGCCGTTATCACGAGTAGGTCGAAAGTTGGCACTTCGACTCCATCATCGTCTCTGTTTTTGAACATGACCATCCATTATCATCCTTTACTGCTCAGCCGGAGCTCCAACTTCCATGACAAAGCAATTACATGCTTTAGCGAGCTCACGTACCATTCCATTTTCCTCCAGCTTTTCTCCATTGGATGAAGTCTTCCAGTTATGGTATTGATAACCAACCTTTCATCACTTTGCCTGGGCCTTTCCCTTTTGATTCTTGTTAATTCCCTTAGACAGACGACCCTTAGGGTTTTGCGATTTGACCACCTTCCCGTGGTTCTTTAACGTATTGGTGGAGCTTATTCTTCCTTACCAATTCTTTAATGAGATCCTTTAAATGCTACACTCATTCATGTTGTGTCCATAGGTTTCATGGAAACAACGGTACATTACGGAGCACCTCTCCTGCTCAGTCAGCTCTCTTCTAGACGATCTTTATATCATTATGTTCCTTAAGTAGCAAGATATATATTTTCCATTGTATCATTTAGGGGCATATAGTCTTTCGGTTTCATATTTCTTGGGTGTTTCTTATTTTCACTATGCCTATCGCAAGGACCTTGATTCCTTTTCTTCTCGTGGCCAGAGTTTCTAGCATTAACCACCATATTATCGGAGCTTTCCCCAGCTTGTTTAAATGTCACGTTGGTTTGGATAACTTCCTTCGACTATCCGTCGTCAGTCTTCCTTGCAGCTATATTCGCCTCTTCCAATCGTAGAAATTGATTAGCCTTCCGATGGAACTCCACCATAGATGTAGGTTGCTTTATTTTCAACCACTTGTAAAAATCCATGTCCAAATGTATGCCCCAGACCAACTCAATAAATACCAAATCTTCCTTCGGATTACTCATCTCCGTAATAGCAATGTTAAATTTATTCAAGAACCCCTTTAACGACTCCTTGGGTCCTTGTGACAGACTCCATAAGGACATCACATCCTTAGGCCGAGCAGCATAGAGCCAAAACTGCTCTAAGAATTTCCTAGCCAACTCATCGAAAGTCGATATGGATCTCGTTGCAAGCCTAGTGCTTCCAAAAAAATAGGAAAACACTTACATAGAACAACGTCCGTCACGTCCGCGGGTGCGGCGCAATGGAAAGGAGGCTTGAGTTCTGGTTAAAAGACCCAGGTTCGATTCCTACCATGTGCTTCCCTATCCTATATAAATTTACCCGGGGGTATCGGGGCATAGATCAGCGGACGGCTTTACTATACCCTCTACAGGAGTTTACCGGCTCGCTGGGTTCTCCTGGGTTTTCAAAAAAAAAACAACGTCCGTCACCCTGGCACCATCCATGTGCGATTCGTATTTGAGTAAGTGTTGCCTAGTATCAGTAGTCCCATTATACGATGGAATTATCGGCATCGTAAACTTCTTGGGATACTCTTCCCTCAAAATGTTTTCCGTGAATCGGGTTCTACTTGGCGCAGAAGCCCAATCCTCAGTTTTTCTACATTTGCTTTCCTCGACTAACCATCTAACCATATCTATTATAGATACCTCACTGGTTCGATGCTCAAAGGTCAACTATTAGGGGCTGCATCAAGTGTTTGGATCTGCAAATGATCTCGGCTTGGCCATTGACATCTAGGTTCTTCTTCTTTAGGAGAACCACTCTTCCAGTCTTCTTCTGTTGACACCCGGTTGGTTCCGCTGTAGCTGTTTGAACTCCAGCGTCATTAACTCCAGCATCCAGCTCATAATAATCACCGTCATGCTACAGGTCATCCTCCGACTCAGATAAGTCCATAGCCTTAGCTCCCTGTCCCTTTATGCTCCAAAATTCCTCTCGGTACCGACCTAATTTCTATCGGTACCGAGTTGATTTCTTCTAAGGGGAGCACTCCGAATTCCTCCAGCAAACCCTTCTACTTCTCCAACAACTACTCTCTTCTATTTTTGTCTTTCAATTCGCCTATTCTGATAAGAAACAGTTGAATTCTCTTCTTCATATCCCGGAGGAGAAACTTCCCTCCTATTTCTCCAGGTCCTCTGTAGTTGCTGGGTTAGTTAGTGCTATGCTAGCATCCATCTTTTCCATCAAAGTTTCTGACTATGAACCAATTTCTGATTCAACTCCTACATAATCTTATCAAGCTCAACCCTAGCAACCATCTCTTGTTGAGAAAAATGACTCTAGAACCACCTGTCAGTTACTGACTTCCACTTAGTGGACATTCACCATAAGCTACTGCTCTCTAGATCTTCCGGTCACCATTGAATTCTATCAACAAGTTTTCAACTCCTTAAAGCAAATCTTCTGGATCTAACCACTGGATCTCTCAAAATCCAAAATAGCAAGCTATATCTAAGCTTTAGAATCGAGTTCTCGGTGAAAGCACTAGAATGTTAATGCCAAAAATGGCATAACACCCAAAACCTATATAAATATTGAGATCTAGGAAAAATTGTATGGAAAATAAAGAGAACACAAAAATTTAATAGTGGTTCGGCAATCGTTGGCTAACATCTACTATAATTTTTTGATTTTTTGATTAAGAGTCACTAGTATAAGAGATTGACAAGTTCTTAGAGTCTAGACCATCCAACGATGTCTGCCCTAGTGACTATAGAGAGGAGAGATAGCAGATGAAGAAAACAAAAGAGCCAAAAGTACTTTTCCAGTAGCCATAAGGTCTGTATTTATAGGAAAATCGTTTAGCAGGACCAGCGGGATTTAAAATACCAAGTCCAGATCCAAGCCCAAGTATGCAGAAGTGAGTGTCGAGGCCTAGATTCCAATAAAAAGCTTCTCTCCTTCTTCTATTCTACCTTATTTCTCTGATCCATTGCATTTACAACACTTTTCCTTTGAGATTGGGTCATTTATGATAGTTCCTGGTACTACTTACCTATGCCTACTTTCTTCCAAAAAAATCCTTAGAATTGTTCGACTATTCCTCGAGAAATGTACTTGATGATAATAAATCATGATAGAGACCTACATACAAGAACTTTCAAAGTCTTTTGTGTAATATAAAGCACTCGGTACTGCGTGGTTCCCCTCGGTACCGAGTGGTTTCCTTTTGCTCCAAATCCTCCAGAATTTCTTAGGTGCAATCCTATCATCCTTTTAGTATGTTCCAAGTCTGTGGATCATATTTTCTTCATCACGACGTTCCGATACCAGTGAAAATCTGCTTGGTCAAAAAGCCGGATAACAGCGATAATATATTACATGTTGGAATCGTCATCTAACTAACAGTATTATACACACACATAAAATGTACATTATAAATATAGTTTAATATATGTAATCATATTAGGAATGTATCTTGTAGCCAAAGCCCTTAAGAACACATTGAAAGAGTGATGTAAGCTCCTTGAAATGATTTCTAATCCAAAAGAGTGATACTCCTTGAATTGTTGACCAACGACTATCGATAAGCACTTAATCTGATTTGAATTGAACTTGAAATGAAAGTGGAATAGCAATGAGAGGTCAGCTAGAAATGAGATGATATGGAGGCTTCAAAAATCTTCAAAAAGATGAAGGTAGAGATCTTTATGTAGAGGAAGATAAGAAGAGAAGTTTGGATCTAATCTTTTTCTCATTCTCCTTCCATCTTAGCCATCCATTTTAAAGCTCTCTAACCCCATCGTTAGGCCACCTATAACCCTTATATGAGCTGATCCTATCAGCCCCCTTCATGGGCATTAAATACATTTAGAGCCCAAATAAAATATTATGCAATTAAATCTAATTTAACGCTTATCGATATCGTACATTGATTAATATATTTATAACCGTTATAAATATATTTTATAATATTTATTCATCAAATCAAAATCAAATTTTATAATCAATATTTCATAAATATTAATTAATTTATCAATACATAACCCCTAGGTTTCAGTGGTCTTGAGTAATACACTGCCCAACATTTGGAGAGCGTTACGTACTATAGTCTCAATGGATACATTAACGTCTAGTCTCGATGCATTTTGACTATGAACATTTAAAATGATGTATCTATTTTATTGTGATACAATATCGATGATTACAACTATTTGTAATTACTATCACAAACATACCATTTATGCATTTTTTTGAATATATTTTGATTAAGTATTAAAATATTTGTAATACATTATAAATAAATATAACAGAAAGAGAAACACCTTTATTACGAATGATAATTGATCACGAAGTTAATTAATTTACAATAAGTTACAGAATTGCCTATAGGGCATACCCCTAACTCTATCAATCTCCCACTTACACTTGAGGTCAATTATGTAATCTCAATCCCAGCCCCTCAATCAACTTCTCGAGAGCCAACCAAGCTAGACCTTAGTGAATGGATCTGTTATGTTGTCTTCGGTATCTACCGTTTGTATCACGACCTCTTTCGTCTCAACGAATTATCTAATCAGGTGGACCTTCCAAAGAATATGCCATGATTTCTTGTGTACTCTGGGCTTCTTTGCAAGTTTCATCACCCCATTGTTACCATAGAAATATGTTATAGGATTCTCGGTATCGGTAATCACTCCGAGTTAACTTAAAAACTTACGCATCCAGACTACCTCTTTAGCTGCATCATTAAGGGTGATGCACTCGGCCTCCATCGTGGAATCATCTACTATTTCTTGCGTGGAATTTTTCCAAACCAATGGCTCCACCGCTAAGTGTAAAGACATAACCAGACACCAATTTACTATCACTTATATCACTTTTAAAGCTCAAATCCGTATACCCCTTCATAAGGTGGTCTCCATTCCCGTATATAAGGAATAAGTTCTTAGTATTTCTTAAATACCTCGGTATATATTTCATGGTCATCTAGTGTTTTTCTCCAAGAATAGACTGGTATCAGCTTACGCATCCTAATGTGTATGCCACATCTAGTCTAGTACATAGCATAGCATACATTATGGATCTTATGGCTGAAGCATAGGGGATCCTCTTCATACATTCTTTCTGCTCATCGGTATGAGGAGAGTTGTGACAACCCGCACTCCTTTACACACTGATCCAAAGCCTAGGGTGAGTTTCGGACTCATGTCGATGCCAAGAAGTAAGAGCCATTGGGTTTTTATAACATTACAGAGACCAAAAATAAATAGATATGATCTAAGATATACTACACTTTCAGTACTCACAACGAAATGGAATAAAATATAAATGCTGAAGTATCAATCTCAGAAAATATCCAAAACACAGTCTCAGAAAAACAACATATAGTCAAATACATAGTACATAGAAATACCACTCAAAGTCTTATAAAATAAATACTAAGTACCGATAAGATAAACAATTACATGAAGAGTAAATAAATGATAAGAAACTCCTATGATGAACTTACCTCTCCACGTACTGATATTGGGCCAAATCACCCACTGTCCTATCCTCCTATGGTGAGGAAAGAAAGGAAAAAGGTGAAACAGACAAAAATCTACTGAATGAATACATATTTAACATATGGTGATCATGTGCAATTAACTTTAATCCTACCCTATGTGTGCTAGGGTGCCTTACAAGTGTTTGCGCATTCCTAGGGTCCTTTGCTTAAGGGTTTTTATCCAATACACACCTACACTATAACTTATGCAGGCTATAAGGACGAAACTACAGATTGAACCTCAATAACTAATGATCGGACGCCGCTTCTAGAGCTACTCATTATGGAAACACCATTCCTAGAGCTACTCAATATGGAAACACCGCTCCTAGAGCTAGTCAATATGGAAGCACCGCTCTTAGAGCTACTCAATATGGAAACACGCTACTAGAACTACTCAATATAGGAACACCACTATTAGATTTACATGGGAATAAGTTTCATATAATAACAACTACATGTATCCCCAACTACGCACCATGGGTGACCCTGCAATATCAACTCGCCAGTGTGTCTCATTATCTACATCTGTGTCCACATCTCGATCATAGTATATGCCTCTTATTGCATGCCCCGAGATCCATCAACAACATAGTATCACGCCACGTCAGAATCATGAATACCAAGGAGTCCCATAGTGTCGGGCCCACACACTTCATCAGGCATCAGCCAGTGCGGCGCATCCACCATAGAACCTCATATTAGTACTATTTGCAATATAATCATCCCTATAGAGTAAAGTACATTTACCTAACCTTGCAACTTGTAGCACCATCTCATAGGGAACTAGCTTCCCTACTATCCCTAACTTCCACACATATGTATACAATAAACTTATACATACGAATAATAATTTATATTTAAACCTGGGCCTTAGGTCGAGGTTCAGATTATGCATTTCAGCCTCTTACCGATTGACTGCTACACCCTATCGATCGAACGCTTGCGGTCGACCGCTCAGGGTGAATGGTTGGGTGGCCGTAGTGTAAATTTTAGGGTTTTTTGATTTGATTTTTAATTATTTATTAATTTTATCAATTCGACTTATACAATGAACCTTATGCTTCAATTTACTCTAATCAGTCTTTGCAAATTTTGCATTTCAATTTCATAGATTTATGCCAGATCAATAATACTTGTTTAATTTAGGGTTAACCAATTTTTTTAGGGTTTCAATTAATAATAGAGGCGTTTAATTTGGGTTAATAGAAATGAGATTAGTCAATTTATACAATTTCAATCTCTAATTCAAAACTCAGGTTTAACAATTAGGGTTTACAGTTTAACTACTAACATCCTAAATCAAATAGAATAGGTTACAATTAACTGTAAATAATCATTTTATTAAACTTGTTCCCACTCACCTCGAATCCATGCTCTAACTCTGAACTCCATCAGAGAATTGTCACTCATTAGTTCGCCTCCTCCTTGATCCGATCTACTAGTGCGCTTTTACTTTGTATTTGAAAGAAGGTTTATAATCAGAGAGAATAAAATTTTCTAATGTTTCAGTACGTAGTAAGTTTTCTAATGAAATTAGGATTAGGTTAGGTGTTAATTTATAGGTTTTGGAGATTGTTTGAAGTGTTGGATTTACCCTAGAGAATCTTTGTTCTCATCCTAACTGCACATCGTAAACTTGGCCGTAAAAAAATATATTCGGTGCAATCATCTTCATCCAATCGGCGCTCCAGCTCACGATAATTACACGTCAACGGTCAACCATCAATAAGGACCAATCGACTGGTACCAGTCGACCGCTGAACCCTAGGGGTCGACCACTTGTAATGTGAATTTTGGGAAAGATTTTATATTTAATTTGTTTCATTTTCAAATTTTCAAATGTTCGTAACTTCTCCATACTAACTTCTTCGTAACTATGTTGATTATGTTGTCGTGCTTTCCCTCTAATCTTCTTGGGTTCCTCATTTGTTTCCTCCTTAGAGACGGTATTCAATAAAGCCATCTCCACTAAACCAACATATGAAGCATCCATGGGAATATGACTTAAAGGTAAACTTGAAGATATTGTTCAGCCCTTTGGCAAATTTCAAAGCCTTCTTATATGGGGTATCGATCAGTCCCATCCAAGATCTAGCCAGTTCATCGAATTGGTTGACATACTCCTTTACTGACATGTCCTTTTGCTTCAAGTGAATAAACTTCTCAAACTATACTCCTTCCTTAGCTTTAGAAAGAAACTTCATCTAAAAGCGTCTTCGAAACTCACCACAAGTGATCTCTCCTTCGTCCGTCTCTGCCTCAACTACCTCCCACCAACTAAGAGCCTCACCCTATAACTGCCAAGTAACTAACTATCTCCTCATCTCATTAGCAAGACCCATCTACCCAAAGATCCTCTCATAAGAACGAATCCATGTCCGCAAATCTATATATGACTCCCCATATACGGCTTTCGTTTGAGGTTGGCGAAATCCTTACATAACTTAGCAAAATCTACGGTAGGAGGGTAGGCAGTAATTGCACCTGTCGCTCTCTCTGTATGCCTTCTAGTGGGATTAAACTCAGATTGTTCTCTCGCCTAAAGATGTCCACAAGACCAAATCGGGACGTTCACGCCCGAAATCTCAACTGTCGCCTAAGCCCGAACTTGTGGGATCGCTCATCTTCTATCTGTGATTTTTAAGAATTTTATCAGCAACTTTCCACAGATAGTGTAGGCACGAATAAGAGAGAGAATATGATATATAAAAGTTTTTGGAAATCTTTTTTTTTTAACTTTTATCTATATATATACACACACATTTTGGAAACCCATTTTGAAATTTTTTCAAAAAAACCATTTTTTCAATCATTTCAGGTACGTTCTCTCAGTACGCTCCTAATCCCTAAGGAACTTTGAACCTAGGCTCTGATACCAAATGTGACAACCTGCACTCCTTGACACACTAATCCAAAGCCTAGGGTGACTTTCAGACTCGCATCGGTGCCTAGAAGAATGAGCTATCGGGTTTTTATAACATTACAAAGACTAAAAATAAACAGATATGATCTAAGATATATTACACTTTCAGAACTCACAACGGAATGGAACAAAATATAAATATTGAAAATACTTGAAACATAGTGTCAGGAAAATAGTCTATAGTCAAATACAGAGAACATAGAAATACCACTCAAAGTCTGATAAAAGAAATACTAAAAACTGATAAGATAAACAGTTACATAGAGAGTAAATAAAGGATACACAACTCCTGCGATGAGCTCGCCTCTCTACATAATGAAATCGGGCCAAATCACCTACTGCCCCGTCCTCCTACAATGGGGAAAGAAAGGAAAAAGGTGGGTCAAACAAAAGTCTGGTGAATGAATATTGGTTTAATATATAGTGACCATGTGTAATTAACTTTAATTTTACCCGATGTGTGCTAGGGTGTCTTACAAGCGTTCGTGCATTCCTAGGGTCCTTTACTTAAGGAATTTTATCTAACACACACCTACACTACAACTTATGCAGGATACTACAAGGATTGAACTACGGATCGAACCTCAATAACTAAAGATTGACCACCTCTTCTAGAGCTACTCAATATGGAAGCACTTCTCTTAGGGCTACTAATATGGAAACATCGCTCCTAGAGCTACTCAATATGGAAACACCATCATTAGAGCTACTCAATATAGGAACACCCAACTAGAGCTATATGAGAATAAGTTTCCCATAACTATTGACTACACGTATCCCCAACTACCCATGAAGGGGAGCCCACAATGCAAACTCGTTGGTGTGTCTCATCGTCTGCATCTGGATCCACCTCTCGATCATAGTATATGGATCTTATTGCACATGCCGAGATCCATCAACAACACAGTATCACACCACGTCAGAATTGTGAATTCCAAGGAGTCTCGCTGTATCGGGCCCATACACTTCATCAGACATCAGTCAGTGCTGCCTTCCACCATAAAACCTCATGTGTGTGCCATTTGCGATATAACCCAGTGGGTACAGTATATTTACCCAACTCCGCAATGTCCTAGCGTCATCTCATAGGGAACTAGCTTCCCTACTATCCCTAACATCCACACATATGTATACAATACACTTATATATACGATTAATAGTTTATATTTTAACCTGAGCCTTAGGTCGAGGTTCAGATTATGCATTTAAGCCTTTAACCAGTCGACCACTACATCCTTTCGGTCGACAGCTTGCGATCGATCACTCAGGGTGAATGGTCGACCGGTTGCAATGTAAATTTTAGGATTTTCTGATTTTTCTGATTTAATTTTAAATTATTTGTTAATTTTATCAATTCAACTTGTACATTGAACCTTAGGCATCGATTTACACTAACTAGTCTTTGTAAATTTGCATTGCAATTTTATAGATTATTTCAGATTAGTTATACTTGTTTAATTCACGGTTAATCGATTTTTTAGGATTTCGATTCAATAATAGAGGTGTTTAATTTGGGTTCATATAATTGAGATTAGTCAATTTAGACACTTTTCAATCTCTAATTCAAAACTTAGGTTTAACAATTAGTGTTTATATTTTTATAGTTTAACTATTAACATCCTAGATTAGATAGAATTGGTTAAAATTAACTGTAAATAATCATATTATTAGACTTGTTCCCACTCACCTCAGATCCAAGCTCCGACTATAAACTCTGTTAGAGAATCGTCACCCATTAGTTCGCCTCCTCCTTGATCCGATTTACTAGTGATCTTTTGCTTGGTTTTTAATTTGTTTTTGAAAGAAGTTTTATAAGTGGAGAGAAGAAATTTTGGTTGAGTTTCAGTATGCAATAAGTTTTCTAAGATTAAGGTTATGTTAGGTGTTAATTTATAGGGTTAGAGATCGATTTGGAGCGTTGGATTTACCCCAGAGAATCTTTGTTCTCATGTCAACCTCATATCAGAAACTTGGCCGCAAAGAAAAATATTCGATGCAATCGACTCTGTCCAATCGGCACTCCAGATCACGATAACTACATGTCTACAGTCGACCATCAATGAGGACCGGTCGACCGCTATCGGTGGACTGCTGAACTCTAAGTAACGATCGCTTGTAATGTGAAATTTTGGATAGTTTTTATATTTAATTTATTTGGTTTTCAAATTTTCAAACGTTTGTAACTTCTCGGTCCTAACTCTAATTTCAAAGTGTTATATATAAAGGTTGTCTAGAAAATTGGTACGAAAGCAATGGTGCAAGTTTCGTAGTCAAATTCAGAGGTTTTTTGAAAACTTCATTTTAGCCCTTGTTTTATTTAAATTTAATTTTACTTATCAAAAGTTTTGCTAAATTTCCGGGCTGTTACAAGCGTCCTTCTTAGAAAGCATGATTCCGGACTGCGTTGGAACATTTCCACGCTTGGAATTCTCCATACCGAACTTTTTCAGTGTGGTATCAATGTACATGGATTGGGATAATCCAAACAGCCACTTAGATATATCTTTATAGATCTTTATACCAAGTATATAGGCTGCTTCTCCCAAATCCTTCATAGAAAATTTCTTAGAAAGCCAAGCTTTCACTAGTTGCAACAACAAAGTGTCATTGCCAATCAATAATAGATCATCGACATAGAGCACTAGGAATACGATAACATTGCCCTGTTCCTTTCTGTATACGCACGCTTCCTCTGTGTTCTCATAAAAAACAATCCATTTGATTACTTTGTCTAAACACTTATTCTAACTCCTTGAAGACTATTTAAGTCAATAAATAGACTTTAACAATTTGCAAGCCTTACCTCACCCAACTAACCACAAAACCCTTAGACCGCGACATTTAAACGGTTTCTTCTAAATCACCATTTAGAAAAGCCGTCTTTACATCCATTTGCCATATTTCGTAATCACAGAATGCAACGATGGCTAGCATAATCAAATGGACATAAGTATGGTTACCGGCGAAAAGGTCTCGTTATAATCAACGCCTTAAATTTGACGAAATATCCTTTCGCAACTATCCTTTCCTTACAAGTCTCTACTTCTCCATCCATATTTAGTTTTTTCTTAAAAACCCATTCGCAACCAATGGGTTTTATCCCTTCGGATGCATCCGAAAAAGGCCAAACTTGTTTTTGTACATGGAATACATTTCAGATTTCGTAGCTCCAAGCTAAAGTGCACAGTCTTTACTCAGTAGTACTTGTTGGAAAGACAAAGGAGTGTCATCATCGAAGACATAGTCCTCCTTCTCGCCATCCATGAGAAAACCATAGTATCTCTCAAATACACGAGATTCCTTACTATACGTTCTAATTGGTTAAGTGTTTTCGTAAACGAGTGAACTTGGTTCTCTCACTGGCTCAACCTCAGTATTAATTTCTTAGATCTCATCCAAGTCTATAACCTCACTGTTAATTTCCTTTAGCAGAAATTTCTTTTTTTTGAAGATAGCATATCAAGAAACAACACCTTTTGTTCCTCAATATTGTAGAATATATATCCCATTGAATTTTTTTGATATCCTATAAATTTACAGGGTACTGATCTTGCCACTAGGTTATTGGACTAACGTTCTTAACATACACCGGACAACCCCACAGATCTAAATATTTGAGTTAGGGTTTCTTACCGTACCACATCTCATATGTTGTTTTAGGCACAGATTTAGTGCGTAACAAGTTTAACATAGCCCCATGGTTTCTAACGTATATCCCCAATAGGACAGAGGCAACTCAGCATTACTCGTCATGGAATAAACCACATCTAATAAGGTTCGGTTCCATCACTTCGACACACCATTATATTGCAGAGCATATGGTGGATTAACCTTAGTGATAATCTCGTTATCTTTCAAGTATTGTTAGAAATCCCGTCCAACATACCCACCTCCTCAATCCAATTGTAGAATCTTAGTCTTACGACCCGTTTGGTTTTCTACTATGTTTTTATATTCAACAAACTTCTCATAGACATCATATTTGTTCTTCATAAGAAACACATACACTAGTATCGAGAAATCATTAGTGAAGGTAACAAGGTAAGAACTATTATCTTTGGTTATTATAGGCATCGGGCTACATACATCACTATGTACAAACCCTAAGAGTTCATCAACTCTTTCATTGCTCCCACTGAAGGGGTGCTTGGTCATTTTACCTTTGAAACATGACTCATATGTGTGTCAAATGATTCAGAATCAATTGACAGTAGAAAACGTTTGGTTCTCAATTTGTGTAGTCGTTTCTCACTAATATGACCTCGCCTACAATGCCTAAGATAACTATCATGTATATTGTTAGAAGAATTATTCACAAAACATACATAATTGGTATTAATTACATAAACGCCGTTTTCAATAATACCATCGTAGACTTTATTTCCATCCAAACTAATGTTCATAACTTTATTTACACAATGAAATGTATATCCAGTCTTAAATAATCTAGAAACAGAAATAATCCCACAAATAAAGTATTTTACAAAATAGCAATTATTTAATACTAATACTAATCTACTAAGTAAATTCAAATGACAATCTCCTACCGCTGTTGCATCTATAAATAGATCCATCAGCAACTTGCTTCCTCATCTCTCCTTTTGCCACGCGATGCCAGTACTAAGCCCTCGTAACGAATTACATATATGAGTACCAAATTCAATATCTAAGACCCAAGACATTTTTTGATTACAAAACAATTTTGAATCATAAATGTAACTGATGGAGCTGCAGAAACATTCTTCTTCTTTTCCCTAATGATCTTCAAGTCGTTCAAGATAATTCCTTTTCTAGTGACCTTTCTCATGGCAGTGGTGACATTCACCCTTATCATCGGTTTTCTTACTTTTCTTTTTCTTACCTTCTCTTTTCCACTTCTTTGAACTCTTTGAAGATGATGCACTACCCTTATAGAAAGTACAACCCTTGATCCTTCAATGCAGACTTAGCCGACCTCAACATATTAAGGAGCACCACGAGATTCACATTTAACTAGTTTATATTATAATTCAGTATGAATGGTTCATACTAAGGAGTAAGAAAACCAAGGATCAAATTTATTTGCAATTCGTTGCTTATTTGCACGTCCAATTGCGAAAACTATCAATATAGCCCTTCATCATTAACATATAATCGTCCACTTTCTGTCCTTCGGTCATTTTGGTATTGAACAGCTTCTTCGTAAGCTTATACCTTGCGGAACAAGACTGTTCACCAAATAGGGTCCTTGATACCATCTAAATATATCATGGACAAATATATTTTTATGCTATCTCTACAATGGATTTTCTAATGTAGACAACACAAAACTTGGGCGATCTCTAGGCCTGACACCCATTTTCATAAGCAGGTTGTAGTTCTGGGTCTGCATCACCAACGGGTTGTTATTTGGGTTCACATGTAATATCTGACCATAGGCACTCATAAGTTTACGCTATTTTAATTACTCTTGGCCAATCGGTATTGTTTGGTCCAATAAGCTTGTCGTTTTCATAGAACAGTTTTGGAGTGTAATTTTCTACAAGTTTAAGTGGTAGATTATTAGGACAAACCATAGTAGATGCTCTTATAATATTAGTAAGGTTACACTTTATTTTTCATTTTACTAATAAGCTTCCGCTAGTCTTTTATGTTTTGCTAACCCTAAGTTAAAACATAGAAGTCTTTCGACTTCACTAGTGGGTGTTAGGACTCGTCCATCTTGGAATTCTTGACTTTGAGTTTGCAAAACAAGTCATAGCTCTATGGACGGCGAATAACTATTAATCAGTTGTATCATATACAACTCCTAACCCTTTAGTACCTTGTCCTAATTTCACTTTGACCTTGAGTTTGCTCAACTAATCGAAATGAAATTATTCACTCATACCATATTGCAATGACCTAAGTATAATATATATACCTTGAGTTTGCTCAACAAATACATATAGTTATCTTACCTCATCCATTCAATATATTAATAATGCTACACATAACATCCCTAGCTTGCGTTTGCTCAACAACTAAGCAGTATGCAAGTAATTTATTAATATATATATATATGGTAGAGGACAACACTATATTAAAAATTCATAATCTTCACTATATTACATTAAGTGATGTCTACTTATGGAATAATGTAATTCTTATTAATTACTTTTGTGATTCAAGTGTCGGGCACATCAGAAATCGCGGTATACGTACATTTACGTATGTATTTATTCCTTAGTTCTAGTAATGGTTTCCTGATGTTCTACCTTTAGTTTGTACATTCATATTATATAAGTTTTATTATTCTAAAACTTTTATATTTCATATTACTTATATAATAGTCTTATGTACAATATTACATTAATTAAACCTTATTTAATTAATTTTATTTAATTAGCATTTTAATTAATTTATATTAACTTAATATAGCATTTATATTTAATATTTATTATATACTATAACCTTTATAATTAACACATATATCATATACATGTATATATCATTTAATTAATTAATCTTTTAACTAGTTTATTTAATTAAACAATTTTGTATTACATTATATTAGTTTCGAAATTCATTTCATATGCATACATGTATACTTATGTTATTTTAACATTTTAAACTAACATAACATATATCATAATATATAATACATGTATACGTTTATTAATTAATTAACTTATTTACTTAATTAATCTTATTAATAAATTTTTAAAAAAAATTAAAACTAATTTATATTATTTTTCAAACATTTTAAAAAATCTTATTATGTTTTAACTTTTATAACATGTGTGTATCTTTTTTTAAATTAATATTTTAAATTTAAAACCTCATATTTTTAATTTTCAAAAAAGTTAGCCCAAGGCCCAATTCAAATTGAGCCTTTTTATTAGGGGCAACCTTTTGAGCTCACTTTACCTTTCAATCCAAGCTGGTAACCAGGTAGGACATGGTACTTAATAACCCAATTCCAATCCAAGACATTACCTTTTTAGACACCATACTAAGTGGGTTGTAAGCTTAAATAGTTAACCCTAACATGACTGATTTTGACCGCATAGGCTATTAGGCTTCAAAACTAATGTTGGAACTGGACTAGCCCGCAGCAGAAGTTATGAGTGAATTTCAATTTTTTATTACTTTTATGGATGTAACGATCCGTATTTTACGTATTAAAGGATCGTAAAATATTTTAATTTTATTTGTATTACGTCATATGATTCTATAATTTTGGCATATAACTCTTAAGGACATTTTACACACCTATTATTTTTTCCGAATTTTTATGTGACTATTTTGACTCTAAAATTTTATTTGGGCTATAAATTTTGATAGGAGTTGAATTAGAGTCACAATCCAGTTCCATTGCTTCAGGATGATAATTTTCCATTCCATAAAGTGGTCATAATAGAAAAACGGACTTATGGTTAGAAAGTTATGTCAGTTTTAAGTTTTTAAAGCTATTGGCAATGATTAGTGTGTAATTAATAAAGCCCATTAGTGAACCCATTAGTCTAATTAGAGAACACTATATATATAGGGCTAAAGAGTCAAATTAAAACTTTTTTCTCTCATTCTAAATTAGGTCCAAAATCACCCAAATTGCTCTCTAAATCAAACTAGATTGCAGATTAGAGATTGGATCATCAATTAAAAGATAGTGATCATTGATTTGCTTGATTTGGAGTGCTTTTCTTCGCTGTTCGGATTAGATCTACACACAAATTGGTTGAATTTGGTAATTGGTGAGTGGTTTATGCCTTCTCGCTATACTACACATGCTTATATGGTATAATTATAGAAATCAACATGTTTTAAATTAATTTTTGGCCATAAAAATATTTTCCAACTTTAATGACATGTTAATCCATGCACATGTTATAGATTAATTAGAAACCACCTTGATTTATGTTCATATATTCATGTATATGTAGATCTATGTTAGAAATTGCTGTGTTTATCTTATTTTGATGGATTACAAGTTTGATCGAATGAAACTGCTTGTTATTCTATGTTTGAATGATATGATCTGATGTTGTTTGCTAGTATTGTTAGGTCGTAGAATTGAGAAAATCAGAAGTTAAGTTGGTTGGAATTGGACGAAACTTGGTATATGTGCTCTAGAGTATGGTAGAAAGAGGCATGATGAGTTACGACTCAGATGGGGCTAAGTACATAACTCGGCACTGAGTTATGCCTATAACTTGGTACCGAGTTATGCCTATAACTTGGTACCGAGTTATGATGAAGGATGCTATGACTCGGTGGTTTGTATAGCTGGGTAGAGCATGGCTAGATGAGATGTTCTATAAAAGATGTTAGAAAATTTGGCTAAGTGTTGGATTGGTACCGAGTTATATCTAGAACTAGAAAAAGGGCTTTGGATTGGGGCCGATTTATCGAAGAGGGATGAGTAGAGGTCTAAAGCACTTGAAGAAGGGTACTAGAGGCATAGAAGTAAACATAGAATTTGGTTGGAAAGTATATAACTCGGAATCGAGTTATACCTATAACTCGGTACTGAGTTATCAAGGTGCAAGTGTGAAAGGTGGAATTTCTGGGGAATAATGTAGAGATTCTATAGATCGTGCGGGAGGTATTGGCTCGTTCGTATCAGGTTGGATGATGATATAACAGCATGATGAAAAGCTTCGGATGTTGGCTCATGCTGGGAGTAGGTTTCGAAGATGGTGGCTCTTAAAGGAGGGAGACGTTTGATTGGGGAATGTGGAAGGGTTCCTCATGAATAATGAAAACTAGATTGAGCAAGAAGGGCTTGGTATCCAAATGGAGCAATGGTGGGCTTTGGTGTATATGCTAAGGAATCATTGATGACTCGGAGAGTTTTCGGCTGTACTCGAAGTAGGGGTATTGTAAGTGAGGACACCCACAGATTAATTGAGGGTCCTGTATACCTTGGACCTGTAGCTTTGGGTCTAGTGTCCAGCTTTGGGCTGCGAGATACGAGAGTACAACGGAGAACCACGATTTCCATTAGTCCCTGGCTTGGGGGTCATACGAGTTATCATATATTCAGAGCACAAGGAGTGATAGCTAGGATTGTTGATGGATGTTATGGATGCTTTGGTTATTTTCTTTAGTGGGCTATCACTCATAGGTATCAGAGGAAGTAGGTATTAAAGATAGGAATACTTGGAAGACTGGTATCCTTTATTCAGTTTGTAATATACCTTTATGCTATTGTAGAGTACCATATTCTAGTGTTATATGCTAACTCTTTGGTTGTAGGGACAGGTTAGGTATGGTTTGTGTACCCTTGTTCCTTACCATATTTACGTGTATAGTATTTTGAGACTTATTTACCGCTCACACCAGACTGTTGTTTGAGCCAAGGTTTTATGCTTTGTTTCTTATTATCTTGGGTACTCTTAAATGAGTGGACTAGATAACAAGTCAAGGTAACGCAGTAGCTGTTTGGAGGATGAGCTGGATGGAGATATCTCATATTATATATATAATAAGAGATTCTATAGTATATAACTTAGCATTTGGTTGGCAAAGTATATAACTCGGAATCAAGTTATACCTATAACTCGGTACTGAGTTATCAAGCTGCAAGTGTGAAAGGTGGAATTTCTAGGGACTAATGTAGAGATTTTATAGATCGTTCTTGAGGTGTTGGCTCATTCGTATCAAGTTGGATGATGATATAATAGCATGATGAAAAGCTATGGTCTTCAGATGTTGACTAGTGTTGGGAGTAGGTTCCGAAGATGGTGGCTTTTGAACCATGTGATCGGGGAATGTGGTGTTGATTCATGAGTTTTGATTCATGACACAAGCTTCAGAGATCATACGACGAGAATACTATATGAAAGCGATAAAAAGAGAATAAGTGCATACCATGCACTACAAAGGAGATAACTTTACAATCCAGAGATTAGTATGGATATTTTATTTTATTGAGTCTTAGAATAATGTTAAAATCATTCCTAAAATAGTCACACACGCACACAAAACATTTTATAGCAAAAACTGTGTTCACTGTGCATATAACACCAGGTCGGCCGACCGACCAGGATCCTCGGTCGACCGACCCTGTATCATATGAACAGTGACTTTCTGTTTTGTATACGTTTTAAACTCAACTGACCGGCCAGGTTTTCCGGTCGACCGACCAGAGAAAAACGGCTAGTTTTCTGAAGAGACACGATCATTTCATGAAAAGGAATGTCTTCTATTTCAAGAGGTATGGACACAACTGTTAACTAAAACTCTTCATGAAAGATTACAACCCTTCTACAACTATATAAACATATTCAATTCACTTCTACAATCACCGATTCTTGTTTATATTTCTGAAATCTAATCTATATTCATTTCTGCAAATAAAAGCATTCATTCTTATTTAATATCACTAGAATCCTTGAATTTATTCATATATTTCGATTCTACGTGATTATCTTTCTTCTAAATCTTCACACACATATATACTCTTGAGGATTTGATTATAGGAAAGTTGTACTATCAAAAGACAATCAGTGTTATTCAGAACACATTCGTCAACAAACTATTTGTATTAAGTTGAAGTCCTCTTTGGCTGTTGAGGCGGAAAAATTCCTGTTCGGCTGCTCAGGTGTCGTATACCTATTCCTTCGGGTTAAGTGAGGGGTTTAGTTTAAATCCAGAGGGTATTCTGGGACTGGACGTAGAACGGGAAGTTCGAACCAGTATAAAAATTCCTGGTGTGCTTACTTTAATTTGTACTTTACTGTTATTACCAGTTTCCGCATTAACATACCATATTACACGATCCTTAGTACTACACGTACACTTTCATTTGGTATCAGAGCAAGGTTATCTTATAACCATCACAAAGTTATTTGATATTTACTTATTTCTAATAATATGGCAACCACACAAATTAACAATGTTAACACTCACACTAATTCTAATTTCACAGAAGGTCAATCGACTTCACGACCTCCACTTTTCAATGGTATACATTACAATTATTGGTCAACTAGAATGAGAATCTATATGCAATCAAGTGGTTTTGATATCTGGAATATTATACAAAGAGAATACACAATTCCTACTGGAGAATATTCGACTTGGAGTAACACACAAAAACTAGATGCTACATCAAATGCTAAGGCTATGAAAATTTTATTTTGTGCATTAGATAGAAATGAATTCAATAGAGTTAGCATGTGCACTTCCGGCTATGAAATTTGGAGAACTCTTAAAGTTTCAAATGAAGGAACGAACAAAGTTAAATTGAGCAAAATTTCTATGCTGAAACATCAATTTGAAAATTTTAAAATGAGGCCAAATGAATCTATAAATGACATGTACTCTAGATTTCAGGATATTTAACATGCTTTATTATCACTAGAACAAAAGTTTACTGATTTTGATGTTGTTACAAAAATCTTAAATTCTTTAACGGACGAATGGGAACGAAAAGTCCTAGCTATCGAAGAAGCAACTGATTTGTCAACATTAAAACCAGAAGAATTAATAGGTAATTTAATGTCCTACGAAGTAAATTTGCAGGCAAAACGAAATGGAGCACAAGAAAAGAAAAATGTGGCATTCCAGGCAGAAAAAGATGATTCCGACTCAGATAATGAAGATATGGCAATGATTGCTAAAAATTTCAAAATTTTTTTGAAATTCAACAAAAACAAATTCAAGGGAAACAAAAATAATTCCAATAGCAGCAAACCATCATCTTCAACAATGGAATGTTATGAATGTCATAAGAAAGGACACATGAAGAAAGATTGTCCAGATCATAAAAAGAATAATTTCAAGAAGGACAAAACCAAACAAAAAGCTTTTTCAGTCACTTGGGACGACACTGACTCATCATCCTCATCAGAGAGTGAAAGTGATAATGAACAAGCAAATGTATGCTTCATGGCTTCGTCAGACGATGTAAGTAATTTTACTTTTGAAGATTTAATTGAAATAAATTCTGAATTAGTAAATTTAACAAAACAACTTAAAAAGAAAAATAAGGAGTTGCAAAGAAAGTTAGATAGAACAGTTTTAGAAGTAGATATGTTAAAAGATGAGAAGGTAATATTGGAAGAAGAACATGAAATTTCTCAACAATCGAATTCTAACTTATCTTCTCAAATTACGTCAATATATGAGGAACCAGAAATTCAGAAAAATAAAAATGGTATGTTACTTTTTGAAAATAATAGTTTAATATCTAAGATTAAGGATTTAGAGTTAGAAAAATCTAGTCTTAAAATAAAATTTGATGATATTTCTAAAAATGTTTCTAATTTCAATAAAGGAAGAGAAAATCTTTCTAGTATACTAGAAAACTCTCAAACTTCTAACAATAAATCTGGACTAGGATTTAAGAAATAAAATAATTTTGCTAAAAGTAAAATTAATAATAAAATTAAGAAAGATATTAGGAAAACAGTTTATTCAAATACTAAAACTATTAAGATATGGATTCCAAAAACAAATAATATATTGATAAGGAATAAACATATCAAAAGTTTTATGGAAATTGTTCATAATAACAAAAATTATGTTTATAAAGGGAATTCTGAACCCGTATGGGTTTGGCTTCCTAAGATCTAACTCTTAGGACCCTAAAAAGATTGGGTACCAACTTTTTATAAACTTTTTGCAGGTACCACATAAGAAGAGAGGAAAATGGATTTTAGATAGCGGTTGCTCAAAACACATGACTGGAAACAAAGAAATGTTGTCAAACATTATATACTCAAATGGAGGAGCAGTCACCTTTGGAGATAACTCAAAAGGATATATCATCGGCAAAGGCAATGTCAATAGCAACGGTACATCTAATTTACCTCTCATTACTGATGTTTTATTAGTTAAAAATTTAAAACATAATTTATTAAGTATTAGTTAACTATGTGATAAAGGTTTTAATATAACTTTTTCAGAAAATAAATGTAACATTTTTGATAAAAATCACAACATTATTTTCGAAGGAAATAGAGATAAAAATATTTATATTCTAAATATGAATGTTAATAATGATTCAAATTTGTGTCTAGTAGCTAAAGAAAACGATTCTTGTCTTTGGCACAAAAGATTTTGTCACATCAATTTTAATACCATCAACAAACTTGCTAAAAATAAATTAGTTAAAGGGTTACCCAATATAAAATTCGAAACTAACATATTTTGTGATGCATGTAAATTAGGAAAATTAACAAAATCTTCTTTTAAATCAAAGAAAGTAATATCTACAGAACAACCACTTGAACTTTTACACATGGATCTTTTTGGTCCAACTCAAGTGCAATCTATTAACCATAATAGATATGTTTTTGTTATTGTAGATGATTTCTCTAGATATACTTGGATTTTCTTTTTGAAAAATAAAAGTGATACTTTTGATAATTTTAAAGTTTTTGTTAAAAGAATTCAAAATATTAAAACATTGAAAATTAAAAATATAAGAAGTGATCATGGAGGCGAATTTGAAAATGAAGTTTTTGAACAATTTTGTAACAAGAAAGGTATTAACCATAATTTCTCTTTTCCTAGAACACCACAACAAAATGGAGTTGTAGAAAGGAAAAATAGAACGTTACAAGAATGTGCAAGAACTTTACTAAATGGAACAACTTTATCGAAACATTTTTGGGCAGAAGCTGTAGCTACTGCTTGTTACGTACTAAATCGCGTTTCTATTCGACCATTAACTAAAAATACACCATATGAACTTCTAAATGGAAGAAAACCAAATATTTCAAATCTAAAAGTTTTTGGTTCCAAATGTTTTATTTTAAATACTAAAGATCAACTAGGCAAATTCGATCCAAAATCCGATGAAGGTATATTTGTTGGATATTCGGAACGAAGCAAGGCTTATCGAATTTATAATAAATGAACTCAAATTATTGAAGAAAGTTTACATGTATCTTTCAAAGAAAATTTTAAAAATATAAATCCAAGTGTTACTATTGATTCTGATGATGAATCTACTCAGAATGAGAATAATAGTACAAATGAAAATCTTGATATTCATGAAACCAATACAAACGTGACTTCTAATATAATAAAATCTCCACCTAGAATTTTAAGAGATCATCCTGTGCAAAATATAATTGGAGAAGTTAATACGAATGTTAAAACCAGACATCAGTTAAATCAAGTTGGTCATGTTGCTTTTCTTTCTAACATAGAACCTAAGAATATAAAAGAAGCTTCAACTGATGACTACTGGATACTTGCCATGCAAGAAGAATTAAATCAATTCGAACGAAACGAAGTTTGGGATCTCGTTCCTAGACCTAGTGATCAATCAGTCATCGGTACTAAATGGGTTTTCAAAAATAAAGCAGATGAACTAGGAAATATAACAAGGAATAAAGCTAGATTAGTTGCACAAGGATATAATCAAGAAGAAGGTATTGATTACGAAGAGACGTTTGCTCCAGTCGCCCGACTTGAAGCAATACGAATATTATTAGCTTATGCGTGTTTTCATAATTTTAAACTATATCAAATGGATGTTAAAAGTGCATTTTTAAATGGATTCATAAAAGAAAATGTTTTTGTTGAACAACCACCTTTGTTCAATCATGAAAAATTTCCAGATCATGTATATAAACTTAAAAAGGCGTTATATGGTCTAAAACAAGCACCACGTGCTTGGTATGATCATCTTAAAGGTTATTTATTAGAATCTGGCTTTGAAATTGGTAAAGTAGATCAAACACTATTTATTAAGAAAACTAATAAAGATATTTTAATAATTCAAATATATGTTGACGATATTATTTTCGGCTCGACAAATGAAAAATTATGTCAAGAATTTTCAACTATAATGACAAATGAATTTGAAATGTCTCATATGGGAGAATTATCATATTTTCTTGGATTACAAATTAAACAAATCGAAAATGGAATTTTTATTAATCAAGAAAAATATTGTTATAATTTAATCAAACGTTTTGGTCTTGAAAACACTGCTGCCAAACCAACTCCTATGAGTACAACGATTCATCTCGATAGGGATGAAGATGGAAAAAGTGTTGATCAAAAGTTATATCGTAGTATGATAGGTTCCTTACTCTATTTAACAGCGAGTCAACCCGATATTATGATGAGTGTCTGTTTATGTGCTCGATTTCAAGCAAATCCCAAAGAATCACATATGAGAGCAGTTAAACGCATTATTCGTTATCTAACTAAAACCAAAGATTTCGGACTATTTTATCCGAAAGAATGTCCTTTCGAATTAGTTTCCTATAGTGATGCTGATTTTGGAGGAAGTCGGACGGATCGAAAAAGTACGAGCGGAACATGTCACTTCATTGGACGTTCCTTAGTTTCTTGGTTTAGTAAGAAACAAAACTGTGTTTCTTTATCAACATGTGAAGCAGAATATATATCTGCTGCTTTGGCATGTGCACAAGTCGTATATATGCAACAGACATTACAAGATTTTAATTGTCATCTTGAAAAATCAATAATTTATTGTGATAATACTAGTGCAATAAATCTTTCTAAAAATCCGGTCAATCACTCATGAACAAAACACATTGATATTCGTCATCATTTTCTTCGTGATTGTTTGGAAAAAGGATTAATAAATCTAGAATTTATCAACACTGAAAATCAAATAGCTGACATTTTTACTAAACCACTAAATGAAAATACTTTTATAAAACTAAGACGAGATTTAGGTATAATGTCGTTTAAAGACTTATGAATAAAAATATAAAAAAATATGGAAAAACAAAAATTATTTTATTTCTCACCAAAGCGGCACTTGAACTCATGACTTCTGACTTATATGTTGGATGTTGTAGTATAGCCACTTGGGCTATGGGTGTTTCTTGTTCCAGCTCTTTTATAATCTGTACCATTAAAACTTAATTTCAGAATAAACTATTTTTGACTCTAAAGCATTGTATATCATTCATCTACAAACAGTTTTTTGTTTAAAAAGTTCTGTGATTAAAACTAAAATTTGTTTTTAAACCACTATTTTTTTAGAAAATAAATGGTTATACATACATACATATGTTTATTGAATAGAACATAAAATACAAAAATCTTCTTACAAAACAAAACTTGAGACAAAAATGTCTTCTAACGATGACGTCTACAATTCTGAAAATTCTCATCTTTCATACACATCCCCGGACGACGACTATTCTGATCGCATCCCCGAAAATGGTCCCCATCCTACTTTTCCAATGCCTAATCGTGTTTTAGAATTCTCCTCTCCGGATAATGACCCCCGACACAGGTGGAAACCATGGGAAGACTCCCATACAGGTTATACACCTGATAAAAAGAAAGGGAAAAAGGAAATGGTAGTATCTCCATCAACCAAACAAAAGATTGATGAAATTCATCACTACCAACATCAACAGATGAATATGCAAAGGGAACTTTATTACGAACAAAAAGTCACGGCAAGACGTTTAAGCTTCCTTGAAAAGATTGCTATGAAATTTTGTTCATCTAAGAAGGATGATGTTGCTGAACCTTCTTACAGAACTCCATCTCCTTCTGACCATGTTCAATCTCCAATAGCTCCAATATGGTCACCGGTAGAAAACGTTCCATCTCCAAATTCATGGGAACGTCGGTGCTGATGCACCATGGCTATAAGTTAATATATATATATGTTATTTTTTTTAATAAGATGTATAGATATATATGATGCAATAATATAATTATATTTCTATAATTCTTGTTTGAAAAACAGCATAAACTAGTCTGTTCACATGCCTCGGTCGACCGAAAAATCTGAATCGGTCAACCGAAGCTGTCCCGAGAAGTTTTTAAAAACAGATTTCTTACAAGTCGGTCGACCGAACAACCTGACTCGGTCAGCCGAACTTGTTCTGAACCTCAACTCGGTCGACCGAACCAGGAATTTCAGCCGACCGAACGGACTTTTCTACTGAAATTGTCTATATATTTTAACCCAACCATTCACCTTTTTATCTCACCTCTTCACTTTACTCTCCCACAACAGATTTTAACCCTAGCCCCCATTACAACCTTCCTAAATTTCTTCAAATTCTTCAAAGAAAAAATGGCACCCAAGAAGAAATCTAAGACTACTGCTGGCCAATCTTCCTCAACTCCTGTAGACTCTCAAATTGCTTCTTGGCTAGTAAGTGAAAAAGCTTTAGAAAGATGGATAAGACTTCAAGATGCAAAAATCTTTGAGGAGTCTTTTGTAAGTTATCCTGATTTTACCTCCTACGGTGTTGAAAATGCTGCTCTTGAAAGTGGTCTTGATGCTTTTCTTGACCATAGGAAAAACAACTTGAAAATTAATCATATAATGGTCAAGTTACTCCTAGCAAATCTCAACCTTGTAAATCCACCGAGAAACACTGAAAATTGTGTTTGGACATCGGTTTGTGGCACTTCGATTTTTCTCTCCATTGATCGAATGAATCATATTTTAAATGCTCGACCGGGTGGAATATCATTACATGATGTAGACTGTAATACATCAATTCGTGACCGCCTAAGTCATCTATTCTTTGAAGATGATGCTACCGATTTAAGGCAAACTTCATCTCTCCGACCTAAAGCACGACTTTTTCATCGATTCATGATGAAGTCTATTGTTCCAAGAGGAGGGTCATACCACTTAGTATATCCCGAAAACTTCAAGGCGTTATATGCTATGTGTGGAAATATTCGGGTAAATTGGACACAACTTCTTATGGATGAATTCCTTACGTTCAACCAAGGGAAAATGCTCCATATTTATTATGGAGAATACATAATGCGGTTGATTAATAACTTTGTCACCAATGCTCCAGAATCAGAAACATCCAAAGTTCGTACCTTTGACTCACGAACAATAAAATTAATGAAGTTACCCGATGCACCATCCCAAATTACAACCTTTCAGCAATGGCGTAATATTCCACGAGAACAACTACGTCGCAGTTATTCTACACCTCAACCATCCACTCATTCTACAGAACGTATAACTCGTCAAACCTCTATCCAAAGACCACCTCCAGGTACTAGCACAGCGGCTGCCATTGATATTTTGGCCCAAAATCAACTAGCTTTGGATTCTCGCCTTCGAAAAATTGATGGGCGTTTCAAGAAGATCAAAGGCTTCTTCATAAATTTATGGGATGTCTTATCATGTACTTCTGAAGCCGGTGCTTCATTTGTTGCTCCTGGAAAAAGACCAGCACCAAATTTCTCTTGGTCTACATCCGATAACACAAGTTCCAGCACATCGGCAACTCCCGCACCTACTACTAAAAGACGGGGTAAGGAACCGACTCCTCTCGATGAAAATCTTCATCCAGAACAGTGGGATACCGACGATGATGAGGAGTAATTGTAGTACTTTTACAATTTATTTACTTTCAAGAATTTCTTGTACTTTATTTGTTTCTTAATTATGGTTATGTTATGTTCTAAGCAAACATCTTTAAATTATTTCTAATTAAGCTCAAGAATGTACCATGTAAATTTAAATGTTTTGCATTACTTTAATCTGTTATAAGTATTCCTTTTTGTCGATGACAAAGGGGGAGAAATGTATGCAAACTAACGAATTTTTGCAGAAAAGTCGCCATATATTCAGGGGAGAACTATAATATATATGTCAATATTACTTCGTCACATAAGTATTGTCATCAATCAAAAAGGGGGAGAATGTTGATTCATGAGTTTTGATTCATGACACAAGCTTCAGAGATCATACGACGAGAATACTATATGAAAGCGATAAAAAGAGAATAAGTGCATACCATGCACTACAAAGGAGATAACTTTACAATCCAGAGATTAGTATGGATATTTTATTTTATTGAGTCTTAGAATAATGTTAAAATCATTCCTCAAATAGTCACACACGCACACAAAACATTTTATAGCAAAAACTGTGTTCACTGTGCATATAACACCAGGTCGACCGACCGACCAGGATCCTCGGTCGACCAACCCTGTATCATATGAACAGTGACTTTCTGTTTTGTATACGTTTTAAACTCAGCTGACCGGCCAGGTTTTCCGGTCGACCGACCAGAGAAAAACGGCTAGTTTTCTGAAGAGACACGATCATTTCATGAAAAGGAATGTCTTCTATTTCAAGAGGTATGGACACAACTGTTAACTAAAACTCTTCATGAAAGATTACAACCCTTCTACAACTATATAAACATATTCAATTCACTTCTACAATCACCGATTCTTGTTTATATTTCTGAAATCTAATCTATATTCATTTCTGCAAATAAAAGCATTCATTCTTATTTAATATCACTAGAATCCTTGAATTTATTCATATACTTCGATTCTACGTGATTATCTTTCTTCTAAATCTTCACACACATATATACTCTTGAGGATTTGATTATAGGAAAGTTGTACTATCAAAAGACAATCAGTGTTATTAAGAACACATTCGTCAACAAACTATTTGTATTAAGTTGAAGTCCTCTTCGGCTGTTGAGGCGGAAAAATTCCTGTTCGGCTGCTCAGGTGTCGTATACCTATTCCTCCGGGTTAAGTGAGGGGTTTAGTTTAAATCCAGAGGGTATTCTGGGACTGGATGTAGAACGGGAAGTTCGAACCAGTATAAAAATTCCTGGTGTGCTTACTTTAATTTGTACTTTACTGTTATTACCAGTTTCCGCATTAACATACCATATTACACGATCCTTAGTACTACACGTATACTTTCATGTGGAAGGGTTCCTCATGAATAATGAAAACTGGATTGAGCATGAAAGGCTTGGTATCCAAATGGAGCAACGATGGGTTCTAGTATATATGCTATGGAATCATTGATGACTCGGAGAGTTTTTGGTTGTACTCGAAGCAAGGGTATTGTAAGTGGGGACACCCACGGATCAATTGAGGGACTTGTATACCTTGGACCTATAGCTTTGGGTCTAGTGTCCAGCTCTGGGCTGCCAAACATGTATCCAGCTTTGGGCTATGAGATACGAGAGTACAACAGAGAACTAGGATTTCCATTAGTCCTTGGCTTGGGGGTCATACGAGTGATCATATATTCATAGCACAAAGGGTGATCATTAGGATTGTTGATGGATGCTTTGGTGATTTTCTTTAGTAGGCTATCACTCATAAGTATCAGGGGAAGTAGGTATTGGAGATAGGAATACCTGGAAGACTGATATCCTTTATTCAGTTTGTGGTATACCTTTATGATATTGTAGTATAGCATATTTTAGTTTTATATGCTAACTCTTTGGTTGCAGGGACATGTCAAGTATGGTTCGTGTACTCTTGTTCCTTACCAAATTTATGTGTGTAGTATTTTGAGACTTATTTATCGCTCACATCAGACTGTTGTTTGACCTAAGGTTTCATGCTTATTTTCTTATTATCTTGGGTACTCTTAAATGAGTAGACTAGATAACACAGGTCTAGGTGACGCAATAGCTGTTTGGAGGACGAGCTGGATGGAGCAATCTAGTATTTTATATATATTGAGTCTATGATTATTCCGATGTGCAGCACTGGGAAGCCTTATCAGTGACTGCTTACCATTTGTATTCGAGACAGTTGTCAAGTTTGTTTCCATTGTATAAACTCTACTATTGATGTATGACTCTATGGATATTATACTATGATGATGCTGATCTGTTCACATTGTTATTACTGTCTCTTCTGTTGTATACGTGATATTATATTTCATCCATGTGTTGTGAGATATACAATGGGTTATATGCTATACTGGTTTGTTTCGACCCTAATAATCATCCTCTATCAACCGGGCACGACTGCAGCGCACTATTTAAATACTATTGGTGGCGGTGGTATATGGCGATCGTCACAATGGACCTATGAAGTCTAATTTATTTAGAATATTTCTAAATTTTATTTAAATAAAATCTTTTATTTTATTTAAATTTATAAAATGATATTGTATTATTTAGAATATTTGTAACCATATTAGGAATATACCTTGTAGGCAAAGCCCTTAAGCACACCTTGAAACGATGATGTAAGCTTCTTGAAATGATTTCTAATCCAAAAGAGTGCTAGTCCTCAAATTGTTGACCACAGGTAATCGATAAGCACCGAATCTAATTTGATTTGAATTTGATATGAAAGAGGGATAGAGGGGAGAGGTCGGCCCAAAATGAGATGATATGGAGGCTTCAAAAGTCTTCAAAAGATAAGGGTAGTGATCCTTAACTAGAGGAAGATAAGAAGAGAAGTTTGAATCTAATTTTTTATGCATTATCCATCCATCTTAGCCATCCATTTCAAAGCTCTCTAACCCATCGTTAGGTCACCTATAACCCCTATATGAGCTGATCCTATCAACCCCCTTTATGGTTATTAAACCCATTTTGAACCTAAATAAAATATATGCAATTAAATCTAATTTAGCATTTATTGATATCGTACATCGATTAATATATTTATAGCTGTTATAAATAAATTTTATAATATTTATTAATCAAATCAAAATCAAATTTTATAATCAATATTTTATAAATATTAATTAATTTAATTAATTAATAACAAGTATAAATTAATTAAATTATTTAGTCAAATAAGAATTCATCGTTTCGGTTGTGTGACTCGTAAGGTGTAAATTTGGTCAGCGACTAATATCGAACTATTCGAATATTAACGTTCGCACGTTGCTTAGCAGGTAGTGTGACATTTTGGCTAAATTTATCGCTTACTTGATTCGGTAAAATCCAATTTTACTTTGTTAAACATTACCCAATTATGACTTTTATTTACACCAATTCTCTTCATCAAAACTATATCACGTCGGGCTTATGGAATTTTGGTAATGGTTAAAATTCCAATATTGTCCATATTTAACTTTATAGTTCAAACACAAAGTCCCTGGTTTAATAAGAACAACTATTATTAACTGAACTACTCTGGCCATAGATCTTGACTTTGAGTTAAGTTGAGTGGCCATGATACTAACCCCATATAACCGAGGAGACGAATCCTATCTTGAATAATGCTTCACTTCCAATAATTTCACTTAACCCAAAGATAGTCACTCAATGGACGCCATGCTAAGATTTGACTATAATCAAAGCGGAACTTTCATACTGAAGATCGGTCATATTCTCAAGTTGAGAGAACCATGAAAATTAGTCACATTGATATTTTTAATTTGACCTTAGTCATATTAACTAACAAGAAACTATCGAGTGAGTCGTTCAATAGTTATCCAACAACCATCAGTAGGTAACCCATAGGTGCCCCCCAACAGTTATGGTTAATATATTGCCTAACATTGAAAGAGCATTGCGTACTCTAGTCTCAATGGATACATCAATATCTAGTCTCGATGCATCTTGGCTAAGAACATTTAAAATGTTGTTTTGATTATATTGTGATACAATACTAATGATTACAACTATTTGTAATTACTAACACAAATACACCATTTATGGATTTTTTTGTTAAATATATTTTAATTAAATATTTAATTATTTATAACACATTATAATAGATATATAACAGAAAGAAAAACAACTTTATTACGAACGAGAATATTGGTTACAGAGTTCATTCATTTACAATAAATTACAGAATTGCCCATAGGACGTACGCTAACTCTATCATTATCAGTATATACCACGCATACATTACTATATATAGTAATGTTATGATTATTGTTTTGAATTATTCTAATGGTGTTATCATATTATTAATACATCCAGTATATACTGAGTTCCATACGTATATTGACCCTTTGATTTAGACATAGTCTAACCTGCGTGTTATTTATATAATACTAGAGTCAGTACGAGACTTTTCAAGTATAAGGACAATATGACCAACTTGTGTTTTGGGCATAGAGGAGGCTAGTATTCATTATAGTAGTTATCATTTTGCACCGTACTGTCTCTTGTGTGTGTATTCATATGATATATATTGGATATACCATGTATATGTAGTATTATACAATATCACTGCGATTTTGAATCTGTGTTCTTTGTTAATTGTTGTATATTGTGTATTGTTCTATCCAGGAAGCACACATGTTTATTCCTTTCTGCCGATACCGTGTACATTTAGGTGAGTCTTTTATTCAATGTTTAAATACGTACTAGTGTTAGCCTAAGGGAATATTAACGTGTGTACCCCATATAACCTCATTCTTTGTATTATTCGATAGTATTACTTAGTAGTACTCTTGGATAGGGTATAGGTGCAGGGCATTACAGTGAGAGAGAGAGAGAGAGTGTGTGTGTGTGTGTGTGTCTATTGATTCATTTCTCATGGTTATGAACATGTTCGTAACTACAATTGATAAAATACTTCTTCTAGGGAGTTTATACTTATATATTGTAACATCCCATATTTTGAGGCCCAAAGCTAAGCACTACAGATGCTGCAGTCATTCATAGTATTAACTTCCAGTGACAAAATACAGTAATGTTAATGGTATCCATAATATCAGAAGCACATGAATATGAAATAAAATTAGCACATATTAAAACAACTTTTCTGATTACATTCCAAATCAATATTTCATATTCAATTACATAGTCCTATAATCGATTCCCAGGTTTTTGAAAAAATATAATTATTACAAATTACGCCAAGAGCGACATATGAAGATGCCCCCCTATTATCAGAGTACTAAATAGACAATCGGTCTTAATACAACACAGCGGAAATAAAACCAAATAACTCCTAAATATAGCTAGCATTGCCTCATGCATGTCTTTGGAAGCTTTTACGTCCACCTACTAAACCAGTAAAACCTCGACTCTCAATCTACTGAAATTAATTTTGAGCACCCGAGAGTTTAAGGGGAAAAACATAGACTTCGAGTTAGACATAAAGCCTGGTGTGAATAATACTATTACATCTTTGTTTACTGATATTAAGTGAGACCACATCGCTTAGCGGAACGGGCTTCCCCTCACTAATATCCCTTTAAAACATATCTTTTTGCAAATCAGAATCATGCAATCAAACTGATTAAAACAATAATAGCAATATCATATATGCTCATAAATCAGGTAACAAATGGACTATCTGTTCGAACAATAAAGTTTTGTTTGGCTAACTACTAACCATCGACAGACTCGGGCCTACTAGACAAAATAAATAATCTAACATCTATTAGACACACTTCTGGATGGTCTGTCCTTAACTTACTTCTCCCAGGTTCAACTGATCCTAATGGTTTTGCGGGCTCACAAATAACCTAACCTCCTTCTCTGTATATTCCTTTCGGTGTGTAGCATCATTTAAGTCTTACCGGCGACTAAGCCCTACACACTGGAATTTCGGACTAAATTAGCTAGGGGCTATAGCTAATGTATAGGGCACGACCCTATACCGGTCCCATCTGGTATTCAAAAATCGGAGTCATTTACTTAGGGTGAACTACCCATCAAATCTTCCTTAAAAACCTTTCTTTCAAATTGATTTAACCCTTTAAATCATGCCTAAACAAGGAAAATATACTTTTGCTTTACTCAAATCTATTTGCCATGATATATGCTTTATGCAAAACATTATTGATGAAAACCCTCGAAACCCTTGTTTAAATGCCTTAAACAATCTCTTTGGAAACCTTTGAAAATACCACTTTCGAAACAAGTTAACTACTTTACCTTGAAACTCTAGGCTGAAAGGCCAAAACATAACTTTCGAAATCATTTAAAATAGACCTTTCGAAACTATTGAAAGTGTCCTTTCGAAAGCTTTATAGAACCTTAGACATCCTCTTTTCAAAACACTTCAAACTTGCCTTTCGAAAGCATTGAAAACATTCCATTCAATTAATAAAAGTAAACCTTTCGAAAACATTGGGGAACCACCCCTTTGAAACCTTCATTAGATACCTTTCGAAAGCATTAAAGTTCTTTACTTAAAACAAACATTTCAAAAGCATTGGATTCAAGTAAATTTTATGAAACATAGTTTCGAAACAATTTAAAACCATTCCTTTCGAAATCTTTGGGTTTAACTTTCAATATATCAAAAGGTCTTAAAAGAACCGGGACGAAAGAATCTCTTTCGAAATCATTATTCCTAAATACAAAAAAGTGGATGGTTTCGAAACCAACCCCTTCGAAAGCATGGAGAGGCGGCTTCTAAGTTTAAAGCAAAAGAACTATTTCGAAGGCATTACTTCAAAAGGTAGAATGTGGCAGCAAAGGTTTCGACCGCTTCGAAAGCATTATTTAAAAACAAAAGGCAGCAACCTCTTTCGAAACCCTTTTTCAAAAACAACCGACCAAGTCGAAAGTTGGTTCCTTCGAAAACTTCATTTGTAACCAAAATAGTTCTAAGTTTTAAAGAGCTACTTCTACCCCTTCGAAAGCCTGTTTCAACTCCATACCTTTCGCCTAACTTCAATCCACTACGTACTGAAGCAGATACTATGTGTATTGGTTTTGACCTGGTTGGAGGCGGCAGTATAGGGTCGAAAGGTGGCTTCTATAAGTGGCGAAGCAGTAAACCTTTTTAAAATTGAATTTCAACTTTTTAAAACAATTTCTTTCCAACTAACTTGCCTTATTTGTCAACATATAATTGGTTTCTAGTAGTTTTACAATTTTTTTTTCTAAAAGTGCTACCGAATTTCAGAAATTAACAAATTAAAATATTTACAAATTGCCCCTTATCCTTTTATAAACATATAAAACATCCATACCTTAACTAATTTTATATTTTTAATAAAACACTTAGGAAAATTCTCCAAAAATTCCCATAAATTACTTTTAATATGTTTTCTAACATATTTAATTTCTGACCCAAGGCAATATATAATAGACGAAATTAATTTTAAACCCAATTTAACAATTTCCTTTGCTAGAAAATTCATAATAAATCCAACAACTCGGAAAATTATGAAATTTGAAACCCATCTCTAAAATAATATTTCTGACCTTATATAAAAAACGAGAGCCATTTAGATGTCATTTAATAGGTTTACCAAGTTAATCCTTATCAAAAAATCTATATGAAAAAGCATAAATCATTAACAAGCACATATATCCATTTAAACAATCAAAACATGGCAAATCATTTGAAAAATAAACACGGGTCTTATCTAGAAGCCGAAAGCTATAAAAATGAGATGTAATCTATTTTTCACCTTAGCTTGTTGTTAAGGAGGTTGAGCTTTGATCTTGAGTTGATTTGATTAAGCTTCTTCCTTTGATTCTTGCTTATCTTCCCCTTATCTTCTTCTAATTATGGCCGGCCTTTCTTTAAGTTCAATTTTGTTTGTGAACGTATTAAATGAAAATGGAATGAGGGTTTAGGATATAAGGATATAATTTATTCGTATTTTGCCCTTAACTTATTACCCTTACCTATTTCATTTTAATTCTCTTTTGTTGATTGGTTACTTAGGCATGACTACTATCTATTATTCAAATCCCAATCCCTTGACAATTTACATTATTTCATTTAATTTATCTAATTAAATGTCCTAAATAATGTTAGTCAAAATTAGGGTCGTTACAGAGTCCCCTCCTTAAAGAATTTCATCCTCGAAATTACGATAAGGTACACATCAAAATCAATCATAAAGGTAAAACATACCATGAAACAAGTTAGGATAAGTATCTCGAATCCTGCTCTCAGTTTCCCAATTACAGTCTCTCTCATCGTCCCTCCACTGGACTCTGACTGTCTTGTTCCTTAGTCTCTTCTCACCTCTCGTGGTCACACGAACTATTTTCTAACTATAGTCATATCCGGTTCCACTACTATATCTTCTAACACAGTCGGTGCAATAGTAGTTTTTGGATCTCGAATACACTTCCTTAGATGAGAAACGTGAAATACATTGTGGACTCCTCCTAAACTGCTCGGTAACTCCACTCTATATGCGAGTTTCCTAATTCTTTCTATAATAGGAAATGGTCCAACGAATCTCGACGCCAATTTTCCGGATTTTCCAAACCTGATTACACCTTTCATTGGTGATACCCTAACGAAAATAGGATCTCCAACTGAGAACTCTACGTCTTTCCATCTTCTATCTGCATAGCTCTTCTGCCTAGACTGAGCTTCCTTCATCCTAGCTCGAATTAACTCAATCTTTTCTGCAGCTTCCATAACCAAGTTCGGACCAAGAACTAACCTATCCCCGGTCTCCAACCAACAAATGGGAGATTTGCATTGCCTTTCATACAAAGCTTCAAACGGTGCCATCCCTATGATAGCCCGATAACTGTTATTATATGAAAACTCGACTAAGTGTAGATGGTCTTCCCATGATGCTCTAAAATCTAGAACGCAAGCTCTTAACAAATCCTCTAAGGCTTTGTTAACTCTTTCCATTTGCCCATCTGTCCGTGGATGGTAAGCGGTACTCATCTTGTCTTGGTACCCAAAGTCACCTGTAGACTCTTCCAGAACTCACTAGTAAATAAGGAATCTCTATCGCTTACTATACTACCAGGAATTCCATGTAACCTAACTATATTCTTCATAAATAAATTAGCTAAAATAGGTGCCGTCCTGGTTGACTGAACTGGAATGAAATGGTCGCTCTTCGCTAATCTATCCACTGTGACCCATATACTTTCATTTCCTCGATTCGACTTTGGCAACCCATCTATAAAATCCATTGAGATAGAATCCCATTTCCAAACTGGAACGACTAAAGGTTGAAGCAACTCACTTGGTTTTTTATGTTCATCTTTTACCTGTTGACAGTTCAAACATAGCTTTACCCACAAGCCTACATCTCTCTTCATACATTCCCAAAAGAAACTCCTTTTTATGTCCTGACACATCTTAGTTCCTCCCAGATGAATAATGAACTTTGAACGATGGCATTCTCCAAGAACTTCCTTCCTAATGTCTCCCACATTCGGAGCACACGGTTTCCCTTTCTTCCTTAACCATCCATTTTGGTCAAGACTGAAATCTTTCAAGTCATCGCTCTCTGTTCCATCCCTTAACCTTCTGATCTGTTCAGCTAATAATGAATCCTCCTTTTGCTTAGAAGCAATCCTTTCGATCATCACCAGTCGAACTTCTAAACATGAAAACATAGCAGTTTCCTTACTAAATCTAGCTTCAGATATCCACTGTATTCTACATGTGGTTAATGCTTCTAAATCCTTCCACTTAGCTATCATTGCTAATACTGCATTCTGGTGTTTTCTGCTAAGTGCATCCGCAACCTTGTTGCCTTTTCCTGGTATGTACTCAATACCAAGTCATAAGCGGCTAAAAACTCTAACGACATTTGCTTCTCATATTCAACTCCTTCTGAGAGAATAAATATCTCAGATACTTATGATCCGTATACTACTCGAATCTTTCTCCCAACTAGTAATGTCACCATACCTTTAATGCAAAAATAACTGTAGCTAATTCCAAATCGTGGGTTGGATATCTAACCTCATGCGGTCTAAGCTGTCGAGATGCATAGGCAATCGCTTTACCCCTTTGCATTAACACAGCTCCTAATCTTGTTCCACATGCATCTGTATATACCACTAAATCCAGATTCCCTTCTGGAACAACTAACATAGGTGCATTAGTCAATAACTGTTTTAGTCTCTAGAATGCTTCCTCACACTTATCGGTCCAAACAAACTTCACATCTTTTCGTGTTAGCTTGGTCATCGGTGCCGCTATCCGTGAAAAATCCTTAATGAATCTCCGGTAATACCCAGCTAATCCAAGAAAACTCTTTATCTCAATCATTGTCTTAGATCTCTTCCAATTATTCAACGCCTTGATCTTAGTCGAATCTATAGACAACCCTTCCTCTGAGACTACATGACCAAGAAACTTCACTTCCTTCATCCAAAAATGGCACTTTGAAAATTTCACTTTCAATTGATGCTACCTCAACGTCTCAAGCACCACTCTAAGATGAACTTCATGCTCTCTTTTAACTTTAGAGTATATCAAAATATGATCTATGAATACCGATACGAACCTATCCAAGTGCTCTTGGAAAACTCGGTTCACCAAATCTATACAGAATGATGGTGCATTAGTTAGTCCGAACAGCATTACTAACCATTCGTACGATCCATATCGTGTTCTAAATGCCGTCAAAGGAATATTATCCTTAACCACTCCGAGCTGATGGAATCCTGTTGCCAAATCCAACTGGGAAAATACTTTGGCTCCACTTAACTGGTCGAACATATCGTCAATTCTAGGTAACGGATGTCGATTCTTTATCGTCTTCTCATTCAACTTATGATAATCGATACATAACCTTAACGATCCGTCCAGTTTCTTTGCAAACACTACGGCTACTCCCCAAGGAAAACTGCTTGGTCTGATAAAATTCTTGCCTTCTAAATCCACCAATTGCACCTTTAGCACCCTCATCTCGGTAGGTGTCATTCTACTTGGCGGTCTACTCACCGGTTCTGCTCCTGGTACTAAATCTATCTGAAAGTCAATGGCTCATTTCGATGGCAGTCCTACTACAAGTTCAAAGACATTTGTGAATTCTCTAACAACGAAAACTCGGTTCAATTCGTCTTTTGCCTCTACAATACCCAACAAAGCATTAACTTCAAAACTAGGGTTTTCTACGGAGTATATAGTCCGATCACTACAGTCAGGGTGTTTATGTGATATTTTCCTATCATGGAAAAATATCCTAGCATCATATTTACTTAAGAAATCCATACCCAAAATAATTCCGAACCCTATGAAATCAAACACATGCAAACTGCAAACAAATACATGACCTAAAAATTCAAATTCTAGGTGGTCACATATCATTCCAAGAGTCGCATATCCTCCTACCTGATTCGCAATCCTTAAGGAAGTAACTAGGTATGAGGGTTCTAGGTTAAGCTTATCTACCAAACAATGAGATATAAAAGAATGCGATGCACCCGTATCAAATAGAACTCTAACTGATACACCATAAATCAAAAGTGTACCTCCGAACACAGTTTTTCCCTTTTCCTTCGCTGTTGGTCTCGAGGTAGCTGGCTCCAATGCAAAAACTTTGCCCTTTCCATCCTTGGCTGGCTCCTTGCATTGGTTCTTATAATGTCCAATTTGATAGCAGTTGAAGCATCTCACTCCTTTCTTGTCAGCAGCTTTCTTCCCTTTACCTTTCCGACACCCATGAGCATAGTGTCCCTTCTTATCACACTTATAGTAGATAACTTTTGTCTTTCCCTTCATAGCAGCTCCACTCTTCCGAGCTCCCTTCTTGTGGAAAAACTTCCTCTTCTGGTTCTGCCCTCCTTGAGCTCCCCCTGCCTTGTTACCCTAAAGATAAGCAAGCATCTCTTCCTGCCTCAAAGCCATCTCAACAACTACCTTGCACGGATCTCTAATATGCGATAATGTGGCCTTAGCAAGCTCGGGTTTCAACCCATGGATAAACTTCTCATTCCTTTTAATAACAGTATCAACGATAGCGTATCCATACCTCGATAGCTCCTCAAACCTGGTTGCATACTCAAGCACTGTCATATCTCCCTGCTCTAACTCAGCAAACTTACTGAGCATAGTATACTTAGCAATCTCTGACATACATCTTTCTTCAAATCTTCTTCTGAACTTAGCCCAAGTCATAGTCTCCTCAATGACTCCAATCGTAACATTGTTCTACCAATACAGTGCTACTCCCTATAATTGCCTAGAAGCGAGTCTCCTCTTCTGCTCATCATTGAGCCCCAAATCATCAAAAATCCTCTCGCAATGAAGTAACCAATTCTCCACTTCAATTGTGTTCTCAGTCCCGATAAACGATTTTCCTCCCAGTTAGGTATAATCTCTACTCAATACAGCATAGTTATTGACTACTAGAGCTACCTGATTTCCTCCTTCAGCATTTTCTCCAGCCAACCCCGCAGCAACTCCTGCTTGCATCATGTTAACGAAGAACCGATACATTGCTACCATGTCAACTTGCGGTATTCCAGCACTCACATTGGAAACTTGTGCCTAACCTGGATTTCTCCTAGTGTTTGGTCTGACATTTCCATTAGTTGTGGTGCTTCCTCCACCGATGTTAACTCTTCCCCCTCTAGCACTCATATCTTAGTACATAAAATCTACATTCGAGTCTTTGTAAGATACATAAGAATAATCTAAGAGAGATGGGAGAATAGAGATAGAACATATACTTATATATAACAAATACAAGTACGTTACTATAGCGTTATCCCATACCCTAATCTTTTCTCTAATTCCTTAGGATTATGTTTTCAAAATCATTCTTAGTTTGAAATTTTCTTTTAAGTTTTCATAAACCTATGCTCTGATACCAAGTTGTAATATCCTCTATTTTGAGGCCCGAAGCTAAGCGCTACAGATGATGCGGTCATTCATAGTATTAACTTCCGACGACTAAATACGGTAATGTTAATGGTATCCATAATATCAAAAGCACATGAATATGAAATAAAATCAGCACAGATTAAAACAACTTTTCTGATTACATTCCAAATCAATATTTCATATTCAATTACATAGTCCCATAATTGATTCACAGGTTTTTGAAAAAATATAATTATTATAAATTACGCCAAGAGCGACATGTGAAGATGCCCCCTGGATGATCAGAGTACTAAATAGGCAATCAGTCTTAATACGACACAGCGTAAATAAAACCAAATAACTCCTAAATATAGCTAGCATTGCCTCCTACATGTCTTCAAAAGCTTATTCGTCCACCTACTAAACCTGTAAAACCCTGACTCTCAATCTACTCAAATTAATTTTAAGCACCCGAGAGTTTAAGGAGAATAACATAAACTTCGAGTCAGACATAAAGCCTGGTGTGAATAATACTATTACATCTCGGTTTATTGATATTAAGTGAGACCACGCTGCTTAGCGGAACGGGTTTCCTCTCACTAATATCCCTTTAAAACATATCTTTTTGCAAATTAGAATCCTGCAATCAAACTGATTAAAACAATAATAGCAATATCATATATGCACAATCTGGTAACAAATGGACTATCTGTTTGAACAATATAGTTTTATTTGGCTAACTACTAACCATTGGCTAACTCGGGCCTACTAGACAAATTAAATAATCTAACTTCTATTAGACACACTTCTGGATGGTATGTCCTTAACTTACTTCTTCTAGGGTCAATCGATCCTAATGGTTTTATGGGTTCACCAATAACCCATCCTCCTTCTCTGTATATTTCTTTTGGTGTGTAGCATCATTTAAGTCTTACCTATGACTAAGCCCTACACACTGGAATTTTGGACTAAATTAGCTAGGGCCTATAACTAATGTATAAGGCGCGACCCTATACCAGTCCCATATGGTATTCAAAAATCCGAGTCATTTACTAAGGGTTAACTATCCATCAAATTTTCCTTGAAAACCTTTCTTTCAAATTGATTTAACCCTTTAAATCATACTTAAACAAGGAAAATATATTTTTTGCTTTACCCAAATCTATTTTCCATGATATACGCGTTACACAAAACATTGTTGATGAAAACCCTCGAAACCTTGTTTAAATGTCTTAAACAATTTCTTTCGAAACCTTTGAAAGTACCCCTTTCGAAACAAGTTAACTACTTTACCTTGAAGCTCTAGGCCGAAAGGCCAAAACATACCTTTCAAAATCATTTAAAATAGACCTTTCGAAACTATTGATTGAAAGTGTCCTTTCAAAGTGTAACAACCCAAAATTTAACCCATAAAATTAATTTGTTAATTAATGAAATAATAAACTAACTTTGTGAAATTATCTGAATCGAGCCATGGGAGTTGCACCGTTGTGTCCGTGGTAATTTTCTGGTCAATTTCCATATATAGAACATCAGAATCCAAGCTAATATGAGCTAGAAACAAAATAAACAAGAAAAGAAGAAAAACGGAAGAAGAAAAAATACTATATTGGGCTAGGTCGACCAAGGGGTCGACCTAACCACGCCCTGCGTCGACCGGTCGGTCGACTCAGGAGGAAGGGTGGTCGACCGCTCGGTCGACCCATCTAGGGGTAGGGAACGAAGAATTTTTTTTCGTTCCAGAGGTTTTCGAACACGTATTTTTCATTCTTTAGCCTCATCTGGTCCCTTCGTGCTTCCATCCGATGGCTCATATTCAGCCTATGACGTGGATGCATCCTATTAAATCTCTAAATCCAACGATCTAAGATCCACTTCTACCCTTATAAATAAGACCCTAGGCCTAACACCTTTTCTCATTCTATATTTTCTCCGCTTGGGTTCACCTTTTCAGGAAGGACCCTAAAAGGAATAATTTTACAAGGAGAGAATCTTTTTTATAAAAATATTTTAATACCTTCAAGTGGATCTGGGAAGACCAAAAGGGAAGAACTTTGGACCACAGTCGAGTGATTGTAATTATTTTAGATTTCTTTAAGTAATTTAAAATAATAGGGTTTCCAATAGTTGTAGTTTAACCACGATTTTTGGAATAACCTTTTTAGTAGTTTATTTACAGTTTTTAAAATTATTTTCAGTCTATTTCTTTTAGCTATTATTTTCAGTTAATTTTAGTTTATTTTAGTTAATTAAAGATTTTCCATTTATTTACAGTATTTTAATTTATTTACTGTTATTTATGCGTTATTTACATCTTTTTCTTACGCTTTGGATTTTCTTCTATTTTTAGTTTTCTTTTATTTCTCCTTCTTCTTCACGTATGGATTAGAATAGGTCAAACACGAATATGGATTAAAATTATAAGAATACTGAAATAACAGAAGATAAGATATAAATTGTAAAGATTGTAATAAAAATGGAATTAAGACTGAAATTGAGCCTAATTATGATACTGATGATAGAATTAGACTAATTAAAGATAATTGGCCTAGTTATAACTTAGAATTATAACTAAAAAGAGTATAAGATGAAAGAAGCTTATTTTTACACTTAACCTTGGGTTAAGTAATAAGCATGATTATAACGTAGGTTATAATAAGAAAACAGAACAGAATGAGACTTATTTTAAGACTTAGGATAAATTAATAAGCACAGATAGTAAGAATAATAACAAAGGCTTATTTAAAATAACCTTTCTAAGTTAATAAGCAAAGATGAAAGTAGGATCTGTACCGACACCATTTCCATTATGATGTTTAGGGTAGATAAGTGGTCAATAGTTAAAAGAAAAGATCCGTACCGGCAGCATTTCCCTTATGTTGTTTAGGGTATATAAGTGGTCAATAGTTAAAAGAAAAGATCCGTACCGGCAGCATTTCCCTTATGCTTTTTAGGGTAGATAAGTGGTCAATAGTTAAAAGAAAAAATCCACACCGGCAGTATTTCCCTATTAGGGTAGACAAGTGGTCAATAGTTAAAAGAAAAGATCTGTACCAGTAGCATTTCCCTTATGCTGTTTAGGGTAGATAAGTGGTCAATAGTTAAAAGAAAAGATCCATACCGGCGGCATTTCCCTTATGCTATTTCGGGTAGATAAGTGATCAATAGTTAAAAGAAAAGATCCGCACTGGCAGCATTTTCCTATGCTGTTTAGGGTAGATAAGTGATTAATAGTTAAAAGAAAAGATCTGTATCGACAGCATTTCCCTTATGTTGTTTAGGGTAGATAAGTGGTCAATAGTTAAAAGAATAGATCCGTACCGACAGCAATTCCCTTATGTTGTTTAGGGTAGATAAGTGGTCAATAGTTAAAAGAAAAGATCCATACCAGCAGCATTTCCCTTGGGACACGCTTATGCTGTTTAGGGTAGATAAGAGGTCAATAATTAAAAGACTAAATCATGGGGATTTGGACAAGGGACGCAACTAGATTTTTTTTGACAGGGACCAGTACTAACAGCATTCCCTATTTTCTACGGACACATTGTCTCACAATAGCCTGAACTAAGACGAGGGCACGCTTATGTTGTCTAGGGTAAATAAAAGGTCAATAGGGGGAGCAATAGATAGTGCGAACCAGCGGTGACTGAGCGTGTGGTATCGATTAGGGGAGATAAATCGCTATTGAGTTCCAAGCGTCTAGTCCAAAGTAAGGTCTATGGAGTAGCAGGCCAATCAAAGGGTAGAATTAGGATTTCAGCCTAATTATAGAATTAAGAATTCATCCTAATCAAAGTAGCTATCAAAGATAAGTGCAAACAATCAAAGTTAAACAATTGTGTTAATTTAGTTAATTCGTCTTTATTTCCAGCTTATTCCTTCTCTCTATTTCCTTTGTTTCCTTTTATATACTAGAACTGTTGTAAAGTCTATTACTTTTACTTTGCTTAAAGATTCTAGTAATTACTATGATTCACTAGACTTTTAGTTTGACTCACTCCTCCATTTTCCCCTTTTTCCCGCATAGGTAATCAAGGGCAAAGAAGATAGACCGCAACTTCTTGGAGACTTGGAGACCCTATCATGTATTCCTTCTTTTTATTTCCAGCTTTTTGTTCTTTTATTGTACTGGCACTGTATTGAGGGAAAGTTTGTGTTTGTACTCTGTCTTTTCTAATGAGGCTGAGATTTTATTTTCATAAGACAATTTTATTTGGTATTTGGAACATATGTGGTTTATCTGGAGTATTTATGAAGTATTAATTTTTAAAATCACTATTGTATTTAATTACTTCTGTTGTGTTATTATCTATCTATTTTATCTTGTGAATCTTAGTCTCTGCTAGCTTTAGTTATACCTACAACGCACCACATCTTTTAGTGTGTCTTTTTGGGTATACTAAGGGGTGTGGGGTGTTACATTCGGTATCAGAGCCTAAGGTTACAGGATTCCTAAAAAATTTGTTTTAAAAATAAAGTATTTTCCAAAATAACTCGTTTTAAAAAGTATTTTTAAAAAAGAAAACTCTTAGAAATAATTTTCAAGTATAGAAGGGTTTTTATAAAAATCACCTCAAAGTCCAGTTTAACCTTCTTTCGATTCTTTCAAGCCTAAGTTTCCTTTTCTTTGCATAGTATGGCTGACTGGTTCCTTAAAGCTATGGTACCAGAGGTGCAAGGGCAAGTGCCTAATACAACACCGGTAGGTGGAAATCCCTCTAATCCACCTACACCAGCCGATTTTTCTAAGCTATGCAAGGACTTCGCTAGTACAGGAGGCAGAACGTTTTCGGACAAGAGGAAAGGAGGAGGACCTCAGAAGCGGATCAAGAAAAGTGGGAAATGTCATAGTTGAGGATTGGTTGGGCATTTCGCAAAGGGCTATAAGAATAAAATGATGAAGGGGAGGTGTTTCAACTAAGGGTAGCCTGATCATCTTACTAGAACTTGTCCTTAGAGGATGAGGCAGAGAGTAGGCGCACCTACAGCGCGAGTACAGGCTTTGGACGCAGCACCTTATAGTAGTGGAACAGATCGAGGTAGGAAAGTCTCTGTAGAAGGTTTTGATCTCTATTTCGGATTTTCCCATTCGGACTCTTTTCGATTCCGAAGCATCACACTCTTTTATATCTAGTTCTCTTGTGGATTGTTTACACTTAGACATTTCTTTAGTAGTAGACCCCATTGTTGTTTCAAACCCCATAGGAGGATTGGCACACTTATTTATGGTTTGTAGGGGTTTGAAATTTTTTATCCTAGGCGTGGAATTTGACTGTGACGCCTATGTATTAGGATTTTTGGGGTATGGGATGATTTTGGGGATGGATTGGCTATCCACATATGGAGCTATATTAGACAACGAGAGGAGAGTCGTTAGACTAGAGACATGTAGCGGTAGGACTCTCGAGATTTCTTGCGTCCCGCAAGGGTCAATTATGTTGAGCTTCCTCTATTCCCTTGATTCATCATTAGCAGATTTAGATTAGTTCCTATCGTCGGAGATTTTTTAGACGTCTTTGAGGAGGTTAGGGGACACCCCCTAAGAGAGAGATTGACTTCAGGATTTATTTGACTAATAATGTTAAGCTGGTAGCATTACCCGTGAGGCACATGGCACCTAGGGAGAGGAAGGAATTGAGCAAGCAAGTTCGTGAGCTTTTGGAGAAAGGTTTCATAAGAAGAAGCATATCGGAGTGAAGAGCGCTGGTCGTCTTCGCTACTAAGGTGGATGGTTCCCTTCGACTTTGCGTAGACTATAGAAAATTAAATAAGCTCACGAAGAAGAACCGCTATCCACTTCCTAGGATAGATGAACTTTTTGACCAGTTGGTTGGCTCTTCGGTATTCTCTCAGCTTGATTTAGCCATTGGATTTCATCAGCTTAGGGTCGCTAATGATAGCATTTATAAAACCGCATTTAGGACACCCGACGGATTCTTTGAGTGATTAGTCAAGCCTTTTGGGCTAACCAACGCTCCAGCCTATTTTGTAGATTTGATGAGCCTTGTTTTTAGAAATGTCCTAAATAAGTTCTGGTGGTATTCGTGGATGACATTTTGGTGTTTTCCAAGAGTATAAAGGAGGTTCTTCGTACACCTCGCATTCTTCAGTTAAAAGCAAAGTTCTTGAAGCATCACTTTTGGCATAAGGAAGCGTGTTTCTTGGGGCATAGAGAAGGTCTACACATGGAAAGAGTTTGAGAAACGATTTTGTACATTTAGGGTCGGATTGTGAAAATCCAAAGAGAGGTAGGCAAAGATTGGAGATGTACAATAGATTCAGTTGATAAGGAAAGAAGAAAGCCCATGTGTAGTTAATTGTAGAAATTATAATTGTTTTATATAGGTGGATTTAATGGTAGCACCTTAGAATAAATATGAGTATAGGAACAAAAGACTAAGTAAGGAAATGAGATTTCCAACGTTTAGAAAGGATACTCCTAGGGTAGTAAGTAGGAAAATCCACTTTATGTATAACCCAATAAAATAAAATTATTAGAATTGAAAAGAATAATTGTCAATATTTTTAGAGTAAATATTGAGTTTTTGGAAATGTGATAAGAAATTTAAATTGGTTTATATGATATAAATTTTTTTTAAAGTGAAATTCTTTTTGAAGAATTATAGGACGTATATAGCTCACTAGTTTCTTTGTAAGTAAATAGAGATTTTAAATATAAAAACCTAAAATGTATCAAGTATCGAAAACGTAGATTACAACATTTATTGTTGTAATAGGCGTTTTCGTGAAAATAAAGGGATCATAGACTATAACGCTACTGTTATAGTAAGTGACTCCCAAAGGAAATGTTTTCACATAGTAGATTTGATTTATTAGTATTTATTTTTAATTAAATTCATACACTAGTATTTTTGGGTTGTAGTAACGGTGTTTTATGCAACATCTGTTTTAACCCAAATAAAAATGTATTTTAAAAGATAATTTCTAAGAATAGAAATAAAGTGATTTGTAAACTACACTTATTATTTTAATAAGTATAAGAAAATGTTTTCTAGTTATGGATATATTAAAACAGTTTTGAAGAGGAGTTTTTCTATAAACAAATGTGTGTAAGTTAGATATTAGAAGATGTCTATCGTAAGAAAATATAATTTAAACGTACTTTAATATATTGGAATGAAAAGAATAATGGTATAGTTTTCTATGAAACCAATAAAAATGTTTTGTGCAAGTTACGAGGAATGCATGAAAGAGATATACAAGGTATGGTAGCACCATATTTCAAATAGCCTATTTTGAAAAAATATAAAATAAGTTCCTTGTAATTTCACATAAACACGAAATCCTCTTTTAAAAGGTTCATAGAAGATTTTAGTGTTAATAATTTCTCATAGGAAAACGTAGTTCCAATACATTAAGGTATGAGACCGTTAGGTGTAATAAGAAGATGTTTTGAAAACACATAAGGATATTTTAAAGATATTTTAAAAGGAAATGGTTTAGTGAAAAAGTAAATACGTTTTTGAAATGAAAACTTAATAAAAGTAGAATTTGAAAATTCAAATTTTTATAGAAAACTAAAACAGTCTTTAACAAAAAACGAGGAATAAGTTTTGGACTTAAAAGTTTTTCCCTCTAGGTTTGGAAAATAATGTAAATTCAAAAAGCTGTGAAGATGCAAGTCTAGAAAGATAAGATTTTAAGTAACCTAGTATTTTTGAATTTAATAGAAACTTAAAGATAACACATTTAAAGACAAAGGTTTTGGGATTTGATGTTTTAAAAATTTAGAAACCTTACTTTTTTAAATGGAACTATAAACACCGAACCAAACTCCTAAATGTGAAGTAGATAGGAATCATTTCCTAGGTTTAACAGAAAAAGTGAAAGGCTATAGCAGTGATTACTTTTAAAAGTAATGATAGAAGTTCCCGTGGAGTGTGTAGGACACTAGTAAGGACCTAGGAATGTTGATTCATGTGTGCAAACTAAAGGAGAGTGGTAAAGTGAAATTAGTAAGATAGTAAGTCACGCATGGTTGGGAATGAGTATTCTTGATTTTGAGAAACTTGGGAGAAGCATCCTCCTTTAGTGGAATTCCCATATGATAGTAGTTTTCAAGCTAGCATTGGAGTGGCACCTTTCGAAGCTCTTTATGGGAGACCGCGCAAGTCGCTTTCGTGTTGGATAGAGTCTACAGAGGGATACTAAATTTGACTTGGAGAAAATTCGTATCTCATAACCGCATTTTTTTTTCGAAATTTCTATTGTCCATCTTTAGTTTTGAATAGGTTCTTTCCTTTATTATCCTTTGGGAGGGTAGAACTAGGATTTAACCAATGGATGGTAGGATTTGATGTAAACATGTTACTAGAACGTGTTATGAATGATGGATGCCAGTGGTTGCAAGTGTTTGCTAGTGGATGCTAATGGACACATATACTTACACTAGGCACTATTATCTCTTAGGGATCGACCTAACTAGGATACTAGAGCATATGCATATGGATGTTTGCGCATTTACATTTTTCTTCATTTTCATGGTTACTATAAGTGGATGTTTATCACATGGTTGTTGCATTTGGATGATGATTGTAGCACGCATATAGAACTATCAGTTATCATTATGAATTTTTGCATTCATTTGGATACATAGCACATACATGATTGCATAAAAGGAGGTCAACTGGATCAGTGGACCGCTTAATCTTTTGCATTAGTTAGGGACATTGACACTACACTAATTGCATATGTATCATAAATTGTGTTAGAAAAACTTAAGGACGATGGATGAATGGTTGATGAATGAGTAGTTGGTTATAGATTTTGGATGAAAATATTTATTCATTCTTTTATCCTTAGAGATTTCGGGGATGAAATCCCTTAAGGAGGGGAAAATGTAACAACCCAAAATTTAACCCATAATAATTAATTCGTTAATTAATGAAATAATAAAATAACTTTATGGAATTATCAGAATGGAGCCACGTGAGTTGCACCGTTGTGTCCGTGGTAATTTTCTGGTCAATTTCCATATATAGAACGTCAGAATCTGGGCTAATATGAGCTAAAAACAAAATAAACAAGAAAAGAAGAAAAACGGAAAAAAAAAATTGGGCTAGGTCGACCAAGGGGTCGACCTAACCACGCCCTGGGTCGACCGGCCGGTCAACCTAAGAGGAGGGGCGGTCGACCGCCCGGTCGACTTGCCAACGAGTATGGAACGAAGAAAATTTTCTTCGTTCCAGAGATTTTCGAACACGTATTTTTCATTCTTTAGCCTCATCCGGTCCCTTCGTGCTTCCATCCGACGGCACCTATTCAGCCTATGACGTGGATGCATCCTATTCAATCTCCAAATCCAACGGTCTGAGATCCACTTCTAACCCTAAAAAAAGACCCTAGGCCTAACACTTTTTCTCATTCTAGATTTTCTTCGCTTGGGTTCACTTTTTCAGGAAGGACCCTAAAAGGAATCATTTTCCAAGGAGAGAATCTTTTTAATAGAAATATTTTAATACCCTCAAGTGGATCTGGAAAGACCAAAAGGGAAGAGCTTAGGACCATAGGTGAGTGTTTGTAATTATTTTAGATTTCTTTAAGTGATTTAAAATAATAGGGTTTCCAATAGTTGTAGTTTTATTACGATTTTTGGAATAACATTTTTAGTAGTTTATTTACAGTTTTTAGAATTATTTTCAGTCTATTTCTTTTAGCTATTATTTTCCATTTAATTTTAGTTTATTTCTGTCAATTATAGCTTTTCCATTTATTTACATTTTATTTACAGTATTTTAATTTATTTACTGTTATTTATGCGTTATTTACATCTTTTTCCTACGCTTTGGATTTTCTTCTACTTTCAGTTTCCTTTTCTTTCTCCTTCCTCTTCGCGTATGGATTAGAATAGATTAAACGCGAATTTGATTAAAATTATAAGAATACCGAAATAATGGAAGATAAGATGTAAATTGTAAAGACTATAATAAAAATGGAATTACGACTGAAATTGAGCCTAATTATGATATTGATGTTAGAATTGGACTAATTAAAGATAATTGGCCAAGTTATAACTTAGAATTATAACTAAGAAGAGTATAAGATGAAAGAAGCTTATTTTTACACTTAGACCTTGGGTTAAGTAATAAGCATGATTATAACGTAGGTTATAATAAGAAAACAGAACAGAATGAGGCTTATTTTAAGACTTAGGATAAATTGATAAGCATAGTAAGAATACTAACAAAGGCTTATTTAATTTTTTTATCTAAGTCAATAAGAAAAGATGAAAGTAGGATCTGTATTGACAGCATTTCACTTATGCTGTTTAGGGTAGATAAGTGGTCAATAGTTAAAAGAAAAAAGATCTGTATCGGCAGAATTTCCCTTATACTGTTTAGGGTAGATAAGTGGTCAATAGTTAAAAGAAAAGATCCGTACCGGCAGCATTTCCCTTATGTTGTTTAGGGTAGATAAGTGGTCAATAGTTAAAAGAAAAGATCCGTACCGGCAGCATTTCCCTTATGTTGTTTAGGGTACATAAGTGGTCAATAGTTAAAAGAAAAGATCCGTACCGGCAGCATTTCCCTTATGCTGTTTACGGTAGATAAGAGGTCAATAGTTAAAAGAAAAGATCCATACCGGTAGCATTTCCCTTATGCTGTTTAGGGTAGATAAGTGGTCAATAGTTAAAAGAAAAGATCCGTACCAGCAGATTTTCCTTAGGACACGCTTATGCTGTTTAGGGTAGATAAGAGGTCAATAATTAAAAGACTAAATCTTGATGATTTTGATAAGGGACGCAATTAGATTTTGTTTGACAGGGACCAGTACCAATAACATTCCCTATTTTCTATGGACACGGTGTCTCACAATAGCCTGAAGTGAGACGAGGGCACACTTATGCTGTCTAGGGTAAAAAAAAGGTCAAAAGGGGCAGCAATAGATAGTGCGAACCAGCGATTACCAACCATGCGGTATCGATTAGGGGAGATAAGTTGCTATTTAGTTCCAAGCGCTTAGTATGTGTGTCTTTCGTAGACACCATTGTCTTTTGTATAAGGAGCTATATAGCGTCTAGTCTGCAGTAAGGTCTATGGAGTAGTAGGCCGATCAAAGGGTAGAATTAGGATTTCAACCTAATTATAGGATTAGAAATTTAGCCTAATCAAAGCAACTATCAAAGACAAGTGCAGACAATCAAAGTTAAACAATTGTGTTAGTTTAGTTAATTCGTATTTATTTCCAGCTTATTCCTTTTCTCTATTTCCTTTGTTTTCTTTTATATACTAGAACCGTTGCAAAGTCTATTACTTTTACTTTGCTTAAAGATTCTAGTAATTACTATCATTCCCCAAACTTGTAACGACCCGCCATTCATTCCACAGAATGACGCATCATTAATAAGAAAGAAAGGGATAGAAAAGAGAAAAGATAGAGAAGAAAGAAGAAACAACATCAGAATCTCAACAGCGGAACAAATAAATTATATTAATAACATAAGTATTTCATAATATACAACGACTATCAGAGTTACACATATTATACATCACATACTAGACAGTTATAAACACATGTCTAGTTATTACAACTCAATACAATACAGAGATCAACATAGCGGAACTACTATATATATATCTACAACGCTGAAGCCTCCTGCTCCATTGCTCCTCCACAATTTGTTAAAGCTAACCTGAATCCCTTGGCTACTCGTAAAAATTTGAGTACCCAAGAGTTTAAGAAAACAGAAATAAACTCCGGGTTAGACATGGGTCTGGTGTGAGTAACAGGTTAAAGTTGCTTGACTTTGAAAAACCTTTGAAAACAAAAGGTACCTCGTATGACTTCCCGCACATAAAAACGGAAAAGTTTTTACCTTACAATAACCAAAAAATTTGATAAGAAATCCAGTTATATTACAATAATGTCTAGGGTTTTCAAGTAAATATTCACATAGCCGAAATTGTTACATTCATTAAATTCCAGCATACATAGGTATACAATCAAGTCCGAGATCACTTATTGGAGATTGGATTCCATACAATGGAAGGGCTATTGGGGTACCGCCCATCACAGTACGGGGCCTAGATCAATGTACCGAGGATTACTCCCAATCCCCTGCAACACAAGGCCGGAACCATCCCTTACTGGATAATCCCGAACAAGACAACCCCGCGGTTGGGATCAACAACCGCCCACTAAGCCGAATAAAAATGAACCTCTTGACAGGGGAAAATCTCATCCTACTTGGGTGCTACCCACTTAACCTTGCTGCACCTCCCCTGTTTTAGCCATTCCCGGTTGATGAGGCTTGAGGCTACGATTACCTTTAATCAAAACACATCACTTAGAATGCTCATCGTCCACCTGACGATGTGCTGAAAGCATTCAATCCATACAAGTTCGTTCCGGGTTCGAACGAAACCGAAGGCATTATCTCATTACACTCATTTTGGAATCACCCTCAGAGTTAACGACAATAACCCTTGCACTTTGAATCTTCATCTTCAATTGAGAATCACGACCTATCGTTAATTTGGATCGATGTGGTTTTCGGATATCCAAATCTGGAAACCCGATCCCGGTCTCATCGAAATCCAAAACATATCTTTTAAGTCCAAGTTGTTTTAAAGTTAAACAATTCAATTATATTATCTATATACACACAGATAGATAATTCACATCATCTCAATAGATAATCTACATTATCGTCACAAATAGATAATTCATATTATCATCACACTTCAACCAAAGCATCCATATCACATAACATCACTTATCTCATATCTGAGATCTCAAACCATTCAAGGCAATCAATATCATCCATTCATACATAAGCAATGATCTAATAATCACACCATCTATAATTAATTTAAAATGAATTAAATTAATTACTTGCATCTCTAATTAATTTAAAATAAATTGAATTAATTACTTCATCATTCTAAATCTTGCTTACTTAACCATTAATCAATTACAAATTAATTAATCATCCTCTAAGTATTAATTAATCACCCTTGATTAATTATACTCTAATTACATTAAGTAATTATCCTTAATTAATTACACAAATTAATTATTCTTAACCAATCACAGTAATTAACCTTTAATTACTTCATTAATTAATTAACTAAAATTAATTACATTAATCCTTAATTAATTACATTAATTAATTACTTCATAATCACTTATCATTGATTAATTAATCTTAATTAATCAACCCTTAATTACATCATTAATTATATTAATTAATGATCTCTAATTACTTCTTTAATTAATTACTCTATTTACATTAATTACATTTAATAATTAATCTTTAATTAATTATTCTTTAATCACCCTTGATTAATTACAAAAAGTAATTAAACTTAAATTACTTCCATTAATAAATCACCCTTCAATTAATTACATCCAGTAATTATCCATTAATTACTTCCCTAAGTAATTATACTTATCAAATCATCAAGTGATTATTCTAAATTAATTAAACTTAATTAAATAACTTAAACTAATCAAATTAATCTCAATTAATTACATTAGGTAATTAATTCCTTAATTGCTTTCATCTAGTAATTACACTTAAACATTTTCACAAATGATTATCTTTAATTAATTAATCTAATTAATTATTAAAATTAATCACATTAATTAATTGTTAAATAATCTCAAGTTAATGACCTTCATTAACTATTATCAATTCTTAATTTCTTTTCTTAAGAATTTAAACTTAGATTAATCATTATTAATTTCAAATTAATTAATCTTAATTACCAATTAATTAATCTCTAATTACTTAATTAATTAAGTTTTAACTGTAACTTAGTTAATCCTTAATTACTTCATTAATTAATTCTTAATCATTAATTAAAAATGTAATCTTATCTAATTAATGATTCTTAATTACAAATTAATTATTCCTTAAATAATTAGTCTTAAACTTTAATTAATTAATTTAAAACTCTTAGTTACTTAATTAATCATCCATATCATTAATTAATTAAAATAATTAATTATCCATTTTTAGTTACCTTAATAATTTAATGAATCTCAAATCCTAATTAATTTTAAGATAAAACTTTATTCTTATTAATGATTATATTATCATTAACAAAACATTTAAAACAATTTACTTTCAAATTTATTTTTAAATTTCATTTTAAATTTAAGATTTAAAAATGAATACAAATTTAACTTTAACTAAGTTTTAAAACCATTTGAAAACCTTACAGGTTTTAAAACCTGTCACAAACCCAATGCCCCGAGCCACACACTCGAAACCCCGAATCATTACTCGAGTCTCCCACCCAAAATCTCGAGCTCTTCTATGGGACAACATCCCAAAACAAAACACTAACACAACTACTCTGCTGTGCACATACACCGGCCAACCAGACACTTCCAACCATCCACGACGATCCCCATATGTCGACAATCCACCTCAAACCAGATTACGACCATCAGAACTTCACCAACAACTCGAAATCAAAATCGAGCATTAAGGCATAAACCTGGAACAACCATCAAAACCTGGAACAAAGGCTCCACCTAGAAATCCCCTCGTCCTCACCTCTCCGATCACCAGAAATGCTGAGCTTCCGGCCTCGCCTTCGACAACCACCATGCTATCATCTCCCTGAGTTCTGTTGAACTTGATCATCCAGGGATGCTGAGATGATCACAAACTCACAACTTGCCCAAAACTAGGGTTACAGCCAGATTCAATCCACCACCGCCACTACAGTGATCTTCCATCACTTCTGCCATTTTTCTCAAACACTCCGTTCACTCCTCCACCTCCAGTGATGACCGCGACTTCCCAAACCCCTTAGATCACCAGAAACCACCAAATTTCCATTTTCTGTTCAACCCAGAACTGCACCCATATTTCATTACTAGAAATTATGGTTTTAGTTTTAAAAATCAAGTTTTAACTTTAGGATTCAAATCATATACCTGAATCATTGAATTAGGATACTTGAATTCTTGAAAAAACTAATGCTACCATGTTCTTATGGTTTACAGAGCAACTCCCAAATTTATTTTCACTTAAATGAATTTTTAAACTTTAATTCATTACTAGACAAACAATTTTTGTTTACATCTTACACACTAACATAGCTTAAGTCATGTAATAATGGATTTTTAACAATTCTTGAACCTATAAACTAAATAGTATAATACATTGACAACACATGCACACATATATCCATTCATATTCACACAGAAGATCTACTGATATATATATACACATAATACATACTTAACACAGCAATTATCATGCAACAGATTCAAATACTTAAACCTATAAAAGTGATGTTACTCACCTGAAAACAATTGATGAAGAACAGAGCATTACTTTTTGAAACAGTATTGAAAACTTTTGAATCTCTTTAAAACTGAAATGCCCTTTGATTTAAAAACTTGAGTGTTTGTCTCAGGTTTGCATTCAGGCTTGTTCTTGTTTTTGAAAATAAGTTTACATGTTTGCTTGCTTTAGTTTTGAAAAGATGCTGGCATTAGAAAATCTCAGGTTGAAGAAGAAGCTTTGCAGGCTTTGATTTGAAAATGAACTGCAGTTGGTGATTTGAAACTTGAAAATGGTTTGCATGTATTTGAATTGATTTCTGGTTTTAAGGAAGTGATTTACAAATTTGTTTTTGATCTTTGAAAATGAATTACAGATCTTGTTTTTGAGTTATTGTTTCAGCTGAAGTTTTTCTTTAGTTTTGATTAGAGAAGAAAGAAATGAAGAGGGGGAAAACATATGTATTTAAAATGGCTGAAATGATTAATTTAAAAATTAAAAGAAAAAAAAATCTTGACATTTGTCATTATTATACACTTATCATTTAACACTTTTAAAATGAGGCCTTAAGATAATAACACTTGTCTTTTTTAAGTAATTAGTATTTATTTTTAATGTTAATATAAAGCCTTTTATATATTTATAAATACTTAACTAAATATATATATATATATATGAATTTCTTTAAAAGAAAATAAAATAAAACAAATAAAAACTTAAACAAGTATTTTTAAATCCAAATATTTCAAAATATCTATCTTTTGAATTCCAAATTTAAATCCCATATATATATACATTACAAATAGAAAACATTTTATTAGCTTTAAAAGATAAAATTTACCAATTAAATATTTATAAAGAAGTTTATTAAACCAATTCAAATTTTTTAACAAAAATTATCAAATCAATTTAATTTTAATATAGAGTATTAAATTGATATTGCCAAAAATTTCGGGATATCACATTCCTCCCCCCTTAAAAGAATTTCGTCCCCGAAATTTAAAACAAAGGTAATTTAATAATCTACTTAAGATTTTAATTCTTAAACCACAGCATATATTATCAACCATATGCTAACAACCATAGCAATCAATTCACTCAAACAAATCTAACTATCCAGAAAAAATCCTGAATAGAATTTCCTAGAGTTTCCCAGGTATAAACACCGGGATACTCGCTCTACAGAATCCAAACTATCTACACAACTAAGCTACAGAGCTTGTACTCATCTAGATCTACAACACTAAAAAGGATATCAGACCACAGACAAGTCTGACTCAACAACCACATCTTTTAGAACTGCTGGTTCCACAACCAGTGATGGATCATACACGTACTCCCTCAGAGATACGTGAAACACATCGAATTCCAGTCATCCAAACTGACAATTCAATCCTATAGACCAAAACTTATCCAAAATCAAATCTCCGACTTCGAAATCCAAATTCCTCCGTCTTATATAAACATCAGTAGACCACAAACTCCTCCTATCCTGAAAAGATAAACAGGGGCACTTACTAATCTTGCTTCCGCTGCACAACTCTGATCTGGAGCAAATGAAAATGCTGATGATGACATCGAGCACAGACTAGACAACACATCCCAGAAATATGGTTCATTAAATCCAAAAAGATAAAACTCCTGGAATCCTAGTCGATACAAAAACTCAATCTCAAGATGCTAAGGCAAACCTCTGACTTCCCTGAAGACATCCGAAAACTTCTCCAAAAACTCAAGAAAACACTCAACTATCGCAAGTCACTTTTGCGATCAATCCAGCCTAATTCCAAAGAAACTGTTCTCTATTTACCAATCAGAACAGCTTATGCTTATCTATCAAATCCATCGAAGAAATGGATCCACTCCGCTGCTTCTGAACTCATCTCTAGAAAACTGCTAAGCCAGAAAACCTTCCTGCTGGCATACAGAATCTCTCCGAGCTGCACTGCTGACACAGATGCCAAAGAATTCCTAATCCAAAGCTCTTCGAGAAACTCGGACCTCAAACCAAACAGAAACACCCTGCTGAACTCAGCCACAACACCGAAGCAGACACACTTCCTTAAACTTGTTCGAAAGAAAACATCCTTAGTCACCGCGTCTCATCGCACATCTATAATTTCCTGAGGTTGCCAAGATACCATCATTCACTTCTGCTTAACCGACAAATCCAAACTCCACTCATCCAACTTCAAAGATGGACTACGAACCTTAACAGGTTTCCTTCAGAGATCGATGAAATCCTTACATCACTGCGAAGCTTACTCGAGACGGTATTAGGTCTACAATCTCGAAAGCTACTCTTCCAACCTCAACACTTGGACTTCTTCCATTGGTAGTCGTGCTATACACACCACTACCCTTCTTATCTTTAAAACTTACATTGGAAAACCCGAACAGATAACCCAACAAATACGTAGAATATATATATATATATATATATATAGTTATAAAAATTACAAATACACGCTCTCAAGATAGACACCACTCCAGAGCCTAGGTATTAACTCAACCTATGCTCTGATACCACTGTAACGACCCGCCATTCATTCCACAGAATGACACATCATTAATAAGAAAGAAAGGGATAGAAAAGGGAAAGATAAAGAAGAAAGAAGAAACAACATCAGAATCTCAACAGCGAAACGAATAAATTATATTAATAACATAAGTATTTCATAATATACAACGACTATTAGAGTTACATGGATTATACATCACATACTAGACAGTTATAAATACATGTCTAGTTATTACAACTCAATACAATACAGAGATCAATACAGAGATCAACACAGCGGAACTACTATATATATATATCTACAACGCTGAAGCCTCCTGCTCCATTACTCCTCCATAATTCGTCAAAGCTAACCTGAATCCCTTGGCTACTCGTAAAAATTTGAGTACCCAAGAGTTTAAGAAAACAGAAATAAACTCCGGGTCAGACATGGGTCTGGTGTGAGTAACAGGTTAAAGTTGCTTAACTTTGAAAAACCTTTGAAAACAAAAGGTATCTCGTAAGACTTCCCGCACATAAACACGGAAAAGTTTTTACCTTACAATAACCAAAACATTTGATAGGAAATCCAGTTATATTACAACAGTGTCTAGGGTTTTCAAGTAAATATTCACATAGCCGAAATTGTTACATTCATTAAATTCCAGCATACATAGGTATACAATCAAGTCCGAGATCACTTATTGGAGATTGGATTTCATACAATGACATGACTACTGAGGTACTGCCCATCACAGTACGAGGCCTAGATCACCGTACCGAGGATTACTCCCAATCCCCTGCAACACAAGGCCGGAACCATCCCTTACTGGATAATCCCGAACAAGACAACCCCGCGGTTGGGATCAGCAACCGCCCACTAAGCCGAATAAAAAGGAACCTCTAGACAGGGGAAAATCTTGTCCTACTTGGGTGCTACCCACTTAACCTTGCTGCACCTCCCCTGTTTTAGCCTTCCCGGTTGATGAGGCTTGAGGCTACGATTACCTTTAATCAGAACACATCACTTAGAATGCTCATCGTCCACCTGACGATGTGCTGAAAGCATTCAATCCATATAAGTTCGTTCCGGTTTCGAATGAAACCGAAGGCATTATCTCGTTACACTCATTTGGAATCACCCTCAGAGTTAACGACAATAACCCTTGCACTCTGAATCTTCATCTTCAATTGAGATTCACGACCTATCGTTAATTTGGATCGATGTGGTTTTCGGATATCCAAATCTGGAAACCCGATCCCGGTCTCATCGAAATCCAAAACGTATCTTTTAAGTCCAAGTTGTTTAAAGTTAAAAAATTAAATTCTATTATCTATATACACACAGATAGATAATTCACATAATCTCAATAGATAATCTACATTATCGTCACAAATAGATAATTCATATTATCATCACACTTCAACCAAAGCATCCATATCACACAACATCACTTATTTCATTTCTGAGATCTCAAACCATTCAAGGCAATCAATATCATCCATTCATACATAAGCAATGATCTAATAATCACACCATCTATAATTAATTTAAAATGAATTAAATTAATTACTTGCATCTCTAATTAATTTAAAATAAATTAAATTAATTACTTCATCATTCTAAATCTTGCTTACTTAACCATTAATTAATTACAAATTAATTAATCATCCTCTAAGTATTAATTAACAACCCTTGATTAATTATACTCTAATTACATTAAGTAATTATCCTTAATTAATTACACAAATTAATTATTCTTAACCAATTACAGTAATTAACCTTTAATTACTTCATTAATTAATTAACTAAAATTAATTACATTAATCCTTAATTAATTTCATTAATTAATTACTTCATAATCACTTATCATTGATTAATTAATCTTAATTAATCAAGCCTTAATTACATCACTAATTATATTAATTAATGATCTCTAATTACTTCTTTAATTAATTACTCTATTTAAATTAATTACATTTAATAATTAATCTCTAAGTAATTATTCATTAATCACCCTTGATTAATTACAGAAAGTAATTAAACTTAAATTACTTCCATTAATAAATCACCCTTCAATTAATTACATCCAGTAATTATCCATTAATTACTTCCCTAAGTAATTATACTTATCAAATCATCAAGTGATTATTCTAAATTAATTAAACTTAATTAATTAACTTAAACTAATCAAATTAATCTCAATTAATTACATTAAGTAATTAATTCCTTAATTACTTTCATTAAATAATTACACTTAAACATTTTCACAAATGATTATCTTTAATTAATTAATCTAATTAATTATTAAAATTAATCACATTAATTAATTGTTAAATAATCTTAAGTTAATGACCTTCATTAACTATTATCAATTCTTAATTTCTTTTCTTAAGAATTTAAACTTAGATTAATTGTAACAACCCGAACTCGATGTCCGACAAACAACATCAAATTCGTATCACCGGAGCTTATAACAACATCAGATGAAAATAAACAGCGGAAATAAACTGAATATCATACATCACAGGTACAACATCATCATAATATCCATTACTACATCAGAGTATCATAATACATATGTCATCCATACTAGAGCACTACATAGATACAATAACAGAAAGATAGTAACTCCACAACATAACAACAATTGAGTCTTCCGTAAAGTTCCAACATACATCTACTTGGATAAGGTCTTCAGAACTCTAAGCACTTCAAAAGATATCCAAGACAAATGCTTCCCAAAATCTGATAGCTTCTAAACCCAAAAAGACTCCAAAATCCAGCTAACACCAAAGCACGGAAAACCTGCTACTAGGCTGCCCGTGTGGAAATTATGGGCACCCAGAGTTTAGAAAGGAAACAATAAACTCCGGGTCAGTCATGGGACTGGTAGGAGTAAACAAAAAAAACAGTTGCTTTAAAACAAACAACAAAATAATTTTAAACATTGAAATCCGCAATGCTTTTGAAAAATGAAACTACCATAAGACCTCCCGCCACACTCACAATGCAAACGCAGACTTGGAGGAGATTTCTTCTTATGATAGTCAAATACGCTTACTACGCAAAAGAAAAACTCTTTTGGTATTATTACTAGTGCATAGTGTACAAAAATCATTTCGAAAATACAATATTAATCTTAGCCAGCATATGTACCATTATATTATGCCTGCTATAGCTGCCATTTTAAATGGCAGGTTCTACAACTAAAACCGTACAGGGCGCGTATTGTTTCTTTGGATTTCCCAACAAATGGTCAGGCTAAGGAACTTCCTTACATCGAAATGGAAACGCCTCTAGAAAGACGCCCCAAGAACCTAACCGGATCTCTGCAAACACAAGGCCGACGCTACCTCACGCTTTAATCAAGTTGTAACTAGGTAACTACCACATGAGTATGCCATTCCCGGTGTTACCGACCTTTATCCGAGGGGCCCCTCAAAGCAACATCACACAGTAATAAATTTACAGTGTCCCACAAACATTGTAACATCCCAAAAATTATTAATTTGAATTTAGTGACTTATTTGAATTTTTGGAAGTTTAACTTGAAAAGTTTTTAAAAAAATAAAATATGTGTCAATTTAAATGAATAAAACTCCAAATTCTTTTGAATTTAAATCACTTGGATTTAACATCTTATAGAATTTGAATTTATAAGTTGAGGAAAAAAATAGAGAAACAAATATATGTTCGTGATAAAATCACATGGTTATAAAATGACATATGAAATACATACAAGTTGCATGTAAATTATCCAAACCAGGAAACAATAACACATACAAAGATCAAATAGCATAAGTGTGTTTGCTGGGAGTTGTATGCAAACAAGAAGATAACATAGAAAAAATGTATGTAAGGAAACATCTTTTAATAAAACAAAATTGTACTTATGGAAAAAAAATTCAAATAGTATAAGTGTGTAAACAAGAAGGGAAGCATAAGCATTAAATGCTTTCTTCTCAGCCACCATTGAAAGAAGGAAAAAGTCTCTGGTTGTACAAAACCAATATAAAGAAAATGTACACAATAATTATACCCAGTACAACACAAAGAAAAAGTCTGGTACCAGTAAATACTCCCTCGTATACACCTCTTCCTTATATATCCACATCCATATTAGTCTTTCAAGTTTAAAACATAACATAGCAAATCAGAGGAAAGTAAGAAAAAAAATATATAAGTATCACTACCTTTATAAACTCAAAAAAAATCTGCTGAACAAAAACAGGAAGTTCAAAACTGCATTTATTTTCAACACAAAAGTGTTCTGTTCAAATTCGTTCCAGGTGAGTAAACATCAACTTTAAGGCTTTAAGTTTAACAGTGAAGATGATTCATTGATTATATGATATGGTATATGTTTATCTTTGAATAAAATTTGGTATATATATATATATACAGGTTACTCTGTATATTGTTCTTCTCTATTATGGATTACAGGGTTGATTATCATTCAAACTCAAGTAGTTTTCAACTGAATCATAGTAAGGCTTTCAGTTTTAAATCAAACAAGATGATGAAACTTAAATTTAGATTTTTAAAAGCTGATTTAAAACCATGTTTATAAGATATCATCACTGTAACTTTGTTTACAGGTAATCAAGAAAAAATTTGATAAATTCAATTGTTATAAAAAGTTAATTCAAGTTCATAGCTCGAATTCTTACTGCAAGTTATGATTTTTGAAACAAAAATAAAGATTTTTAGTTTAGTATTCTCAGAGCAGTTTGAGTTTGAACACAAATCGTTTTTTTTCGAATTTCTGGTGATCAATCTAATTATAAATGTCAAAATTTGGAATAAAGCGAGTATAAACATCGTTGATTTTGAGAAAATTATCAGATAATTTTCCTGTTGCATGAATTAAAAGAACGAGGCCGGATTAGGGTTTTTGTTCGAGTTTTTGGACATGTCAAAAACGAAACGAGTTCGTCTCCTATGCTTGATCGAGCATCTCGAAACTCAAGGAAATGGAAGAGTGGAGTGTTGACGTGATATGGCCGAAGTTGTGGCGTCGCTGGTGGTCTGAGACGTGGTGGCGAGGTGATTTAGTTTGGGTATGTTCGAGCTTCAGTTCGACGAAAGTGTGGAAATTTGATTTCGAGATCTTTGGGTCGAATCGAAATTCGATTTCGAGTAAGAGTGAGAATTGCGACTTGTTGAAGCTCGCGATGGTCGCCAGAACGGCGGCGCGATGATGTGCATATGCAAAAGGAGGTGGTGGTGTCAGTTGCAATGGTTTGGGGAAAAGGCTGGTAGCCCGGGGCACTGCTCGGGGAATTGGGAAGGAAACTCGAAGCTGAACTCGTGATGGGTTGGGCATGATATCGGGTTAATTTTTATACTTAAAACAAATTTTTTGAAAAATATGCCACACGGGTAGATTTTGGCTAGGACTCGAAGCAGGGGGCAATTTTGCTCGGGAATGACTCGGGGAGGCCTTGGGACAAATTTAAAAACAGTAAAAACTCAAGTTTTTTTTTTGAAATTCTGAAACATGATTTTAAAATTTGGGTTTTCTTTGAAATAAGTATCTGAAATAAATGAAGTATTTTAAAAACTTAGATTTTAAAAGTAAAATTGTTTAAGAAATTAACTTGATAAAATATTTGAAGAGTAAATCAAATATTTAAATTTTTTACTTAAAACAAAAATTCTTTATAATGATTAAATGAAGATTTGAACAATTAAAATTTGGAATTATTTTAAAATTAAAAGTTGATAAATTTAAAGAATGATTAATTAATTAATGAAAGTAATAAAGATTTAATTAATTCATAGTTAAGAATAATTAATCATTGATTTGCTATTAATAAAATAATTGTGTGGTTAATACACTTAATCATATTCACCCAAAAAAATTGGAGATGATTGACTATCACCAGATATTGTGTACTGGATTAGTATTTCTGTTGTGATTATGATGCTATGTGATGTGAATTGTGTTGTGCTGAACTGTGATTTGTGATTTATCTCTGTATTATGTGAAAACCCTGTTGCCCGTAAAACGACATTTAAACTTCGATGCGACAGGGAGTCGGATTCCAGTTGGTTATCCAAAACCCACATCGAATTGTAATGATGAATCTTTGTGACTGATAAATTTATTTTATCTGTGAAACTGTGAATAAAGATGAGCGTTATCAATTATACCGCTTATCGATATTGGTATATCTGTGATGATTGATGTTGTGCCCTATTGTGTAAGATCCCTGGACCTCGCCATACACACACAAATATGGATTGCACGTGGGAATCGGTTAAGTCAGAGATTTTTAAAATAATTTCCAATTTGAATTTTAAATTCAAATGGGTTGGAAATGGATTGGGTTTAAAGTAAAAAGCCTTTGAAAGGGTGTTTTAAAAATGTAAGTTATTTTGAATAACTTAATAAAGATTTGAAATTTGAATAATTTGATTTAAATTGGAATTCAATATCTGAAATTGAATCCTATATTGGTATTTATGATTTAAAAAGAATTATACAAGTTTATAAGGGTTTTAAACCATTTTTAAAATGTTGTTTTTGGGAATTTGAACTAACCCAAAGATTCAACTTGTATAAATGAGATTGAATTTTTCCAAAACGAAAACTATTTGTTTTCAAATAATAATAGCTTTGATTTAAAGAAAGGATTTCCCAACTATGTTGAAAGGTTTCAAGTTTGAAATAAAATTGAAATGTTTTGAAAGTTATGAAATGAGTCTTTGATTCGAAGACCGGACGAGTTAATCCAACTTGAATTGGAATTATTTTGAAAGGCTATAAATGAATCTTTGGAAACGAATTTGAAAGCTATAAGTTAAATCTTGATTTAAAGATTTAACGAGTAAACCTATTCAATTAAAATGGAAATTGTTTTGAAATCCATGAATGGATTTTTGTGAATGGGGTGAACTTTGTGAATTGAATCTTTTTGTTTAAAAGATTGGAAGTGGTAATTTGTTTTAACCATTCGAATGAAAAGTTTTGGGCTTTAAGCTGTGATTTAACTGAGACCCCAATATCCATATGATTTTTTAATTGCGCTCGTTATTCGGTTTAGCCAGGAGAGGACCTTTGTGTCATATAACCCATTCCGAATAGTGATACGACGATATGGATAGCATTTGAATACCGGTGGTGAAGACCGGGTATTTGCGAGAGCGATAGGATGACCTATCGATTGTCTCTGCACTGAGTAGCTACGGTATAGGGAAGTCCGATCGGGATTGTGAATATCCGGATTGCAAGGGCTTCTTCGGAAGTGCCTTCGGTTCTGTTCGAACCCGGAATAGACTTGTATGGTTGTATGTCTGACATTATACTTTGAGATATAAAGCTGATTTCTTTCAAATACATTTCTGTTGGTGGCGGAGAATTTATTCTCTTAGCTTAACACCCTTCTTTGAGACGTACGAGCTCAGAGGTTATGTAGTTGAAGGTTATCAGTGGTATACTCCCAATTTGGTAGTGTGGCATGTTGAGTGTTGCTGTGTGTTGATGATCATTCGTTGATCATTTGTGATCAAAGCATGGCTTTGTGAAAAAGCGTAGCTTTGTGGACGAGACTTCGTCGAGCCTCACAACCCGGTAATGGTCAAAACAGGAATGTTGCGCCAAGGTTTTTAGGGGTCGCGCCCCTAGGGTATGTCCATTTTCTTCTGGATAAAAGGTGGTATCATGGTATGGAGTCCAGATACTTAACTCGTGTGGACACTGTAAATTTATTACTGTGTGATGTTGCTTTGAGGGGCCCCTCGGATAAAGGTCGGTAACGACCAGGAATAGCATACTCGTGTGGTAGTTACCTAATTACAGCTTGATTAAAGCGTGAGGTAGCGTCGGCCTTGTGTTTGCAGAGATCCGGTTAGGTTCTCGGGGCGTCTTTCCAGAGGCGTTTCCATTTCGGTGTAAGGAAGTTCCTTAGCCAGACCATTTGTTGGAAATCCAATCAAACAATACGCGCCCTGTACGGTTTTAGTTGTAGAACCTGCCATTTAAAATGGCAGCTATAGCAGGCATAATATAATGGTACCTTGCTGTCTAAGATTAATATTGTATTCTCAAAATGATTTTGTACACTATGCACTAATAATAATATCAAAAGGATTTTTTTTGCGTAGTAAGCATGTTTGACTATCATTAGAAGAAATCTCCTCCAAGTCTGCGATTGCATTGTGTGTGTGGTGGGAGGTCTTATGGTAGTTTCATTTTCCAAAAGCATGAACGACTTCTTTTTAAAGATCTGTTTATATAAAGCAACTACTTTTGTTTACTCATCATACCAGTCCCATGACTGACTCGGAGTTTATTGTTTCCTTTCTAAACTCTGGGTGCCCATAATTTTCCACACGGGCAGCCTACTAGCAGGTTTTCCATGCTTTGGTGTTAGCTGGATTTTGGAGTCTTTTGGGTTTAGAAGCTATCAGATTTTGGGAAGCTTTTGTCTTGGATATCTTTTGAAGTGCTTAGAGTTCTGAAGACCTTATCCAAGTAGATGTATGTTGGAACTTTACGGAAGACTCTGTTGTTGTTATGTTGAGGAGTTATCATCTTTCTGTTATTGTATCTATGTGTTCTAGTATGGATGACATATGTATTATGATACTTTGATGTAGTAATGGATATTATGATGATGTTGCATCTGTGATGTATGATATTCAGTTTATTTCCGCTGTTTATTTTCATCTGATGTTGTTATAAGCTCCGGCGATACGAATTTGATGTTGTTTGTCGGACATCGAGTTCAACTTCGAGTTTCCTTCCCAATTCCTCGAGCAGTGCCCCGGGCTACCAGCCTTCTTCCCTAAACCATTGCAACTGACACCACCACCTCCTCGTGTACATGCACATCATCGCACCGCCGTTCTGGCGACCATCGCGAGCTTCAATAAGTCGCAATTCTCACTCTTACTCGAAATCGAATTTCGATTCGACCCAAAGATCTCGAAATCAAATTTGAATACCGAAGGGAATCTCTATACCGTAGCTACTCAGTGTAGAGACAATCGATAGGTCATCCTATCACTCTCGCAAATACCCGGTCTTCACCACCGGTATTCAAATGCTATCCATATCGTCGTATCACTATTCGGAATGGGTTATATGACACAAAGGTCCTCTCCTGGCTAAACCGAATAACGAGCGCAATTAAAAAATCATATGGATATTGGGGTCTCAGTTAAATCACAGCTTAAAGCCCAAAACTTTTCATTCGAATGGTTAAAACAAATTACCACTTCCAATCTTTTAAACAAAAAGATTCAATTCACAAAGTTCACCCCATTCACAAAAATCCATTCATGGATTTCAAAACAATTTCCATTTTAATTGAATAGGTTTACTCGTTAAATCTTTAAATCAAGATTTAACTTATAGCTTTCAAATTCGTTTCCAAAGATTCATTTATAGCCTTTCAAAATAATTCCAATTCAAGTTGGATTAACTCGTCTGGTCTTCGAATCAAAGACTCATTTCATAACTTTCAAAACATTTCAATTTTATTTCAAACTTGAAACCTTTCAACATAGTTGGGAAATCCTTTCTTTAAATCAAAGCTATTATTATTTGAAAACAAATAGTTTTCGTTTTGGAAAAATTCGATCTCATTTATACAAGTTGAATCTTTGGGTTAGTTCAAATTCCCAAAAACAACATTTTAAAAATGGTTTAAAACCCTTATAAACTTGTATAATTCTTTTTAAATCATAAATACCAATATAGGATTCAATTTCAGATATTGAATTCCAATTTAAATCAAATTATTCAAATTTCAAATCTTTATTAAGTTATTCAAAATAACTTACATTTTTAAAACACCCTTTCAAAGGCTTTTTACTTTAAACCCAATCCATTTCCAACCCATTTGAATTTAAAATTCAAATTGGAAATTATTTTAAAAATCTCTGACTTAACCGATTCCCACGTGCAATCCATATTTGTGTGTGTATGGTGAGGTCCAGGGATCTTACACAATAGGGCACAACATCAATCATCACAGATATACCAATATCGATAAGCGGTATAATTGATAACGCTCATCTTTATTCACAGTTTCACAGATAAAATAAATTTATCAGTCACAAAGATTCATCATTACAATTCGATGTGGGTTTTGGATAACCAACTGGAATCCGACTCCCTGTCGCATCGAAGTTTAAATGCCGTTTTACGGGCAACAGGGTTTTCACATAATACAGAGATAAATCACAAATCACAGTTTAGCACAACACAATTCACATCACATAGCATCATAATCACAACAGAAATACTAATCCAGTACACAATATCTGGTGATAGTCAATCATCTCCAATTTTTTTGGGTGAATATGATTAAGTGTATTAACCACACAATTATTTTATTAATAGCAAATCAATGATTAATTATTCTTAACTATGAATTAATTTAATCTTTATTACTTTCATTAATTAATTAATCATTCTTTAAATTTATCAACTTTTAATTTTAAAATAATTCCAAATTTTAATTGTTCAAATCTTCATTTAATCATTATAAAGAATTTTTGTTTTAAGTAAAAAATTTAAATATTTGATTTACTCTTCAAATATTTTATCAAGTTAATTTCTTAAACAATTTTACTTTTAAAATCTAAGTTTTTAAAATACTTCATTTATTTCAGATACTTATTTCAAAGAAAACCCAAATGTTAAAATCATGTTTCAGAATTTCAAAAAAAAAACTTGAGTTTTTACTGTTTTTAAATTTGTCCCAAGGCCTCCCCGAGTCATTCCCGAGCAAAATTGCCCCCTGCTTCGAGTCCTAGCCAAAATCTACCCGTGTGGCATATTTTTCAAAAAATTTGTTTGAAGTATAAAAATTAACCCGATATCATGCCCAACCCATCACGAGTTCAGCTTCGAGTTTCCTTCCCAATTCCCCGAGCAGTGCCCCGGGCTACCAGCCTTCTTCCCCAAACCATTGCAACTGACACCACCACCTCCTCGTGCACATGCACATCATCGCGCCGCCGTTCTAGCGACCATCGCGAGCTTCAATAAGTCGCAATTCTCACTCTTACTCGAAATCGAATTTCGATTCGACCCAAAGATCTCGAAATCAAATTTCCACACTTTCGTCGAACTGAAGCTCGAACATACCCAAACTAAATCGCCTCGCCACCACGTCTCAGACCACCAGCGACGCCACAACTTCGGCCAAATCACGTCAACACTCCACTCTTCCATTTCCTTGAGTTTCGAGATGCTCGATCAAGCATAGGAGACGAACTCGTCTCGTTTCTGACATGTCCAAAAACTCGAACAAAAACCCTAATCTGGCCTCGTTCTTTTAATTTATGCAATAGGAAAATTATCTGATAATTTTCTCAAAATCAACGATGTTTATACTTGCTTCAAAACAAATTTCGACATTTATAATTAGATTGATCACCAAAAATTCGAAAAAAAAACGATTTGTGTTCAAACTCAAACTGCTCTGAGAATACTAAACTAAAAATCTTTATTTTTGTTTTAAAAATCATAACTTGCAGTAAGAATTCGAGCTATGAACTTGAATTAACTTTTTATAACAATTGAATTTATCAAATTTTTTCTTGATTACCTGTAAACAAAGTTACAGTGATGATATCTTATAAACATGGTTTTAAATCAGCTTTTAAAAATCTAAATTTAAGTTTCATCATCTTGTTTGATTTAAAACTGAAAGCTTTACTATGATTCAGTTGAAAACTGCGTGAGTTTGAATGATAATCAACCTTGTAATCCATCACAGAGAAGAACAATATACAGAGTAACCTTTATATATATATACCAAATTTTATTCAAAGATAAACATATACCATACCATATAATCAATGAATCATCTTCACTGTTAAACTTAAAGCCTTAAAGTTGATGTTTACTCACCTGGAATGAATTTGAACATAACACTTTTGTGTTGAAAATAAATGCAGTTTTGAACTTCCTGTTTTTGTTCAGCAGATTTGTTTTTGAGTTTATAAAGGTAGTGATACTTATATATTTTTTTTTCTCTTACTTTCCTCTGATTTGCTATGTTATGTTTTAAACGAGCAAGACTAATATGGATGTGGATATATAAGGAACAGGTGTATATGAGGGAATATTTACTGGTACCAGACTTTTTCTTTGTGTTGTACTGGGTATAATTATTGTGTACATTTTCTTTATATTGGTTTTGTACAACCAGAGACTTTTTCCTTCTTTCAATGGTGGCTGAGAAGAAAGCATTTAATGCTTATGCTTTCCTTCTTGTTTACACACTTATACTATTTGAATTTTTTTTTCCATAAGTACAATTTTGTTTTATTAAAAGATGTTTCCTTGCATACATTTTTTCTATGTTATCTTCTTGTTTGCATACAACTCCCAGCAAACACACTTATGCTATTTGATCTTTGTATGTGTTATTGTTTCCTGGTTTGCATAATTTACATGCAACTTGTATGTATTTCATATGTCATTTTATAACCATGTGATTTTATCACGAACATATATTTATTTCTATTTTTTTTCCTCAACTTATAAATTCAAATTCAATATATATACATACTATAAGATGTTAAATCCAAGTGATTCAAATTCAAAAGAATTTGGAGTTTAATTCATTTAAATTGACACATATTTTATTTGTTTTAAAACTTTTCAAGTTAAACTTCCAAAAATTCAAATAAGTCACTAAATTCAAATTAATAATTTCTGGGATGTTACAATATCCCGTCCTTAAGAAAATTTCGTCCTCGAAATTTGACAAGGAGATAACAAAGAACAGATAAAAGATATAGAAATATCTTTTCAGATCAAACCGGATATCAATTCTGCATTTGGTTTGCCAAATCAGAATTATCAACAATAGATATGAGAACAAATTCAATCAACTATGAAACAATTGGGTTATCTGATCTACGAAGTGTACAGGGTATTAGTTAGTTTGAAGGGATAAATAACCATTCGTAGATTATATTGAAACCCAATGAAACAGACAGAAATAGATTCGATTACGATCTCAGATTCAAGATTTTAACTCACTTACGATTTGCTGAGAAATAAAACTATGGGTAGTTCCCGTGTCGGACAAAAATCCAAGAATTTTATCGTAAATGAGAAAGTTACCTTCTAAAATTCCTTTTCCCTTATCAGCCTTTGAGGTTGAAGGATCATCTTTGATTGCATACACCTTCGCTACATGAGCTTGCTTCCTTTTCAGGCAATCTTTAACTTCATGTCCTGGTTTGTAACAGTAATAGCATTTCTTAACTTCCTGACCAGTCTCCACAAGTTGTTCTTTCTTAACTTGTTTAATTGGATTCTTGTAGTTGTTTGCATAGTGGCCTTTTTCTTGGCAATTGTAACAAGTTACATCTTTCACCGGGTTTCCCTGACTGTCCTTCTTTTCCTTGCCTTGATATGGTTTCTTATTCCCGAGCTTTCTTTTCTTCCAATTTTGATTGCTCGTATCTCCTTCTTCCCTTGGGGTTTCTTTCATATCAAGTGTAGCATATCTGTACCCCATATCAACCAAATCTGAAAAGGATTCCTTGACATGGCCAATCATCTTTTCGTGGAATTTCTTATTCATCCCACGAATGAACCTTTCGTTCTTTTTCAAAGGTGTGTTTATCAGTTCGGGACCAAAACGAGACAATTCATTGAATTTGTTTAGATATTCCTTAAATGACAAACTTTCTTGCTTCAAGTCCATAAATTCCTGGTACATTCGAGAAATACCAACCGATGGCATATAGAACTTCTTAAATACTTCTTTAAATCTCTCCCAAGTAAACTCGTCTTCTGGCTTATCTACGGTGGCTGTCTCCCACCATGCTAAGGATTCTTCTTGAAGTTGCTAGGAAGCTATTAGTTGCATTTGATCATCTTCCAACTTTAGCCCTTTAAAAATCCTTTCACTAGATCTGATCCAAGCTTGGGCCTCAACAATAGACTCCTTGCCGGTGAAAGGCTTACCACCAAATCTCAAGAAGCTTTTATACAAATCAGCCAGATTCGGCTGATTTTGAGTAGGCATTGCTGCTTCTGCTGTTGGGGGAATTTGATTAGCTGTTATGGCATTTTCTTGACCCCTAGCTCTTCCTCTTCGTCCGCTCATTCTTACTATCTGTAATTAGTAAAAAAACTGGATTTAGATCCACGGACAAAATATCTCAAGGAATATCAGCAGTAAAAAGAAATAGACTAGGAAAATTCAAGGTTTCGGTTTATACTCATTCTAGGGTATACTTCACCCTATCTCTAATGAGCCATCTAATGTGTTATACTCCATAGCTAAAGTTCTTACTCAACCTTCAGCTCTGATACCACTTTTGTATTAAGTTAAAAATTCAAATTTCAAATTAATAATTTCAATGTTTGTCGGATATCGAGTTCGGGTCGTTACATTAATCATTATTAATTTTAAATTAATTAATCTTAATTACCAATTAATTAATCTCTAATTACTTAATTAATTAAGTTTTAACTATAACTTACTTAATCCTTAATTACTTCATTAATTAATTCATAATCATTACTTAAAAATGTAATCTTACCTAATTAATGATTCTTAATTACAAATTAATTATTCCTTAAATAATTAGTCTTAAACTTTAATTAATTAATTTAAAACTCTTAATTACTTAATTAATCATCCATATCATTAATTGATTAAATTAATTAATTATCCATTTTTAATTACCTTAATAATTTAATGAATCTCAAATCCTAATTAATTTTAAGATAAAACTTTATTCTTATTAATGATTATATTATCATTAACAAAACATTTAAAACAATTTACTTTCAACTTTATTTTTAAATTTCATTTTAAATTTAAGATCTAAAAATGAATACAAATTTAACTTTAACTAAGTTTTAAAACCATTTGAAAACCTTACAGGTTTTAAAACCTGTCACAAACCCAATGCCCCGAGCCACACACTCGAAACCCCGAATCATTACTTGAGTCTCCCACCCAAAATCTCGAGCTCTTCTTCGGGACAACATCCAAAAACAAAACACTGACACAACTACTCTGCTGTGCACGTACACCGGCCAACCAGACACTTTCGACCATCCACGACGATCCCCACATGTTGACGTCCACCTCAAACCAGATTACGACCATCAAAACTTCACTAACAACTCGAAATCAAAATCGAGCATTAAGGCATAAACCTGGAACAACCATCAAAACCTGGAACAAAAGCTCCACCTGGAAATCCTCTCATCCTCACCTCTCTGATCACCAGAAATGCTGAGCTTCCGGCCTCGCCTTCGACAACCACCATGCTATCATCTCCCTGAGTTCTGTTGAACTCGATCATCCAGGGACGGTGAGATGATCACAAACTCACACCTTGCCCAAAACTAGGGTTACAGCCAGATTTGATCCACCACCACCACTATAGTGATCTTCCATCACTTCTGCCATTTTTCTCAAACACTCCGTTCACTCCTCCACCTCCAGTGATGACCGCGACTTCCCAAACCCCTTAGATCACCAGAAACCACCAAATTTCCATTTTCTATTCAACCCAGAACTGCACCCATATTTCATTACTAGAAATTATGATTTTAGTTTTAAAAATCAAGTTTTAACTTTAGGATTCAGATCATATACCTGAATCATTGAATTAGGATACTTGAATTCTTAACAAAACTAATGCAACCCTGTTCTTATGGTTTACAGAGCAAGTCCCAAATTTATTTTCACTTAAATGAATTTTTAAACTTTAATTCATGACTAGACAAACAATTTTTGTTTACATCTTAAACACTAACATAGCTTAAGTCATGTAATAATGGATTTTGAACAATTCTTGAACCTGTAAACTAAACAGTGTAATACAGAGACAACACATGCACACATATATCCATTCATATTCACACAGAAGATCTACTGATATATACACACACATAATACATACTTAACACAGCAATTATCATGCAACAGATTCAAATACTTAAACTTATAAAAGTGATGTTACTCACCTGAAAACAATTGATGAAGAACAGAGCATTCCTTTTTGAAACAGTATTGAAAACTTTTGAATCTCTTTAAAACTGAAATGCCCTTTGATTTAAAAACTTGAGTGTTTGTCTCAGGTTTGCATGCAGGCTTGTTCTTGTTTTTGAAAATAAGTTTACATGTTTGCTTGCTTTAGTTTTGAAAAGATGCTGGCATTAGAAAATCTCAGGTTGAAGAAGAAGCTTTGCAGGCTTTGATTTGAAAATGAACTACAGTTGGTGATTTGAAACTTGAAAATGGTTTGCATGTATTTGACTTGATTTCTGGTTTTGAGGAAGTGATTTACAAATTTGTTTTTAATCTTTGAAAATGAATTACAGATCTTGTTTTTGAGTTATTGTTTCAACTGAAGTTTTTCTTTAGTTTTGATTAGAGAAGAAAGAAATGAAGAGGGGGAAAACATATGTATTTAAAATGGCTAAAATGATTAATTTAAAAATTAAAAGAAAAAAAAATCTTGACATTTGTCATTATTATACACTTATCATTTAACACTTGTAAAATGAGTCCTTAAGATAATAACACTTGTCTTTTTTAAGTAATTAGTATTTATTTTTAATGTTAATATAAAGCCTTTTATATATTTATAAATACTTAACTAAATATATGTATATGAATTTATTTAAAAGAAAGTAAAATAAAACCAATAAAAACTTAAACAAGTATTTTTAAATCCAAATATTTCAAAATATCTATCTTTTGAATTCCAAATTTAAATCCCATATATATATACATTATAAATAGAAAACATTTTATTAGCTTTAAAAGATAAAATTTACCAATTAAATATTTATAAAGAAGTTTATTAAACCAATTCAAATTTATTAACAAAAATTATGAAATCAATTTAATTTTAATATAGATTATAAAATTGATATTGCCAAAAATTCCGGGATATCACAAGACTTTTGGTCTGACCCACTCCTCCATTTTTCCCTTTTCCCCCATATGCAATCAGGGGCAAAGAAGATAGACCGCAGCTTCTTGGAGACTTGGAGACCCTATCATGTATTCTTTCTTTTTATTTCCAGCTTTTTGTTCTTTTATTGTACTGGCACTATATTGCGGGAAAGTTTGTGTTTGTACTCTAGTTTTTCTGATGAGACTAAGATTTTATTTTCATAAGACAATTGTATTTGGTATTTGGAACATATGTGGTTTGTTTGGAGTATTTACGAGTATTAATTTTTAAAATCACTATTGTTTTTAATTACTTCCGCTGTGTTATTATCTATCTATTTTGTCTTGTGACTCTTAGTCTCTGCTAGCTTTAGTTATACCTACAACGCACCACATCTTTTAGTGTGTCCTTTTAGGTATACTATAGGGTGTGGGGTGTTATATAAAGCTTTATAGAACCTTAGACATCCTCTTTTCAAAACACTTCAAACTTGCTTTTTGAAAGCATTGGAAACCTTCCATTTAATTACTAAAAGTAAATCTTTCGAAAACATTAGGGAACCTCCCCTTCGAAACCTTCATTAGATACCTTTCGAAAGCATTAAAGTCCTTTACTTAAAACAAACCTTTCGAAAGCATTAGGTTCAAGTAAAAGTCTGTGGAACATAGCTTCGAAACCATTTAAAACCATTCCTTTCGAAAGCTTTAGGTTTAACTTTCAATATATCAAAGGGTCTTAAAAGAACTGGGATGAAAGCATCTCTTTCGAAAGCATTATTCCTAAATAGAAGAAAGTGGATGGTGTCGAAACAAACTGTGATGACCACCCATAACCCTTGCACTGAACCTAGAGAAAGTGCGCTGTAAAGTGTGCCAGGCAGCCATGGACGATTGTCAGGGTAAATTAAAAACAACAGAATCTATCGTATTACTCACAGCGCATGGACAAAATACAATAGAACGTATATATAGTGAAGCTTCATAGAATAGAATCTCATCAATAAAACCTCATAATAGTTGAATACAAACATCCGAATAGTCACTACATCAAGCCTCACTACATAACACTCAGAGAATATACAAACAGTGGAACATCAAGTACATATAATAAGAAGATAATATGCAACCCTCCAACTCGTCTTCGATATCAACACCATGGAAAGCAAGAACAGCACCTGTCACCTGCTACCTAGTCTGCCCGTCCCAAAATGGACGAACAGCCCAAGGAAATAAGAGTTAAAACATAAAGCCTTGAGTCAGACAACAGTCTTAGTGAGCAGTAAATTAACTAACAACATACCAAAAGAGCATAAAGGAAAAGGAATAGGAATACAACCCTCCCACTCCACCTCTTTCTACAGTGATAGCCCCCAGACACACACTAAGTAGAAGCAATCATAGCAAAGCACACAATTTAAGGTAAAGCAATTATCACTCGAGTCAAGGGCGATGTTTTCCAAGTACAAACCCCCAAGGCCTAAACCAAGATCAGATAAGCACCCAGAAAACACCGCTCTTGAGACCGAATGACGATACAACCAAACATCCATGACTCTGGCTATCACTGTTATCATTGCTTCGATATCATCGTTAATTGAATGACCGGCACATTCTTTCAGCCGTCCGTCAAGGGCTAATGGAAACCCCGGTTCTAGACATAACTCCCGCACGTCATCGTGACCCGTGCCTAGGACTATCGAATCTGCCCAGAGTACTTGACTACTCAATCAGTAGCCTTCAGGGACTATCGAATCTGCCCAACGTACTCTTGCTTTAAGCATGCTAGAACCTTCAACAACGATGAGATCTCAGCCTTCTAGTCATCCTCCTCGACGACTATTTTCATACTAGCTCAAGCGCCTCTCGATCCAACCATTATCCTCAAACTCGAACCATATCACCGAGTTATCAACATGCTTGGAATGATCCCGTCTGGATTAGACCAAGACTATCTCATATCATGCCTCGCTTCATCACATCCTCGCAAAGCTTCATCTCAACATCATCATCATCATCAAATCTATGCATAAGAGCTTCACCATCCGCTACATATGCCACAAGCAGCTTTTCCAATTCAAGAGCCTTCCCTTAGCTTTTGAATCATCTTCGGTCTAAATCAAATCATCAATCGTCTAATTCATTGCAATCAATCAAATCAAACATTAATCCAAGTAAACAAGCATTCAAATATGATCTAAATAGACAATTATAACAGTAATGGCAATTTCGTAATTAAAGAGTCAAAAGTCCAAAAGCATGAAAATATGAGCAATGTCTCTATAGTCTTGAAGAATGAACTTGCATAGGTTAACACTTAGAAAAAAGGTTGTCAAATCATCATGAACAATGGATCTATATGGATCTATACTTAGGTTTACAAAAATGCATGGAAATCTCTACTTTAACACCAAATCAAGCCAACAATCCGATATACTCCTTTGGATCCGTGTGAGAGATAATCACCACTCACCAAATTACCTAAACAACCTCAAATCAACACGCTTCAGATCTGGACAGCGAAGGATCTAACTCGATCTATCACAAATCCGCTTCAAACGATGAAATCTCTCTTCGAAGAATGTAGATCTTCAATCTAAGCTCTTCGATCTTCGATTTGATCTTCAATATGGATGGAAGGAACCACTAGATTAGAGTGGAGAAAAGAAGTGAAGAAGTGTAGAAGTCGAGCTCTCAAAATGGCAGCACTTCGTCGCTTCGAAATCCGGATCCCAAAAAGTGAGAAAATGGCGTGTATTTATAGGCTGAAAACTTAGGTCGTCTGCCTCTATAAGTCGTCTCCGACTTATCCCTACCTCTGACCTACGACTCAACAGGTATACGACCTAATGCCTAACGACTTAAGGCAATGCGCATCTGCGACTTAATATGCCAGCGACCTACGACCTAGCAGCATCTCCGACCTAACCTCCACGCGACTTAACAGGGTTGCGACTTAAGCCCCTCAGTCCTACGACTTAACAGGTATACGACATAACAACTCAACAACAGGTGCGACCTAACTGAGATGCGCCTTGACGACCTATCACTTAACTCGACTCAATGAGTTACGACCTAATCCCTTAAGCATCCACGCGACCTAACATAAGTCGCGAACAAACTGGGATACGACCTAACTCCTAAGTCGTCTAGACGACCTAACTATCCAACTTCCAAACTTAGGTCGCTCACAACATAACTGAACACTATGTCGCTCACGACCTAACTACGATAACACCTTAAGTCGTTTGAACTACCTTAAAAACCCTAGGTCGTTAACCCACTTAGCTCCTTATGTTGTCGCCGACCTATCCTCCTTAGGTCGTTAACTCGCCTAGTTTCTTAGGTCGTTGCCGACCTAACTCTACCCCACGACCTAAGCGTATCTCACGACCTATCTCCCATACGACCTAACCCCAGAATCCTTAGGTCGCCTATCCCTCTTAAGTCGGTTATGACTTATCACTTAAGTCGTTAACGTCCTATGATGATGCAACTGGTAATTTGGAGCTAAAGCTCCCTAAGTCGCACACGACTTACTAACTGTCTTAGGTCATTTACGACCTAGGACTTACACATATCTCTGCTCAAAATCTGAAACGACCTAACAAATGCTAAGAATTCCAGATTTTTACGAACTTTTCGATCCGTAAAAATTCGGGTCGTTACACAAACCACTTTGAAAGCATGGAGAAGCGACTTCTAAGTTTAAAGCAAAAGAACCCTTTCGAAGGCATTGCTTCGAAAGGTAGAATGCGGCAGCAGAGTTTTCGACCCCTTCGAAAACATTATTTAAAAACAAAAGGCGACAACTTCTTTCGGAAACCCTTTTTCAAAAACAACTGACCAATTCGAAAGCTAGTTCCTTCGAAAGCTTCATTTGAAACCAAAATAGTTCTAAGTTTTAAAGAGCTACTTCTACCCCTTTGAAAGCCTATTTCGACTCCATACCATTTGCCTAACTTTAATCCACTACGTATCGAAGCTGATACCATGTGTATTGGTTTCGACTTGGTTGGAGGCGGCAGTATAGGGTCGAAAGGTGGCTGCTATAAGTGGCGAAGCAATAAATCTTTATAAAATCAAATTTTAACTTTTTAAAGCAATTTCTTTCCAACTAACTTGCCTTATATGTCAACATATAATTGGTTGCCAATACTTTTACAAAATCTTTTCTAAAAGTGCTGCCGAATTTCAGAAATTAACAAATTAAAACATTTACAAATTGCCCCTTCCCCTTTTATAATCATATAAAACATTTAAGTCCGTACCTTAAATAATTTTATATCTTTAATAAAACACTTAGGAAAATTCTCCAAAAATTCCCATAAATTACTTTTAATATGTTTTCTAACATATTTAAATTTTTGACCCAAGGCTAATATGTAATAGCAGAAATTAATTTTAAACCCAATTTAACAATTTCCTTTACTAGAAAATTCATAATAAATCCACAACAACTCAGAAAATTATGAAATTTGAAACCCATCTCTAAAATAATATTTCTGACCTTGTATCAAAAACGCGAGCCATTTGGATGTCATTTAATAGGTTTTCCAAGTTAATCCTTATCATAAAATCTATATGAAAAATCATCAATAAGCATATATATATATATATATATATAAACAATCAAAACATAGCAAATAATTTTCAAAATAAGCACGGGTCTTATCTAGAAGCCAAAAGCTATAAAAATGAGATGTAATCTATTATTCACCTTAGCTTACTGTTAAGGAGTTTGAGATTTGCTATTGAGTTGATTTGATTAAGCTTCTTTCTTTGATTCTTGCTTATCTTCCCCTTATCTTCTTATAATGGTGGCCGACATTTCTTTAAGTTTAATTTTGTTTGTAAACATGGTAAATGAAAGTGGCATGAGGGTTTAGGGTATAATGATATAATCTATTCTTATTTTCCCTTAACTTATTACCCTTGCCTATTTCATTTTAATTCTCTTTTGTTCATTTTAATTTATCTAATTAAATGTCCTAAATAATGTTAGTCAAAATTAGGGTCGTTACATATATGCTTGATGTAATTAATTCATTTTTTGTATCTACATACAACAAAATATATAAAAGAAAAATAAACCAGATGCATATAAAATTCTATACAAGGTTCTTTTATAAGAGTTAAGTTAAATAATAAATTACATAATTGCCTTTAGGGCTCACCCTTAACTCTATCAGTTTGATGGTTGCCATGTTTACTATGTTTTCTATAGATGTCATACAGTATAGGTATTATCGAGATAGATACCTTAGCACCCTTAATTATACTTAGAGTAGTATTACACCTATGTGATGATGATTGTTGTTTAACACATATTATTTATATGTGCTAACTTGTTGGATGCAGGGACATAACAGTTATGATTCTTCATACCCTATGTTCCTATTTATGTTATTTACAACTTATATCTATCTTGAGATTATAGATAGATCATACCCGAGTTCGGTCTAACCCGGAATTATTTTCATTGCTTTTTGTCATAACGGGTACTCTTAAATGAGTAGATTGAGAGAAAGGTATGAGATAACACATGAAGCTGTGCGTTGGACAAGCAGGAGGCTGATGCTTTTTTATATATTGAAGCCACCACTACTTATATTCTGTTGTGCAGCGTTATGGAGCTATGTTAGCACTGGTTTATATTTAGAGACAGTTATTGAAGTTCATTTGACTTGGATTTATAAACTTTACTATTTCTGCATTGTACAATCTAATGAACCTACTACACTCTGATGTGTTATTTTATTTTGGTTCATTTGATTATGCTGCTATCTCTATTATTTTATATCTATATTGTTATCATTAGGTAACCATACTTTACCCTTGATTGCTTCCCTCCATCATCTAGGCACCAATGCTTTGCAAATCCTTAGGTATCAGATATTTGTATATTAGGTACCAAAGGTGGAGAGCGGTCATCAGAAAATTGGTTAATCAATAAATGTTATCGGATTGAACGAAGACTTTAAAATTGACCTACATAATTAATAAGGGTATTAGTAGATTTTTTTTAACCTTAGACCAAACTCCAGATATCTAAGTGATATAGTAATGACAAAAAGAATATGTACAAACTATCATTACTAGGTGATCTTATATTAGATTAAAAATACAATTCCTTCTAAACAATCTATAAGCATTGAACTTGACCCTAGACTATACTTCAGCAAAGTGTTAGAGTTAACAGTGTGCCATAGGGGTAATTATGTAACTTATCATGTAACTTAACTTTTATATTATAACCTCGTTCAAATGAATGTAATCATTTGGTTTTATTTTCTTTTGCATATGTTGTTATATATAGATATAAACAATGAATTAAAAATATCAAACATATATAAGTAGAAATCCTTATGATAAGTATTTTATTGATTGCAGTTATGAATGTGTTCGTAACCATGAGCATTGAATCGATAAATACACACACTTTTACTCCTTACTATTCCCAGTCCTGATGGATCGAGAAAAGTAATCAATGCATATTTCGAGTACTGTATGTAATGCTCTTTATACAATGGACGGTGATTTTTTCATAATCATTGGAGGCACCAAGGTATTACATAGTTGTGGTTGTTTGGAATAGTCATAGAACGCCTCAATGAGAATCTTTTTTACATTAATATAACTTGGTTAAAATAGAAGACCTCAAGATAATGACATACCATAGTCTTCTGACTTAAGAGTATAGTCGATCTTAAATATATATATATATATATATATATATATATATATATATACTTTGATAATGTCAAGCATTTAACATAACAATGATGCCAAACCTTAATTTGATATATATTGAACTACTTGAACCGAGACACCATCAAAGGGAGGATTCGCCTCCTTTGTTATAGAAGAATAATCACCGTAATCGGTGAGTCAAATTAAAGTCAAAATATCTGAACAGAGTAAATCGATTTAAGTGCTAAATATTAAGTGATCAAAGCAAGGATCTTAAAATCGACCTATGCCATTAATACGGATATTAACAGAGTTTTTGACCGCAGACCAAACTTTAGATAACTAAGTGATATAACGATGATGAAAAGAATACGAGTACAAACTATAATTACTTGGTGAGCTTATATTAGACCAGATATGTGATTCGTGTAAATGATTTATAAACGTTTAATTTGACCCTATACTATGCTGCAACTAAGGCCATACATGCTTCGATACATAAATTGTTTAAATATTGACTATGGATCGAGTTCGCACCCGAGAGTCAATATAACCATATTGTTAGTTTTTCTAAGTTCGACCAAGGATAAAATTAGTTTATAAATTAATAATAAATTAATACAAATGTTGTATTAATATCTATAGCTAATTTTAATTATTTATTTTGGGCATTAGTTCAGACAGAACAATGTATAAAAATTATAAGGCGGTTTGACCAATTTTGGAGCCAGAAATTGATTGATTAAATAATGATTTATAGGGAGTCAAAATCATGTTGACCATGCTTGGTCTACAAGGTTAGGCTAGCCATAAAAATGGGATGGGAAGTCTTTTTTGAGTCTTCAAGGACGAGGAAAATGTGGAGAAAAGGGTGCAAACTCTTAGCTATAAATAGTCAAGCCTCCACATATTCTCAATGCGATTTTTTTGAGCTCCCGCTATTGTCCTTGCCACGGCTAATCCCATGCCTTGACGGTGCCATATTTCATCTTTGCAATGTGAAGAGAAGGAGACAATGGTGCTCCTTAAGGACGAACTGAACAAACAAAGAACTGGCTCTCGAAAAGATCTTTCCAACGAAAGGTATAACTTTTGATTGTTACATTCTTACTTATATTCACATGTTTATATTATCATGTCTATTATTATGTTATAATTACATATATTACTTCATTAACAATATTGAAAATTACTTAATTTTTTAAATACCCTTATATATATTATTGTGATATTCGTACTGTGAATATGAATGTCATAACATGTTAAATATAAAATAAAATAATTTAATGATTAATTTTAAATTATATTATTAATAAATTTATTTTTAACATAAATAATAAATAATTATTTTGCAATAAAATTAAATTAAAATATTACAAACCTCTTTTATTAATCAAAATATTAGATTTATTTAGTATAAACAAATATTTTCTTTACACAAATATAGAATAAAGATCTGGTGAAAATTAGTTAAGGGATTTTTTTTGAAATTCACTATTTTAATCTAGTTTGTTAGTAGTTTGTGCACCTAATCCAACAGAAAGTCCATACAGTCCTCAATATTTATATTGTTTAAATATTGACGGTGGATCGAATTCACATTAAAATGTCTATACGACCGCGTTGTTAGTTATTTTTGAATTTGATAAATGGTAAAATTAATTTATAAATATTATAAATTAATACAAATATTATTTTAATTAGAAGTTGGTTAATCGGAAAATGAAAAAAACATCCTTGTATTAATAGGGATTAGTTCCTCCTTCAGTTGCCATTATATGGACCCTATTTTCCTCATCAAAATAGTCATTTTTCCTTCTTCATGCCATATTTCGTCTCTCCTCTTTTGCCAACTCTATCTTTGTGCTGCAAAGTTTTGTATTCCAGAAAACCCTATGTCCGCATTTTCTCTGTTGGTTCACCTTCCTGCTATGTCCTTTATTCACTTCCCTCTGCTAGATCTGTAGTCACAAGCTTCCAATCTCCCTTGCACATTTATACAGTACCACTGAAAATTTTTGGTGGTTTTGTTGGCATGGTTATTGAAATGGAAAATATGGGCTTCACTTTTGTTCTGGTTCTAGGTCGTTGTGTGAGAGTCACTTTATTTGGAATTTGGGCGAGCGCGTTTGAACTTAAGTGAACGGTTGTTCACCTTTTGTGTATGCTTTTGTCAGTTTTCTTCTACTGGCCATATTTGGGTTTTTCGATTTTTGGCTGAGAACTTCGTCCAGCCAACGTTTTCATTACCACTTCTGGAAGCTTTAGCTGTTTCTCTGACAACATGATTTCTCCCAAACAGTCGTAACCCGTTATGCTTTTATGGGTGTTAAGGCAATCTTTCTACTGATGGAAATTGAGCATTGCAATCTGCATGAGTGTTTGTGAAATGGTCTTTAGTTGGTTTGGTGAGATGTACTATTTTGTAATGAGAGATTGGTCGGTGCAGCGAGTTAGTGCGTAAACTGATTTCTACTGAGTTAGTATGTTATAGTTTTTATTTCGGTTCTTAACCTATGCAATGTTGAGTTATCCTTCCATCATTTAACGCCTTTTCTTTAACTAGCACCATGGAGTTTGCTTTGCAACAGATGCATTTTGTTTGGTTGAAGCTTAGGTTTGTTTTGCTGTCTGTGGATGCTTGGTTTTGATACAATGATTTTGGTTGCCTTTTGCTTTTCCGGTCATTAAATTATAGCATATCTGGTCATGGTTTCAGCTCTTACTGTGAACAAAATGTGTAGCTTCGCCACTTTCTTGTAATTAGCCTGGTTTTGGCTTTAGTTTTTGTAAGTAACCTATGTAGTTATGCACTTTAGGTATCTTGCATGATACATTGTAAAAGTTAGCATCATTATCTTGGGTTTGAAAGTTGTGCTTGTAAGTATTTGTGGGATGGTAATTGTAGCTTTGAGGCATTCGGCCTCAAACCTGTTCTTTATGAGTTATAAAAGATGGATGAACGCCATAAAAATCAGTTTTCCTTGAAATTTTTTTTACCTAATATATGGCTATTTTAAATTATTTATTTCAAGCTTAAAATCGGATTAAACGATTTATAAAATTTATACGATGGTTCAATCGATTAGGAGTTAAGAATTAATTATGTAACATAGATTCAAAATTGATCGTCTAGGATTTTAACTACACTGGGTCATAGCAACGCTGGCCACATTTGGGGTTAGAGGAAGATTGAACTAAGTCTTCAGATCTAGAGAAAAATGAGGAGAGAAAGGTGTTGGTTGATGGCTACACATAGCCTAGTCTCTAAACTAATTTAAATACATTTTTATGCTCTCTTTTCCTCTCGTATCAAGGCCAAACCTGATAGAGTTAGGGTTATACCCTAAGGACAATTATGTAATTTGTTACATATATCTAACTCAATAACCAACCTTATTCATAATAAAGATATTTGATTTATATATATACTTTGTTATATTATGACATAATTAATTAAGTAATTTATTTAAAGTATATTAAATGGAAAATCCTTAAATAATATGTTATGTGATAGTAATTACAATATGTTGTAATCATGAGTAATTTATCATATTAATATAACATAGTATTTTAAATATTCCTAATCAAGATGTTTCAATACATGATTTCGATACATCCGTCGAGACTAAAGTACGTAACGCTCTATAAATATTGAGCAGTGTTTATTCATGACTGCTGGGGACACCTAGGGGTTACGTACTAATAGTTATTGCATAAACATGAAATGACTCACTCTAGAGTTTTCTGCCGGCTAATATTACTAGAGTCAAATAGAGAATCTCAAAGTGACCATATTACAAAGTTCTCTCAACTTAAGAATACCATTAAACTTCAATGTGGATACACTCCACTTTGATTATTGTTAAATCGTGGCATGACATTCATCGAACAACTATATTTAGGTCTTAGTTAAAGCATTAAAAATGAAGCAATATTCAATAGAGAATTCTTTTCCTTAATTATAAGAGGTTAGTATCTTGGTCAACTATAGTCAACTGAAAGTCAAAATCTCTAGCTAGAGCAGTACAGTTAAAAATAATTGTTATTATTGAACCAAGGATTTTGCGTTTGGACTACTCGTGTTGAATGTGGATGGTGTTAGAATTTGGACCAAAACCAAATTCATAGGTCTTATGTGATATAGTTTTTGATGAAGAGAATTGGTGTAAAAAAATGTTACTTCCAGGTAATGCTTATAATAGTAAAATTGGTTTTTATCAAAAAGATGTATAAGCAATAAATTCAGCTAAAATGTCACACCGGTTGCTAAGATGACATATAGCGTTAATATTCGAATTGTTCGATATTAATCGCTAACTGAATTTATACCTTTGAGTCACACAAGCATAATAATGAATACTCAGAAATACCATATTATTTAATTAATTTATAACCATTGTAAATTAATTAAATTAATTTATATTTATGAAATGTTCATTATTATAATTTTATTTTTATGTTCGAATGCAATTATATATAATGAAGTGAGCTTATATAAAAGTTATGCATGCACATATCGATATATGATATTGATAAAATATTTAAATTTTATGTAACCAATTAAATACTAAGTGGATATAGGATTTGTTGAAGGCCCATGATGCCTCCATTAAGGCCGCCCAAAGAGGGAAGAAGTTTCAAATGTGATTTGGAAAGGCAAAGGAGCAATTAAAGGAAGTAATTAAATCTCCATCTTTTACTCTTCTTTATGACTTACTTAAAACACATTTATGAAATGGCTTTTTGCCCTTATTCCTCATTTTGTTTACTGCTAAAAATAAGAAGAGGGGGGATTTGATTGAAGTTTAATGAAGAATTAAAGTGAGAAGGTTTTAAGGACGAAATTAGAAAGGTTTCAATTGTTTCTTTAAAACAAAATTTCTTTTATTCATTCATTAATTCTTCAGACAATTCATTTTTTCTCCTACTCTCCTCTCTCTTCCCTTCATGGCCAAAAATTTGTGTCTTCATGGAAGAAAAAATTCCTAAAATAAACCCAAACAAAATCAAATAAATAAATATAAAAGTGGTGCTTCAGGACGTTGCAATTTCTAGAGGTGATTCCATTGGATTTATGAGTTTTTCTTCATTCAAAGTGTGATTGTTTGGCTATATCATAAGATAATTATCCAATCTTCTTTTAATATATGTTACATATTGTTATTATTGTATAAATCTCATATGTTATACAACAAATTTACATATTCCTATATTGTTCAATCTTCTGCTTGCTATTGTTTTGGAAATTAATAGTTTAATGGAAAAAATGGAGGTTTTCATATTTGAAATAAGTTTAAATTAGTTAAGATAATATTGTCACATATTTATAAAACCGATTCAAATCTATAAAAATGGGACTTTTGTGTAAAACATAGATCTAATGTTGATTTCTTTCGTAACTCAAAACTAGATTTCATATTGCTAATTTTGAATTGCAAAACATACAAGATTACAAGTTATACACACACATACATATATTATTTTGGATATAAACATAGTTTGTTTTATTTACATATGTGTGTATACATATATATAATTCTTATTCAAATGTATAAAAGAGCTTTTGTGTAAAATTTTAGATTTAATGTTGATTTTCTTCCTAAGTGAAAACTTAATTTTAAATTGTCAACTTTAAACTGTAAACATATAAGATTACAAGTTATATATATAATATATGTTATTTTGAATTTAAGTATAGTTTATTATTATATGAGTGTAAGTGTGTAAGTTTGTATGTATGTATATTTATATATTTATATAATATTATATCAATTCAAAATTTATAAAAGGACCTTTTTGTAAAATTAAAATCTAACATTGAACTCCTTCTTAGATCAATACTAAATTTCAGATAGCTGTTTAAAATAACGAACAAATGCCTCCCATCGATTTATAGTAACACAGAAGTAGGAAAGCAGTAAAGTAAAATACATATAAATTTATAGTGGTTCAATCCGAATGTGCCTACATTCACTATTCATGCTTATTTTCTTCTTTATGGGTCAGTTTTACAATGATTTTGATGTAAAATACAACGATTTGGAATAAATATAGCTCCCTAATTATCTATTCAGCAACTCCTATTTGGTAGTTAAAGGAAGTCCCCAAAAATTTTCCCCATTGCTAGTGGAATCTTAGATATTTATAGGTGTGAAGCTATAGGGAGGTCGGACCGATAAATTAGGCAGTTTCCTTATATGACACAATCAACTCAGTTATTTCCATATGCAAAAGATACTATCCAAAACTTCCATATATTCAAGGTTACCTTTCCTTGTATGTTCTTCCTTGATTCAGTTGGTGATTGGTTCAGCAGGAGGGTTGTTAGGTAGGAAGTTGGTTTAGTAGGATGTCAGTTCAGGGATTCTTCGAATGTTGAACACACGCTCTTGGTGGTCTTACGGATGCTAATCACATGTCTTTGTCCGGTAGCTTCGCTACCTAACAATAAATCTTGTCTTATATCCCCATGACCAAACATATATTCATGTTCAATAGTCGGATCACCAGACAGGAATTCCTATTCGATAGTTTGACTACTAGACATGCGCACTGGGATTGATTTTCTCCTGCCTACCTTCATCTCACCACATGCATTGTCCTCGAGGTTTTTTGCTTCGCTATTTGAGACACTTAGACATTCCTTATGACCTACACACTTCAGTCTCTTTAACACCAAGTTGTGAACTTCTATACAACAACCATTTCATGGGCGGGAAAGCTCACAACACTTGCCCCCTAAAGTACGCTTTGTAGAATACCGACCGCGCTTTGTTCATTATTATTTTTAGAGTCTGCCTTTACATTTTATGCTATCTTCCATGTCTTCCCTCACTTCACTATCCATAGTAGACATCTTTGTCTAGCAATAATGATCGAACACGCATGCTTTGGTCCGGGCTCATCTTGGTCCAGCATATTTCTGTTCGGAGAAGTAACACCGAGCATAACTTGTGTCCGACATTTTCTGTTCGGCATCGGATAATGCATAATGCTTATATAAATTAACACACACCTTTAGGCAAATGTGTTATTTCATTTTTTTGTAGCCCCCAAAATGTGAGCATGTTCTTCTCCTAATTGCGCCATTGCTCAGATTGCCTCCAATCCACCTTAAATCCCAGTTTTTCTTCATTTTCTCCATGATTCTACTAAGGTATGATTATTCTATTATTGATTTCATCTCCTTATGTATGGTTTTAGATGTTTACCTAATTTATCCCTCATTTTTCTTATTCAATGTTATAAAGTTAGCATTTTTTCCTTTGCAAACAAATGGGGCACTTTTAATGTACTAGTTTAGTTTGCCTCAATTTGATATTCATCAAGTGTTAGGGACTTATCATTTGTTATCTAATTTTGAGCTTGGTTCGGCTAAGGCTTACCGATGGCTGACTAGGAATATACTTTATTAGGCTAAATCATCAAGCTTGGTTGTTGAATTTGAAATTTGAGGCTACCAAACTGAAAGAAAGTGTGTTTGATAGATTATTGCCCTTGGCCAAATAATTTTACACTTGTAATTTAGGATCCTTAAGGCGTTAGGTTGTATGGTTCGATAATTGTATTTTTTTAATAGAAAATTTAATCACATTTGTACAGTTGTAGGTTGCTTACAAGCCTGCCATCAGATTGAAATAATACTGGGATCCTAGGCTGGTTCTTTCCTTCGGTAGACTCATATGTTATTTAACACTATAATGTGTTGCTATGCACACATACGTGCATGGGAGCACGTGCGCACACACACGTATATATTCGGTGGAATTATGTGAAATGGGTTCGTATATTAGACCGGCACATTGGGTCATCGCCACAATCGCTCACTGAGTGTTGCTAGAGCTCATGCACCTACTGAGCCTACACCATCTAGACATAGGGTCAGTCGACCGATCTTTGCTCATTCTTTAGTTCAAGGGTATGGTCCTTCACAGCTGTTGGTGGACCCATCAAGTCGGTAGCTTCTATTTTGACTTCTCGGCAGTGGGATACTATATCTTCCACTTATGGATTGCCGAGGGGAGATATGCTCCTGCCGACCACCGATCAATGGGCTCATCCCCCTCCAGAGGGTTATATGGCCATTCAAGGCATGGCTATATAGCAGGAGATCCACCCCTCTTCATCAATGGATCGCGAAATCTTTGATATATTCGAAGATTGCCTCATTTAATCTTCATCTGAACGACTATGCTAATTTGACTAGCCTTTATGTCATCTTTATACAGAAGTTTTGGGTTCCTCCCATATGTAGGAAAATTAGGTTCTTATACACTATCAAGAACAAGGCAGATGGCTCTTTTTTCTTTACCTTGAGTCAGTCAGTAGGTTTGAACCCGTGAAAGATCTATATTCAAAGTACAACATGTTCAAGAAGGAGTCCTTCTTCATTTGAGATACTTCTTGTTAACCGGCATCTTGGCCCGGTTACAAAACGACGGTTGAAGAAATTATCATTAGCACTAGACAAGATTCTGATCAAGGAGAGACTGGAGGTGGTAGCAAGTTGTCAGGCCCACAATAAAGCAAGAGCATTCGGCCTGCCTGGCCTGGTGCGCAGATTCACCCACTATGGGCAGAGGCACCTTGCTCCTAAGCCCATGAAGGAAGTCCAACCCATCTTCCTCTATAAATAGAAGGGCAGGGGCATAATGAAAGGGATCCTTTTTGGAGAACACTGGGGAGACTCTGCCATTTTTTATACTCTCCTCTTTTTAATTCAAACTTGTATTCAAGTCATCAATATATGGATTGTATCTGTATTCAACTACTTGTGAAAGAAATAAAGATCAAAACTCAAAGTGGACGTAGGCAATTACGCTGAACCACTATAAATCCGGTGTTCTTACTTTCTGCATTTAAATTAGCATATTCTTCCTTGTTTAATTTAACTTCATCACTTACATCTCTACACAATCTTTCTCAACGAGGTTAGTGACCAATTTTGGTGCTAACACTTTGGTGCTTTCACTGAGAGTTGAATTCTCAGCTTGATTGGATCTCATCATCTACTAGTGGATTTCCAAATTCGCGAGATAGATCCAATTGTTTACTAGAAAACTTCCTATTCTACTCAGATTTGAAAGAAATCTAAAGGAAGCTGATAGCCGTAGATTGGATTCACTGATGTACGCAAGATCTGGGGATTGGACGTTGAAGTTTGCACTCAAGTTGAATGAAGGCCGACCCTCCTCTGAAGACAATTCGACCGATCGCCCCAGAAAAGGCTTATGCCGAACGCCCCAGAAAAGGCGTATGCCGAACGCCCCAGAAAAGGCGTATGCTGAACGCCCCAGAAAAGGCGTATGCCGAACGCTCCAGAAAAGGGGTATGTCGAACGCTCCAGAAAAAGGGTATGCCGAACACTCCAGAAAAGGCATATGCCGAACACCCCAGAAAAGGCTTATGTCGAACGCCCTTCCAGGCCGATCATACCTCTAGGCCGAACGCTCTTCCAGGCCGACCATACCTCTAGGCCGAACGCTCTTCCAGGCCGATCCATACCTCAATGCCGAACACCTCTGTAATGCCGAACGGTATTGTATGCCGAACGACTCGGTTGTGCCGAACAAGAATGAATGTCGAACACCTCTGTAATGCCGAACGGTATTGTATGCCGAACGACTCGGTTGTGCCGAACAAGAATGAATGCCGAACAGTGTGGATGTCGAACAATGTGGGATGCCGAACAGTGTGGGATGCCGAACAGTGTGGATGCCGAACAGTGTGAATGCCGAACACGAATGAATGCCGAACAGTGTGGGATGCCGAACAGTGTGGGATGCCGAACAGTGTGGATGCCGAACAGTGTGAATGCCGAACACGTGTGGATGCCGAACAGTGTGGATGCCGAACAGTGTGGGATGCCGAACAGTGTGGGATGCCGAACAGTTTGGATGCCGAATAGTGTGAATGTCGAACATGTGTGGATGCCGAACAGTGTGGAATGCCGAACAGTGTGGGATGCCGAACAGTGTGGATGCCGAACAGTATGAATGCCGAACACGTGTGGATGCCGAACAGTGTGGATGCCGAACAGTGTGGGATGCCGAACAGTGTGGATGCCGAACAGTGTGGATGCTGAACAGTGTGAATGCCGAACACGTGTGGATGCCGAACAGTGTGGAATGCCGAACAGTGTGGAATGCCGAACAGTGTGAATGCTGAACAGTAAGGAATGCCGAACAGTGTGGGATGCCGAACAGTGTGGATACCGAACAGTCTTGTATGCCGAGCAACTTTGTCATGCCGAACGGCCCTCAATGCCGATCGAAACTTAAGTTACACCGGTCTCTTATACGACCCCTATTTACAAAAAAAAAACTTTTTCGGGTACGACCCAAATTTTCGAAAATGATCGAACCCTAGCCGCAGCGCAGTGCCTCCGGATAGTGAATTCAAAACTCAACTTAATAAAGGAACATTCTATCTACTTCCCTGACATCCCATGATCGACCAGGGCATAGAGGATCTAGCAACAGCTTATGAACGGCATCAAGGGAACAGACAAGCAACCGCTATTCAAACGGTACTCCCAAAGGTTGGAGAACATAGATGATATGACTTTAGCAAACGCCAAGATGACTCCAAGCACCATTCTTCGCTGACCCAGAAATTCGAATTTAATGACCCCAAGCAAACCAATGCTCTAAGCAATTTATTCCAAATACTAACAAGGGTATCATACTGATCGCGTTTGAGGAAAGTCGACCTCCAGATATATTTTGACAGCTAGTTGGCTAAAGAGCCTCCTACGACTATGGATCATTTCTTTTACAAAATGAATCAGAACTAAAGTGAGGAGGAGTGGACCAGACTAAGAAAAATAACAATGAAGGCCCGTTGGCTAAGGATGTAGATCCCAGTAGCCGAAACAAGACTTCAGATTTTAGCTCATATGCTCTTTGAAAGGTTCAATTGACAACCTCTACTTGAAGACTCACGACTCGGAGTGGTACTGGAAACCAACCTCGAGAGAGTACACCAAAGTCTAAAGAAAATCAGGGGAATGTTGTATATTCCCAAATGCTCACTGATCCTAACACGGGCGATTACAAACATCTCCGAGGTATGATCGAAAAGATGACCTGGAAAGGAAAGCTTCAATAGTATGTACAAGTCCTGCAGAATGGCGGGCAGTGAATATCCGATGCCTATTAATAAAGGGCTATGATTATCAATTGGACGGTTGACGGCCAACATCCCTTTGAAAGGAGCCAGGGGCGGAGTCGAATAGCGAGCACACGATGCTGCTTCACATATCAATGAGACTTACCATAATCTTCTTTGAATTATTTCCATTTCCATCTCTATTTCAATTGTTCTATGAACTACGACTAGCTTGAACTAAACTACTTTCAAAACGATGCAGGTGTCCAGGTACTCAGATTTGGTTGCCAACCAATCTACGCGGACCATGATCGGACGTGTGGAGTTACATCTGGACGAGAATAATTCTATTGCTCATCATTAACCATATGCCTTTGATTTGGGGCTATGGATTAAATACAATGTACAACATCACGATGCACAAAGAGCTGAATTCCATCCTGCAAGTGGAATTTATTCAAGTAGAGAGCGGCTGCGATACGGCCAGCCACTCGCTAAGTGAAACTCGAGCTCGGGGGCAAGCCATCACATCAAGGTTAAAAATGGGTTGATACACGACGATCCTTCGCACAACTCCGTACTCCCAGAGTGCGAGACGGAGTATAAACATCTACTTAACTCCGTACTCCCAGAGTGCGAGACGGAGTATAAACATTAATCAACTCCGTACTCCCAGAGTGCGAGACGGAGTATAAACATTCGCATAACTCTGTACTCCCAGAGTGCGAGATGGAGTATAAACATTAATCAACTCCATATTTCCAGAGTGCGAGATGGAGTATAAACATCTACTCAACACCGTACTCCCAGAGTGCGAGACGGAGTATAAACATACATCAACTCCATGCTCATCCCCAAAACTGGGGGCAGAACCAAAGCAAAGCACGCTAGTTGAACATTTGTCTAAAAGAAGATTGCAACGAAACGATTAAAAGACGACTGTCAAGCAATCAACTGAACGGAAATATTCAGCATGAAAGACTGCGGTTTTTCAAAGCACGTCATGTTTACACAAGACGTCCTTTGGGGGGCAAATGTTATCCCGCCTTTTGGCAAGGCCGTGACACCAAGAACTTGATTAGAAACCAGTGACAGTTCGTCTTGGAGATCGGTTACACAAAGGCTCACTATGGATATCGATGGATTTTGTCCGAGTCTGGATCGAGCCACGATTAACAAGACATAACAATCAAAGCCAGGGGAGCCAATGTTCCAAGTTTCAAGACGATCCGAGTTCGTATGCTCAACTTATGATCAATTCGAACAACCGACCATCCATCCATCAACCTCCACATTTGACTTGGAGACCTAAATTGCTTGGAATGAATATGGCCTGATCATCCACTCCAATTGAGTCATAGAACAAAGTTCGACAAAATACCCCTCATGAAGCTCAGTGACGCCGGGATCCGTCTAAAGTGGACGTGATTTGATCATCTACCGATCAAATCCTACCCTGAACACGAAAGGTTGTTCGAAAGCCCAACTTGAAGTAGCTATGGTAGACTGCGTACTCGCTAACCATCACTGTCAATATATGGACACGACTGCACCTTGGAACATATGCAACTTACTTTGTCTACTCAATAATCTATTATCCTTATTTTCTAGAAGGAGATACGGAGCAAATTGTAAGAGATTTGGCTATCTAACCCAACATGGATGTGATTCAACCATCTGTGATATACCTCCTTCCTTGACTTGATTGGAAGAGCTATAATCACCAAGCGGACGAGAATCGATCGTCCATTTTTCAAATTTCGTCCCTCATCCTGGGGGGCAGAATCTCATTCCGTGAGCAAACGTGGTTCTATTGTTCATTCGACGACATTAGCCTCGATACAGTAGATGAATACAAATTAAAGAGTGGAAATACGACTGCTCTCAACTTAAACCTCCAAGTCCCCAGAGTGTGGACTAGAGTACTCTAAGTCCCTAGAGCGCGGACTAGAGTATAAACGACTTAAACCTCCAAGTCCCCAGAGTGCGGACTGGAGTACTCTAAGTCCCCAGAGCGCAGACAAGAGTATAAACGACTTAAACCTCCAAGTCCCCAGAGTGCGGACTGGAGTACTCTAAGTCCCTAGAGCGCGGACTAGAGTATAAATGACTAAAACCTCCAAGTCCCCAGAGTGCGGACTGGAGTACTCTAAGTCCCCAGAGCGTGGACTAGAGTATAAATGACTTAAAACCTCCAAGTCCCCAGAGTGTGGACTAGAGTACTCTAAGTCCCCAGAGCGCGGACTAGAGTATAAACGACTTAAACCTCCAAGTCCCCAGAGTGCGGACTGGAGTACTCTAAGTCCCCAGAGCGTGGACTAGAGTATAAACGACTTAAACCTCCAAGTCCCCAGAGTGCGGACTGGAGTACTCTAAGTCCCCAGAGCGCGGACTAGAGTATAAATGACTAAAACCTCCAAGTCCCCAGAGTGCGGACTGGAGTACTCTAAGTCCCCAGAGCGCGGACTAGAGTATAAATGACTAAAACCTCCAAGTCCCCAGAGTGCGGACTGGAGTACTCTAAGTCCCCAGAGCGCAGACTAGAGTATAAATGACTTAAACCTCCAAGTCCCCAGAGTGCAGACTGGAGTACTCTAAGTCCCTAGAGCGCGGACTAGAGTATAAATGACTAAAACCTCCAAGTCCCCAGAGTGCGGACTGGAGTACTCTAAGTCCCCAGAGTGCGAACTAGAGTATAAACGACTTAAACCTCCAAGTCCTCAGAGTGCGGACTGGAGTACTCTAAGTCCCCAGAGCGCGGACTAGAGTATAAATGACTAAAACCTCCAAGTCCCCAGAGTGCGGACTGGAGTACTCTAAGTCCCCAGAGTGCGGACTAGAGTATAAATGACTTAAACCTCCAAGTCCCCAGAGTGCAGACTGGAGTACTCTAAGTCCCCAGAGCGTGGACTAGAGTATAAATGACTAAAACCTCCAAATCCCCAGAGTGCGGACTGGAGTACTCTAAGTCCCCAGAGTGCGGAATGGAAGTTCAACGACTCCCGAAGAGTTTCCGAGTTATATGAAGATGGATTGAGAAGTCTATGTTACTCACAACTGCTTGGATTAAAATCACAATCACAAAGAAAACTTAACAATAAGAGTCTTTTGTAAGACAGAAAAAGGAACTAAACCTTATTCAGAAATGAGTTTCTATTACAACCCCTCCAAAGTTCAGAGTCGACATTCTATCTACAAGGACTAAGGAAATAGATGAAAATAATTACATGACTTAAACTAACCCTCGTTGAATGAGGATAGTAATCACTTCTTATGCTTCTTCAACTTCTTTCCAGACGCCTCCTCTCCAGAGCATTTACCCTTGGTACTCTTCTTTGATAGAGGGGTAGCAACTGAAGGAGTACGGGGGCCTTCCATGGGCTTGGACCCGCTAGGAAGGATGACCTTCAACGGCTTGTTCAAAGGATCGTCCAAGTCCACAACTCGGGGATCTACTATGACCTTGACCGTCTCCTCCCTCTCTTTCTCGAGCCACTCCTCCATGCTCAATCCGGATGTGTGCTCAGAGGCGCCTGTAATTTCTACTTCATAACCCCCGTCGGTAGGAGAGGAGGTTTCAGACTTGTCTTCGTCAAGCGCTCCGATCACCTGAGCGTCTGGACCAGAAGCCTCCCCTGCGTGAGTGGCTTCACTTGTTTTCTCCCCCACTTCCTTGGCGACATCGCTCCTCGGAGTGGGCTCGGGGTCAGAACGGCCTGCACAAAATCATGGAAAACAAGAATGCAATAGTCCTGCATAAAGAATAACGACTTTCGAAATCTTAAAGAGAACCTTAAAGAGAAGGATTATCTACCAGGTTTGGGCAAACTCTCAGCCATCCGAGAGGTCTCACCCTCTGGAATGGGAGACAGAATGCGGACTAAAGTACTCTAAGTCCCTGAGTGCGGACTAGAGTATAAATGACTCAAAAACCTCTACGTCCCCAGAGTGCGGACTACAGTACTCTCAGTCCCCAGAGCATGGACTAGATTATAGACGACTTCAGAAAAATCCCTAAATCCCAGAAGCGGACCAGATTACTCTAAGTTCCCAGAGTGCGAACTAGAGTATAAACGAGTTGACGAAAATCTCTGCGTCTCGAACTGTGGACTAAAGCGTAAACCATTCGACAAATCTCTAAGTCCCCCGAGCGTGGACCGAAGCATGAACACAAATTGGGCATGAGTAAACCGAAGGGAGAATAACACTAAGTCACCAGAATGTAGAGTGGTGTATAAACATCGATAAATAGACGAGTGGATTCCGACCATTTTCTATTCCGCAAACTTCGGCCTGGAATCGATAGGAGGATTATTAACCCGCTGAGGATGGAGTTTGACCATCCAACTAGTGACCGGGCCAAATCAATGCTGGGGGCAGGGGTACAAAACACTAAAAAGTCGAATACGATAGCTTACTATAGCTCTAGCGTGGCGTTCTTTATAACTTGAGGCAGCGACTGCATGGAGGCCTCAATACAGAACCAATCGAAACGGCATCCAAAGCTACGAGCAACCTACTATATCATACCTCAGACCAAGGGTCAATGCCGATCCGCACCAAGCACATACGAATGTGACTCGGATGTTTGTTTTTTGAAAACTATGACCCCCAGAGTATGGAAAGGAGGGTAAACCACGAATACTTGGTCAAAAAGTCTCCAGCACCCTCGTTCGATTCGTCAGGAGGAGTATGAAACTGGATGAGCATAACCCGACTGCATTTGTAGCCAACTTTACCCCGAGATCTAATTATAGAGCATGAACCAAAGTGGACGTGGATGACCATCCACTGTCCAAATTATGCCCTGAAACTTACGTGGCATCGAAGTATTCCTCTTGGAATGAAAAACCACGATAAAATCCAAGATAGGCGAGACCTAGTCTCCTATCGACTTACATGATCCCACGATTCAACGGGAAAGAGAGTAAAGCTAAAGTGGGCATGGCTGGCGTTCCTACTTATCGGTATATGCCCTAGACCTGGGGGCACGAGCGAGAAGCAAGATGAATGTGAACCGACTATTCACCAATCACCTCTATGTCTTTGGAGTTTAGGTGAAAACATAAACATAGCTAGGACGAGACTCAACCGTCCATGCAGTACATTTATCAACCCGAGACTGGGAGAAGACGCATGGTCATCCAAAAACTGGCCACGATAGCTCAGTATTAAAACTTATATATAGTGCTTACAACTACTCAAGGCAACGACCGAGAGGATGCCTAGAGATAGAATCGTTAAATCGATGCCAAAGCATGGGGGCAACTGACTGTCACTCCAACCCGAAGGGTGAGTGAAGGATCATGAATGCATTGAATAGAAAATGCGTTACTCGAATATACAAGCAAATTCAAACTCATAGCAAGATCCAGCTATGCAGTTGCATGCAACTCGAGGCTGGCCCCTACTCGACATTTCCTTCAACGTGCTTATAAGCCTGATCTTTGGCCATTTGCAGATAATCAATTAGAGCATTCAGAGCCCTTCATTATTTGACTTAACAACTCATGGCAAGACTCTAGGATTCGACCAGAGTAACCATCAACATTGACCATCCCAACCATATTTCACATTGAATGTTATGCAAAATAGTTACATCTTTACTCAAAGAATCTGGGATGGCACCTGCTAAGCTGACGGTCAACATAGCAGCCAGCCATGGCGACCTTTTCCGGGTGCTGAATATCGGATCACAACTCAGTGCAGTGATGATAAAAGAATTAGTTGGATTTTTCTGAATAAATGATGATATGTTCCCTTGGACCCATTCTGACATGCATATGTGATTTCATTAACTATCGCAAGCCATGCATTGGATATCAACCCGAAGCTACAAAAGCTAGCACAATCTCTATTGATTTCATCATGAAAGATCCACTCTTACTTTTAGGCTCACCCCATCAACGTCTATGCCTACCAGCTGTTGCGACAGGGCACACAATGACCTAAGACGTCTGAAAGACTACTTAAATAGAATATCGAACTAAGCTAATTCAATATCACTTATTTCCCACGAAGGGCTATCCAAGGACGGAAATTAGCAGACCTCACACCCAAATTCACTACCTCAGATGACTACTCGAAGAGTAGCAGAGAACCAACCATAAGATGGAAAATGTACGTAGATGGAGCATCCAATGATCAGTGTTATGGATTGATAATGACTCCTGAGAAATGATCAATCTGCTACATCCTAAAACTCGATTTACCTGTAACAAACAACGATGCTTAGTATGAAGCCTTAACTGCCAGCCTCAAACTTGCTAGAGGATTTGAAGTGAAAACTTTACATATCTTTTGTGATTCTTGATTGGTAGTATACAAATTTAAGGAAGTTGATCTTGCTAGGGGGCATTGTCTTGCTCCTTATCTCGGCCAAGTCCAAGAGCTACTAACCGACTTCACATATTACATCATTACACACGTACTCAGCGAACAAAATGAAAAGGTGGCATGGTTGACTCCTATCAAAGACTATCTACAATGAGGAATTCTTACTGAACGGGGGAATGGAAAACGACAGATCCTCCTCAAAGCTTCACGCCAAATCATCTTAGAATAAGTCGTGTGTCAAAAGGAGTCTACCCATCCCCATGCTTCGGCATATCGCCCATGATGATATCTTGAGCAAATTCTATGAAGAAGAATGCGGTAATAACATCAGGGGGAAAACCATGATAAAGAAGATACTCTGCTACAGGTATTACTGGCCAACTATCAACCCAGAAGCGGTTGATCATGCTAGACAATGTGACGAGTGCAAGATGTTAGCAAAAAATCCGGGAACCCCGCCGATGGAAATTATTCAAATGGCTAGTTCATAGCCGTTTGCCACTTGGGGGCACTGAAATCATCTTCTTGTCGATCCTAAAGGTGGTGCGAAATACACCATCATAGCAGTTGATTACGTCACCAAATGGGCAGATGAAGAACTCTTAACCACGACCAAGATGAAGAAAATAGTCAACTTCTTTATCCGTAACGTCATCTGTCCTTATGACCTTCCATGATCCATTATAACTGCAAATGGACAGGTTGAAGCTGTGAACAAAATCATAGAGTCTGTACTGAAGAGAGGTTTGGAAAACTCCTCAAGTGGCTGATTGCAACCTTTATTTCACAGAAAATACAAACAAGGAATCGCGATTGATTTACAATTAAACTGGATGGAGTTGGCGACGACTTATGAGCATATAAAACGCATCCGAGAGCACATGGCAAGAACATGTACCCGAACGTGCATGTGTACATCCGAAAAAGTTCGACTTCTTGAAATCAACAGAAATTGAATTCTCACTAAGGGTTATTAAGAGAAGACTAGATCATATAGCCGAAGCTTATTAGCTCTGCAGAATCAGACACGGATGGCCACTAATGAACTACAACCCTGGATTTATAATATTGGGAATCGACCGAGCATCACGATGACCAAAGAAGGATACAACACCTTGGGAGGATAAATTGGAGGATAATGACTATTCAAGAAACATGGTGGATTTCTTTCTGAAGACAGGAAATACTCGCTGATTCAAAGCGTGTTGTGTTGCTTCACACGACACACTTTGGGGGGCAAGTGTTAACCGGCATCTTGGCTCGGTTACAAAACGACGGTTGAAGAAATTATCATTAGCACTAGACAAGATTCTGATCAAGGAGAGACTGGAGGTGGTAGCAAGTTGTCAGGCCCACAATAAAGCAAGAGCATTCGGCCTGCCTGGCCTGGTGCGCAGATTCACCCACTATGGGCAGAGGCACCTTGCTCCTAAGCCCATGAAGGAAGTCCAACCCATCTTCCTCTATAAATAGAAGGGCAGGGGCATAATGAAAGGGATCCTTTTTGGAGAACACTGGGGAGACTCTGCCATTTTTTATACTCTCCTCTTTTTAATTCAAACTTTTATTCAAGTCATCAATATATGGATTGTATCTGTATTCAACTACTTGTGAAAGAAATAAAGATCAAAACTCAAAGTGGACGTAGGCAATTACGCTGAACCACTATAAATCCGGTGTTCTTACTTTCTGCATTTAAATTAGCATATTCTTCCTTGTTTAATTTAACTTCATCACTTACATCTCTACACAATCTTTCTCAACGAGGTTAGTGACCAATTTTGGTGCTAACACTTCTCAATGCTTCCATCAATGGCATTCGGGATGTAAGTCACTTTAACTATTCCTTCACGTTCATTTTTACTAGGAAATTTTTTGCTTCGACAACTAACCCCTTCTTTGGTCATTTCCTTTGGTTTTGTGAAGGCTGCTATGGGTGATGATTTGAATGAGATGTTGGAGAATTTGAATAAAATTCCGGTGGAATTTTGGGCAATTCCCCACCTAGTGATGGACGAAAATATTAGACAACTCGAGCTACTGATCGATGGGTGCTCCATTGGGAAAGGTGGAGTTCCCTCTACACGTAAACCTGCAATAAAGAGGAAAAGGAAAACCAGTAAGGTGGGCGAGACAAGTGAGGGACAGACTTCTCAACCCTCTTCTCTAGGTGTTAATTTGGGGTCAACCCTGCCCCGTACTGACCATGTAGTGCACACAGATGCCACAGGATCGAAGCTAGATTCTTTTAGGATTCAACCCCACATAACTGGCCGGTTAAGTCCCTAATTGTGTGGGAGGATGATGGTTTTAGTAATAAGACTGTTGAGAGGTCTCATGACAGCGATGCCACCACCTCTAACCAGAAGCCCATTCTACCAGGCATATTAGCCTCGAATCCTTATCAAATCTTGATGTTGCGGAGGCCTTTGATGTATACGTAAAAATGTATATTTTTACTCCCATACTTAATCTTCTTCTATTAAAATAAAGGACATATTTGGGTATTTTTACATGTTTTAACCAAAATATAATAGTGTTTTTAAATCATCATTTACTCATCTATATTTGGGCAAAACGGTAATTTTGTGTATGCATTAATTTTGAGAAAATTTATTTGCACATTTTAATTTTATTTTGTAGGAAATTGAATGCAAATTGGAAGAAGCTTCATAGACTAATGCATGCACTTGTTTTGAATGCCAAAGAAAGAAGAAAAGAAGTAATTAATTCGTCATGGAGAAGCTCATGCACTCACTTACTAATGGACCATAATTAATAAGAAAAGCACATGTTAGTGGGAGTTAATTAAATCATTAATGATTACTTGTAGTCCATACAAAGTTAAGGGTAGTTTTGGTAGCACCCTAAAATATAATAGGATTTTAAACTTGTATAAATAATCTCTTATGATTCATGAAAAAAGAGGCATAGTTGTAGGCAAAAAATAGAATAAAAGCTCTATTATCTTTATTGGCTTCTTAGCCTTCTATTTTATGCAATTTTATTTCATGCTTCTATTTTATTTCATGCAAGTAGATTAGATCCCTTTTATGCAATTTAGTGTAGATTTATTTTTATGCAATTAATTAGCTCTCTTTCTCTTTAATTAGAATTTTCTTTATTTTTGTTGGTGTTGAATCCACTTTTGTTGAAATGAATTCGAGGATGAGAGACTAAGCATCTTCAATTTAGGGTAATGAATTTCTCACAATTAATGTAAAATCAACATAATGGTTTCACTTATGATACTTTTTGGGTTTAGTGTAAATTTAAATGTAGAAGGAATTTTGATGTTTATAAATGAATTTTATAGTCCATGTTGTTAATCACAAATAGGCTATACTTAGTCAAATAAAGAATCAAGTTACATCTTCATCTAGTCATTTGATTTTGATAATGAAGTTAAATGTAGAGTTAAAATTTGATGTTTTATGTTATTTGATCTAAGATGGTAAATAGATCATGATTAAAATAGAATTTACTTATAACTTTATAATCATTTTCATGAAATTTAATAAGTGGGTTTGGTTGATGTATTAAAATTTGATGGTTTATGCTGTTTTAATTAATATCGCAAATATACCATACTTAAAATAAATGCATCATCTAATTCTACTTGTGTTAAAAAGAGAGATTATAATTTATTATGTGTTGATTTATTTGAATGTGAAAGTGGATTTATCTCTAAATTGCCTTTTAATCTCGTTACTTTAATTCTAGCTTTACTCTAGTTTTCTACAATATTTAGTTTAAAACATTTTAAAAATATTTGGGATGGTTTGATCGAGTAAATTAAAATTCTTGATTTCCTTGTGCTTCGACCCGTACTTGCCGATGCACTACAAAATGTATGTCGTGGACTTGCGGTATTTTATCAAAATAAAATTCGATGAATTTCTAATCGATAGAAATCCGTATCAAGTTTTTAGCGTCATTACTGTGGAAAGCAATTTAATTTTAATTTTACTCTTTGAATTATTTTTACATTTATTTTATTTTATTTTGTGTTATTAAACAAAAAGGATAGAAAAAACAACATAAACATTTGCATTAACTCAAAAACTATTCATTATTATTTTTACATTTTATTATTTCAAACATTGCATTACATTATGTTATTTTAACATTTCAGGTTACCATGCATTCCAATTTTATGTTACTTCACTGCTACATTACATCTTCCCTTCACTACATTTACATTTACATTTCCATCTACAATTGTGCTGTGTTGTTCACTTTTTTTCATGCATTTCTGTTTTCTTTGTGTTACAATTTGTTACAACCTGCATATACAACTATACCTCCTATACAAATCCGAACCACAACCTGCAACACACCTGAACTGCCAAACACACCTTCATCTCTTACATCACACACAACACCTACCCTCAGCAACATCTCTGCCACTTCAACCTCCCAAAACTATCGCTCCACATTGCAATGAACCACCAAATCCGCAAATAACACTACCTTCTTCACCACATCCGACTCCATCTGATTCCGATTCCGACACCATAACCAAACTACTACAATGCACCACCCAAACAAAACTGCTAGCAGACCCTCTGTAACATCCCTGATTCAGAGGCCTAAATATAAGTGCTACTGATGCTGCAGTCTTCAATAGTATTATTCTCCGATGACAAAATGAGATCAGTTAATAGTATCATTAAAATCAGAAGCACAAGAATATGAAAAAATTTCAAAACATATTTCATTGATAAATTTCCATATCCATTACAAATCCCAAATATTGCATAGGTTCAAATAAAATATAATTATTACAAAATACTCCAAGAGCGACATATGAAGATGCCTCCTTAGTTGATTACAGTTTACTACTATACAGATACATATGCTACCATTACATGCATTCAGGCAAAATAACATAACAACAGCGGACATAGATAGACTCCTATATAACTAGCTCTACCTCATGAACGTCTTTTGAAGAATTATTCGTCAAATCTAAAACCTGGAAACCTTACTGTGGAACTACTCAAATGAGCACCCGAGAGTTACAGGGGAAAAACAAAAACTTCGGGTCAGACAAAAAGTCTGGCGTGAATAATAATATGCCATCTCGATAAATAGATATCTAGTGAAACCACGCCATTGTGCGGAATGGATTTTCTCCTTACTAGTATCATTTGTAAATATGTTAATGAAATCATGCACTTACAATCACAATAGTTAAACCACCATAAAATAATCATATGCATGCATGCTACACGGGTAAACCGGACCAATCTGTCACAATCAATTGACTGTCTGTCTCTATTTGATAGTTTTTCCAGAGTTACTACAAACCTATATGGCTGATTCGGGCCTAACAGATATACCAAATTCTCTAACTTACCATTAGGGGAAAACTGGACTATCCGTCCAAACACAATCATCTTAGTGTTAACCTGACTATTTGTTTATATCATAGTTTTACTAGGCTCACTATGAACCTAATGGTTTTGCAGGTCAACCAATAACCTATCTAAGTTATACATTCATTTCTTTACGTAAACCTACTTTTAGTTTACCCTTAACAAAGCCCTACACTGGAAGTATACTAATATCAACTAGGGGCTAACAGTTAAAGCATAAGGTGCTACCCTACACATGTCCCATTATCTGGTTTTCTAATCTCTATTCCTTGAGTCAAAATATCTTATCATTATCTAATGGTGCTAAATTTTCATATAAATTCCAAGGCTAAATACCCTCTTTATTTCCTTGAAAACATAATTCTTTATAAATGATTTAACCCTTAAAATCGTATTTATAACAAGGAAAATATAGCCCTTTACTTTATCAAAATTTTATGCCAATATATGTGCTTCTACGTTATAGCTTTCATTAATTTTGAAATGGATTGGTGGTTTTCGCACCTCAAAACCTTAGGCAATTAAGCCTCTTTAATTAAAACCATTTAGTCAATAACTTACGGCATCACTATGGCAATATGCAATGTTGCATCCCTTCTTGTAAAATCTTTAATAAAGAATTCTGATTTATAAAATCAGTAGGCTATAATGTCAAAATCATTGTTATCGTAACATAGAATTATATAGGTTACCAGACCTATTAAATATAGACTTTTATATGTAAATTATATGGATGCCGACATTGGTAACATACGACATCAATATTACAAAACCATTGATACCAGTTGCTTTAAAACACCGGCTACTATGCCGTATATAAGGGATATTGAAACAATGATATAGTTGAAAGGGAATGAAAGAATCCTTTCGAAATAGATGATTCCGCCTGCATGAAGACGTTTTGAATAAGTTGAGGAACACCTTTTGAAGGCAGCAAATTACAGCCACTCACATGCACGCCTTTATATAGATTCCATAGAAAGATGTTTTTTAAAGCAACCTCTTTGAAAGCAGTACTAAGCCTTTCAAACCGGTCGAAACCTTTCACAAATAAGAAAGAAAAGCTTGCTAAAGTTCAATATGGCAATCATCTATATCAGAAGAAGGTGTTCCGCCTCAATCAGCAAGTACGTCTTCGAAAGTTACCTTCCGCTTTAAAACCCTCGACATTTCAACACCTTCAAAACCCCAAAGATCTATCTATTAACAGAGTCGAAAGCTCACGCCTCATCTTACTTGAAACAACATAGCAACACAAGGTGGAGAAACATACCTACCCCTTTCGATGAGTCAAAAGCACTCAAGTCCATTTGGAAGCAATGCGGCAGGATGCCTTAATGTGAACGGCAATGAAAGGTCTTCAAGGCCGCCTTTCGACTAAGTCGAAAGGACTGATTCAAAAGGTGCCAACCCGTCCGCACTTATAAATAAGACCCTAGGGGTCTGGTTCAGGAGATCCGAATTGATTCACTTCATTCTTGTACTTTCTTAAATTTGTAAATCCTAATTATAAAATTAGATTGGGGGATCTGATCAATTTGTACTATCTGAATTTAATCAAAGAAGGATATTGGAATTTTTGGATATGAAACTTGTTTTACATACAATTGGTTTCAGTTAATGATTTGTTTATGTCGATTTGGTCGAAAGGTCACCTTTTGTGTGAGTTGAAATCTTTAGCTTAACTAAAATTCACATATCTATAAGTCTTAACCCAAGCCATCGAAAGGCAAGCTTTTGACGAAGTCGGAACCTTTCCATCTACTTCATATACTAAGGTCAAACCCTTGAGTTTTCCCAACTACCTCGAAAGGAGGTTTCAAAAGAGGATAATTAAACCATTTCAACTAGTTTGGAGGGCTTAATAGGAAGGGATACATGTGTTTCGACTGAGTCGAAAGGTCGACAAATGAGGAATTTTGACTTAATCAGTTGAAAAAGTATAACAAAGGGAATCAAGCCTTTCGACTGAGTTGAATGGGTAGACAAGAAGTAGTTTCAACCGAATCAACTTGTTTCAAAAGGAAGGGAATGATAAGGTTTTAACTAACTCTATCTAATCAAAAAAGGATTTTGAAAGAGACATCTACACTTTATACTCTGTTTTGGAGTGTTGACAAGTTTTCTTGTTAACAACAGCCATTCAAAATGGTAAGTTTGTTCTATATACTTATACAAAAACATATAATGTTATACAACTTCCTTAATTAAATATTGCACAAGCATGGCAACCTGTTGGTAGTATTTCATTATAAATAGTGTAACTGTAACGACCCGTATTTTTACGGATCGACAAGTTCGTCAAAATCTGGAATTTTTGCATTTTAAAGTCATCTCAGATTTTAGGCAAATTTTGCCTAAGTCCTAAGTCGTTCACGACTTAGCATGAGTCGTGAGTCGTATACGACTTAGGAGAGGAGTTCTGGGCGAGTTAAGGACTCAAGGAGATAAGTCGTAGCTGGGCTAGGTTAGTAGGTTGAAGTTTACTCGGCAAGTGTTAAGTCGTAGGTTGTAAGTCGTTGCCGAGTTAAGGGATAACAACCTAAGGAAGTGACCGACTTATAGTTTTAACCGACTTAAGGCTAGTGGTGAGTTAAGTGTTAAGTCGGCTGACGAGTCAAGATAGTGGTCGACTTAAGACCTGGACGACTTAGTAGTAGTTAGTATGTCTGACCAGTTATTTGTTAAGTCGTTGCCGAGTTAAGGAAGTGGGGTTGACCGACTTAAGAGTTAGGTCGGCAACGACCTAAGGACATGTTGTGAGCGACCTAAGTGTTTGGGTGTTAAGTGTTAGGTCGGCAGGGTAATTGAGTCGGTAGGTAGTTGAGTCGGCAACGTGTGTTGAGTTGTGAGTCGGCAGTACGTCTCTTGTGTTAAGTCGTAACCCAGTTACGAGTTAAGTCGTAGTTGTATTCCTTCGTATGTCTTAAGTCGGCAAGGCACTTATGTCGGCAACGACCTAAGTTAAGTCGCGCCTATGTGTTAAGTCGCAGTTGCGCTTTGTTGTTGAGTCGTCAACCGACTTAGGACTTGGGTTTTGCGGCAGTATGATAAGTCTGCTTCGTTGAGTCGGTCATTTGGTTAAGTCGTAGGTCGGCGAGGCAGTTAAGTCGTTAGGTCGTATAGGCTGGTTAACTCGGCAGGCAGATGAGTTTTTAGGTCGGCAAGGCACTAGGTCGGCAAGGCATTAGGTCGGCATGGTGTTAAGTCGGCACCGACTTAAGAAGATAGCCGAGTTACGACTTAAGGCCAGTTTTCAGCTATAAATAGGAGGGGTTGTTCTCACTTTTTGGGATCCGGATTTTGAAGCGACGAAGTGCTGCCATTTTGAGAGCTCGACTTCTACACTTCTTCACTTCTTTTCTCCACTCTAATCTAGTGCTTCCATCCATCCAAATCGAAGATCGAGATTGAAGATTCAAAAGCTTGGATTGAAGATCTTCATCTTTTCAAGAGAGATTTCTTCATTTGAAGCGGATTTGTGATAGATCTAGCTTCATCCTTCGCTGTCCAGATCTGAAGTGTGTTGATTTGAGGTTGTTTAGGTGATTTGGTGAGTGGTGATTATCTCTCACACGGATCCAAAGGAGTATATCGGATTGTTGGCTCGTTATGGTGTTAAAATAGTGATTTCCATGCATTTTCTTCATCCTATGTGTAGATCCATATAGATCCATTGTTCATGATGATGTTACATCCATTTTATCATATGTTAACCTATGCAAGTTCATTCATCAAGTTTGTAGAGATATAATCCATGTTTTCATGCTTATTGGACTTTCAACTCTTTAATTACGAAAATGCCATTATTGTTATAATTGTCTACTTAGATCATTTTTGAATGCTTGATTGCTTGGATTGATGTTTGATTTGATTGATTGTTATGAACTAGATGATTGATGATTAGATTTAGATCGAAGGTGATCCAAAAGCTAAGGGAAAGGCTCTTGAATTGGAAAAGCTGCTCGTGGCATATGTAGCGGGATGATGAAGCTCCTATGCATAGATTTGATGATGTGAAGTTGAGATGAAGCTTTGCGAGGATGTAATGAAGCGAGGCATCATATGATGAAGACTTGGTCTAATCCAGGCGGGATCATTCCAAGCATGTTGATAACTCGGTGATATGATTCGAGTTGAGGATAATGGATGCTCGAGAGGCGCTTGAGCTAGTATGGCAATAGTCGTCGAGGAGGATGACTAGGAGGTTGAGATCTCATCGTTGTTGAAGGTTCTAGCATGCTCTAAGCAAGAGTACATGGGGACGCCCAAAAGACTAAGTTGATGGTCAAGTACTCTGGGTAGATTCGATAATCCTAGGCACGGGTCACGATGACGTGCGGGAGTTATGTCTAGAACCGGGGTTACCATTAGCCCTTGACGGACGGCTGAAAGAATGTGCCGGTCATTCAATTAACGGTGATATCGCAACAATGATAACAGTGATAGCCGAGTCATGGATGTTTGGTTGTATCGTCATTCGGTCTCAAGAGCGGTATTTCCTGGGTGCTTATCTGACCTTGGTTTTAGACCTTGGGATTTGTACTTGGAAAACATCGCTCTTGACTCGAGTGACAATTGCTTTACTTTAAATTGTATGCTCTGCTATGTTTGCTTCTGCTTAGTGTGTGTCTGGGGGCTATCACTGTAGAATGAGGTTGGAGTGGGAGGGTTGTATTCCTATTCCTTTTCCTTTATGCTCTTTTGGTATGTTGTTAGTTAATTTACTGCTCACTAAGACTGTTGTCTGACTCAAGGCTTTATGTTTTTAATTCTTATTGCCTTGGGCTGTTCGTCCATTTTGGGACGGGCAGACTAGGTAGCAGGTGACAGGTGCTGTTCTCTTCTCACGATGCTGATATCGAAGACGAGCTGGAGGATTGCATATTATCTTCTTATTATATGTACTGGATATTCCGCTGTTTTGTGTTCTCTGAGAGATATGTAGTGAGGCTGGATGTATTGACTATGTGGATGCTTGTATTCAACTATTATGGAGTTTTATATGATGTCATTTTGTTCTGTAAAGCTTCACTATACATATGTTCTATTGTATTTTGTCCATGCGCTGTGAGTAATACGATAGATTCTTTCGTTTTAAATCTTACCTTGACAATCGTCCATGGTCGCCTGGCACACTTTACAGCGCACTATCTCTAGATTTGGTGCAGGGGTCATGGGCGGTCGTCACATTTGGTATCAGAGCATTGGTTAATCGATTTTACCCAACGCTCGCTGTCGTAACTACGTATGAGAGACGTAATTGTATTTTGATGGATGATTACTATATATAATATAGTAGCTTAGTAGAGTTTGAGTCCTTTGTGCAGTTGTTTCTCTAGATGTTCTAATCATTCCTTTTTATAGATATTGAGAATGAGTCGAAGAGGGAGACCAGCTGCTAGGGAAGGCCGTGCTACTGAAGAGACTGCTGATTATGCAGCCATGTTCGAAGCTATGATGACTTCGATCATGAGAAGGATACCAGTTCCGGGGGCGGCAGTTGATGTTGGAGTTCAAGTCCAAACTCCGAAACCAGTGGATTTTGCTAAGCTGTGCAAGGATTATACTGCTCTTGGAGGGAAGGTTTTCTTGGGAACAGAATCTACCATTGAGGTCCAGAGGTGGATAGATGCTTGTAGAAGGATCTTTGGTGATTTGGGAATTGATGATGCAACTAAGAGGAAGTTGGCATCAAGGCAGCTTCAAGGGAGAGCTTCTGATTGGTGGAACTCTATTACCATCAATACTGCGGAGGAAGAGATTACTTGGGAACAATTCCAAGCTAGATTTGAAGCTAAGTTCATTTCTACAGCTCAGAAGTCTGTTCTGTTCAAGAAGTTTGTGGAGCTCAAGCAGGGAGGGAGATCTGTTCTTGAGTATGTTTCTGAGTTTGAAGCTTTGTCCAAGTATGCTCGGTCATATATTGAGTCTGCTTACCAGAAGAATGAGAAGTTCGTGACTGGTTTGGATAGTTATCTTGGGAGACAGTTGGTGGATCATTTGGATGATTCATTTGAGAAGCTTGTGGAGAAAGCTCTTAGGCATGAGAGTCTGTTTCCTAAGGAAGGATCTGTTGTTGCTGTGACCAAGGGAGAATCTAAACCACAGCAAGGTGGAAACCAGAAGAGGAAGCAGCAGCAGCAGAAGGGTAAGGATGGCCAGAAGAAGCCGAAAGGCGAGGTGACTTGCTACAATTGTCAGCAGAAGGGCCATTTCTCTAAGGATTGTAAGAATCCGAAGGTACCGATGAAGTGTCATAACTGTGACAAGCCGGGGCATTTCAGGAAGAATTGTCCAGAACCAAGGAAGGACAGGCAAATTGTGCAAGCTTATGCTTTGGGGGCTGTTCCGTCGTCTTCGAAAGCTCCTACTGCTAAAGAAAAGGGAAAGAGTGTGGTTGTTCAAGGTACTCTTTTCCTATGTGGTGTTCCAGTTAGAGTTCTATTTGATACTGGAGCGTCGCATTCATTTGTTTGTAATGAACTAGTAGGCCGGTTAGGTTTGAAGCCGGATATTGTTGATAGGCCATTGGTTGTGACTAATCCAGTTGGGGGTTCGTCTTGTTTGTGTATGTTATGCCGTGGTCTAGTTGTGTCGAGTCATGGTTGCTCTTTTGTTTGTGATTGCTTTGTTCTGAACTTTGCGGGGTTCGGAATTATCTTGGGTATGGACTGGCTTAGGAAGTATGCGGCTAAGGTTGATTGCGAAAGGTTGGAAGTGACAGTCGAGAATGTGGAGGGGCGAAAGATTGTGATACGATGTAAGCATGAGGAAGGCGTCTTCATGAGCTTCATGTATTCGCTAGTTGTTCCACGGGATGGACTGTCTTTAGTGCCAATCGCAAATGGATTCGAGGATGTCTTTGACGAAGTCAAAGGGTTGCCGCCGCATAGAGAGATCGAGTTTCGTATAGATCTAGTTGAAGGAGCCAGACCTGTTGTGATGCCTCTTAGGCGGATGGCGCCTAGGGAACAGCAAGAGTTGAGGGTGCAAGTTGATGATCTTTTGCAGAAAGGATTCATTCGGCGTAGTGTGTCCGAGTGGGGTGCACCAGTTGTGTTTGCAACCAAGGCAGATGGATCGTTGAGATTGTGTGTGGATTATCGTGAGCTGAATAAGGTGACTAAGAAGAACAAGTATCCATTGCCGAGAATAGATGACTTGTTTGATCAGCTTCACGAGGCTAAGGTGTTTTCTCAAATGGATTTGGCAACGGGATTTCACCAGTTGAGAGTGGCTAAGGATAGTGTGCCGAAGACTGCTTTTAGGACACCATCCGGTTTCTTTGAGTGGCTGGTAATGCCGTTTGGATTGACTAACGCGCCAGCATATTTTGTGGATCTTATGAATAGAGTGTTCAGAGATCAGTTGAACAAGTTCGTACTTGTGTTCGTGGATGATATTCTGATTTATTCCAGAACGGAGGAAGAGCACAAGACGCACTTGCATATTGTTTTGGAGATCTTACGGAAACATCAGCTGAAGGCTAAGTTTTCGAAGTGTCACTTCTGGAAGAGTGAAGTGAGGTTCTTAGGCCATGTGATTTCTGGAAGTGGAATAGCGGTTGATCCCGCTAAGGTGGCAGCAATCCAGGATTGGGTTAGACCTAAGAATGCATCTGATGTGAGAAGTTTTCTTGGATTAGCAGGATATTATCGACGGTTTATCAAAGACTTCTCCAAGATAGCTGCACCGTTAACAGGATTGACGAAAAAGAACCAAGTGTTCAGTTGGGATGCTAAGTGTGAGCAAGCTTTCGGAATCCTGAAAGAGCGATTGACTAGTGCTCCTGTTTTGACTATTCCAAGTGGGAATGATGAGATGGTGGTTTACACCGACGCATGTGGTACTGGACTTGGAGCAGTGCTGATGCAGAGAGATAAAGTGGTTGCGTATGCCAGTCGACAACTGAAGCCGCATGAAAGGAATTACCCAACTCATGATTTGGAGTTAGCGGCGATTGTATTTGCTCTGAAGATGTGGAGGCATTATCTGTTGGGAGTTCGATTCGAGTTGTTTACAGATCATAAGTCGTTGAAGTATCTTTTCTCCCAGAAGGATTTGAATCTTCGGCAGCAACGTTGGCTAGAGTTTTTGGCATCATATGATTTTGGTATAGCTTATACTCCGGGAAAAGGTAACGCAGTGGCAGATGCGTTAAGTCGAAGACATGCAGGATTGGGAGCCATGTTTTCAGAATGGAAGAGTCTCGAGTATTTAGCTGGATTCGACTTCAGGCCCAAATGCGAATTGGAATCCGAGATGCTGGCAAACTTATCAATAAGACCGACTCTTGTGGAAAGGATTGGCGAGAGTCAAAAGCGAGATGATAAGATTGTCAAGATTATCCGTGATTTGGAATCTGGCTTGGATCCAGTAAAGGATAAAGGATTCGAGGTCGATCGAGAGGGTTGGCTTCGGAAGCAAGGACGACTAGTTGTTCCCGATATAGATGAATTGAGGAGTGAAGTTTTGAGGGATAGTCATCACTCGAAGTTGACAATTCATCCAGGTGGAAATAAGATGTATCGGGATATGAAGAGAACCTACTACTGGGAAGGTATGAAGAAAGATGTTGGAAATTTTATTTCCAAATGCATGAACTGCCAGTTGGTAAAAGCCGAACAGAAGAAGCCAAGTGGATTGCTTCAGCCATTAAAAGTTCCTACATGGAAGTGGGAGCAGATATCGATGGATTTTATCGATGGATTGCCTAGAACCAGAACAGGGAATGAAGGGATTTGGGTCATTGTAGATCGTTTGACCAAGAGTGCACGATTTATTCCTGTTCGATCGACTAGGACTGCATCAAAGTTAGCTGAGTTGTATGTTAAGTGGATAGTTCGATTCCATGGTATTCCGAAGAGTATAGTGAGCGATCGAGACCCATTGTTCACTAGTGGATTTTGGAAGAGCTTCCAGGAAGTTTTGGGAACCGAGTTGTGTTTGAGTACAGCTTATCACCCTCAAACAGATGGTCAGACTGAGAGAGTCAACCGAGTTTTGGAAGATCTCCTCAGAGCTTGTGTTTTGGATTTCGGAGGATCATGGGAAGATCACCTTCATTTGGTGGAGTTTGCGTACAACAACAGTTACCAGTCAAGCATTGGTATGGCACCGTATGAGGCATTGTATGGAAGACCGTGTAACTCTCCGACATGTTGGTTGGAAACTGGAGAAAAGCTGATGCTTGGGCCAGAGATGATTCGACAGACTTCGGATTGCATAGAGATCATTCGGCAACGAATGAAGGCAGCCCAAGACCGTCAGAAGAGTTATGCGGATAAGCGTCGGAAGGATTTGGAATTCGACGTTGGAGATATGGTTTTTGTGAAGATTTCTCCACTGAAGAATGTTATTCGATTCGGGAAGAAAGGAAAATTGACTCCGAGATTTGTTGGACCATTCCCGATTATCGAGCGAATTGGAAAGCTCGCTTACAGATTGGAGTTACCAGAGAAAATGTCGAGTGTGCACAATGTTTTTCACGTATCGTATCTACGGAAGTATGTGCACGACTCGAGTACGGTGGTTTCTGCTGATAGCTATGAAGACTTTGAAGTTGATCCAGTTGATAGAAGACCTCGTAAGCCGCTTCGTGTTGTTGAAACCGACACGAAACAGCTTAGGAGGAAGATAGTTAAGTTGCTCAAGATACAATGGAGTGATGATGATAACGACTGTACGTGGGAAGTGGAAGAGAGGATGAAAGCAGCTCATCCTGAACTCTTCGAGGTATGGCCCTAAGGTGTCGTGTCATCTCGCGATATTGTAACTTGTTCTAATTTTAGAATTTCTGTACGCTAAGTTAGAATTGGATGCATGGTTTGTTGATTGCTATGGATGGTAGGCGTACAGAATAGTTTTTGATTGCTTGGAATTTCGGGGGCGAAATTCCTAAGGGGGAGAGAATGTAACGACCCGTATTTTTACGGATCGACAAGTTCGTCAAAATCTGGAATTTTTGCATTTTAAAGTCATCTCAGATTTTAGGCAAATTTTGCCTAAGTCCTAAGTCGTTCACGACTTAGCATGAGTCGTGAGTCGTATACGACTTAGGAGAGGAGTTCTGGGCGAGTTAAGGACTCAAGGAGATAAGTCGTAGCTGGGCTAGGTTAGTAGGTTGAAGTTTACTCGGCAAGTGTTAAGTCGTAGGTTGTAAGTCGTTGCCGAGTTAAGGGATAACAACCTAAGGAAGTGACCGACTTATAGTTTTAACCGACTTAAGGCTAGTGGTGAGTTAAGTGTTAAGTCGGCTGACGAGTCAAGATAGTGGTCGACTTAAGACCTGGACGACTTAGTAGTAGTTAGTATGTCTGACCAGTTATTTGTTAAGTCGTTGCCGAGTTAAGGAAGTGGGGTTGACCGACTTAAGAGTTAGGTCGGCAACGACCTAAGGACATGTTGTGAGCGACCTAAGTGTTTGGGTGTTAAGTGTTAGGTCGGCAGGGTAATTGAGTCGGTAGGTAGTTGAGTCGGCAACGTGTGTTGAGTTGTGAGTCGGCAGTACGTCTCTTGTGTTAAGTCGTAACCCAGTTACGAGTTAAGTCGTAGTTGTATTCCTTCGTATGTCTTAAGTCGGCAAGGCACTTATGTCGGCAACGACCTAAGTTAAGTCGCGCCTATGTGTTAAGTCGCAGTTGCGCTTTGTTGTTGAGTCGTCAACCGACTTAGGACTTGGGTTTTGCGGCAGTATGATAAGTCTGCTTCGTTGAGTCGGTCATTTGGTTAAGTCGTAGGTCGGCGAGGCAGTTAAGTCGTTAGGTCGTATAGGCTGGTTAACTCGGCAGGCAGATGAGTTTTTAGGTCGGCAAGGCACTAGGTCGGCAAGGCATTAGGTCGGCATGGTGTTAAGTCGGCACCGACTTAAGAAGATAGCCGAGTTACGACTTAAGGCCAGTTTTCAGCTATAAATAGGAGGGGTTGTTCTCACTTTTTGGGATCCGGATTTTGAAGCGACGAAGTGCTGCCATTTTGAGAGCTCGACTTCTACACTTCTTCACTTCTTTTCTCCACTCTAATCTAGTGCTTCCATCCATCCAAATCGAAGATCGAGATTGAAGATTCAAAAGCTTGGATTGAAGATCTTCATCTTTTCAAGAGAGATTTCTTCATTTGAAGCGGATTTGTGATAGATCTAGCTTCATCCTTCGCTGTCCAGATCTGAAGTGTGTTGATTTGAGGTTGTTTAGGTGATTTGGTGAGTGGTGATTATCTCTCACACGGATCCAAAGGAGTATATCGGATTGTTGGCTCGTTATGGTGTTAAAATAGTGATTTCCATGCATTTTCTTCATCCTATGTGTAGATCCATATAGATCCATTGTTCATGATGATGTTACATCCATTTTATCATATGTTAACCTATGCAAGTTCATTCATCAAGTTTGTAGAGATATAATCCATGTTTTCATGCTTATTGGACTTTCAACTCTTTAATTACGAAAATGCCATTATTGTTATAATTGTCTACTTAGATCATTTTTGAATGCTTGATTGCTTGGATTGATGTTTGATTTGATTGATTGTTATGAACTAGATGATTGATGATTAGATTTAGATCGAAGGTGATCCAAAAGCTAAGGGAAAGGCTCTTGAATTGGAAAAGCTGCTCGTGGCATATGTAGCGGGATGATGAAGCTCCTATGCATAGATTTGATGATGTGAAGTTGAGATGAAGCTTTGCGAGGATGTAATGAAGCGAGGCATCATATGATGAAGACTTGGTCTAATCCAGGCGGGATCATTCCAAGCATGTTGATAACTCGGTGATATGATTCGAGTTGAGGATAATGGATGCTCGAGAGGCGCTTGAGCTAGTATGGCAATAGTCGTCGAGGAGGATGACTAGGAGGTTGAGATCTCATCGTTGTTGAAGGTTCTAGCATGCTCTAAGCAAGAGTACATGGGGACGCCCAAAAGACTAAGTTGATGGTCAAGTACTCTGGGTAGATTCGATAATCCTAGGCACGGGTCACGATGACGTGCGGGAGTTATGTCTAGAACCGGGGTTACCATTAGCCCTTGACGGACGGCTGAAAGAATGTGCCGGTCATTCAATTAACGGTGATATCGCAACAATGATAACAGTGATAGCCGAGTCATGGATGTTTGGTTGTATCGTCATTCGGTCTCAAGAGCGGTATTTCCTGGGTGCTTATCTGACCTTGGTTTTAGACCTTGGGATTTGTACTTGGAAAACATCGCTCTTGACTCGAGTGACAATTGCTTTACTTTAAATTGTATGCTCTGCTATGTTTGCTTCTGCTTAGTGTGTGTCTGGGGGCTATCACTGTAGAATGAGGTTGGAGTGGGAGGGTTGTATTCCTATTCCTTTTCCTTTATGCTCTTTTGGTATGTTGTTAGTTAATTTACTGCTCACTAAGACTGTTGTCTGACTCAAGGCTTTATGTTTTTAATTCTTATTGCCTTGGGCTGTTCGTCCATTTTGGGACGGGCAGACTAGGTAGCAGGTGACAGGTGCTGTTCTCTTCTCACGATGCTGATATCGAAGACGAGCTGGAGGATTGCATATTATCTTCTTATTATATGTACTGGATATTCCGCTGTTTTGTGTTCTCTGAGAGATATGTAGTGAGGCTGGATGTATTGACTATGTGGATGCTTGTATTCAACTATTATGGAGTTTTATATGATGTCATTTTGTTCTGTAAAGCTTCACTATACATATGTTCTATTGTATTTTGTCCATGCGCTGTGAGTAATACGATAGATTCTTTCGTTTTAAATCTTACCTTGACAATCGTCCATGGTCGCCTGGCACACTTTACAGCGCACTATCTCTAGATTTGGTGCAGGGGTCATGGGCGGTCGTCACAGTAACTAAATGTAACGTGTGTACATAGTACTCAAGTTCTCTATCCTTACTGTTGTTGTAGGAAAGAAAATGAAATTATTAGATGCATAAAAGCATAACATTAACTTTATATAGTTTAGATATATACATATACATATATATATATATATATATATATAAGAATACATGTAGAAATTGAAATAGTCACGGAGGAGATATAATACAACAATGAGAAGAAAAATTAAGGAAAAACAACACATCCCTAGCGCACTGACCCACTAATATATGCTTGTATAAATATGAGCACGGACACACTAATATGAACACCCCAAGCTACTCATACTTCACCATGCACTTACGCCTCCACTTTTACACACACACACACTGACACTACCCAACACAACACATCTGAACACTGCCCACACTCACAACTCAGTCACATAACACTTAATTGTACTCATATCCCCATGCGCACCATCCTTACATACACACACATGAACACCTGCGCACACTCTCGACTGGAAGCACACACATATATACAAAAATCCTTGCATATATATACATATACATATATAATATCTAGTGATTTTATAAAAGTTTATGTATTGATTTAATTTTTGTTTAATTCAAATGAAAGGATATAATCTTAGAATTAATTGTTGAAGCTTGCAAAAGTGTAGGTATAGGTTTATGCTCACCCACACAGCAAAACACATATTCAATGGTTTAAGCCTGTAGATACGCTTTGCATTAATAGAATAGGTTTGAACATAATATAAAACAGCCGCAACTTATATGTGTGTGTGTGTATATGTCAAGTTTACTTTATTAGTGCATAGATTAGTGAGTGAAAATAACTCACCTGGAACTCGCGTATTATTCAACTTCTTTCTCTGTTTGACCATACTCACGCACATCCGCACCATAACAAGATTTGCATCTCTCAATGGGTGTTCAATGATGAAGGAATTCGTATTCTCTAGTTTGGGAAATTTACATAATTTATTGAATTTATTGTAAATTTTGAAAGAGGAGGTAATTTTCATTTTAATGGCTTCAGGTGAAAGATTCCTACTAGGGAAAAATTTTCGTACATGATATATTTTAAAAAGGGGAAATCTAGAAAAGATATTGGGCTTGGGTACAAGGGTTTTAGGCTAAAATATAAGAGCTTGGGCCTTGAAATTATAATGTAAACAAACAAATATATAATTTTCCTTTTCTTTTTCTTTTAAAGATTAGATTCCATTCAATTTAAATAAATAAATAAAAATTTATAATTGAATTTACTTTTCCATTAAGTCAATAATAATATATAATAAACGCATCGCTTATATAAATATTATATATATATATATATATATATTTTAACTTATTTAAGTTCAATTATCTTTTTTTTACAATTTTAATCCTTTTATTTAAACAATTACAAAACTATTTTATCAAATGATTGTTTTCCCAAATTTTAATTTAATTACTATTATTTACCACTACGCCATAGATGGCCTATTGCAACGAAATTACAAGGTGTTGCTAGCTACAATGTAACGATAGCTATGCTGATTTTTGTCTATTGCAACATTCACTTCAATGTGTTAGCATAGATATCAGCAAAATGTTGCAGTAGCTATAAATATATTCAAATTAATAAAATTTTACACCTCAGCGATCCACACCATCATTTAAAACAAAATCTCAACCGTCAATCCACACCATCAATCCACACCTTAGCAATTTTCATTTCCCGCTTTACTTTTCTTTCTCGTTCCTCTTTGTGTGAAAATTAGGGCACGACATTTTTCTTTCTCGTTCCACTCTGTGAAAACTAGGGCACGCGATTCCAGTTGCTTTGATGCTCTGATTGATCGAATCTAGTGTGAGAAACGTTCCTGGTAGCTTGCTCCTTCATTCTCCTTGATTGATTGCTCGAATTGCTTTGACTTCGTCGTCCGGTGCGATGTGATATTATTTGGTATGTTTTCTGCCTTCTGGTTTACTTGATTATTCTCGATTTTGATTACACTCGCACGCTTTTGCCGATGATGAATTGGGATTTATTTATAGGCTTTATTTCCTATAATCTCGAGTTTAATCTTTCTGTTGGACTTTGAGAAATCTGGTATGTTGGATTGTGATGATGTATTGGTATGTTGGATTTTGGTTCACTGGCTTGATTTTGCTTTGCCGATGATGAATTGCGATGTGATATTATTTGGTATGTTGGATTTTGGTTCACTGGCTTGTTTTTGATTTCTAATCTGAGCTTGTTAGCTCCTTTCTGCTGCATTTGTTAAACCAGAACTTGAACCTTTGTTAAACCAGAACTTGAACCTTTGTTAAACCAGAACTTGAACCTTTGTTAAACTTGTTCACATACCTTTGTACCTTGCTGCATTTGTTAAACCAGAACTTGAAGTATTTGTATTCTGCTGTCCTCTAGAAAACTGCTTCACTTGAAAACTTCTGCATTTTGAAAATCAGAACTTTGAAAGTGATCTTTGGTTTTCTAAAACTGTTGACTAATCTGAACATTGAGTTTTGATTTCCACGATATATACAAACATATGTGTGTTGAGCTTTGTTGGTTTTTCTTGGTCTGGACTGAACTGGTACCATGCTAGCCTTGTTCTTTAACATGAACTGATGCTCCAAGTCCTCTGTATATCATATTACTGCCTATGTTTCTCTTGTACATGCCTGATGCATTCACTGTTTTTGCTTGATGGGCTGCCTATGTGTACTGCTGTGTTTCTTGCACTGGCTTGTCTACATTTTGCTGAACCTGGTTCTTGTTTGTTTTGTTGGTTGCTTGGCCCTGAGTTGAATCCAGTCGATGACTCGGGTTTGACCTTGTGCCGTGTCCTTGTATCCATGTGTTGCATTCATGTTTGGCTTATGCACTTATGAAAAGAAACAACCCAAATACCTGAGGCAAATATTATAACAAAAATATTTTCATTTTCTGTTTGAGTTAAATATTATTTTCCAGATTACTGCTTTTGAATTATATGTGACAGGTATTGAAGACTGGACAGCTGGATACAAGCTTGAAGACAGAGTCAAATCAAATGTGCATGAGTGTATGAATGCATGAGCTGAAGACAGGTTTCAAAGAAGGCTCGATCTTCCGAAATCGGATGAATCGGGCGGTGCCCACTTGTCGATCCCCGCCGGGACTGCGGTGCCCCGGACCCCCGCCGGCGCTGCGCCCGGACCCGCTTCTCGGCTCGCCTTCGGCTCGGCACTCGGCTCGCCTTCGGCTCGGCACTCAGCTCGTCATATATTTGTCAGTGTCGGTGTCTGTATAAATTGAAACTGCATATGTAATGAGTGAACTGAGTGATGTAGTGAGGATTATCTGTATATGTAAATATCAGTGTTATATATCATTGAATTGTAAAATAGTGGAGTCAGGAATTTGTACTATTTCAAATGTTGAAATAAAATATTTATTTAAATAAATTACTGTTTGAATACCAATTCTATGCAATAGCATTTTATTAAATAAATATTTATTTCTATTAAAAAATCAAATATGCTCTACATTGTGGGCCCCACAAATTCAGAAAGTTAATATCTATAGCAACATTTTGGAATGTTGGTACAGACACCTATGGATGTTGCTATAGACCCAAATATGGTTCTATTGCAACAATATTTCTTATGTTGCCTTAGATAGTCAAAATGTTGCCTTTGAGGTCTGCGGCAACGCGGCAAAATGCAACACCGAGAAAGTGTTGCCTTTGCCCTTTTTTAGCCTACAGCATCATTTTTTGGCACTTCCTGCATCACTTCTTTGGTGTTGCAATATGCAATCTATGGCGTAGTGTACTTAATTAATTACCACTTAAAAACCAGGTTATTAAAGGCTCCTCCCCTTAACAAAATTGCGTCCTCGCAATTTCCTATAAAAAAATCTATAACAAATTAATTATACAAAACTTATTTATATTGTTTAAATTTATCTTATATGTCGAAACATTTATTCAAGGAAATTTTTTTTTATAAAATCTCAAAATTCTTTATTTAATTAAATTTCTTTTCAAATATACATTACATATATTTTTCCCAAATTCTTCTTATTCTATTTCAAACATAATTTAAATTCAAATTTTTGTTTAAATAACTTTAAATTATTATAACAAAATTTTAAAATTTTATCATAAAATTTACTCTAAAACTCCCTTTTCTATTTAATAAAATATTTTTCAATGTATTTCTTAATTTCAAAGCATTCCATTATAAACAAAATTATTTTTATATACTATTTTATAAACTCTTTTTATAAGCTCCATATAAATATATAAGATTTTTTCATAAATTATTTTTATCTTTCCAAAATATTGTGTCTAAATGCCTCGTACGAGTGTTTAGTAATCCCTATCGGTGACGTTGATCAGGCGTATCGACCAGAATTCTTAAACCTCTAAACAGACAAATTAACACAATTTTACTTCCAAAAGATTTCTAATTAAAACATTTTCTTGATTTTCTATTTAAAATATTCAACTCTATTTCAAAGTACTTTAATTTTCCACGATTTCTTTATATCTATCTAAATCATCGTGTCTAAATTACTCATTCAAGCATTTAAGAATTTCTATCGAATACGTGTGCACCCGCATCGACCAAAATCCCTAACGCACTCAATAGACAAATTAACACAATTTTATTTCAAATATTCACATAAATTACCTTCAATATTATTGAACATACTAATTTATTTTCAAATTTATATTAAATATCATACTTATTATATATACTTCCAAAAATATTTCTAATTAAAACACTCACTTGTTTTCTAAAATCATTTGATAATAATAAACAATATTTATATATGTAATAAGTTGTTACTTCTATCAAACACTTAATAACTTGAAAACATTTTCAATCTCCTTTCAATTACAATCATATATATAAATAAGCTTTACTATAATTAATTTCCACTAATATTTCAGAATTTCAAATAAATACTATTCAATTCCATTTATAAAAAATATACATTAATATTGAAATTAACTTCATAGCTTTAATGAATATAAAAAAATTTCAAAAATAAATTCGACATCAACAAAGTCGAATTATCAATAATCAATAGAGGTAAAAATAGATATACTCAGTGGAAATTAATAAATAAATTTTTTGCTGCGTACTCTGATCAAAATCATAACAAATTCAACTTCATAATCATAATCCAAACACCACAATATAATATCAAATTATCCAAAATCATATAACTACAAAATTATTGGTTGGACTAACTCCTTTCGTTCTTGCTACTCCAACCATTTTATACTTCATATGTAAGGGAAATGAAATCACTTACACATATATATTTGTAAAATCACAAATACGTTTCCCTGACGAATACCCCAGTAATCATCTGATGTATTTATGTAATATATAGAACATTACATAACACACCCAAGGGTAAGGGACTCTAAGTCTCACTAAGGTCAATGACTTGTGTCTCTTATATACAATGTATTATTCTAAACCTGCTCTGATACCATTTTGTGCAACCCACCTCTATACCCATACTATCTAAGAGTATTAAAGAGTAATACTGTCAGATAGTACGGAGAATGAGGCTATATGGGGTACACATGAATATTACCTTAGACCTGTGCAGTTAAAGCGCTCAGTGGATTCAATGCGGTAGAGGTGCAAAAAGTCATAGCAGGGATGTAGCGAAGATATAGCGGGATATATCGGATTACTCTAAAATAGCATATAAATCCCATACTTGTTGTTTTACAAATATATAGATAGTAATTATGTGAAAAATTAACATTCAATTGAATTATAATTAATACAAAAATAATTTTAAATAAAAATATGTGCAAATGTATTGTAAATGAACGTAAAACTGTTATATAACTTAATTTAATTTAGTAGAATATTAGAGTATTATCATTTCTAAACATATATAAAAAATTCAATGAAATTAATTAATTTCATAATTTTTATAGCGTATAAATATCATTTTTCAATCCAATTTTTTATAGAAGATATAGCGGAAATAGCGGAATATAGCGGAAATAACGGGATATAGCGGAAATAGCGGGGATTAAAGCGGAAAGGCTATATGTTGGGGATATATGGAAAAATCGTAGCGGTAGGAATCCGCTATAAGATATATCGGAGTTATAGCGGGGATATAGCGGGGCATTAACTGCACAGCCTTAGACTAATACTAGTACGTATTAAAACATCAAATATAAATCTCATCAGTATGTACACAGCATCGGTACAAAGCAATAGGCATGTGTGCCTCCAGGATAGAACAATACATAATATACAATACATCATAGAGAACATAGAGTCAATCACAACGATAACATATAACATAAATACATTAATGTTATTCAATACAATTCATATGTCAATTATATATATACACATATAATGAAATAATCTCAAAGAAATATCATGTAATAATCATAATATAGAACTCCTCTAAGCCCAATGAAATACATGCTGGTCAAATCGTCCTTGTACCTGAAAAGTCTCAGACTGACCCGAGTATTATAAAATAACACATGGGTCGGACTATGTCTAATCAAGGATACATAATAATAATGAAAACCCAATATAATCACTGAATAATAAGATATACTTATATATATATAACCATAAATAGTCATCAATGAATCACATTACCCAAATGACTCAAATCCATATGAAATAGCCAATACCGATGTCAAAGGTGTCATCACCCATAAAGAAATACTCTAATCATACAATCATAGAATCAATACAAATGGGTGAATCATTCATATCCAGAAATCATCATCAAATCCAAAATAATCAATAATGAGACATCCTCAAGCGCAGTCGGGCAGTAATGAAGCAATGTCCACTATCTCTCTCAATCTCATATATAAAATATCACTATCAAATCAATAGAATCAATAAGGAAGATTTGAGCCAACTTATAACAATATCCAAATATAATCGATAATAAGTAGGTCGTCTGCCTGTAAAAGATAGGCCGTCTGCTTAAGAAGGATACAAGGTTGACCATACTCTAGACATAGTCTCAGGTATAATCTCATCTATACATAATATATGTCTATCTACTACCCACACACATCCACATATTCCGGAACTAGACAGGAGACTGACAGCACGTCTGCTTGCTCTAGGAGCCACACGTGGTTCATATGACACGACTCCTATAGTCATCGGTTACCATTACCTCTCCTCACTCGATATCGTGACAATGATCCATCATATGCTCGACAACACGTAGCCTCTTCGGTCACGACTAACAATATGTGCCCTTATATGGTAACTGACTGCTGGCCTATGCGACACAAGGGGCAACCGACTATCCATCTCTTGATGCGCATCAAATATAATACAATAACTGTTTTGAGAATCGGGGGTGCGACCCCACAATCAGGCCGCCAGGGTGGATACTGGTCGATCTAGTTCACTCCCGAAACATAAAGGGAGCCGGTCTAAGGTAGACAGGCATATAATTTACACATTTTATGTGGCTAACTAGTTGCCTCCATACGTACTCACAGCAGCGAGCCACAAACAACATACCCTATATTGAGTGTCATACACGAGCAAAGAATAACTGAATAAATAACACAACAGTGTCACATACCACCGTGTTTTACTAATTCATTTATTCAATGCTTATACATTACACTCACCCTTCCTCATTCTATATAACGAGTCCAAAGAATAATCGAAAAAGTGTTACCGAAAGTCTCATGTCAGACAGTATCACTAATCCGTCTATTTTATTTTATTGTCACACATAATAAATAACAATAATCAAATAGTAAGGATGTCATCACCGTATCATATTAAAATTATCAATCAAATCCATGTCAATGGTGAATCACTTATGTCATCAATATCAGAATAGAGAAGATGAGAAATCAGCAACTCAAAACTAATATAAAAATATATTATTCAAGTAAATGAATATAAAATAAGCAAATCAACTATTAATAATAAATCATTGGCAACTTGTTATTTTATATAATAAAATAAATACTTAGAAATGAACAAAATACATATTTAAGATTAACATATATTTGAATTCTATTATAAATTTATTATTTACAATAATTAAATAGTTTTTTCTCAATCTTTTATTTAAATAACTAATAATCAAACATTTTTCTAAACTTTATATATATGTGTGTGTATGTGTGTGTGTGTGTGTGCAAGTACAAAATAATGCATGTAGACATGACTAATGCATATAAATAAATAACTGAGAATGCTATAAACAGAAGTACATGCAACCCACACATCCTTTATATATATATATATATACACACAAATATATATGCCCTGTCACTCACTTGAAAGCTCGACACACTTACAAATGCATGAAACTGGTCACACACCCACTTACAGGTTTAAATACCTTTACACCAACACATGCACTAACATTTTACACGCACACTGACACACACTAATAGTGACACACAAACAACCATGTATAAACACACACACACACACACACACACTCCTCCATATGCATACATACACGGACTTATGCACTTCTTCCCCCTGAAGTACCAACACGACAATGACTATAACACATTCAAAAACTCATACTCAATCACTCAAAAGAACATAAGGTCAATTTAGTGAAACAAGCAGGGAGGAAGTCTAAGACAAAGCTAAAAATTGGTAAGCAAGAAAAGAAAGATAATTTGACAAAAACCGAGGGATGTATCACATAGTAAGATGGTATATTGCACTAGCATGGTACGCAAATGCTATACACACATATTTGTACACACACGCAATGATATCACATACACATCATATGTGCACACACTACACAGGTACACAAGTGAGGAGAAGTTCCACCATTAGTGCTTGCTATGTAAACAAGTCATACACAATAAGAAATATATTCTAAGGACATCTCCGGTCCATTCAGGGCTGAATATTCAGAGCCTTGAATATTCAGCCCTGAAGTGGCCTGGGAACTCCAAGGGCCAGGCACCCATTAAATGGAAGCCTGACACCCTATGAAAAATGGGGGTTTGGGCGCCCATTTAATGGGCGCCAGGGTTTAGGCGCCCATTAAATGGGCGCCCAAGTCTAGTTCAGGATCCTGAACCGGATCCTGAATATTATCCTTAATTTTAAGCCTTGAATTCACGACTGGGACTGAAAACCTTAATATTAAACCCTGAATTGTTTCCACTGGAGATGCTCTAACAAGTTTAGAATAGGCGAAATATATGTAATTAAATTTGAAACAGGAAGACAAGAATGAAAAGAGGACCAATATATAAACATGCCATTCACTGCACAAGACAAGGAACAAAGCACAATATGGAATACTATCTAAATACTATTATTAAAGGGGCATTTCACAAGAAGGACAAACTTTGTAGTCAAATTAGTTTCTAGGACACACATCCACAGAAATTAATTTCTAGGCCAAAGTCAGCAGAATAATTACTTTTAAGGACAAAGTCAGCAGTCCAATTACTTTCAAGGACATAATTTCATAGGTTTTTAGGCCTTAGAAACTAATTATTTTGCATTTTGTCCTTAAAAGTAATTATTTCAATTGTGTGTCCTAGAAACTAATTGCACTTGCTAAAGAGGCCCTTGTGGCTAATTTTCACATTATTTATTATTAAAACCATTGACAAATCATATATTTCCATTCTTGGATATATATATATATATATGAATATATATATATATATATATGAATATAACATCAAGAAAGTTTATAAATTAAAATTTAAGTATAATATTCAATTAAAAAACTCCATACCCATTTAAAACGGTAAGTTTGTTCTATATACTAATACAAAAACATATAATGTTATATAACTTCCTTAATTAAATATTGCACAAGCATGGCAACCTGTTGGTAGTATTTCATTATAAATAGTGTAACTAAATATAACGTGTGTACATAGGACTCAAGTTCTCTATCCTTACTGTTGTTGTAGGAAAGCAAATGAAAGTAATACTTACATAAAACCAAAACAGTAACTTTATATAGGTTTTATATATAGAGGAGATTTAATAAAACAGTGAGAAGAAATACTAAGGAAAAACAACCCATCCCTAGCGCACTGACCCACTAATATATGCATGTATATATCTGAGCACTGACACTAATATGTAGTGTTTTCATGACCCTATCATGTTTCGGTCCAACCTCGAATAACCCTAAACCTTGAACCACCACGGTCCGGAACTCAATCAGACCTCATTCGTGTAATTCTCTTCCATTTTCATCTTTTGCATTGCTTTAAAGAAAATAAGTAAATATATATTTCAAAAATTATAATCATTCCAAATCTAAACCACCAACTTCATCACTTTGTTCTTCACTGCTGCAAACTCTTCTAATACCACTGTAAGATTCGTCAAGTTTGTCGTCATTAAACTTCTATTGTTGTGCACTACTCTACTATATACAAAGCTGTAGTTGTGCACTGCAACAACACATAACTTCGGTTGCAGACCTTGAAGACCATCTACAACTTGTGTACATAGCATTAATATTTCAATATTTTTATGTATAGTTTGTAGTTGAATGTGCAAAAAATTTGAAAAAATAAATCACGGTTTCGACGGTTCGACCGGTTGAACCATCAAAACCTTAAACCTTCAATCATCACGGATCGAGGCACGACACTGTCATGAAAAATATGCTAACATGAACACCCCAAGCTACTTACACTTCACCATGCACTTACACCTCCACTTTTACACACACACGCACTGACACTACCCAACACAACACATCTGAACACTGCCCACACTCACAACTCAGTCACATAACACTCAACTGTACTCATATCCCCATGCGCACCATCCTTACATACACACACATGAACGCCTGCACACACTCTCGACTGGAAGCACACACATATACACAAAAATCCTTGCATATATATACATATATAATATCCAGTGATTTTATTAAAGTTTATGTGTTGATTTAATTTTTGTTTAATTCAAATGTAAGGATATAATCTAAGTATTAATTGCTAAAGCTTGCAAAAGTGTAGGTATAGGTTTATGCTCACCCACACAGCTGAACACATATTCAACGGTTTAAGCTTGTAGATACGCTTTGCATTAATAGAACAGGTTTGAACATAATATAAAACAGCCGCAAGTGATATATATATATATTTATATATATGTGTGTATATATATGTATATATATATGTGTGTGTGTATATATATATGTATATATATGTGTGTGTATGTATATATATGTTAAGTTTACTTGATTAGTGCATAGATTAGTGAGTGAAAATAACTCACCTGGAACTCACGTATTATTCAACTACTTTCTCTGTCTGACCATACTCACGCACTCAGCACACCCGCACCATAACAAGGTTTGCAGCTGAACACATATTCAACGGTTTAAGCTTGTAGATACGCTTTGCATTAATAGAACGGGTTTGAACATAATATAAAACAGCCGCAACTTATATATATATATGTATGTATGTATGTATATATATGTATATATATATGTATGTATATATATATGTATGTATATATGTATATATATATGTATATATATACCTGTCAAGTTTACTTGATTAGTGCATAGATTAGTGAGTGAAAATAACTCACCTGAAACTTGCATATTATTCAACTTCTTTCTCTGTCTGACCATACTCACGCACTCAGCACACCCGCACCATAACAAGATTTGCATCTCCCAATGGGTGTTCAATGATGTAGGAATTCGTATTCTCAATTTTGAGAAATTTACATAATTTATTGAATTTATTTGTAAATTTTGAAAGAGGAGAAAATTTACATTTTAATGGCTTCAGGTAAAAGATTCCTGCCAGGGAAAAAAAATCCATACATGATATATTGTGAAAAGGAGAAATCTAGAAAAGACATTGGGCTTGGGTACAAGGGTTTTGGGCTAGAATATAAGAGCTTGGGCCTTGAAATTATAAAGTAAACAAACAAATATATATATATATATATATATATATATATTTCGTTTAAATATTAGTTTCCATTCAATTTGAATAAATAATAAAATTTTCTAATTGAATTTACTTTTCCATTAAGTCAACAATAATATATAATAAACACATCGCTTATATAAATATTAGTTTTATATATATTTTAACTTATTTAAATTCAATTATCTTATTTTTTACAATTTTAATCCTTTTATTTAAACAATTACAAACCTATTTTATAAAATAAATTTTTCTCCAAATTTCAATTTAATTTAATTACTATTATTTACTTAATTAATTACCACTTAAAAACTGGGTTGTTATAGTATCCCACCAACACGACGGTGATCTACAAGGTCTACCATACAATGCCTTGAAGGGTGCCATCCTAATGCTCGCCTGTTAACTTGTTATTGTAGGTAAACACCACTCATGGCAAGCGATCCTCCCATGTACCTCCAAAGTCTAAAATGCACATCTATAGCAAATCATCCAAAACTAGATTTACTCTCTACGTCTGTCCATCAATCTACGGATGATATGCAGTACTCAAACTCAATTCAGTCCCCAATGCCTCCTGTAGATTCCTTTAGAACTCATTGGTGAAAAGAGGATGTCAATCCCTAACTATACTCGTAGGAACTCCATATAACCTAACGACCTCTCTCACGTATAGAGCTGCTAATGATGCCACCATCCTCGTACTCCTCACCGGTATGAAATGAGCGCACTTAGTCAATCGATCGACTATGACTCAAATGCTCTCATTCCCTCTCCTACTCCTCGGTAAACCATTTATAAAGTCCATGGAAATACTCTTCCACTTTCACTGAGGAATGTCTAATGCCCGCAACAATCCTCCCGGTTTCTTCTGCTCCACCTATACCCACTGGTAAGTCATACATCTTGCTGCATACTCCACTATTTGCTTTTTCATATCGGGCCAATAGAAAACTCTCTTCATGTCGCGATACATCTTGTCACCACTAGGATGAATGGTCATCCTAGAATGGTGAGATTCAGCTAGTACCTCATTTACCAAATCTATACTATGTGGAACATAGAGCCTATCATCCCTCTGTAACCATCTTCTCAAGTCAATGGAATAACACCTTAAATGACTCGATTACTCTCCTTTACTAATCCTCTAAAAAAATATTTACTAGCTCCTTATCCTCCCTCTGCCTAGATCTAATACGCCACATCAATGTAGGCTGAACATCTAAAGCTGCTAGTAATTTTGGGGTAATATCTAATGATGGTTGGAAATCAAAGGTAGAAATATATTCCAAATTTCTCCACTCCAAGAACAAGGGACTCAACACTGCACCCTGTCGACTCAAAGCATCTTCCATTACATTACCCTTCCCCGGGGTATAAGAGATATCGAAGTCATATGATGCCAAGAACTCCATCCACCTTTGCTACCTCAAATTCAAGTCCTTTTGGGAGAACATATACTTTAAGAACATGCGATCCGTATATAGCTCAAACCGCTCTCCTAAAAGGTAATGCCTCCATGACTTAAGCGCAAAAACAATAGCTGCCAACTCAAGATCATGGGAATGGCAGTTTCTGTAACGACCTAGAATTTCTGACATTTGAAATTCGAATATTTAGTTGATTTTAAATATTAACAAGTGGAATTAATTAAGTCGAATAGTTTAAAATTCGAATAACTGGATTTAATTGGATAATTAAATCAATAATGTAATGTTGAAATTCCAGAAATAATTGAAATCTGAATTAAATGTGAATGGAAATGATTTATAAAGTTATATTAAATCATATTGAAGTTATAGTGATGTTATAGAACTTTTAAAATTGAATTTAGAGTTAATTTGTGAAATTTGAATATTTGAATATTTAATCGACTAATGAAATTAGCCATTTTTGGGACAGTCTCAGAATTGGACGAAACTAGTTCCATTGGATCCGTAATAGTTTTTTATTATCGGATTTCAATTTTTGTAGAAATCAGAGTTGTCGTTTGACCGTGGCAGCTCCAAAATGCATCGAAATTGTTTTAATATTAATTTGGCGAGTTAAAATAGTCATTTTTCAAAAAGTCTCGGATTTCGACGAAACCAGTTTCATCGGATCCGTAATGTGATATTATTGTAAGATTTCAAATTTCGTGTCAATTGGATTTACCGTTTGTTCGGGGCAAGCGAAAACGCATCGAAATCGGCTTGAATCGGTTTAATTTAAAATCGATCGTTTAATTCCGTAACTCGCACAGATGACCGAATTAGCTCCCGAAACACATACCATTATGTTCGGAACGTGGGGTAAACCTTACGAATGCCAGGCGGCACGTATGATTTGGAGATCGTTTGAAAAAGTTGTTTTAAAATAGATTTAATATTAAAATAATATTTATATACGTTCATATATACACGTTCACAGAAACCCTAGCTATCTTCTTCAGGCCGCCACTTATTCATCAATGGCCGAAAAACAATTGTCTTCTCCTCCTCTTTTCTTCAAATCCATCAACTTTCACCAGAAACTCTTAACTAAAAAAACGTAGAGCACGTTGCGAACTACGATTCCAACGGTCGAGATCGAAAAATACGCATTGGATCGAAAGAGAATCAAGCTTGAATGGCCGAACTTTGTACACGTTTTCCCATGGAAATAGTCGACCGAGCTTTGCAAAATTGCAGTCGAAGATGGAGCAGGCTATGGCCGTACAAATGAAGTTGGCCGATCGTCGCGTAGTCAAGCGAGGGAAGAGCGGTTCGAAACCCTAGAGGCGGCCTTTGGGTTTAGGGTGCGTGCGACTTGCTTGGGAGAGGAAGATGAGAAGAGCGGCCCAGATTTTGTTTGCAAATCGAACGGCCTGAATTGTATAAGGTTAAAAAATAAAAATAAAAGTGTAAACTATTATATTTATAAATTCGTGTAATATTTAAAATGTTGTATCTTTGTCATACGAGGTCGAAAAATTACGAAACAACTTGCGTTGGAATCGTATGGTCGAGCACTACGCTATTGAACTGGATTGGAAGCAATTGGAGTCAGTGAAAATGTGACGACCGCCCATGACCCCTGCACTAAACATAGAAGTAGTGCGCTGAAAATTGTGCCAGGCAGCCATGGATGATCGTCAGAGGTAATTAAAACAGCAGAATCTATCGAATTACTCATAGCGCATGGATAAAATACAATAGAGAAAAATATACATAGTGAAGCTACACAGAATAGAATCGCATCAAATAAGCCTCATAGTAGTTTGATACAAAAATCTGAATAGTCAATACATCCAGCCTCACTACATATCATTCAAAGAATATACAAGCAGCGGAACATCCAGTACATATAATAAGAAAATAATATGCAAGCCTCCAGCTCGTCTTCGTCATCAGCATCGTTGGAAACTAAAAACAGCACCTGTCACCTGCTACCTAGTCTGCCCATCCCAAAATGGATGAACAGCCCAAGGTAATAAGAGTTGAACATAAAATCTTGAGTCAGACAACAGTCTTAGTGAGCGGTAAATTAACTAACAATATACCAAAAGAGCATAAAGGTAAAAGGAATAGGATCCCAACCCTCCCACTCCACCTCTTTCTACAGTGATAGCCCCCAGACACACTAAGCAGAAGTAAACATAGTAAAGCAAACATTTAAAGTAAAGCAATTATCACTCGAGTCAAGGTCGATGTTTTCCAAGTACAAACCCCCAAGGCCTAATCCAAGATCAGATAAGCACCCAGAAAATATTGCTCTTGAGACCGAATGATGATACAACCAAACATCCATGACTCTGGCTATCACTGTTATCATTGCTTCGATACCACCGTTAATTGAATGATCGGCACATTCTTTCAGCCGTCCGTCAAGGGCTAATGGAAACCCCGGTTCTAAACAGAAGTCCGCACGTCGTCGCAGCCCGTGCCTAGGACTATCGAATCTGCCCAGAGTACTCGACTACCAACTGTAGTCTTTTGGGACTATCGAATCTGCCCAGCGTACTCTTGCTTTGAGCCTGCTAGAACCTTCAACAACGATGAAATCTCAGCCTTCTAATCATCCTCCTCGACGACTATTCTCATACTAGCTCAAACCCCTCTCGAGCCAACCATTATCAACGAACTCGAACCATCTCTCGAGTTATCAACCTGCTTGGAATGATCCCGTCTGGATTATACCAAGGCTACATCACATCATAACAAAGCCTCATCTCATCATCATCATCAAATCTATCCATATGAGCTTCATCATTCGCCACATATGCCACGAGCAGCTTTTCCAATTCAAGAGCCTTTCCCTTAGCTTTTGAATCATCTTCGACCATCTTGTCTAAATCCAACAACTAATCAACTAATTTATAACAATCAATCAAATCAATCATTAATCCAAGTAATCAATCATGCAAACAAGATCTAAAAACAATTATAACTTAAAATGGAAATTTTGTAAATAAAGAGTCCAAATCTAACAAGCATGAAACATGAGCAATATCTCTACAACTTGATGAATGAACTTGCATAGAATAACATGTAGTAAAATGGATGTCAAATCATCATGAACAATGGATCTATACTCAAGTTTACGAAAATGCATGAAATCGCTATTTTTAACACATAATCAAGCCACCGATCCGATATACTCCTTTGGATTCGTGTGAGAGATAACCACCACTCACCAAATCACCTAAACACTTCAAAAGCAACACACTTCAGATCTGGACAGCGAAGGATCTAACTTGATCTGTCAAAATTCCGCTTCAAACGATGAAATCTCTCTTCGAAGAATGTAGATCTTCAACTTTAGCTCTTGGATCTTCCATCTTGGATGGAAGGAAGTACTAAATTTAAGAAGAGATAAGAAGTGAAGAAGTGTAGTTCTCGACCTCTCAAAATGGTAGCACTTCGTCGCTTCCAAAATCCCGCCCCCAAAAAGTGAAGATACCCCACGTATTTATAGGCCGTTCCTTAGGTCGTTCGCCCTTAGGTCGTCCACGACCTAAAATTGCCGACCTAAAAACTTCGACCTAACGACCTAACAATCCTCCCGACCTACGACCTGCGCGACTTAACACATACGCGTGACTTATCAACTTAACAAAGATGCGGCTTAACGACTTAACAACAGTCGCGACCTAACACACAGCTGCGTTCCTACTTAAGTCGTTTAGACGACTTAACAACTTACGACTCAACGACTCAACGACCTTGCGACTTAACGACTCAGGACTATGCGCGACCTAAAACATGTGCAGCTTAACACCTACGCGACCTAACGACTCACGACTTAACATCTTTAGGTCGTCTAACGACCTAACTACACGCAGGGTCACAATGACCTAAACTAAACGACCTAAGTTATCTACCTTAAGTCGCTCAACCGACCTATCTCCTTAAGTCGTTAGCTCGCCCAGTCTCCTAAGTCTCTACTCCTATGCCGCTAACCCTTAAGTCGCCGACTCTCTTAAGTCGCCAACTCCTTAAGTCGCTCAGCCGACTTATCTACCATAGGTCGCTCCAACCTCTTAGGTCATTCACCCGACCTAACTACCACCCGACCCAACTTCCGGACGACCTAACTTCTACACGACTTAACCCTGGACGATTCAAGCTCTGGCCGACTTAAACTCTGAACGATCTAACTCTAGACGTTCTAACAACACTCACGACCTAATGACAATAGTTTTTACAAATCTTTCGATCCGTAAAAATACGGGTCGTTACATTCTCTCCCCCTTAGGAATTTCGCCCCCGAAATTCCAAACAAACAAGAGAAATCAAAAACTATTCTGCATGCCTACCATCCATAGCAATCAACAAACCATGCGTCCAATTACTAGCCTAACAAGCAGAATTCTAAAACTAGAACAAGTTACAATGTCGTGAGATGACACGACACCTTATGGCCATACCTCGAAGAGTTCAGGATGAGCTGCCTTCATCCTCTCTTCCACCTCCCATGTACAGTCGTTAACATCATCACTCCATTGTATCTTGAGCAACCAAACTACCTTCCTCCTAAGCTGTTTCGTGTCAGTTTCCACAACACGAAGCGGCTTACGGGGTCTCTTATCAACTAGGTCAACTTCAAAATCTTCACAGCTATTAGCAGAAACCACAGTATTCGAGTCGTGCACATACTTCCATAGATATGATATGTGAAAAACATTGTGCACGCCCACCATCTTTTCTGGTAACTCTAATTTATAGGCGAGCTTTCCAATTCGCTCGATGATCGGGAATGGTCCAACAAATCTTGGATTCAATTTTCCTTTCTTCCCGAATCGAATAACATTCTTCAGTGGAGAAATCTTCACAAAAACCATATCACCTACGTCGAATTCCAAATCCTTACGACGCTTATCGGCATAACTTTTCTGTCGGTCTTGGGCTGCCTTCATTCGTTGCCGAATGATCTCTATGCAATCCGAAGTCTGTCGAATCATTTCTGGCCCAAGTATCAGCTTTTCTCATGTTTTTGACCAACATGTCGGAGAGTTACACGGTCTTCCATACAATGCTTCATATGGTGCCATACCAATGCTTGACTGGTAACTGCTATTATACGAAAATTCTACCAAATGAAGGTGATCTTCCCATGATCCTACGAAATCTAAAACACAAGCTCTAAGGAGATCTTCCAAAACTCGATTGACTCTCTCGGTCTGACCATCTGTTTGGGGGTGATAAGCTGTACTCAAACACAGTTCAGTTCCCAAAACTTCCTGGAAACTCTTCCAAAATTCACTAGTGAACAATGGGTCTCGATCACTCACTATACTTTTCGGAATACCATGGAATCGAACTATCCACTTAACATACAGCTCAGCCAACTTTGATGCAGTCATGGTTGATCGAACAGGAATGAATCTTGCACTCTTGGTCAAACGATCTACGATGACCCAAATCCCTTCATTTCCCGTTCTTGTTCTAGGTAGCCTATCAATAAAACCATCGATATTTGCTCCCACTTCCATGTAGGAACTTCTAATGGCTGAAGCAATCCACCGGGCTTCTTTTGCTCAGCTTTTACCAACTAGCAGTTCATGCACTTGGAAATAAAATTTCCAACATCCTTCTTCATACCTTTCCAATAATAAGTTCTCTTCATATCCCGATACATCTTATTTCCACCTGGATGAATTGTCAGCTTCGAGTGATGACTTTCCTTCAGAACTTCATTTCTCAATTCATCTATATCGGGAACAACTAGTCGTCCTTGCTTCCGAAGCCAACCCTCTCGATCGACCTCGAATCCTTTATCCTTTTCTGGGTCCAATCCAGATTCCAAATCATGGATAATCTTGACAAGCTTATCGTCTGGCTTTTGGCTCTCGCCAATTCTTTCCACAAGAGTCGGTCTTATCGATAAGTTTGCCAACATCTCAGGTTCCAATTCACATCTGGGCCTGAAGTCAAATCCAGCTAAATACTCGAGACTCTTCCATTCTGAAAACATGGCTCCCAATCCTGCATGTCTTCGACTTAACGCATCCGCCACTGCGTTACCCTTTCCCGGAGTATAGGCTATACCAAAATCATATGATGCCAAAAACTCTAGCCATCGTTGCTGCCTAAGATTCAAATCCTTTTGGGAGAAAAGATACTTCAACGACTTATGATCTGTAAACAACTCGAATCGAACTCCCAATAGGTAATGTCTCCACATCTTCAGAGCAAATACAATCACTGCCAACTCCAAATCATGAGTCGGATAATTCCTTTCATGTGGCTTCAGTTGCCGACTTGCATACGCAACAACTTTACCCTTCTGCATCAGCACTGCTCCAAGTCCAGTACCACATGCGTCGGTGTAAACCACCATCTCATCATTTCCACTTGGAATAGTCAAAACAGGAGCACTTGTCAATCGCTCTTTCAGGATTCTGAAAGCTTGCTCACACTTAGCATCCCATCTGAATACTTGGTTCTTTTTCGTCAATCCTGTTAATGGTGCAGCTATCTTGGAAAAGTCTTTGATAAATCGGCGATAATATCCTGCTAATCCAAGAAAACTTCTCACATCAAATGTATTCTTAGGTCTAACCCAATCCTGGATTGCTGCCACCTTAGCGGGATCAACCGCTATTCCATTTCCAGAGATAATATGGCCTAAGAACCTCACTTCACTCTTCCAGAAGTGACACTTCGAAAAATTAGCCTTCAGCTGATGTTTCCATAAGATTTCCAAAACAATACGCAAGTGCGTCATGTGCTCTTCTTCAGTTCTGGAATAAATCAAAATGTCATCCACGAACACTAGTACGAACTTGTTCAACTGATCTCTGAACACTCTATTCATAAGATCCACAAAATATGCTGGCGCATTGGTCAATCCAAACGGCATTACCAGCCACTCAAAGAAACCGGATGGTGTCTTGAAAGCAGTCTTCGGCACACTATCCTTAGCCACTCTTAACTGGTGAAATCCCGTTGCCAAATCCATCTGAGAAAACACCTTAGCTTCGTGAAGTTGATCGAACAAGTCATCTATTCTTGGCAATGGATACTTGTTCTTCTTAGTCACTTTATTCAGCTCACGATAATCCACACACAACCTCATTGATCCATCTGTTTTGGTTGCAAACACAACTGGTGCACCCCATTCGGACACACTACGCCGAATGAATCCTTTCTGTAAAAGATCATCAACCTGCACCTTCAACTCCTGCTGTTCCCTAGGCGCCATCCACCTAAGAGGCATCACAACAGGTCTGGCTCCTTCAACTAGATCGATACGAAACTCGATCTCTCTATGCGGCGGTAACCCTTTGACCTCATCAAAGACATCCTCAAATCCATTAGCGATTGGCACCGATGATAGTCCATCCCGTGGAACAACCAGCGAATACATGAAGCTCATGAAGACGCCTTCCTCATGCTTACATCGTATCACAACCTTTCGCCCTTCCACATTCTCGACTGTCACCTCCAACCTTTCACAATCAACCTTTGCCGCATACTTCCTAAGCCAGTCCATACCCAAAATAATTCCGAACCCCGCAAAGTTCAGAACAAAACAATCACAAACAAAAGAGCAATCATGAATCGATACAACCAAACCACGGCATAGCATACACAGACAGGACGAACCCCCAACTGGATTAGTCACAATCAATGGTCTATCAACAATATCCGATTTTACACCCAACCGGGATACAAGTTCATTACAAACAAAAGAATGCGACGCCCCAGTATTGAATAACACTCTAACTGGAACACCACAAATGGAAAGAGTACCTTGTACCACCACACTCTTTCCTTTCTCTTCCGCAGTAGGAGCTTTTGAAGACGATGGAACAGCCCCCAAAGCATAAGCTTGCATAATCTGCTTGTCCTTTCGCGGTTCTGGACAATTCTTCTTAATATGCCCCGGCTTGTCACAGTTGTGGCACTTCACCGGCACCTTTGGATTCTTGCAATCTCTGGAGAAATATCCGTTCTGCTGACAATTGTAGCAGGCCACTTCGCCCTTCGGCTTCTTCTGGCCATCCTTACCCTTTTTCTACTGCTGCTTCCTCTTCTTGTTTCCACCCTGCTGTAGTTTAGACTCTTCCTTGGTCACAGCAACAACAGATCCTTCTTTAGGAAACAGATTTTCGTGCCTAAGAGCTTTCTCCACAAGCTTCTCAAATGGATCGTCCAGATGATCCACCAACTGCCTCCCAAGATAAATGTCCAAGCTTGTCACAAACTTCTCGTTCTTCTGATAAGGAGATTTAATATACGACCGGGCATACTTGGACAAAGCTTCAAACTCAGAAACATACTCAAGAACTGGTCTTCCATCTTGCTTGAGCTCTACAAACTTCTTAAACAGAATAGATTTCTGAGCTGTAGAAATGAACTTAGCTTCAAATCTGGCTTGGAATTGCTCCCAAGTAATTTCTTCCTCCGGAGTATCAATGGTGATAGAGTTCCACCAATCAGAAGCTCTCCCTTGAAGCTATCTTGATGCGAGCTTCCTTCTAGTTGCATCCTTGATTCCCAAATCACCAAAGATTCTTCTACAAGCATCTATCCATCTCTGGACTTCAATGGTTGACTCTGTTCCCAAGAAAACCTTTCCTCCAAGAGCAGTATAGTCTTTACACAGCTTAGCAAAATCCACCGGTCTTGGAGCTTGAACTTGAATTCCAACATCAACTGCTGGCCCCGGAGCTGGCATCCTCCTCATGATCGAAGTCATCATAGCCTCGAACATAGCGGCATAATCAGCAGCCCCCTCAGCAGCACGGCCTTCCCTAGCAGCTGGTCTCCCTCTTCAACTCATTCTTAATATCTATAAAAGAAATGATCAGCACACCTTGAGAAAGAACTGCATAAAGGACTCAAATCCTTCTAAGCTGCTATATTATATATAGTAATCATCCATCAAAATACAATTACGTCTCTCATACGTAGTTACGTCAGCGAGCGTTGGGTAAAATCGATTAACCAAGGCTCTGATACCAAATGTGACGACCGCCCATGACCCCTGCACTAAACATAGAAGTAGTGCGCTGAAAAGTGTGCCAGACAGCCATGGATGATCGTCAGAGGTAATTAAAACAGCAGAATCTATCGTATTACTCACAGCGCATGGATAAAATACAATAGAGAAAAATATACATAGTGAAGCTACACATAATAGAATCGCATCAAATAAGCCTCATAGTAGTTTGATACAAAAATCTGAATAGTCAATACATCCAGCCTCACTACATATCATTCAAAAAATATACAAGCAGCGGAACATCCAGTACATATAATAAGAAAATAATATGCAAGCCTCCAGCTCGTCTTTGTCATCAGCATCGTTGGAAACTAAGAACAGCACCTGCACCTGCTACCTAGTCTACCCATCCCAAAATGGATGAACAGCCCAAGGTAATAAGGGTTGAACATAAAACCTTGAGTCAGACAACAGTCTTAGCGAGCGGTAAATTAACTAACAATATACCAAAAGAGCATAAAGGTAAAAGGAATAGGATCCCAACCCTCCTACTCCACCTCTTTCTACAGTGATAGCCCCCAGACACACTAAGCAGAAGTAAACATAGTAAAGCAAACATTTAAAGTAAAGCAATTATCACTCGAGTCAAGGTCGATGTTTTCCAAGTAAAACCCCCAAGGCCTAAACCAAGATCAGATAAGCACCCAGAAAATATTGCTCTTGAGACCGAATGATGATACAACCAAACATCCATGACTCTGGCTATCACTGTTATCATTGCTTCGATACCACCGTTAATTGAATGATCGGCACATTCTTTCAGCCGTCCGTCAAGGGCTAATGGAAACCCCGGTTCTTAATAGAACTCCGCACGTCGTCGCAGCCCGTGCCTAGGACTATCGAATCTGCCCAGAGTACTCGACTACCAACTGTAGTCTTTTGGGACTATCGAATCTGCCCAGCGTACTCTTGCTTTGAGCCTGCTAGAACCTTCAACAACGATGAAATCTCAGCCTTCTAATCATCCTCCTCGACGACTATTCTCATACTAGCTCAAACCCCTCTCGAGCCAACCATTATCAACGAACTCGAACCATCTCTCGAGTTATCAACCTGCTTGGAATGATCCCGTCTGGATTATACCAAGGCTACATCACATCATAGCAAAGCCTCATCTCATCATCATCATCAAATCTATCCATATGAGCTTCATCATCCGCCACATATGCCACGAGCAGCTTTTCCAATTCAAGAGCCTTTCCCTTAGCTTTTGAATCATCTTCGACCATCTTGTCTAAATCCAACAACTAATCAACTAATTTATAACAATCAATCAAATCAATCATTAATCCAAGTAATCAATCATGCAAACAAGATCTAAAAACAATTATAACTTAAAATAGAAATTTTGTAAATAAAGAGTCCAAATCTAATAAGCATGAAACATGAGAAATATCTCTACAACTTGATGAATGAACTTGCATAGAATAACATGTAGTAAAATGGATGTCAAATCATCATGAACAATGGATCTATACTCAAGTTTACGAAAATGCATGAAATCACTATTTTTAACACATAATCCAGCCACCGATCCGATATACTCCTTTGGATTCGTGTGAGAGATAACCACCACTCACCAAATCACCTAAACACTTCAAAAGCAACACACTTCAGATCTGGACAGCGAAGGATCTAACTTGATCTGTCAAAATTCCACTTCAAACGATGAAATCTCTCTTCAAAGAATGTAGATCTTCAACTTTAGCTCTTAGATCTTCGATCTTGGATGGAAGGAAGTACTAAATTTAAGAAGAGATAAGAAGTGAAGAAGTGTAGTTCTCGAGCTCTCAAAATGGCAGCACTTTGTCGCTTCCAAAATCCCGCCCCCAAAAAGTGAAGATACCCCGCGTATTTATAGGCAGTTCCTTAGGTCGTTCGCCCTTAGGTTGTCCACGACCTAAAATTGCCGACCTAACAGTTGCCGACCTAAAAACTCCGACCTAACGACCTACTAATCCTCCCGACCTACGACCTGCGCGACTTAACACATACGCGTGACCTATCAACTTAACAAAGATGCGGCTTAACGACTTAACAACAGTCGCGACCTAACACACAGCCACGTTCCTACTTAAGTCGTTTAGACGACTTAACAACTTACGACTCAACGACCTTGTGACTTAACGACTCAGGCCTATGCGCGACCTAAAACATGTGCAGCTTAACACCTACGCGACCTAACGACTCACGACTTAACACCTTTAGGTCGTCTAACGACCTAACTACACGCAGGGTCACAACGACCTAAACTAAACGACCTAAGTTATCTACCTTAAGTCGCTCAACCGACCTATCTCCTTAAGTCGTTAGCTCGCCCAGTCTCCTAAGTCGTTAATCCTATGCCGCTAACCCTTAAGTCGCCGACTCTCTTAAGTCGCCAACTCCTTAAGTCGCTCAGCCGACTTATCTACCTTATGTCGCTCCAACCTCTTAGGTCGTTCACCCGACCTAACTACCACCCGACCCAACTTCCAAACGACCTGACTTCTACACGACTTAACCCTGGACGATTCAAGCTCTGGCTGACTTAAACTCTGAATGATCTAACTCTGGACGTTCTAACAACACTCACGACCTAATGACAACAGTTTTTACAAATCTTTCGATCCGTAAAAATACGGTTCGTTATAGAAAATTTCGGGTAAAATTAAACGCGTGTTTAATTTTATTCGAAATAAAACGATGGAACGGAATTGAAATCAAGGTGAGAACTCCTCACTCAATCGAATGTTTTGTTTCGATTTAAATTTTAAATAGTTAGATTTAAAATTGTTGATAGTGTTAATTGTGATGATTGAATGATGATTGCTATTTATTGTGATAAATAGACATTATACGCCGTTATTAAGCGGAGGTTATTTATTAAAAACATATACCGCGATAATTTCACATTGAAGTGGAATTGGTATTATATATGTATATAGCAATATATATATATTGGAATATGTATATATTGGAGTTGATTTCCCGCATTGTATAGCGGATGAGACCCTATTGCGCCGCATAATAGCGGATAATATTTATAAATCCCATATACCGCGATAATTTCACTGTGAAGTGTAATTGGTATTGTGCTAACATCTGTGGATGCAGGGAAAGAGGTTGGAGGGATCCGACTGGATTCCTCACCGTAGTGATTTATTTACAGATATTGCTGTATATTCTGTTATCATATTGATATATGATGTTTGGATGCCGTGATTGACTATTTGGTGCTGTTGCTTCATCGGATCCATTTTTGAAGTTTAAAAATAACGATTTTGATTTTAAATTGGGATTCTTGAAGAAAATATAAACGATTTATATAAAAGATTTATAAAGTTGATATTTATAAATTTAAGATATTGGAATTATAAAACGAGTTTTATAAGTATTAGAATGAAGTATAAATGGATTTCACAAGTGAATAAAATTTATAGATTTATAAATTGTGAAGTTATGAAATGAATAGATTTTGTAAAATAAAGGATTTATAAATAATTAACTTATAAATCGGATTTTGGGTATAAAGTTGAGTTATAAATTGAATTGATTTATAAAAGGGATTTTTTAATCGAAACTTTTATAAATATAGATGTGAATTTATAAACATTGTTTTATAAATCCGAAACCAATTGAATTTGATAAATTAAACATAGAAGTTTAATAAAGGGGATATATTCGTGATTTTGGACAGCGAATTATCCTTTAAGTTAAATTTTTTAATAATAAGAGTTTGATTGGGAATTTTATCCACGGTTTTAGACGATGGATAATCTTTTAATAAATGTGTAGAAAACATTGAATTGGGTAAATAAAGTATATTCACGATTTTGGATAGTGAATATATTATTAGATAAAATGGATATGTTTTGGAGAAGTGATATTACGAAATGAAGTAATTGTTTTAAAAGATGTTTTAAAACGTGTTAAGTATCGAAAACATAGATTTCAACATTTATTGTTGAAATAGACGTTTCGAGGAATAAGGAAATGGTGGACTATAACACTGTTGTTATAGTAAATGGTTTTCAAAAAAGAAATGTTTTGTATAGTATTGGGATTTATATATCTATCTAAATTTCAAATCCCTATACTAGTGATTTTGGGTCGTCGTAACGATGTTTTACGCAACGTTCGTTTTGACTCAAATAAATGTGTTTAAGAGAATGATTTCCTTAAAGAATAAAATATATACTTAACTGTGATTTAAGTATATCGAATATTTTCCAAATGATGAAAACAAATAGATTTGTGAATTACTTATTATTAAATAAGTATGGAAATGTTTTCCAATATGAAGTGAAATGTTGTAACGACCCACCTTTTTGTACGCTTAAGCAGACACACGTGCCAACTTAAACCATACAGAAGGGCGGATTGTTATGGGGTAAATAAGAAAAAGTGGAGAAATAAAAGAAACAAAATAGAATCTTGCAGCGGAACGATAAAATATAATAATCAAATAACAGTTCATGAAGCTGTTTTACAAAACATTTGATTATATTTATACAATACATATCAGAGTTACACATACCAAAGAATGATAATTAATGCAGCGGAATACAATGGTGTAGTGGAATATATAACAAATAGTAATAATAATTCTTCGTCTTCGTCCTCCAGAATTAAGGCCTTCAAATCCTGAAATGCTCAGGCTGACCCGAGCGAATTGAAAAGACAAAACACTCGAGTCAGAACTAAAAGATCTTATGTAAGTTAAATCAATGAAATAAATATGAGTGTAAACGGCGTCAGAGATGTTTATGGGGTTTGACATCTCCTATCCAGTGTCTAACGTGAGTGCAGTAACTTAAGAAATGTTCGGGATTCACATCTCTTAAGGATCCGTTAAACTATCTACTATGTAGTAATATACGCTATATACAGTAGTGTCTAATCAATAAAGTATAATCATATAGAAAATAGCGTTAAGGGGATGGTGAACCTTAACGCGGTCGGATCTTTAAACCAAAATCATAGTGGGTTCGATATGGTAGGTGACACGGCACACAAGGCAATGCCAGGGTAGATATACCAATTACGCATCCAGACTAGTGGTGGCGCATAGCAGCCACTACCGCCCCCTCGAACAACACTCCCAAATCAAGGGTGGCCACCAAGTCAATCATAAGTAATAGAATGGTATCGAAGAAGTGTGTCCGATCAGAGGTGCTACCTCCTTGGTCCGTCAATCGCTCCTGTTTTAGCCACCTTATGCCAACTCACGGGAGTTGGGTCCACGTATATACCTTAGGATCGTCGCCACCATCCTACTTCATTCTGGAAACTCCATCGCGTACACAGTTGTCAAAGTGGTTTTCGGTATCGACAGAGAGTATGTCCATATCCGATCCCGGTCTCTTTAACAACCAATCGTTATTATAACACCGTGGTCATTTACAAATATATATACTTTTAAAAACACAATCATTGCCCTTTCAAAACATATCCTTTACTACAAAATAGTATATACTTTAAAACCAAAATATTTTTGCCATTTCAAAACATATCCTTTACTTCAAAATAGTATATACTTTAAACCAAAATATTATTACTATTTCAAACCCAAATTATCAATGTATTATTTCCATTTCAAAACCCAATTCAATAATATATCATTTCCATTTCCAAAACAATTCAATAATATCTCATTTAAATAAAACCAAATTTCCAATCACTAATCTTTCTCAAATTTAGATAACTTGAAATATTCTTTTAAATCATCTTAAACCCAAACCACATTTTGAAGTCATATTTCGAAATTTTCAATTTCAATAGGTTTCAAATCCATATATTCATAGATAATTCTTAAATAAATTCTATTTCAAATAAATTCATTTTCCAAACCATATTACTTTCAAAGTTATAACAATTTCGAAAACCAATACTTTGAAAACAATAATACCTTAATTTCAATAAAACATTTCAATTTTGATATATTTCAAGACTTTAAATATTCCAAAATTCCCAACCAAATCTGATAATCTTATATATACCTTAATTCAATTTACTATTATTTAGTTTAGAAATATTTATTTAATATCACTTAAATAAAGCTCAAACTTGAAATATTCGTAAATCAAACTTAAAACATCATCAAGTTATACATAGCTTAAATTTTAGAATTTAACCGTATATAAAATAATATTTATATAATATCAAAATTAGTATATATATAAACCCTTATTTTCCAAAACCCATAGAAAATCACTTTAAAATATTTTATATATAGACCATGGTGCCTGTATATAATTTTCTATCCTATGGTCAAGTGATATAGATATTTATCATTTCAATCCGTAATTTTAAAAATAAAAGTTTACGATTATATATCATTTCAAACCGCAATCCCGAATGGAATGAAAATGCAAAATAACTTGTAGTTAATACAATATAAAATGTAGCATCCATTCATCCAAATATCAATAAACAACCATTTATTACAATCATCATCCAATTTAAACAAAACATCAATATAAAGCATATAAAATATAACAGGCATCAACGAATAGTTTATATTCAATAAAAATTAATAACTGTTTAACTGGCAGTTTATATGCAATAATAAATAAATTTAACTATCATATTATATGCAATAAAAAAATTAAATAACAATTTAATTTAAATAAATGCTATCTAACTGAGATGATGATTAAATATATGCCCAAACAATCATAGATAAATTTTAAATCACATCAAAATTTAATCTAACAAACATAAGAAATCTTAGAAGTTGTGAGTGGGTTAAAACACTCACCTTTTGAGTTTAAATTGAATTTAAATTCAATTTAAACCCAAAAATTTGACAGTCTCCAAATCCATCCAAACTAGCGTCAAAGTGTCTGGAATTTCGATACGATCCCAGCAAAACAAACCGCGCATGAATCCGAGCTCGTATGAAAAAGTTATGAAAATTTGAAGATTGGAAAATTCTGGTCCCTTGTTGACTTCGGGTTCAACTTCGGTCCAGAACCTCAAATCCCCGGTGCTTGCTTGGAGTTTTTTGCGAAAACGACCCAGTGACCCGAGTCATTTTCATCCTGACCGAAGTATCTCCAGAGTTTTTGCCTCTGAAACCCGAAGCGTGACTCGTGCTGCAGGTTTGCAATTTTTTTTTGTTTATATAAAATTGAAATTGGATTGGAAAGATTAGGGTTTGCAGCCATTGGAATGAGGAAGAGCAAATGAAATTGTACGTCTAGAAATGAGGAATAGAGGCTGCTAGGGTTTATAACTGGATATATATAGGCAAAGTCGAAATAGGATAGATGGACCCGATCTATAAACGCGTTGAACGATGAATGACCCAAAAGCTCGTTTCGACTCCGGAACGAAATTGGGTCAACCCATATATCAAAATAGATGTTTTAAAATATTTTAAACGCAATAGAAAAAGTTTCAAGTCCAAATTCCATCGAATGAAGAAGTTATGCTAAAACCAAAATTTCAAATTGATTTCAATTGATTACAATTGCATAAATTTCAAGGCGTTTCGAGTTCGTACGATCAAACGCCAAGTCCGATCGCTACGAAACTTGAAACACTATCATAATTCACTGTTACGGATCCGATGAAACTGGTTTCGTCGAAATCCGAGTCAGTGGCCAAAATGGCTATTTTTCCATTTAGTAAATAAATTTAAAATAAATTAATTAAATCAAATTTCCTATTTAAATTCTGAAATTGACAATCTTTAACACTTTTATTTTCTTAATCATTCACAATGATTTTAAACAAATTTAGATGTCAAATTAAATGTTAATACATTAACAATTTCAGCGTTAAATTACAGTTTTGTTAAATTTAGAAATTATAAATTAAATTTCAATAATTTCTTTGAATTAAATTTTTTATTCATATTATTCAAATTCATTATTACAAACAGAAGAAATAAATGTTGGAATCAAAATCCATTATATTAGCATTCCCAATTTTCATCTAAATTCTCATTTATGTAATGTTTTAATATTATATCCCACTTATTTGCAATTAATCCACTTATTAAATTTCAAATTATGAATATATTAATAAATCTTGGTTTTCACTCCTTAAATCAACCAATCTTCATATTATATCGAAATAAACATTTATTATATCTTATATAATTAACCATCTTCAAATGACATATCAAATCTACCCTAACTGCACAAATCAGGACAATTAATGGCAATTGATTTCACATTAAATGTTATAAATTATAAATTGAAATCTAAATAAATTCGTTTATTGATTTAAAATCTTGCTATCTAATAAATTGACATTGTATGGGTATAATTAACAATGAATTATATTACACATCATTAATGTATTAATTTATTTATTTCCCATTTAACGTGCTACTTAATCTCCTTTGATTGCAAACTGATTTCCAAATTTTATGCAACATACAAAAGAAATAGATACATATCTGTAAAAACCCTAAGATTGCAATTACCGAATAATAAATTAAAATTATGATTTTAAGTTGAAAAGGGAGCTAAACAAAAATTTTGGGAATTTAAATTTGCAATTGGTTTGCAAATTAAAGTATTTTGGGTTTAAAATGGGAAAATTAATATTTTTGAAATTTAATATTTAAAAAGAGAATTTTTATTGTGATAATGGGTTTAATTGGCCAAATGAGACAATTACATGGTTTTAATTAAAAACTAGGATGCTTATTAGGATTTTTGTTTACATGATAACATTAGAAAATAAACTAAGTCCTAATGGGTTTTAAAACCCCTTATCATGACCCATTAGCCTAACCCCCTCCTATATAATATCTTAAACCCATAACCCTAACCCTCCTCCTCTTCATAAATTCCTAAAACCTAGATCTAAACAAAATAATGGCCTCCATTTAGAAGCTCCTTCTCCTTCTCTTCATAATTTGATTAGCTTAATTTTAAAGAAAAAAAAGGGTAAGGCAATCTCTCTCTTATTATCTAATCCTCCTTAATCCTCTTTTTATCTCTTCCATCTTGTTGTAATTATTGTTTTTTTTGTTGATTTTGGGTTCTTGAAGTGGCTTGATCTTTTGCTTTGGAAGAGTTTGGCTTGCTTTGATTGTTGCACTCTAACTATTTGATCATTTGCTTCATTAAGGTAATTACTATCTATTAGTAATTATTGTTAGTTATACCTATTAGTGATAATTGCTAGTTAATTTTAGTGAAAATTTGATGCTAAAAATTGAAAAAATAACACCCCAAATCATCTAAAAACTGCAATTTATGTTGGCTGTTTTGGTTCAGCCTGAAAACAGGCTGAAAATTTGGTCTAAGAGCCCAGAACAGACCTGGGTTGCACCTAGGCTGCGGCCCAGGCGTAGAAGGCCAGCCCTAGTGGACTGGCACACAGTGAACCTCGCGGGTCCGCACTAGGCGGCCCGCTAAACTCCCCAGCCCGCATGGGCTGGGACTTAAGGTTCCCAGCCCAGGCGGGCTGGGACTTAACCTTCCCAGCCCGCGTGGGCTGGGACTTAATTCCAAGCCCAGGCGGGCTGGGACGGATCCCAGCCCGCGTGGGCTGGGATTTAATTCCCAGCCCAGGCGGGCTGGGGTGGAGAAAAAATCTCCCCAGCCCGAGCGGGCTGGGGCAGGCTGACGCGGGCCGAAGCCCGCGTCAAAAAAAAAAAAGCTGCATCCAAACTGTCTGTTTTTAGATTTTTGCTTCCACTTCGCGATGCCGTCACGATCGCATCCGAAGTCGGAATTCGACGTGTTTGGTCTCGTTGGAAAGGTGGAGTTTCGAACTCCGCCTCTGGAAAATTTGAGCATCATCGGAGTTCGTTTGATACTTCGAATTTCGTGCCGAAGTCGAACTCTGGTCGCTGTTGGTAAACAGTGTGAATCTTGTTCTGGGTCCAACTTTGAGACGTCGCTGCCACTTCGTCTCAACTCGGAATCCAGAAATTCTTTTTGCATCTTAAAGTAGGAATGTTGGGCTACATGCCTGCAAATTTTCATGACATTTGGATATAGTTTCCTGGCCCAAATAAATTGCCGAACTTGGGTTCGCATCTGTTTTTGAATGTTTACAAACGCTTAGAATATTTTGATGATTTTCTGGTTTTCATTGATTTCTTGGAGATTTGTCTCTAGATTTCGTACACGGGTTTTATGAATCATTTTCAAAAGATTTTTCACTCCTAAATGGCTTTCGAAATTATTATATAATATTATTTTTAATTATTAAATTAATTACTCCATAATAGGAGACTTTTCAAAAGTCCGTTTTAAAGATGATTTCAAAATCAATTATAAATCCGTTTTACACCAATATTTTCTATAATAAAAATCTCACACTCACTTTTAGCACGTCGAGCGAAGTGGAAAGGTGCTTAAATGATTAGGAAATCTCCGGCCTATGGAACCGTGTGTATTTTCTTTCCGATTAATCCCCAACCTATTCGATTGATCGTTTTGACCTTTGGGTCTAGTTCACCGATGATACGAGGTGGACTTTTTATTGTTTGGAGTGTGAGCTTGCTATTGGTTAGGAAACCGTTTAGTGCGAACGTGGGGTATGGGACTCATTGTTAACACTTTACGGGTTCCTCTCCAAGAAGTTAGTGACACATTTGCCTCTGGGCGGCCAGTACTGGACCTCTGGGTCACCATGCCTCTGGGCAACCGTCTCTGGACACCTGCTCTATGGAGCAGTTTACTTTTCGGCGTGTGCCTCTGGGCCTTTATCCTTCTGGGAAGGATTTCACCGTTTCGCGCGTTCCGCATCTGTGCGAGTGATCGATCACAACTTTACAGTACTTGGCAACAACGACTCTGGTCGGTGCACGTGCAAAACTTGTATTATCTGATGATTTTTATATCCACTCGAGTACCGCCATTCGGTGTTGGTTCTATGGAACCATACGATGTAAGTGCGATTACCTTGTGGTTTCACAGTGTCTTTGGGCACTGCTTTTCAGTGTTTGATTTCATTGACTTTTCAGTATATCCCCATTGCTCTTTGGAGCATCGATCTTTGCTTGGGCATTGATTACAGACTCTGGTCACTCTTGGGATTATTGCCTATGGGCATCTTTTTATAGCTTTGGCTACGCCGATGATATGAGGCGATTTTATTTATTCTACACTTTGGTGTTGATTTCTCTTTGGAGATTTTTATTGTTTATTGATGATTAGGGATCGTCATTATATTCATGTGGTTCATAATATACTTCTCTTTGGATAAGTACTGTTTTATTTATGGACCGCATTATTATATATCTCAGTTATTACTGATTGTTTAGCTAGCCTGACCCGAGTGTTTTCGCTCGGGTCAGACCGAGTTGTTTCAGGTTAGGTCTCTGGACTTAGCTGCTCTGTGCTTCCGCTTTGGACTTATCTGCTATGCTTTTGAGATAGCTTATCTTAGTGTCCGCTTATGTTATTATTCAGACTCTTATATGTACATATTTTTGACTCACATGTGTGAGCAGTGGCTTTGTACCCACTTATGATATTTGGATCTGTATTGACGATGTATTGTTCTGGGATTTTATATCTGTTATGTGATTCTGTTCTGTGATGTTTTATCATTTATTATTATGCTTTGTCCTGATAGATCTTTAGCCATTTGTAATTTCGTTATAAGTATTTACCGAATATGTCGAACCACTTGACAAACATATATAGATACCATCCTTTCGACGTATTCAGTAGATAGTTATAGCTTGATTACAAATGGTCGCTTCCACTATACTCTATTCTCCGCTTTAACAGACAGTATTACTCCCGTAATACTCTTTGTTACAGTGGGTCTCAGAGTGGGGCGTTACAATATCTTAATTGATTCGTTTTTCCCATTCATTATAAGTTAATGCACACATACAAATTAAGATCCTAAATCCCATTAATCCTTCCATCTTGGTTCCATTCCTTTTCACATCAACTATCACTTTATGAATAAAATTGGTATTCCATTTAATCCATTAATCATTATCTTTAATTATTGCAATTCATTATCTAATATAAGTTTTGAATCTATTTCCAATTTTTTTCAAATTTCAATAAAATAAAACCTTATAATTGTTTACCAAAAATGAGGATTGTACTAAATAAATTATTTATTGTCCTGCATTACTTTATTACCTCAATTTACATTCAATTTCCCTAAATCAGCATTTTAAATAAATTCAATTGATTCCCACACACCGTTTAATAACCTAAGTAAACTAGTAACCATTAATAACGGCCACTAATTTCCCTAAATCACATTTATGGGTTTATAGTTTCCCATAAATGTTGCAATAACTCATATGATATTAATTTATCCAATCACCATTTAATTTATACTAATACATCAATTTGTACAATATATCTCTTGTTTCCTTAAAATAAATTTATGTTTTTATTAAGTTTTCATTTACTCTTGCGTTACTTTATTAATAATCATTAAAGTAACGTTTATATCAATAACACATTATAATTACATACCATTTAAATGAGTTTGATTTCTAATAAGTTAATTGACCATTTAATTAGGTAATTTATACAAATTTGTTATCATACCCATAAATTTACACTTATAACTAAGACCTACATTTGAATTTATTCAAATTACTATAAATAGGTTTTAATTACCATTTCTACATTTTAATTTAGCGTTCACTCCAATATAAATTTATCACCTTTTATTATTTCTACTAAATTTTAATTACAAAATCCTATTAAATTAACAAATTTAATTGTCGAAATTTACGGATCGTTACAAATGTTTTGAGATTTTATCTTCAAAGATAAATTGAAATGTGGAAATTGATTTGAAATTGTTTTCAAATAATTGAAGTGTGGAAATTATATATCTTGTAAAGATATTTTTGGAAGATAAATTATTTGGAAAATTATTTGGAATCTGATGATGTTGCGCATCTTTATTGATAGTTAAATAACCGACTATCAATAATTACCTTGAATGGGTATTTGTTGTGATTTGCTTGAATTTGAATGCCACACTTATTTTTGAATAAGCGCTCACTATTCGGGTTAGCCGGGAAAGGACCTTTGTGTCGTATAACCCATTCCGAATTTGTGATACGACGATATGGATCGTATTGAGGACCGGTAGTGAAGACCGGGTATTTGTGAAAACGATAGGATGACCTATCGATTGTCTTTGCACCGTTAGCTACGGTATAGAGATTTCCTTTGTGATGGGAAGTTTTATCGGGATTGTGAATACCCGGATTGCAAGGGCTTCTTTGGAAGTGCCTTCGGTTCTGTTCGAACCCGGAACAGACTTGTATGGTTACATGTCTGACATTACATTTTGAGATGTAAAGCTGATTTCTTTCAAATACATTTCTGTTGGTGGCGGAGAATTTATTCTCTTAGCTTAACACCCTTCTCTGAGACGTACGAGCTCAGAGGTTATGTAGTTGAAATTTATCAGCGATATATTCCCAATTTGGTAATGTGGCATGCTAAGTGTTGCTGTGATGATGATCATTTATTGATTATTTGTGATCAAAGCGTGGTTTTGTGAAAAAGCGTAGCTTTGTGGACGAGACTTCGTCAGGGCCTCACAACCCGGAAATGGTCGAAACAGGAATGTTGCGGCAAGGTTATGAGGGTCGTGCCCTTTAGGGTATGTCATTTCCTTCTGGAAAGGGGTGGTATCATGGTATGGAGCCCAGATACTTACTCATGTGGACACACTTTATTATTATGTGTGATGATGTTACTGAGCGCTCGGATAAAGGTCCCAAAGGACCGGGGGATGACATATTCGTGAGTTACCTAGTTACAGGGGTAACCCGGCTTTGTTGGCATAGAGCAGTTTGTCTCTCGGAGCGTCCAGCCAAAGGCGTTTCCTACGTGGCATAGGAAGTTCCTTAGCCTGACCATTTGTTGGAAAATCCAAAGAAACAATACGAACCTTTACGATTGCAATTGTATAACCTGCTATGGAATGTGGCGGTAACCTGCTATTGAACATAGTAGCTATAGTAGGCATAAGTGCGGAATGCCTATGCTGGCTAAGATTAATATTATACTTTCGAAATATTTTCTTCACTATGCACTAATAATAATAAAATCAAATGATTTTGGATAGTAAGCATGTTTGATTATCATAAGAAGAAATCTCCTCCAATTATGCGTTTGCATTGTGTGTGGGGGGGGGAGGTCTTATGGTAGTTTCATTTTCCAAAAGCATTGCGAAATTGACTTTAAAATCTTCCTGTTGTTTGTTTTAAAGATAAACTGTTTTAGTTCTCACACCAGTCACCATGACTGACCTAGAGTTTATTGTTTCCTTCCTAAACTCTGGGTGCCCATCATTTTCCATACGAGCAGTCTAGAGTTAGGTCATCAGGTCATTCTGGATTTAGGAGATGCTTTGGAGCTCTGTGGCGAGTTGGATGACGATACGTATCACTTGTATATGATATTATTTATTCTGTTGTGTATTCTGTATATGGACAAGTTCATATAACTGTCCAGTGTTGTATTGTTGTTGTAAACTCTGATGATGATGTAATGTATAAAATGATATAGTTCTTTGATTTAAAGATTATTCATTTATCTATTATATGTTGTTCTGCTGCGAATGTGAGATTCCGATATTATTTCTGTTTTTGTTGTTTCTTCTTTCTTTTTCTTCTGTTCTCTTCTACCTCTTCTTTTTTCTCCATAACAATTCGGTTTTCCGGCATTCGATTACTCGGCATTTGATATAGTGGTCGTATTAATGTCGATTTTCGAGCGACGAAAAATGTCGAGTCGTTACATTTGGTATCAAAGCATATGGTTAAGCGACAACCATGGCTCTGTTGGGTGTTACACATTAGAGATAGAGTCAGTAGTACTCTAGAATGAGTGTGAGTGTAATAATAGATACGAGTGCGTATTTGTTAGTGAATATAAAATTGTTTTATATTGTGATGATTGATTTGTTGAGTGGTATATGGATTCTGGTCGGTATAGTCCATACAACTCTATCGATAGGGATCTCTAAACACTTATTCAGAACAATTCGGCATGATATTGGTTAAATTGGGTAAATGAAATAATTTTACCTCGATTATATTTTGTATATAAAGAAATAATTTTCGGAAATTATTGAAGTGTATATAAATGATTGTTTAGTTGTTAAAAATGTAAATATATATAAGTTGATAAAAGTTGTTTGAATAAGTTAAATAAAACAACAATTGTAAAAGAATGAATTGTATAAGCAAATGAATTATAAGTATGAAGTTATAATTAAAATGATTTGTAATGGTAAAAATAATCTTATATATGAGAAGTGAAATTTTACAAGTAAAAGATTTGTAAATGTGAATTATAATCTAAAATAAAATTCCAAAGAAGTGTTTTTAAAGGATTTGATGTTTTGGAAAATTGTTTTGGAGAGATGAAAGCTCTAAACTCTTTTCAGGTCGCTGGAAAATAATTCCGATGATGATCGCGACATCATTGGTGTTCATTTTTGGGTTTCCAAAAGAGGAATTGCTGCCAGATTATTTTAAATGAAAGTTGTTTGGAAAATTTGGATTTTGTCTTGGAAATACAAAAGATAATTTGAATTGATTTCAAAATGGTTTTGAAAGGTTGAAAAGACTCTGGAATCCTATTTAAAATATTTTTTGGGAATGATAATGAGTTGATACTTATATAATTTGAATTTTGATAGAATAAATTTAACTTAAAGGATGGAGTTAAATTAAAGTAAGTATAAGTGAATCAATTAAATATAAGTTGGGATTGTTGAATATAAGTAATCAAGTTTTGAACTTATAATATGAGATAATAAATTTGACTTTGGTAAAAGTTAAATAGAATTGGAATCTGAATTTGATTAATAAGTGGAAACTTAAGTTAATTTGAACAAATGATGTTTGAAATGGAAAATAACTTAAGTAATGTTGAATGAGTTTGATTTTGATATCAAAGTAAATTAATAAAGTGAATTTATTAAATGAATATGAACTTGAGTTATATAAATAAAATTCAATTTTATTTGTTAAATGGATTAGCAATTGAATTAATAAATGAATTGAATGTTAATCAATCTATTGTAAATGAATTGAGATGAAACAATGGATGTAAGTGTTAATTCATTAAAATCTAAATGTTATTGGAAGTTGAATAATTGAATGTAATTCAATTTAATATTGAACCAATTGGAATTAAAAGTGTTGAACCAAATCGAATGTAAATGAATAATTTAGTTATGTTGAATGTACATTGGTTGTTATATGGATGTTGGTTGATTGTATATAAATTCATTAAGTGTTAATGAAATTGAATTAGCGAAATAGGAAGCTAAAGTGATTGAATTCTAATTGATAATATGTAAATTTGAATAGAAATTGAAATTGATTCAAATAGAAAGTGAACTAATTTGAATTTAATTAGTGAATGTGAACTAGTTGGAAACGAATGAATGAATATTAATTAAAATCCAATGTTAATGAATCAAATGTGATTAAATTGAAAACCAATTCAATGAATATTTATGAGAAATTAAGAAAATTGATTTGGATAGACATTGATTTGTTGGATGTTATTGGATGATAGTTGTTTGATGGTTGCATTTATTGCTTTAGTTGCAATTGCTATGTTAGCACATGTAGTTATTATGATGCTATATGATGTATATCGATATTATTTCATATATGCATGTTTCTCATGTTTTTGTTGAGTGTTTAGTAGGTGTGGATGGCGTTTGCTTCGCATTTGCAGCTCGCTTTCGCGCTATATTAGCCGTATACGCTCGCTAATAATATATAAGGTACATATCTCTGATTAAATATCGTACTTTTACACTTTTTTCCCTACGGGATGCCTCATCACTTGATGAGATGTATATTTGTGATATATATACACTGTCATTTTTTTTCGGATCGAGCCGCGCAAAGGAGGCTATGGTGAAATTTTTCGAAAATTTAAAGCGTTAGAATAATTTTGAGAAAATTGGAAAATTTGAAAATTTTGGAAAACTTAGTAAAGTTTTTGTAAGAAGTTTAACTATTGGATTTTTGGGAAAGTTAAACACTTAAGAGATTTGTAAATCTAATTTAAACGGTCTGTTTTGAGAAGTTAATGGATTTTGTGAATTTTTCTTACTTGGTAATTTCGAGGACGAAATTATTTTAAGGGGGGAAGTTTGTAACGACCCAGAATTTCTGACATTTGAAATTCGAATATTTAGTTGATTTTAAATATTAACAAGTGGAATTAATTAAGTTGAATAATTTAAAATTCGAATAACTGGATTTAATTGGATAATTAAATCAATAATGTAATGTTGAAATTCCAGAAATAATTGAAATCTAAATTAAATGTGAATGGAAATGATTTATAAAGTTATATTAAATCATATTGAAGTTATAGTGATGTTATAGAACTTTTAAAATTGAATTTAGAGTTAATTTGTGAAATTTGAATATTTTAATATTTAATCGACTAGTGAAATTAGCCATTTTTGGGACAGTCTCAGAATTGGACGAAACTAGTTCCATTGGATCCGTAATAGTTTTTTATTATCGGATTTCAATTTTTGTAGAAATCAGAGTTGTCGTTTGACCGTGGCAGCTCCAAAACGCATCGAAATTGTTTTAATATTAATTTGGCGAGTTAAAATAGTCATTTTTTAAAAAGTCTCGGATTTCGACGAAACTAGTTTCATCGGATCCGTAATGTGATATTATTGTAAGATTTCAAATTTCGTGTCAATTGGATTTACCGTTTGTCCGGGGCAAGCGAAAACGCATCGAAATCAGCTTGAATCGGTTTAATTTAAAATCGATCGTTTAATTCCGTAACTCGCACAGATGACCGAATTAGCTCCCGAAACAGGTTCCATTGTGTTCGGAACACGGGGTAAACCTTATGAACGCCAGGCGGCACATATGATTTGGAGATCGTTTGAAAAAGTTGTTTTAAAATAGATTTAATATTAAAATAATATTTATATACGTTCATATATACACGTTCACAGAAACCCTAGCTATCTTCTTCAGGCCGCCACTTATTCATCAATGGCCGAAAAACAATTGTCTTCTCCTCCTCTTTTCTTCAAATCCATCAACTTTCACCAGAAACTCTTAACTAAAAAAACGTAGAGCACGTTGCGAACTACGATTCCAACGGTCGAGATCGAAAAATACGCATTGGATCGAAAGAGAATCAAGCTTGAATGGCCGAACTTCGTACACGTTTTCCCATGGAAATAGTCGACCGAGCTTTGCAAAATTGCAGTCGAAGATGGAGCAGGCTATGGCCGTTCAAATGAAGTTGGCCGATCGTCGCATAGTCAAGCGAGGGAAGAGCGGTTCGAAACCCTAGAGGCGGCCTTTGGGTTTAGGGTGCGTGCGACTTGCCTAGGAGAGGAAGATGAGAAGAGCGGCCCAGATTTCATTTGCAAATCGAACGGCCTGAATTGTATAAGGTTAAAGAATAAAAATAAAAGTGTAAACTATTATATTTATAAATTCATGTAATATTTAAAATGTTGTATCTTTGTCATACGAGGTCGAAAAATTACGAAACGACTTGCGTTGGAATCGTATGGTCGAGCACTACGCTATGGAACTGGATTGGAAGCGATTGGAGTCAGTGAAAATTTCGGGTAAAATTAAACGCGTGTTTAATTTTATTCGAAATAAAACGCTGGAACAGAATTGAAATCAAGGTGAGAACTCCTCACTCAATCGAATGTTTTGTTTCGATTTAAATTTTAAATAGTTAGATTTAAAATTGTTGATAGTGTTACTTGTGATGATTGAATGAAGATTGCTATTTATTGTGATAAATAGACATTATATGTAATATCCCGAAAATTTGGGGCAATATCAATTTAATAATCTATTTAAATAATTAAATTGATTTGTTAATCTTTGATAAAAATATTTGAATTGGTTTAAAAATCTAATTAAATGAATATTTAATTAGTGGAATTTATCTTTTAAAACTAATAAAATGATTTCTATTTATAATGTATATATATATAAGTATATATATATTGTAAATAGATTAGCTTTGGGTTGAAATATAATAAATAAATAAAATCTTGTTTTAAATTTCTAATATATATAGTGATAGTTTGGAGATTTGGATTTAATTAATATTATTTTTTCAAAGTTATTTAAAATTAATAACTATATGGTTTTAAACTAGATTAATAATAAGGATTATTTTATTTGCTTAATAAATATGATTTAAGAGTATATATATATAAGTTTAAAATACAATTTACATATGATATGTTAATTCATTTAGTAATAGAAGTAATTTATAATCTCTTTTATAAATTATTTTAAAATTGATAAATTTGTTATTTCAAACAATATTATGAATATATTGTTTTATATATAGATATAAATAGACTTTAATAAAATAGGATTGTTATTTCAAATTGAATGTGTTGTTTTAAATTTACTTTAAATTGGATTTTTAGATATAATTTGAATTTAAATTTAAATTAATTTTGAAATTCAAAAAGGGATAATATTTAAAATATTTGGATTTAAATATATGTATAAGCTTTTATTTATAAGTATAATTGGTCTATTTCTTTAAAAGTTATCTATATATATAAATAAGAAAGTGTAAATTAATAAATAAAGAAAAAGGCTTTTATTTACATTTAAAATAAAAAGATTACTTAAAAGACATGTGTAAATCTATAAATGCTTGTTTAAACAAGTGTACACTAATAAAACAATGTAAATGACAAATGTCAAAGTTTCAGATTTTTGTTTTCCTTTTAATTGAATAAATCATTTCTACTTATATAAACATATGCCTCTCATTCCATTTTCTTTTTCTATCTTCTTCTCTTCAAAACTTAAGAAACCTTCAGCCTGAAAACAATTTCTCAAACCAAAATCAGTAATCAAATTCCTCAATCTCAAAACAAAGATCTGTAATTCATTTCAAAAACCAACAACCTGTAACCATTTCTTCAATCTGAAAACCAAAAGCCTGCATTTCTTTAGCCTGTAAATATTTCTTCAATCAAAACAAAAGCCTGTTTTTCTCTTCAAATCTGAAAGCAAGCAAACCTGATCTAAGCAACACATATCAACAAACAAGTTAGAGCATGCATACAAGTTTCTACAGCAAGTATTCAAGTTTAAAAGTTTTAAAGATCAAAGGATATTCAAAAAGCTTTTCAAAAACTGTTTCAGAGGAGAAGCTCTGTTCTTCAATTTTTCTCAAACCTGGTGAGTAACAATATTTTTAAAATTTAATGATGAAATCTGGTTGCATGCTTATCTTTAAAATAAGTTTATCTGTGAATATATTTTTAGCAAATACCTGTGCATGTATGTACTTGAATGATTTGGTGTGCATATCTGTTGCTTCTGTTTTCTCTGTTCTCAGTTTTAAACTCAAATTTTTGATCAAAATTCATTTCCTTTTTGATCTAAACCCTGTTAGAACTTGGATTTTAAACAAAATTGTTTATGTAGTCATTAAGTTAGGTTTAAAATTTAATTAAGATAAAATATATTTGAATTGGCTCTGGAAACCCAAAATAAACAGGCAAGCTTGAGTATGTTGGAAATTTAAGTACCTTAATTTATTAAAACAGGTTTGTAAACTGAAAACTTAACTAAAATCTTGATTTTTAAAAATGAAATCAAAATTTTTAACATTCAATCGAAGGAGCAGTTTGGGGTTGAACAGTTTTCACGTTTTGGGTAGTTTCTGATAACCTAAGTGTTCGGGGAGGTTGTGGTTTCTACTGATGATAGAGTGATGATAGGAGAGTTAGAAAAAAATGTCTGATAATGTTGAAAAACACTGTGGCGAAAGGATTTGATTGGGAAAGTCTGGAACCCTAGTTTAACTAGGTCTGTTATTTTTGTTCGACATTTCCTCTAGAGTTGATCGAGTTCATTGGAGCTCTGGGGGAAGGTAGTTATGGTGTAGATGAAGACGTGGCCGAAGTTTTAGAGGTGACGGTGGTCGGAAGATCGTGGACGAGGCGATAATAGGCTTTCGTGGATGGGTTCTGTTGTATTTCCAGGTTTGGGATAAACACTCGATTTCGATTGTGGAGATGGTTCGTGGTTCTGCTGATCGAGATCGTAAGAGATGGTCGTGGACGAGATGCTGGAGTGGTCATCGATGATCGGAGGCGATCATCTCGACTGTGCACGTGAACATATGTCAGGAGTATCAGTGTTTAGTTTGTTTTTACAGAGGAAAAGCACTCGAGTAAAACGCGTGAGTGACTCGAAGTTTTCTCGGGGGTTTCAGGTTTTTACTCGGGGGAAAACTGAGTGGGCTCGGGTAATTTTGGGTTACAGTTTTAAAAACTGGCAGTGGTTTTTAAATTTAAATTGAGTTTTAAAACTTTGAAAACAGGATTTAAACCCAGTTTTAAATCAAGTTTTCATTCGAGTTCAAGTTTAAAATTTGTATCCTAGAATTTGAGATAAATAAAGTTTTATAAAAATAAAGGTTTTAACAAATTTAAATGTTTAAAGAATAATTTAAAAAGGGTTTGAATTTAAATAAATTGTTTTAAAAATCTTTAAATGTTAAGTGTTTCTTAACATTTGAATTTAAGAAGATTTTATAAATTTGATTTAAATTTGGTTAAAGTTAAATTTGTAATTTATTTTAAGTCTTTAATTTAAAATGAATTAAAAAGAAACTTTTAAAGTAAAATGTTTTAAAGTCTTTGTTAATGATAATTAAAGTAGTTAAAAGGTTAATACTTTAATTTAGAAGTAATTAAGATTTAATGATGTAGGATTCATTAAATTAATAAGGTAATTAAGAGTAATTAAATTATTTAATTAATTAATGGTTTAGTGTTAATTAATTAAAATAATTAGAATTATAAGTTAATTAATTAAGGTTAATTAATTTGGGATTAAAAATCATTTATTTAGATAAGTATAGATTTTTAATAAATAATTAGAAATTTATTAATCAAGTGATTAAAGGTTAATTAGGAAATAAATTTAGTAATTATTAATTAATTGGTAATTAAGAATTTATTAAAGTGGTAATTAATAAATAGTTTATTAAAGATTAATTATTTAAAGAAAGTAATTAAAGAATCATTAATAATTAATGAGAGATCATTAATTAAGGATTATTAATTAATTAATATGATTAAATTTGATAATCAATTAGATTAATTAGTTAATATGAAAATGGGTTAAGTATAATTACTTAATGGAAGTAATTAAAGTAATTAATTACTTAAGGTAATTAATTAGATAAATTTGATAAGTTTAATTTATTAATTAAATTAAGATAATCACTTTGTGATTGATAAGTAATTACTTAAATGTAATTAGTGAAGTGTAATTACTTAGGAAAGTAATTAAAGTTAATTAGTGGATGTAATTAACTAAAGAAGATTTTAATAATAAAAGTAATTTTAGTTTAATTACTTTTGAATAATTAATCAAGGGATTAATTAAAAGATAATTAATTAAGGAGTAATTAATTTATGAAGTGGAGTAATTAAGGGAAGTTAATTACTAAATGAGATTAATCAAAGGTGATTAATAAATGTGACTAATTAATTATTAAATGTAATTAATTTAAATAAGATAATTAATTAAGAGTAATTAAGGATCATTAATTAATAAAATTAATGATATAATTAAGAATTGATTAATTAAAATTAATTAATAAATAATAAGTGATTAAAGTAATTAATTAATTGTAATTAATTAAGGATTAAGATAATTAAGTATAATTAATTAATTAATGAAGTAATTAAAGATTAATTACTGAATGGTTTAAGATAATTAATTTGTGAAATTAATTAAGTATTAATTACTTAAAGTAATTAAAGGATTATTAATCAGGAATGATTAATTAAGATGGATACTTAGAGTAATGATTAATTAATTGGTTTAATTAATAATTAAGTAAGCAGGATTTATAGAATGAAGTAATTAGTTTAATTCACTTTAAATTAATTAGATGATATAAATCATTGCTTAAGGATGGATGAATGAGATTGAATGTATTTCATTGTTTGATATCTCTGATGAGATATGATTGATATATGATATGGATGTTTGGTTGAATTATAATGATAATGTGAATTATCTGTTTGGGATGATAATGTAGATTATCTATTGAATTATCTATCTTTGTGTATATAGATAAGAATTGAATTGTTTTAACCTTAAAACAACTTGGCCCTTAAAAGATACGTTTTGGATTTCGATGAGACCGGGATCGGGTTTCCGTATACCGGGATTCCAGGTTTGGAGACCCGAATACCACATCGATCCAAATTTACGATAGGTCGTGAATCTCAAGTGAAGATGAAGATTCAGAGTGCAAGGGTTATTGTCGTTAACTCTGAGGGTGATTCCAAAACGAGTGTAACGAGATAATGCCTTCGGTTTCGTTCGAACCCGGAACGAACTTGTATGGATTGAATGCTTTCAGCACATCGTCAGGCGGACGATGAGCATTCTAAGTGATATGTTCTGATTAAAGGTAATCGTAACCTCAAGCCTCATCAACCGGGAATGGCTAAAACAGGGGAGGTGCAGCAAGGCTTCGTGGGTAGCACCCACTGAGAGCAAGATAGATCCCTGTCTAGAGGTCCCTTTTCTTTTTATTCGGCTTAGTGTGTGGTTGGTCGCGCCAACTACGGGGTTATCTTGTTCGGAATTATCCAGTAAGGGATGGTTCCGGCTTTGTGTTGCAGGGGAGCGGGCGTACTCCTCGGTACGGTGATCTAGGCCACGTACTGTGACGGGCGGTACCCCAGTAGCCCTGCCATTGTATGGAAACCCATTCTTCCTACGTGCCCTTACGGATTTGATTGTATAACCCACTTTGTGGCTAGTATGCTGGAATTTAATAATGTAACAATTTCAGCTATTTCATATTTATTTGAAAACCCTAGACCCTATTATAATATAACTGGATTTCCTATCAAATGTTTTGGTTAGCGTAAGGTAAAAACTTACCCATGTTTATTTGTGGGGAGTCTTACGTGATACTTTTTCTTTCTAAAGGTTTTGAAGTTAAGCAAGTTTAACCTGTTACTCACACCAGACCCATGTCTGACCCAAGTGTTTATTTCTGTTTTATAAACTCTTGGGTACTCAAATTTTTACGAGTAGCCAAGGGATTCAGGTTTAGCTTTGACGAATTGTGGAGGAGCAATGGAGCAGGAGGCTTCGGCGTTCGTAGATATAGTATTCCGCTGTGTTGATATCTGTGTTAGAGTCTTGTATTGTATTTGAGTTGTAATATCTAGACAGATGTTTATAACTGTCTAGTATGTGTTGTATAGTTGTGTAAACTCTGATAAGTGTTGTATACTATGTAATAGTTTATGTTATTAATATAATTTATTCGTTCCGTTGTGAGATCGTTGTTGTTGTTTCTTTCTTTCTTCTCTTCTTTTCTATTTTCTACCCCTTTCTTTCTTCTTAATGATGCGACTTTCTGGGCATAGGATTCCGAATTTGTGATACGATGATATGGATCGTATTGAAGACCGGTGGTGAAGACCGGGTATTTGTGAAAACGATAGGATGACCTATCGATTGTCTCTGCACCGTTAGCTACGGTATAGAGATTTCCTTTGTGATGGGAAGTTTTATCGGGATTGTGAATACCCGGATTGCAAGGGCTTCTTTGGAAGTGCCTTCAGTTCTGTTCGAACCCGGAACAGACTTGAATGGTTACATGTCTGACATTACATTTTGAGATGTAAAGATGATTTCTTTCAAATACATTTCTATTGGTGGCGGAGAATTTATTCTCTTAGCTTAACACCCTTCTCTGAGACGTACGAGCTCAGAGGTTATGTAGTTGAAATTTATCAGCGATATATTCCCAATTTGGTAATGTGGCATGCTGAGTGTTGCTGTGATGATGATCATTTATTGATCATTTGTGATCAAAGCGTGGCTTTGTGAAAAAGCGTAGCTTTGTGGACGAGACTTCGTCAGGGCCTCACAACCCGGAAATGGTCGAAACAGGAATGTTGCGGCAAGGTTATGAGGGTCGCGCCCTTTAGGGTATGTCATTTCCTTCTAGAAAGGGGTGGTATCATGGTATGGAGCCCAGATACTTACTCATGTGGACACACTTTATTATTATGTGTGATGATGTTACCAAGCGCTCGGATAAAGGTCCCAAAGGACCGGGGGATGACATATTCGTGAGTTACCTAGTTACAGGGGTAACCCGGCTTTGTTGGCAGAGAGCAGTTTGTCTCTCGGAGCGTCCAGCTAGAGGCGTTTCCTACGTGGCATAGGAAGTTCCTCAGCCTGACCATTTGTTGGAAAATCCAAAGAAACAATACGAACCTTTACGATTGCAATTGTATAACCTGCTATGGAATGTGGCGGTAACCTGCTATTGAACATAGTAGCTATAGTAGGCATAAGTGCGGAATGCCTATGCTGGCTAAGATTAATATTATACTTTCGAAATGTTTTCTTCACTATGCACTAATAATAATAAAATCAAATGATTTTGCGTAGTAAGCATGTTTGATTATCATAAGAAGAAATCTCCTCCAATTCTGCGTTTGCAATGTGTGTGTCGCGGGAGGTCTTATGGTAGTTTCATTTTCCAAATGCATTGCGAAATTGACTTTAAAATCTTCCTGTTGTTTGTTTTAAAGATAAACTGTTTTAGTTCTCACACCAGTCACCATGACTGACCTGGAGTTTATTGTTTCCTTCCTAAACTCTAGGTGCCCATCATTTTTCACACGGGCAGTCTAGAGTTAGGTCATCAGGTCATTCTGGATTCAGGAGATGCTTTGGAGCTCTGTGGCGAGCTAGATGGCGAGACGTATCACTTGTATATGATATTATTTATTCCGCTGTGTATTCTGTATATGGACAAGTTCATATAACGGTCCAGTGTTGTATTGTTGTTGTTAACTTTGATGATGATGTAATGTATAAAATGATATAGTTCTTTGATTTAAAGATTATTTATTTATCTATTATATGTTGTTCCACTACGAATGTGAGATTCTGATATTATTTCTGTTTTTGTTGTTTCTTCTTTCTTTTTCTTCTGTTCTCTTCTACCTCTTCTTTTTTCTCCATGACAATTCGGTTTTCCAGCATTCGATTACTCGGCATTTGATACAGTGGTCGTATTAATGTCGATTTTCGAGCGACGAAAAATGTCGAGTCGTTACAGTTTCTCTCATGGGTCTTCAGCTGCCGACTCGCATAACTCACCACCCTTCCTTCTTGCATCAAGACCACGTCCAACCTTATACCACAGGTGTTGGTACAAAATGTAAATGGCTTCGCCCTATCTGGTAGTACCAAAAATTAGGGGTGGGCAGGGTCGGTTAACCAATTCAATCGGTTAAATTTTTCGGTTAATCGATAAAAATGGAGTGGTTTGGTTAACCGGTTTCGGTTAATTTTGATTCTGGTCTACCGACCGAACCGGTTAAAATTAACCGCGGTTAACCGGTTTATTTAACCGATTTATTTAACCAGTTAACCGATTAATTTGATCAGTTAACCGTTTATATTAATCGATTAACCGATTAAATAAACTAGTTAACCTACCAAACAACATCATATATTCATTCAAATAGTAATGATAACAAGGATCACACAACATACATCATAGACACACTGAGTTAATTACAACTGCAGTTCAATAATAGTTCATAGTACATTCGGCTCATTTTTCACTTCAATTTTTTAGTTCATTTCTGTAGTTCAGTTCTCACTCTCATTTCATACATTACATTACAATACAGTCATCAATTACAGAGATTACATTACGTTAGTAATTCAATCCAAAGTCCAAAAAGATAATAGTACTACATTAATACAATAACTACAAAGTCAACTCCAACTCTGTATTCTCCACTTTCCATTCTTTAAGTCTGACCAAACAAAAGAAAATATAATGATTTACCAATGCAAGTGTAAAGTGCAAATCTGCTGTGGGTGAACAACTTACTTAGTGAGACAATCCTGACTGAAGCAATATAAATATAACTCAATTCTCACTCGCGGTTGCATATATACATGTTCATATAACTTCAGTTGAATATTTCCATGGAAGCATGTGCCCACGGGTCAATTGTTTGGCAACCCGTCTATCATAGTAAAATTCATTGTTTGGTTATTTCTGATTATTGACAAATGGATGGATAAGTTTTATAAATATCATGCTTTTTTCGAAAAAAAAATAGATTATACAAGGCAAATTATAACAACTTTAATTACCGGTGAAGGTTGATATACTAATTTCATAACCCAAGATCATGTTTTGCTTCATCCGTTCAACTGATAAGAACAAGTAATTTTTTATTGGGATATGCCTAATTTTATTAAATATTGCTTCAGCCAACAGTGAAACTATTAGATATGAAACTGTTTTAGACCAAAATGTTCTTTCTAATATTCATATTTCTTATTCTAGCAGTCTCTAAGTTTGTGCATGCCTGAATATCAACATATGATTGCATAACAAGACCACAAACAAATATTGGTGTAAAACAAGCATCATTAATGGCTAAATTCCCATCACTAATGCCAAACTATTTCAACCTTAAAACTCTCAAGTTGTATATAATAGCTGTAAGATCCAACTTTTATTGCATCTTGGCTAGTATATATATTGCAATTAGCTAGTTCATATGACATGTATAGACTGTAACAACATGTATATTACTATTGTATATAACAGTTCCTATATAATTATTTATACCATATATATGTTCCTATATAACAGTTCCTACATGTATAATTGTATATTCAGTTCGTATAACAAGTACAGTCTATACCTTATATATGCAACACTATATATCAGACTATCTGTCTAAAATTGCTATATGTATGTATGTATATGTATATACATATATATACACACATATGTTTATATATACTTATATGTATATAATAGTTCTTAAAATTGATATATGGTATATTTTCCTAAAATTGTATATAAAAATTCCTAAAATTGATATGGGGGGAGGGGGGTGTATGTGTGTGTGGTTTAAAATTGATATATGATATATAACTGTTCCTAAAATTGCATATATATATGTGCGTGTGTGGGTGCGCCCACACACATGTGCGCGTGCGAGTTCATATAACTTATTATTGATGATATATAAATTTATTACGTATATATAAAATTGATGAATTCAAAGGGTAATATGAATCTGATTATTGATGATCATATGTGTCAAAATTATGTTTGCTTGTAGACATATGCATGCTTGAACCACCTAAGTTAGGAACAATTTCTATGAGTAAATTGACTTGATTTAAGTACTTTGAAATGATATATTTTCCTTTACTTTTTTGTGTATTTCATTAAAATATAATTTCAGTATTTTAAATAATATATACTTAATGTTAAATATGCTTTATTTTAGTTGCATCTATTTGGAAATTCACCTTTAATTAAACCAATAACCAAATAACTGCTAAGATTTTGCATCACTGGTTAGTTACCAACTATTGTTCATTTTCGCCATCGATTTTTTAATATGCATGTAATATAGAGTTGTTAACAAGCCCAGTTTGACCTTGTAAAAGAAACACCTGCACAATCTAATTCATATTAGTAGGTCTTACTCTTACAATAAAACGCATAGGCTATAAAATCTAGTCTTGCTTAAAAGTCTCCAAAATAACCAAGCCAAACACCTAATAGTTACAATGATCTTGCTTGAAAATTTGATAAAAGGAAAATAACTACAGAGAAACCAAATGCTTAAAGAAGGTGTTGAATTATATATTAAGCTTATTGTGTAGCTTATTCATGAATATTTTGTAAGTAATTTTTCGAACCAACAACTCTAATTTGCTTAAATAGATGATCAACTGTTACAAGATAATAGGAATTTCAAGGATAAGAATTCATAATAATTAGTCGGTTTGCATCTAAACAGAATGAATGGAGAACCCAGTAAACAATAAAGAGCAAGAGCTTATGTAAAAACGAGAATGAGAATCATACCCACAAATAGCTTTGGCTGTTGAGCATTAGCCCTAACGCCAGCATCATATCATTGCCTTCGTGGTTTTTTGTGTGTTAATCGATCTGAAACCGGAAGGTTTTGGGAGCGACGAAATTTGTAGATCTAGTTTTTCTAGCAACGAGATAAATGCTGAAAGTGGCGGACATGAACAAAAAATTAGGGTTATGTGATATTGGGTGGGCCGGGTTCTTATTAACGCGCTATTAGGTAACTGAAGAAATTTATTTTCGGTTAATGGTTAACCAAAAATTGTGATATGGTTAACCGTTAACTGAAACAACTTTGGTCGGTTAACATCGGTCGGTTAACCGCTTTTGTCGGTTAATACGGTTTGGTTAAGATCGGTTGAGTTGGTTAATTCGGTTAAATGCCCACCCCTACCAAACATGGTGCACTATTCAATGCCTCCTTCAACCAGATAAAAGCATCTTCTTATTTAGTATCTCATGAGAAAATTAAATCCTTCTTGGAAAGAAGGGTCGGTAGGGTAAAGATCTTTACGAAGTCCTTAATGAACTTTTGAAAGTAGCTCACCAAACCATGGAAACTTTTCACCTTTGTGGCATTCTTCGGAACATGTCAATCCTAATCTACTGCCACCAAACTGGGATCAACTGCTAAGCCACTTTCTGAGACAATATGTCCCAAAAACGCATTTCCTTTCTCCAAAAGTGGCACTTTGAAAACTTTGTCTTAAGCTTATGCGCATGGATTGTACTGAGCATCTCCTCCAAATTGAACATGTGCACTTCCTCACTCCTCGAATAGACAGAATATCATTCATAAATACCATGACGAACTTATTAAACAACCCTTTGAAAACTCGGGCTCATCAAATCAACAAAGTAGGCGGCTGCATTGATCAGTCCAAAGGGCATGATGAACCACTCATACAATCCATCGGGTGTATGGAATGCTGGGTTATGAATACTATCCTCGGCTACACGCGGTTGATGGAACCTGGTGCCAAATCCAACTGAGAGAATACCTTAGTTCCAACTAACCGATCAAAGAGATCCGTCTATATGGGGCAAAGGATAACGATTCTTCTTTGTTAGTTTATTTAGCTTCCTAAATCGATGTAGAGTCTAAGAGAACCATCCGTCTTGGTGGTAAAGACAATCGGTGCTCCCCGCCCAGAAACGCTCCTTTTGGTAAAAATCTTCCCCAACAACTTATTAACCTACTTTTTCAACTCGCTTCTTTCTTTTGGATCCATATGCCTTAGTGGTAAGGCAACTGGTCTAGCATTCTCAAACAGATAGATCCTAAACTTGATCTCTCTCTGGGGTGGGAGACTGATAACCTCGGCAAAAACATCTGAGAAATCTCTAACTACAAGCACTGCACTAAGCTCGCCATGTGATAGGTCCAATGAATATAAATAGCTCGGCATAACCGATCATCAAGGGTTCCAATAAACCTCCAAACTACGTCCACTACACGTGTTCAATCTAACTAACTTCCTATCACTGCCTGAAATAGCCCCAAACATAGTCATCCAGTCCATGCCTGATATAATCAAACCAAGAAAATCCCAATACAAAGGCGTCACAATCAAACTGACCCATAAAATAAGCAACTTTAAACCTTTGCATACCATAGCCAAGTAAGTCGATCCTACTACGGGGTTTGATACAACTGTAGTGTTCGTGACTATACTAGTGTGTAAGTGTAAGTCATTAATAAGTCTACTAAAAATGAATGAATGTGAAACCCTAGTGTCAAATAAAGTGCGAATAGATAAACTGGAAATAGTCAACACACCTTCGATCACCACTTTCTTACCCTTATCCACCACTGGCAGTGCACTCGACCTAGGGACTGCCTATAGTGCATAAGCCAGAACCACCTATATAGAAGCTCGAGTAGGAGTTTTCGATGGTGTTATACAAGCTTGCTTCACATGTGCCAACCGATCGCAGTTATAACACTTCACCTATGAGAGATCTACCTTGCACTCCTTAGCAAAGTGCCCTGGTTTGCTACACCGATTACACCGTAAGTTCTGCTTCTGAGTCTTTCCCTGCGGCTTAAATCCTCCCTTCTTCTTATTCTTCTGCTGCACTTTCTCTCCAGTCTTCTCTGCCTCCTCTTTCACCTCCTTCGGGGAGATAGTAGCGAGTAAAGCCATCTCCACTAACCCCTCATAGGTAGCACCCATCGGAATGTGACTCACAGCTGCATCCTGGAGATATTGGTTCGGCCCCTTAGCGAATTTAAGAGCCTTTTTGTATGGTGTGTTAATCAACTCCATACCTAATCTAGCTAGCTCAGTAAACTGATTTACATACTACTTGACTGTCATGTCCCCCTACTTAAGATAGATAAATTTATCTAGCTAATCGTCTTCCTCTACCCTAGAAAGGAACTTCATCTCAAATTTCCTACGAAACTCATCCCATGAAATATCACCTCTAACAGTCCCAGGCTCACTAAACTCCCACCAGCTCAATGCCTCTCCCTGCAATGACCAAGTAGCTAACTTCCTCCTCACAACATATGTCAAACCCATCAGAACAAATATCTTCTAGTAAGCACAGATCCATGACCTCAAATCCATGTAAGAGTCTGTCCTTATGTGTGGCTTACCCCGAGGCCTAGAAAAATATTTGCACAGCTTAGCAAAATCTGGAGCGATAGGTGGGCGGGCAGGAACCTCACCTGCCGCTCTTTTCGTGAGCTCTCTAGTGGGATTGAGCTCGACCTGTCCCCTAACCTGAAGATACCTGTAGAACCATATAGGGATGTTCACTTCCGGGATCTCGACTATATCACCAAAGCCTGAACCTGTGGGATCGATTATCTTCTATCTATGAATATTAAGAATTCCATTAGTAACTTTCATAGATAGCATAAATATGATTAAGAGATAAGAGATAATGTAGGCACAAATGGAAATTAGCATAGGCACGAATAAGAGAGATTTGGATATACGAAGAATTTTGAAAAGCTTTTTGAAAATAATCCTTTATTTATACTTATATGTATACTTTTTAAAAAGTCCATTTTTGAAAACTTTTGGAGAGTATAAGAAAATCCTTTTTGAAAACTATTTTTTCAAAAATTGTCAAGTACATTCCCTAAATATGGTCCTAATCCCTAAAGAACTTTTAACCTAACCTCTGATATCAATTGTGACAACCCGCACCTCCCAACACGCACCGATTCAAAGCTCAGTGTGGCCTTCGGCCTCGCGTTGTGCCGAGAAATTTGGATCGTTGGGTTTTAACCTTTAACATTCTAGAGCCTAAGATAAGCAGATATAATCGAAGATATACTAAACTTTCAGAACTCACAGCGGAAGGAATAAAACATATATAACATAGAAAAATGTCCATCTAGGAAAATATCCAAATCATGGTCTCAGAAAAATCAGTATGTGGTCCAATACAGAGTACATAGAAAAATATCTCTCAAAGTCTGATATAAGGAAATAAAATGTATTGATATTATAGAATAATACATGGAGAGTAAATATGATAAAAGAAATCTCAAAAGATAAGTACGACTCACCAAGTATTACGGATGAGCCAATCACCTGCTAACCTCTCTAGCTGTGGTGGGGAAAAGATGGAAAAAGAATGGGTTAGATAAAAGTCTGGTGAATGAATACAAGTTTTATATGTGATGATCATGTGCAGTTGATTCAAACTATTCTAAGTGACAAAGGGTGTGTTACAAGTGCCCGTGAACTCCTAAAGTCCAATACCTAAGTGTCCTTATCTAACACAAAGGGTCAAACTATAATCGAACCTCACACTAATGATCGACCAACATCACTAGAATCATCCAATAAGAAGACTCATCGTATACACCCTGTCCATCTCTCGATCGTAGTGCTAAATGCATGCCTCTTATTTTACTGCACAGGCATCCACTTGTATCATGTCACTTCAGATCCGTGCATATAAGAAATCCCATTGGTACCGGGCTATATCCTATTCTATAACCTCTTGTCGTGCAGCATCGGGCTAGACTGTCTATATAGAATCTCCTATTAGCACCAGCTTACTCGATTGGCATCTCAAACAGTGTTGCGCGTCCATTGCAGAACTCCCCCTAAGTGTCTACAAAATCCATCGCCCTATTTGACTCCCAACTCTCAATCTGCGAAATACATCGCCCTAGTCGACTCTCGATTTACAATTGGGTATTTAATTATTACCCAATACAGCGATGACCTAATGTCCTTTGACGAGGAACTGACTTTCCTAAAATCTCCAGCATCTGTACTTAGCCCAAAATAGGCTTAAATAAACAATTTCCATTTATATAATTTTTAACTAAAATTTTATAATTTTTATTATCAACTTGGGCTTTAGGCCGAGGTTCACAATTTGTAGTTTTCATTACGAATGGTTGACCGCTGTTCCTCGACGGTCGACCTCTAGGTCCAGGGTCGACCGTTCGTGAACAAATGTTAGGTTTTCTGTGATTTTAATTACCCATTTTAATTCATTGTTTAATCAATGTCGTTAGCAGTTATTGGTATGGGTGTGCGCGGTCGGTTAACTAATTCAGTCGGTTAAATTTTTTGGTTAATCATTAAAATGGAGCGGTTCAGTTAACCGATTTTGGTTAATTTTGGTTCTGGTTTACCGACCGAACCAATTAAAATTAACCGTGGTTAACCGGTTTATTTAACCGATTAACTGATTAATTTGATCGGTTAACCATTTATATTAATCGATTAACCGATTAAGTAAACTGGTTAACTGACCAAAAAACATCATTTATTCATTCAAATAGTAATAATAACAAGGATCACACCACATACATCATAGACACACTGAGCTAATTACAACTGTAATTCAGTAACAGTTCATAGTACATTCGGTTCAATTTTCACTTTAGTTTTTGAGTTCATTTCTGTAGTTTAGTTCTCACTCTCAGTTCGTACATTACATTACAATACAAGCATCAATTATAATGATTACTTACGTTAGTAATTCAGTCCAAAGTCCAAAAAGATAATAGGACTACATTAATGCAATAACTACAAAGTCAACTCCAACTCTACAGTCTCCAACTTCAGTCTCCATTCTCCAACTTCAGTCTCCACTCTCCATTCTCTAAGTCTGTCCAAACAAAAGAAAATATAATAATTTAGAAACGCAAGTGTAAAGTGTAAATCTACTATGAGTGAACAACCTACTTGGTGAGACAATCCTAACTGAAGCAATATAAATATAACTCAATTCTCACTCTCAGTTGCATATGTACATGTTCATATAACTTTAGTTGCATATTTACATGGAAGCATATGCCCATGGGTTAATTGCTTAGCAACCAGTCTATCATAGTAAAATTCATTGTTTGGTAATTTCATATTATTGACAAATGGATGGATAAGTTTTAGAAATATCATGCTTTTTTTGAGAAAAAACATATTATACAAGGCAAATTATAACAACTTTAATTACTGGTGAAGGTTGATATACTAATTTCAAAACCCAAGAGCATGTTTTGCCTCTTCCATTCAACTGATAAGACCAAGTAATTTTTTATTGGGATATGCCTAATTTTAATAAATATTGCTTTAGCCAATAGTGAAACTATTAGATATGAAAATGTTTTAGATCAAAATGTTCTTTCTAATATTCATATTTCTTATTCTGGCAGTCTCTAAGTTTGTGAATGCCTTAATATCAGCATATGATTGCATAAAAAGACCACAAACAAATATTGGTGCAAAACAAGCATCATTGATGGCTGAATTCCCATCACTAATGCTAAACTATTTCAACCTTAAAGCTCTCAAGTCGTATATAATAGCTGTAAGACCCGACTCTTATGGCATCTTGGCTAGTATATATATTGCAATTAGCTAGTTCATATGACATGTATAGACTGTATACAACATGTATATTACTATTGTATATAACAGTTCCTATATAATTATTTATACCATATATATATATATATGTTCCTATATAATAGTTCCTACATGTATAATTGTATATTTAGTTCATATAACATGTACATTCTATACCTTATATATGCAATAGTATATTTCAGACTATCTGTCTAAAATTGCATATATATATATATATGTGTATGTGTGTGTGTGTGTATGTATACATATATATACATATGTGTATACATATATATATATATATGTATATAACAGTTCCTAAAATTGATATATGGTATATATATTGATATATGGTATATATATTCTTAAAATGGTATATAACAGTTCCTAAAATTGATATGGGGGGTGTATGTGTGTATGGTTTAAAATTGATATATGATATATAACTGTTCCTAAAATTGCATATATATGTGTGTGTGCGTGGGTGCGCCCACACACATGTGCACGTGCGAGTTCATATAACTGATTATTGATGATATATAAATTTATTACATATATATAAAAATTGATGAATTCAGAGGATAATATGAATCTGATTATTGATGATCATATGTGTCAAAATTATGTTTGCTTGTAGACATGTATGCATGCCTGAACCACCTAAGCTAGGAACAATTTCTATGGGTAAAATGACTTGATTTAAGTACTTTGAACTGATATATTTTCCTTTACTTTTTCTGAGTATTTCATTAAAATATAATTTCAGTATTTTAAATAATATTTACTTAATGTTAAATATAATTTATTTTAGTTGCATCTATTTGGAAATTTACCTTTTATTAAACCAATAACCAAATAACTGCTAAGATTTTGCATCACTGGGTAGTTACCAACTATTGTTCATTTTCTGCCATCGGTTTTTCAATATGCATGCAATGTAAAGTTGTTAACAAGCCCAGTTTGACCTTGTAAAAGAAACATCTACACAATCTAATTCATATTAGTAGGTCTTACTCTTACAATAAAACCCATAGGCTGTAAAATTCTAGTCTTGTTTAAAAGTCTACAAAACAACCAAGCCAAACACCCGAATAATTACAATGATCTTGCTTGAAAATTTGATAAAAGGAAAATAACTACAGAGAATAAAGAAGGTGTTGAACTATATATCACTACAACAGTTTATGGGTTTCATAGCGTTTGAAAAACGCTATAACAGGCTACCATAGCGTTTCGGAGAACGCCGTGGAACCACAAGCTATGGTAGGCCGGCAGCATTACATAGCAGGAAGGAAAACGCTATAATAGCTAATAGCGTTTACAAAAGGGCATAGCGTTTGCAACCTACCATAGAGTTTTTTCTCTGTTATTAAACTTAAACACTATAGGGAATATAATCCTTCATTTAACTTCTATAGCGTTTTCGAGCACATTTTATAGCGTTTCATCAAACCATGTTATAGCGTTACAATGTTTTTCGATAGCATTTCTTGTCATGCTTGTATAGCGTTTTTATTTTCTACTATAGCGTTTTTGATTCTATTATAGCGTTTTTGATGCATAAATCTTACATCTCATATAGAGTTGCGATAGCGTTTGATGAATCAATAGCGTTTTTCAAACGCTATTCTATATAATATTAATTTTCAGCATTTGTTTCAATTTTCTTTTTATTATATTATATTATATATATATACACGCACACAGATAGATATATGTATACACATTACACACACACACACACACATATATATATATATATTAAAATATGGATCCCAAAAATAACAAATCGAGAAGATGACAACAACTATATGTAAAAATGATAACGTTGGAGTGAATTCTAATTTGGAAACACACAATCAAACCAGTGGAAAAGTTTCAAATAATTCTGCTAATATTTCAAATACTACAAGACATGGTCGCGTGATAATAGTTCAAAATAGTCTAACAAATGAACACAAATACTACAAGACATGGTCACATGATAATAGCTCAAAATAGTCTAACAAATGGACACAAATACTCAATTATGGAGACGATGATACGGAAATGGCTGCTACAGAAGATTCTTGCAAGGATCTAAACATTGCTCCAGGTTGCTTCAGTGTTAACCAAGTTCCTGCATTAAATGACAAAGAAGACAATGACAGTTCCAGGTTGAATATACTAAATTTTTAGACAATAAATGACAAAGTAGACAATGACTTGTAGGCAATGGAGTAAATGACTTGGAGGCCTAATATGAAAATCTATCATTATTATTGTCTAACTTTGTTTGCATCATGAATATCATATTAATACATGTACTAACCCACCTACCATTTATGAATTTGCAGATGAAATTAGAAGTACAAAATGGGTTTTGATTATGTTTACGCTCCACCCTCTTCCTATTACGCCTTTTATGCTTATTAGCTGTTACTGTATTTTTTGTTCAACTTTCTTATTATCAAAAGCTAACGAAATCTTTGTTAGCCACCTCAGTTCAAACTTTAGTCCACTTCAATAACCACACTAGAACCAACCTCTGTTTCCACTTTACCCACATGAACACCATCGCCTACAAACCAACCTACCACCTGAAAAATCACCTGAAACACTTCACCAACACCATAAACTACAGCAGTACAACCTGACCACCCCATCACACTCACCAACTCAGCCACTACACACCACCTCAACATTTCATTTCCTCTTCATTCAAATAATATTGCAGCTGTCTTATGTAACTAACTGACTATTCCCCTATATTTCAACTGTTAATACCAAAGAGAATGTCTTTTCAATTATGGATGTAGGCTAGTGGTCTAAGCTGGAAGAAACCAAACTAATTTATTCATAGATTAACATGTTACTATATCATATTCATGCCTGATGTCATAAAATTTACATCTCAGAATCAATTTGGGGAGGCACGGTCAAAGGAATTGATATGCAAATTCATTTTTTATTAAATGTAAATAAAATCAATTGTTTAATTTTGCTTTATCAATTTTTCAACTGATAAACACATTTTAGTCCTAAATTAACCTCCCAGTACTTGGAGTGAACCAAACACACGTATTTTCTTAACATAGTAAAATGATTATGTTGTTCTAACAAATACAAATAATATGCAAATGTTCCAGCAACTGTTATCTCGCTGATTTTGTGGGTTGATTGATTGCAAGGTACATGGATCGATCAAAATGATTTTATTATATTTTACTACTTCTTATACATTTGAAAAATAAAGTAATGCAATTTAGTATTAAATAAAAAAAGAAAATGAATAAGTGCAAATCATCAAGTAATAAACAGTTGACACTTCCAAAATTTAACAATATAAGAAGTGCAGAAAATCAGAAATAATGGAAACACACATCAAAGGTTAAAAACCTCATAATTTTCCAAAAATCTAAAAAATGCATGAATGCTCAATGATGTTACTCTTCATGTATATCCAAGAAAAAACATCACAAGTTAACTACAAAAAAAAACATAAAGAGGGTTCTTCCTTAAATCTGATCAGCTAAACGCTTAATAATTTTCCAGCTCCAAAGTGCACAAACATGATCATTGGATGAAAATCTAAACTCTTAATCTAACCTCGAATAAGGTTGCAATTTTGTTTACTTGGGAAATTTTGAAAATAACATAACTAGAATAACTTGTCGAATTTCGAATAGACAACTGTTGGGAGATTTTAAATGAAAATTATGCTTATTTAATACTGAAATTAGAATATGTATGAATCTTATGCTTATTTAATACTGAAGTTTGATTCGATATGTGAAATGTTATCTATTATGTGGAGTTGATGTTGTAATATATGGTGAATGCATTATGTGGTATGATGATGCATTAAGAGTTGGCCAAATGATACTACAGGTATGCGATCACAGAATTACAATTATAAGCAACTTGTAGTTGCACATACTGAAAAATATGTATATGAACATTGAGAAATGAAAATTTCAGCAATTTATAATTCATCACTTATGCAAAATTTTCAACATTTAGATCATCTGTTCTGATGGAAAAAAATGCTAGTAAACATGTCTTAATTTAGCAAAGATGAGTATAGTTTATAACATATAATTCCAATGAAACACTCAACTTTTCAAGAAATATATAACATATAAATCCTTTTTAATTGCACTACTGGATTAGTGGGCATGAGTGATTAGTCTAAGTATATTTTCAGATTAGTCTAAGTACATTTCCGCATCACTTTATAACCAATTCGGGACTCAAAATAAACATATTCATTAAAAATTGAAGCATACGGATGGTAGACCCTATTTTTTGAATTAACCATGCCACGAAAGATTGAAGATTCCCAAAATTGTTATTGCACTTATTCAGAAAATCGAATGAGAATTTAGTTCATATCCATAAATTAACCCAGATTTATGCAAATAAAAAACCTAAATTTTATTTCAGGAATATCTATGTTCTATGTCAAAATATGTATGTATGGATGATTATAGATTCAGTTGAGAAACAGTTACTTATTCAAATTCGAAGGTATACGAACTAATGATCATTGATAATGTAACTAACAAGATCGACCGGAAAAGAAATCCCAAAGCAAACCACTGCATTTCCAAATATTTGAATTCTCTGTTTCACAAGGAGCTAGTTTATGTGCACAAGATTCAAAATGATGGCAAGCTAGATATACAAATGTATGTATCAAAATTTACATTCCATTTAACTGAACAAAGGGCTAGTATAATTACAGGAACTAGAGCTGGATGACAGGGTGGCCATGGAAAAACGACAACGCATATGTAGCGCATAGGAAACCAAAGTGCAGATATGTACGATATTTGAACTTGTAAAGATGATAATATTAACTTAAATTACATTTACTCGAACTTGCATCCGTTATAACTTTCTCAGCACCAAGCAATTACAGTGCCAAGTCTGCCAACACTATCTTCAATGTTTTGTATGGTGATCAAAAGTTTCTGTGTTTCAGAAGTACTTAGAAATTTGGCAAATGAAAACAGTGATCAAATATCATATCTAGCATAATAATTACCAAACAAGATGCATAAAATTTCAAAGCAAACATTACATTCATATCAAAGGATTCAATTTCAAACTCTACATTATTTAATCATGTTATACGGTTATTACAGACATAAATGTCCAAGTATGACACTATTTATTGTCAATGGAAGCACCATGTAATCAAGATTCAAGGTGTTTACAGATTTTTCTATTGCATTCATTTTGACAATTAATTTGTTATCTTCATTTTGAAGCAACATGGTTAGCAATTCATGTAGAAAATGGGATGAACTGAATGCATGAACTCATATAGCCCACCTATTTGGTTTGTTTTGTTGTATTACAAACAAGATTTGACATAAGCCATCAATATAGCAACTTGTTCAATTATTAGTTTTTTATTTTGATGTTGTTTTTTAATTAGTGTTTTAGCTGTTACTTGTGTCATCTTTAGGTAATTGACAATAAGCAATATGGATCAAAAGAAATCCTTTCAATAGCTTTGGATTAAATAAAAAAGGCTACTATGAATTTATTTTAAGTTATCTTCATTCTAGTTATGTACATTTTATTTCCATGTAAACTCAAAGACGTATAGAATCGACTTGCAACTCAACTGTGAATTTAAAAGGGTTAGTTTTCAATTCATAATCAAAGGAAACGGGAAAAGGAAGGTGAATACATGCTTAACGAAACACTTATGTAAATATTTATTTTATATATTGCAATGGTTTGAAATTGTACTTAGAAGATTTATTGACAATTTGTAAGATTAGGTAGTTAAATGTTTATAATGTCTTAATCTAACATTCCAATTTTTGAAATCAAATATTGTTTTACATATATAGGCAAATTTACAAACAATGCACTTTTCTACTTTATCTTTTAATATAATTTTCTTGTTAAATCATTAATATGGTAATAAATTCTTCTTGTATATTAATTAATGCATTAACATGGTAAATTAGAATCATTAAAATGGCCAGGAAATGGTAATTTAAAATCAAAAAAATGGTCATGGAATGGTAACTTATTTGAAATATATCATACTTGAAAAGATTCTTGCTTTTACCAAACATGAATGTTTTGAAATGACTAAATGCACAAATGAATTAAGTAGCAACTACCAATGAATCGATAAATAATCAAGACGATTATTTAGCAGCATGTCCACACCATTTTCAATTACTTCAATGAATTAGTACATATTATATATTGTAAAATTAAACGAATGTATTAATATTTTTATAGAAGCAATTTAGTATACATGATTCTCTTTTGGTTCATCATATCCCGTAAAAGTTATATCCTTAATAAATTACTTTGGATCATGCTTAAATACCATCAGCATTATACATATTTAAGCTAATATTGTTCATGATTATAAAATAAGATTTCACAGATAGTCCAAATTTAAAGATTTCTTTACCTAGAGAATAAAATATGGATATTTTCTAAAGATGTACAACTTGATACCAAAATTGTATATAAATATTTATGAACAAATTTTCCACGAAATGGAAATGTATTGTTATATTTTTTTTAGCTTCAGTGGTTAATAATTTTTTTCCTTCAAGCTAAAATTATCAATATCAACTCCTCATCGCTCTAACCACTATGTGAGTAGAGATGTAGTCAAAATCACATATATAGCATAACTAACATCATATTAAACATAAATTTTCAAAGGTTATAAGAAATACCTTTTCAAACAAACAATTAATGCAAAGGGAAAATAGTATGAGAATATATTTCCAAAACAAAGTGACATTGTAATTACAATATAATTGACTGCTGGAACTGGGGTTCAAATTAGGTATTCCTGATATAAAATCCCTTTATTTTAGATTCTCAATCCAGTAGGAATTAAATACTTCAACTGTGCTACCAGTTTCAGAAATTAAATACTGGCAGTGCACACCCTTTAGCATGAATGAAGCAACAAACTAGTTAATTTGTTGGCGTCCTTTCTCTAAAAGCCAACTATCTATAGTGGACCTTTGACAATCATGTGAAATTTAACTTATAAAAAGAAACAGTTACAATTCTCAATCATCTTTTATCTATGCTAGCTAGGTAGAGTAGGATGATGAATACACTTAGATTAAATGGAAAAGAAGATAGCAGTAGAATCAAAATAGACTATGTTCACATGCTGCTCTCATGCAATGAAGAAAAAACTAAAAGCAATGCAAACAATTCAAAAGAAAAGAATAAAACCACATCATGTTTAGCTTGAATGAACCCGAGCACTTCAAAAAATATCATATAAAAAAATTCACTGCATAAACTTCTTTTCTCAGATAATATTCCTCCATCCAATGAGTATTATTACAACTCATCAACATACAACTATACTATTCGAAGCATAAATATGTTCTATTATAGCCAGAAGCATAGATAGACTATAATTAAAATCATATAAACAATTGCAAGAAAACAAGTTTTTAGCACAGTATTGATAATTAAAATTATATGAAAATTATATAATAAAAACCTCTTAGGAAGTTCAAATCGGAGACGCTTGTCTAGATTTAGGGATTGGGATCGACTGTGTGAAAGAGAGCTTACGGCATCGATCGACTATTGACGATGGTGATTAGGGTTACGTGATTGGGGTTTCTGGAGGTGATGATGACGGCGGCTAATGTTTCTAGAGGTGATAAAGTAAAATGAAGAATACTTTTTGGAGGAGGAAGTGACGAAACAATACACGCTTTTTTTTATTTCCCGCACAAATTTTGTTACCAGCCCGCCTTTTTATGGAATAACGTTGTACACTAAATTTACCAAGTCGAATAGCGGTGGAAATCCTAGCTTGCATAGCGTACCAAAGGTGATATGTGAGAATGCTATATGTTGGTGCTATTAAAAGTCCATTTTGTTGTAGTGTATTAAGCTGATTGTGTAGGTTATTCACGGATATTTTGTAAGTAATTTTTTCAAACCAACCACTCTAATTTGCTTAAATAGATGATCAATTGTTACATAATAATAGGAATTTCAAGGATAATAATTCATAATAATTAGTTAGTTTGCATCTAAACAGCATGAATGGAGAATCCAGTAAACAATAAAGAGCAGGAGCTTATGTAAAAATGAGAATGAGAATCATACCCATAAATAGCTTTACCTGTTGAGCATTAGCCCTAACACCAGCATCACAGCATTGCCTCCATGGTTTTTTGTGTTAATCGATCTGAAACTGGAAGGTTTAGGGTCGGGTTCTTATTAATGCCCTACTAGGAAACCGAGGAAATTTATTTTCGGTTAATGGTTAACCGAAAATTGTGATATGGCTAACCGTTAACTGAACCTACTTTGGTTGGTTATCATCGATCGATTAACCGATTTTGTCGGTTCATACGGTTCGGTTAAGATCGGTTGAGTCGGTTAATTTGGTTAAATGCCCACCTCTACTTTTTCCAGCCATGCATGTGTAATAGCATGTGTTCGAGCCATAGAATGATGAGGTATTATTTAATCAATTACATGCATATTTCTATTAAATATTTTTATATACAATTTATATACTAAATATCAGTTTCAACCCTATAACAATTAAATAAGTTGACACGTAACCATTATTATGAATATTTCAATTTTAGTTTAAAATAATCATGGCTTACTATTATATTACTATTGGACGAATTCTATAAGTCGCGGTTGTGTGACTCCTCGGTTGGGCTTCTATCCTAAGTAGTATTTGAACAATTCAAAAGCCTGTACATACTTTGTTGAAGAATGGTAATGGATATAAAGTCAACCGCTTATAGATCATCTAGGTGAAGCCTTACTGCATAAACATTTAAGCTACACCTTTGAGCAGTGATATATATTGTGCACATTATGTCTCTTCATCAACATTATATCACTTAGACATGATAGCTTTGTTAGATGTCAACACTCCAAAAATATTTGTATTTAATTACAAAATTCAACATCAAAATTACTTGGTTCAATCAAATAACTTTTATCTATCAATATATCACTCTAGTTAGGTACTTAACATTGAGATGACTTTTAAATACGGTGACACCAATCTTCTATATCAAAGGAGACTATTCCTCTCTTGAGTAGTCTTTCATTTCATGTCTCTATACATACAAAATTATGACTGTAACATAAACCAATATCACGTGATTAACCATAGTGAAAGTAAGGCCTCTACACATAAGATTCACATTACTCTCAAGTCAAAAGACCATTGCACATCATCACATGATATTTCTATTTAACTTAGATACAATAACCTATAGAAGAAGTTGCGTGGATCATTCTATAATCATTCCAAATGACTACAAGTACATAATTAGTTAGTGTCACCATCAATTGGTGATAGATTACTATCAATTGTATGGATAACATTACTTACACTAATCTTACAAATATATAAATATCCCTTCTCGAAGTACCAAATGAATAGGAATAGTTAAGGACAAGTGTTTTTGTTTACTTGAGTGATCCAATACTCATTCTTACAAACACTTTCATAACTACGAAAAACTAAATGCTTTGTCTTAGGGATTTCTATCTATATGTTACAACATACTCTTAACATTACTTATATCCTTTAATAAATAAATAAAATAAATAAAACAAAAAAGCATAATCTAATTACTTACAAGATTTTATTACAAGAGTTAAGTTACATAATTAAAATTATGTAATTTTCCATAAGGCATACCTTTAGCTCTATCTATCTCTCACTTGCATTTGAGACCAATTATGGTACCTCATGCTTATACCTTATACCAGTGACCAGTCTTCCTAGATTAAACTGTGAAAAGGCCTTAGTGAATGAACCTGCAATATATCTTTTGCATCTACTATACTAATCATGACTTCTTTAACACTGATAAACTGTCTTTCATATGAACTTGCGGAGGATGTGACATGATTTTTGGGATCTCTCAGCTCCTTAGAAATTTTCAATGCCTCATTGTTGTCAAAATACAAAGATATTAGACCATCAATGAATGGAACCACTCCCAACTCTCCAATGAAATTTTGCATCCATGCTGCTTTCCCTACGGCCTCATTTAAGGTGATATACTCATCCTCTATAGTCGAATCAGCCACTAATTCTCGCTTGGAACTTTCCCCACTGAATTCATCTCTATTTTGGGTAACAAAAAATTAGAGAATAATTTGCTATCATATGTATCACTTTGAAAGTTGAAATCTATGTACCCTGAAGGACTCTTTGTTTCCGTAAATCAAAAAAAGTCTGTAATATTTCCTAAATAATTATGAATATTCATAACAGTTATCTAATGATTTTCTTCAGAATTAGATTGATATATGCTTAGTACGCCAAGTGAAAAAACAATATCCAATCAAGTACATAACAGGCATATAATGATAAAGCCTATTACTAAAACATAAGGGATACTTCTCATACATGCTCTTCCTCATTCATAGATGAGGAGTCCTTTCTATAAAGGTCAATTCCATATCGATCCGTAATATTTCATTCCTTGAAATTTTCCATACTAAATCCTTTTAGTATAATGTCTATGTAAATAAATTGGGACAATCTTAACATTCTTTTCTTATATGTTTCTATAGATCGTTATACCAAGTATGTAGGATGCCTCACCTAAATCTTTCATTGAAAATTTGTTGGACAACCTAGCTTTGATTGATTGTAAAATTGGAAGATCGTTTACAATCAATAGTAGATCATCTACATATATATTTAAGAATGTAATAGCACCTTTATATTCTTTCTTTTCAATGCAAACTTCCTCTATGTTTTAAATGAATCCAAAATGTTTGATTATTCTATCAAAACATTTGTTCCAATTAAATTCTTGTTTAAAACCATATATTGACCTTAAAATTCAATATGTTTTATTGATGCTCTTACTGGACTCAAAATCCTTTGGATGAGTCATATAAACAATCTCTTCTAGATCACTATTTAAAAAAGCAGTTTTGATGTCCATTAGTATAACTTGTAGTCAAAGTGTACTATAATTGCAAGCATCACATGAACTAATTTAAATATGGCAACTTGAGAAATCGTTTCATCATGGTCAATAACTTGAATTTGATGGAAACCTTTGTCCACCAACCTATTTTTATATGTCTCCACCTTCCCATGGCATATGCATTGATTTTTTCTCTTAAATATTCATTTGCAGCCTATGGGTTTTGCTCTTTTGGGTACATTTACCAAATTCCATACTTTGTTTATATTCATGGAATCCATTTTGAATTTCATAGCATTAAGCCATAGTGTAGATTCTTTACACTCCAAGGCCTTTCGGTAGCTGAGGGAACATAATCATGAATGATGCAATCCTATTTCTCGCCATCAAAGAGAAATCTTTTGTACCTCTCTAATGCATGAGATGATAGAGTTAGAGGTATGCCCTAAGGTCAATTATGTAATTTGTTACATATATCTAACTCAATAACCAATCTTGTTCGAAATCAAATATATTTTCTTTCTATTATATACTTGTATAATGTTGTTATATTAATTAATTAATTTAATTAAAAGTACATCTAATAGAATTAAAAGTATATTTAATAGAAAATCCATAAATGGTATGTTTTGTGATAGTGGTTATAAAGTATTGTAACCGTGAGTAGTTTATCACAATAAGAATAAATATACCATTTTAAATGTTCCTAGTCAAGATGCATCGAGACAAGATATCAATGTATCTATTAAGACTAGAGTAAGTAACACTCTTCAAATGTTGGGCAATGTATTACTCATGGCTGCTGAGGGCACCTAGAGGTTACGTACTAATAGTTATTGGATAATTATGAAATGACTCACTTGATAGTTTTTTGTTGGTTGATATAACTAAGGTCAAATAGAAAATATCGATGTGATTGATTGACACAGTTCTCTCGACTTGAGAATACTGTGGATCTTCAATATGAAAGCTCTGCTTTGATTATAGTCAAATCATGACATGACGTCCATCGACTGACTATAGTTGGGTCGAGTGGAAGTATTGGAAGTGAAGCACTATTCAAGATAGGATTCGTCTTCGCAGTTATATGGGGTGAGTATCACGGTCAACTCAAGTCAAGTCAAAGTCTCTGGCCAAGCATTTCAGTTAATAATTATTATTATTGAATAATGGACTTTTGTTTGGACTCTAGAGTTGAATATGGACGATATTGAAATTTTGGCCATTACTAAATTCCATAAGTCTAAAGTGATATAGTTTTGACGAAGAGAACTGATGTAAATAAATGTCACAACCGGATAACGCTTATTAAACTAAAATTGGATTTTACCAAAACTAAGCAAACGATAAATTCTGTCAAAATGTCACACAACCTGCTTCACATTTGAACGTTGATATTCGAATAGTTCGATGATAATTGCTGTCCACGAGTCATATAACCGAAATAATGAATTCTCTTTAGCCCAAATGATTTCTTTAGTTTATAATTGTTATAAATTAATTAATATTATGAAATATTAATTGTAAAATTTGAATATGATTTGAAGAATAAATATTATCGTATATATTTATAATAGTTATAAATATATCGATCGGTATGAGATATCAATAAAGAAAATAAATTGGATTTAATTAAATATATTTATTTGGTCTTAAATGGGCTATTAGCCTATGATGTTAGAAGAAAAATTCAGTAGCAACTACATGATATAGGGAGCGGCCAAAATAGAGTATTAGAGTATGTAATGGATGGCTAAGAACAGATGAGAAAAGGTAAGTGATGTAATCCACTTTTCTCTCTGATTCAACCACTATAAAAGGGATCATGACCTTAGCTTTCTATAGATTTTTTTAGCTGCCTCCTCTATCCATATCATGTCTGAATCATACCTCTCTACAACCCATCAAATCTCAAATCAAATCAGTTCAAATCAATAGCTATTTGATAGCTAAGGGTCTACGATTTAAAGACTAGCATCTGATGAATCAGGAAGTTTTCTAGAGGAAGGCAACTCATGATTACAAGGTGTACTTAAGGGAATTAGGTTAAGTAAGAATTTAGTTTTATATATGATGCGTATTATCTGCATAACTCTATATTATTAAAATATATATACCGTTATTATTCAATTGTTAGTTAGGTGAGATTCCTATAGGTATTGTTGTCGTCACATATATTGATTGGTTATGTGTGCATGTTTATCAAATAAAAAAACAATTTTTTCCAAGGATCTGATACACACAACATATATCATTATATTTTAATTATTTATATTTTGTTAATTACTATACACATAGATTAATTTATTAACTAATTTATTTATATGACATGTATTAAACCATATAACTATATTGCATAAATAATTGATCTAATAATTTTTAAATGTATAATTATATTAATTATCATTTTTTAGTAATCGAAAATAAATATTTGAAAATTATTTAAGATATTTTAATATTATTTAATATTTGCATGAATTAATAAATTCATATAAAGTAAAGTATGTCTTAAAAATTCAAGTTTAAATTTTCTAAAATTAATTTGTTATCGTATATGCTCACTATCAAAATATTAGAATTTTTAAAATACTTTTTATGTTTTTAAAAAATCATTTAAAATTTGATCAAAAAGAATTTAATTAATGAAAAATATAATTTTGACTTGGAAAATTCTGAAAAAATTTCGCAACCTATATTATATTATTCCTAGTTTTTTGAAAGTTTAAAATTTGAAATATCGATTATATCTTCTATTATTTACTTATTTTTAACTAACTAATTAATTCATAATATATATTAATATAATAAAATTATATTTATATTCGATTTGCTGTACCTATGATTTGGAATGTTTTATAAATAATAATAATAATAATATTTATTTTAATTTTATAATTTACAAACTATTCTCACTCATATTTACATTTTAATTATTATATTTATATTTATATATACATATACATATATATAATTATGTTAATTTAATACATATATATGTAAATAACTATAAAAAATTAAGTAAAATAATATCTTATATATATACATATTATATACATGTGTTTATTTAATATTTAGTACTATAATATTCTATGTACATACATATATATATGATATTTTCATAATATAAATATATATAATTTTCACTTTGATATATATATATATATATATATAACAACTATAAATATATACACATATTTGGACAACATACAAGACATATAGGATGAGCTAACGTGTCTATTGCAATATAAATCATAATATCTATACACGGGCATGTTATACTCCTCACAGAATATAATGTTACATATGCACACACATATACATATGTATATTTATATAAGTTGAAAATAAATTAAATAAATTTCTATCAATAATTTATAAATTTAAATGAAATATATGATTTTATTTAAATTAAATTAAGAAATGTTCTAAATAAATTAGACTTCATAGACCTAATAAAGAACCAATAGCGCAAATTATTTTTTGAAATTTACCTATAACTTCCCACTATGTGCTGGTCCAGTTCCAATAATGGTATCGGAGCCTAATAGTCTATGCGGTCTAATTAGTCAAGTTAGAGTTAACTAATTAAAGCTTACCCATATAGTAGGGTGTCTAAAAAAGTTGTGTCTAAGGTTGGGTTTGGGTAATCAGTACTCTACCCTACCTGGCTCGAAATGATGAGGTAAGCCCAAAAGGTTATCCTTAATAGAAAAGGCCTAATTTGAGTTCAGCCTTGGGCTAATTTCAAAATTGTTTTGAAATTAAAAATAAATTTTTTAAATTTAAAAGGTTAAATTTAAAATAAGAAATATATTATAAATATTATAATATAAATTTTCAAATTGTTTTGAAAATTGAAAATATAAGATTTTTAGTTTCAAAATTTAAATTTAAATTATAGTATGTACATATTATAAATGTTATGATATAATGAAAATTTTCAAAATGTTTGAAAATTAATTTCAAAATTTATAAAATTTATTAATAAGATTAATAAAATATATTAATTAAATAAGTTAATTAATAAATATATACATGTATTATATATATGATATATGTTACGTTATTTTAAAATGTACAAATAACATAAGTATACATGTATTTATATGAATTGAATTTTCGAATTAATATAATAATTTAATAAAAATTGTTTAATTAAATTAATTAATTAAATGAATATACACATGTATAAGATACGTGTGTAATACTATAAAGGTTATAGTATGCAATAAATGTTTAATACAAAATGTTATATTAAAATAATATAAAATTAATTAAAATGTTAATTAATTAAATTAATTATATAAGATTTAATTAATATAATGTTATGCATAAAACTATTATATAAGTAATATAAAATATAAAAGTTATATAATAATAAAACTTATATAACATGAATGTATAAACTAATGGTGGAACATTATAGACACCCTAAATAGACTTAAGAAATGAATACTTACGTATATGTATGTATATTGTGATTTCATATGTGTCTAACACTTGAATCACGAGGGTATTTCATAAGAACTATATTATTTGATAAGTTGATATCACTCGATATAATATAAAGTTGTCCTCTATCATTTATATATTAATAGATTACTTGCATACTCTTTAGTTGTTGAGCTTTCCCTAAGCCAGGGATGTTATGTGTAGTACTATTAATATATTGAATAGACAAGGTAAGATAACTACACAAATTTGTTGAGCTTTCCTCAAATGCATTATACTTAGGCCATCGTGAAATGATATGTCCGAGTGAATTGTCCCACTTTACTTGTTGAGCTTTCCTCAAGGTAAAGGCAGGATTAGGACGGGAACCACAGGTTAGGAGTTGTATGTGATACAGTTGATAAGGAGTTATCCATAGTATATGGGAGTACGATTTGTTGAGCTTTCCTCAATGTCGGAATCCTAATATATACGAGTCCTTGGACCCACTAGTAAAGTCGAAAGACTTCTATTTTCGCTTAGGGTTTGGTGAAACATAAAGGACTATAGGGCCATATTAGAAAAATGAAATGATTACGTTTAACCTTTCTAATATTGTAAGAACATATGCTATATAATGTTATAATAATCTACAATGATAAATTTGTGCATTTAATATGATTGATAAAACGTTTATCGATTTAGATGTACGAATGATTTGAATTAAAGATTGACAAATAGAAATATAAAATATAGTTACTAATAAATGCTTCTTGCATGTTAATGTTTCAATACCTATTCAAGCACCTGATTTTACAACTACTAATTATGTTCGTAATTTAGTCACTTATGTGTTTATTTGGTCAAGACCGTGTATTGCATTCTATGATTTTCGAACTCTAAAAGAAATATGAGATTATGGATATTTGATTCATATCGCATATAAATGTTATATGGAGAACAGTCACGGTTCATAATGTATGATACTTCGATGAAGTTAGTTCATTCGAAATAAGCCAATAAACAGTACTGTGAGATCGAGTATTCAATTTGATTGATTACGAAAGGATCGTATTATGTTAAATGTAACGATGTACCAAAACTATAAGAAAAATCTAAGAATTTGATCACTGAAATGTCAGTTTGATCCGTTTACAAAAGGTGCATCATACTTGATGTCCTTAATTGTTAAGGATGAACCATTGCATCGTTGTAAAGAGTTCAATATGATGTTGTAATAAAGGTTTTCTTTTGAATGGTTCGACTATTTAAAAAGAAAAACAAATGTACAAGAGTAGATATAATTTAAGGTACAGTTGGAATGAAGAAAGCGAATAATCACTTCTGCTTCATAAAGAAACATCGAAAACAAGAATTGTAATAATAATAATATGATTTCTATTCCAAAATATATTTTCATATAGAAAATTGTTTTCTATGAGATTTATTTATTTGAGTTTAAGACATTTGATTAAAAAACTCTCTACTGTAATATAGTTATAGTACATGAAATAAATAAATTATATTAAGTTAATGATGGACATCCAAATTTAGTATGCTACTATAGTAATGGCGGAAATAGCGGGAGCATGTCATATAATACTTATTGATTGCATCATATTACGAAAATTATTTTCGTAAAACATACCGAACATTATTTGTGAAATAGTGAATAATTTTCTATATCGAATGAAAGATAGACATATCTATATTTCAATATGAATATTATGAATAATCGTTATGAAATAAAATTATAATTTGGTATTTGTTTTCATAACAAAAGCGATGCATTGGAAAATATAGAAGTATCAATATTATTTACAGTTATTTTGGAATTATAGACTAAGCCATAATTTTTAGAAATAATTTTATTATATGATTATGAATCATATGGTACTGGTTAATTATATCTCAAACAATTAAAGGCAATGCACTCATTTAGTGGAATCGTCATAAGAGTTGATGAACTCTTTGGATTGATACATATAGATGTATCTAATCGTAAATCTATTAATACCAAAACGATTCCACATACTTCGTCATATTCATCGATGAATTATCACCAACATGGACATGCGTATTTGATACATATGTAGTATGTCTAAGATAGACTCATAGATTATAAAACAAAAGCAAATAATATAACATACAACAGAAATGATTCGATTTGATCGAATGTGTGAGTATATTGGAAAGAGTTCCGAACGTACCTAAAAATGAATAAAGATTCAATCTCAAAAAGTCACTCTTCCATGTGATAAATAGTGATGTACCGATAAGGAGTAATCAAACTTTGTCGAACAATATACGATTAATTTTGATTGAATTTGAGTTAGTTTCTTTCTATAAGATCATGTACTTAAGAGTAGTACACAAGGTTAATATTATTTCATCTAAATAATAGTTTACAAAATCATACAAGATAAGGGTTTAGAAGAAACCCCAACATATCCTAGGCCATGGAGTTGGCAAGTTGTGGGAGTTGAAAGATTGCGCGTAATAATTGTTCATAAGGGATGAAATTTCCCAAAAGGATTTTAGAAAAGTCTGTCATTAGATGACATATTTATGTCTTGAACATAAGTTTTGTAAACTAAAAACTAAATCAATTTTATATAAAAGGCAATTCATAAAGTGTATATGAATACCTATTCCGTTGCACTGAGAAACAATTGTTATTTCAAGAAATACCAACTTCATTGTGACGGAATTTCTTTGAGAAATTATTGGTAATAAAAAAGAACTGGATGCGATCCATAGATAAAACTGATTAGATGAAATGAAATTACTAACCTAAACGAACACATCGCATTAGAGTGCCTAAAAAGTATTCTTGCGTATTGAAGAGAAACTATGAGTTTCTTATCAATATCAAAAATATACAATCCTCGGTTATTTAATTAAACCATTAAGAGTGTTGACTCTATAATATGGTGTGATGCAATGATCCAAAAATGAATTCCAAGTACGTTATCAAAATATGATTTTGGTAGTCATAACCGAAGGGATGATCCATTGCCCGCGATTGTGTCTTTATGAGCAAGACTAATACAGTTGGAACTAAATGAGCAATGTTGATAAGCATAATTTGGTATATTTCAAATGTTAAGATTAGCGTAATAGATTCATCATTCAACATGATCAAGTTATTTCAGATCTACTCACAAGATTATTGCTTTATAAGACAGTGTTTTGGTACATATGAGTTGAAATAGAAAATTCTAAATAATGATTTAGAGTAGACTATTTGCATATAATAACCAATGTGTCTTAAAGTCAGTGGGAGCGATATAGAGGTTGTGAATTTTTGGATATTCCAAGAAATGATAGAAAATATCATTTTAAAAGTGTCAAAATCGAATAAATGTTTTGATAGAAATATCAAATAGTTTGATTGTCAATCAAAATGTAGTGGAAGCGTGTGTTCGTAAGAAAGAACGTTAAAAGGTACATAGATATTTCTTAACCATAAGTAAACAACACGATGTTGATTTTTTAACGATGTACATGTATTGAAATCAGTTTTTGTTATTTTAATACTCAACGTTGGATTTGTAAACAATGTCTTTTATAGTAAGTATAAAATATATTGAGAATGTCTTAAACGATATGTAAGGACACCTTATTAAAATGTTTAATATGGAACATGTAAGATGGATTCCTTATGCATTGGCAATAGAAATTATCATACATGTTATGTTGTCTATGACATCATGTTTTTGCTTGTGTATTTGATACATGAAGCAAATATTAAATACAAATAGATTTCACTAAATGGTTGTTTGAGGTGTTCTCGTGTATTTATGAAATACTGGAGAAAGGTTTACAGAAATAACGAACTACTTATGAAGGAGTGTTCGAAATCAAATTTCATAGTGATATTGAGTATAACATGTCAATAATATATTAAGAATCATTAAGTTGGAAATGTTCCAAATAGAAGAGATTGTGGATGATTCATTAACTTGAATAATGCCACAATAAAAGCAATGTATATAAATATAAATGCACAAATTTATAACTGAGCCGAGGGTGGTTCCAAATGTTGAGAATTCCACAACATTATTATATGATAACAATGTCACGACATAGTTCATAATAGAACTTAGAGCTCACTAGAAGTCAAGAGACATACTCCGAATTGTTCCACACAATAAAGGTAGTCTATCAGCGTCGGAGAGAGTTAATCGACAAAGTAGATGATTAAAAAAAATAGCATACCCGTTCACTAAGGGATTGACCCAATTGGTTTTAAGAAAACTGATTGGAGAAGTTGGAATAAGATTCCATAATTGAACCCAAGTTCAAGTAGGAGACTGATAGAGTTAGGGGTATGTCCTAGGGGAAATTATGTGATTTGTTACCTAAATATAACTAAACAACCAATCTTTTTTGAAATCAAAGGTATTTTCTTTCTATTATATAATTAATAGAATGTGGTTATATTAATTAATTAATTTAGTTAAAAGTATATTTAATAGAAAATCCGTAAATGGTATGTTTTTTGATAGTAGTTACATAGTGTTGTGACTGTGAGTAATTTATCACAATAAAAATAAATATAACATTTTAAATGTTTCTAGTCAAGATGCATCGAGACAAGATATCAATGTATCTATTAAGACTAGAGTAAGTAAAACTCTTCAAACGTTGGGCAATGTATTACTCATGGCAGCCGTGGGCACCTAAGGGTTATGTACTGATAGTTATTGGATAACTATGAAATGGCTCACTCGATAGTTCTTTGTTGGTTAATATAACTAAGGTCAAACAGAAAATATCGATGTGACTGATTTACACAGTTCTCTCGACTTGAGAATATGGTGGATCTTCAATATGAAAGCTTCGCTTTGATTATAGTCAAATCATGGAATGGCGTACATCGAGTGACTATGGATGGGTCGAGTGGAAGTACTGGAAGTAAAGCACTATTCAAGAGAGGATTCATTTCCTTAGTTATATGGGGTTAGTATCACGGTCAATTCAAGTCAACTCAAAGTCAAAGTCTCTGGCAAGAGCATTTTGGTTAATAATAATTGTTATTATTGAATCAAGGACTTTATGTTTGGACTATAGAGTTGAATATGGACGAAATTGGAATTTTGACCATTACCAAATTCCATAAGTCCAAAGTGATATAGTTTTGACGAAGAAAATCAGCGTAGATAAATATCAAAATAAGGTAATGCTTATTAAACTAAAATTTATCAAAACTAAGTAAGTGATAAATTTGGTCAAAATTTCACAGCACCTGCTAAGTGACGTGTGAACCTTAACATTCGAATAGTTCGATGCTAATCGCTGACCGAATTTACACCCACGAGTCACACAACCAAAATGATGAACTCTCTTTAGACCTAACGATTTAATTATTTTATAATTGTTATAAATTAATTAAATTTGAATATGATTTGAGGAATAAATATTATTGTATATATTTATAATAGTTATAAATATATCGATCAATATGAGATATCGGTAAAGAAATTAAATTGGATTTAATTAAATATAATTGTTTGGGCTTAAATGGGCTATTGGCCCATGATGTTAGTGAAAAAATTTGGTAGCAACTATGTGATATAGGGGTTAGCCAAAATAGAGTATGTGATGGATGGCTAAGATCTAGTGAGAAAAGGTAAATGATGTGGTCCACTTTTCTCTCTGATTCAACCACTATAAAAGGAATCATAACCCTAACTTTCTAGAGATATTTTTTTCTGCCTCCTCTATCCATATCATGGTCGAATCATACATCTCTACAACCCATCAAATATCAAATCAAATCAGTTCGAATCAATATCTATTCGATAACAAAGGGTCAGCGATTCAAAGACTGGAAATCCGACGAATCGGGAAGTTTTCAAGGGGAAGGGAACTCATGATTACTAGGTGTACTTAAGGGCATTAGTTTAGATAAATATTTAGTTTTGTATATATGCATATTATCCGTATAACTCATATTATTCATATATATACACTGTTTGTAACGACCCATAATTTTCGATAATTAAATTTGTTAATTTAGTGAGATTTTGGTAATTTAATATTAAAAGAAATAAAAATTTGTAAATTAAAAATGAAATAATAACTAGGATGAAACGTAACAAGGATAATTAAAGTTAATAATTAATGAATTGAATGAAATGCCAATTAATGAAAATGATTTAAATGTTATACTTGGCAATAAATTGAATATAAGGAAACAAGTGTAGATATTGAACCAATTTATGAATTAGTATATAATTAATGATAATTGGATAAAAACAGTGTTATGTAAGCAATTGTAACTGTGACGCCCCACCTCTATACCCGCGCTAGCCAAGAACACTACGGTGTAATGCTGTCAACTAGCACGGAGAATAAGGCTGTTGAGGACGACCATCTGTGTAATTGCTTTGTGCGAGCTCCGATATGTCAGATAGTATAACATGCAATTTTATTTCAGGAGGAAATCCGACGTATCGATACAAACACAAAGCTACTACACAGTGGCTATAATAGTTTAGGACAATAGATATAAAAATAACACAGATAACATAAATGCGGAATACAGATGGAACAAAAAGTCTCATATATATATAATAACTGATGTCAGTTACAATACATTTGACACGGTACATATGATACAACTACAACTGTCGACTCTGGAAGTTATATATACAAATACATTATCAACTAATGTACATGAATACACATCATCCTAATCAGTACACTGACTACTACAAAAAGACAAAGACAACTTCAGAAGATGTGAAAAGTCTTCATAGCTCTAGCAGCAACCCAAAGCTAAAAATCTACAACCTGTAAATACTCGGTCTGACCCGAGTATTAAATTCAAAAGAAAATAATACACGGGTCAGTCTAATTCAAACTCAGTTATTAATGCACAGAAGCAATAATAATCCAATATCAAATAGACGACAGTCACAGAAATCTCGTATATCCAACTCTTCAATAAGAGAATTGGATAACGATAAATCTAACACGTATCAGTGTTAAACAGCAAATCAGTAGATTCAAAATATCAACAAAGATAGATGGAATGATTATCAATAAAGATAATTTAGAAAACATCTGAATGGCCAAAAACGACAATTAACAACAGAATCATCAAATTAAACCAAATTAATTCAAAGGTAAATTTTAAATATTGAATTGGACAAAGGAAACAATCTAGTAACCGAAAACCTCAATTAAAACGTCAACTCGGGTAGGGCTGCAGTATACGCAAGCGTGTACTGCCTCGCCACTATCGCAGGAGATACGCAAAAGATCAGTGAAAGTCACAATGATCGCAAGGTCAAACCCCGAAATCGAGTTCAACTCAAGTGGATTTGAAAACAGACCCAAATGCATTAATACAATGCAAATCAACGAGGGCAAAACTGCATATAACTAGACTGCAGTCACAAATGAATACGAGGGCAAACTGCAACAAACTGCAGCCACCACAAGTTCACAAGGGCAAGGCTGCAGTAAATCAAATTTGAAGATTCAAGCTCATGCAAAGCTGAGGCAATACTCCAGTACTTCAAAAAAATTCAAAGCAACTCAAGGCAATATGAAGTATAACAGGCTCAATGAAATAACCATGTCAGAGGCCAAAGAATGGCCTGAGAAAAGACTCAAGACATGCTACACCTATATACAAATATGAGTGAGGCAATGAACAACATATCAAAGGTGAAGTACAGGTCAGGGAAGCAAGTATGTACAACCTGAACTATAAAATGTCGACCACTCTAAACCAACGAGCTAACACAACAGCAAGTGAAACTGACCACACACAAAAACAATATTGAGCACGGGCATGACAACAAGTGATGCAACCAACATGTGTAATGGACAAGTATGCAACAGTGACTCAAAACATATGCAGTGAGATCAGAAGTGGACTGGTCGAAACAACACAGTGAGCTCAAGCTCAAAAACAACTAAGACCAAGGTGACTAAAACCCAGTACTCAAGCAAGTGAATACAGAGAACTACAAAGACTGCATATTAAATATGCAAAACCAAAGTTGCAGTGAACAACAAAATGCAATTTGAAATAGGCAGTGGCAATCCCACCTTGAAGTATATAAGTGCAGACTAGTTACATGAATGACCAAACCCCAAATGTTGTCGACGTGGTGTACATGTTGATGAACAAACAAAATTCGAGTGTCGACCGAACTACAAATTCAAACCAAGCTCAAGTTATACAAGAAAGGAGACTCAACCAAAAACTGGGACCAAGCTCAATTACAAATTTGCACTGTAAAATAACACAAACTTGGTACCATTCCAACCATATATGTACACACACATACCTATGTATGTATGTACATATATGCAGATTTGGATAACAGGTGACCAAGCAAAATACATAGTGCAGATAACTGAAGTGATAAACAACATCAGTGACAAAACATTGTCAAAAATGAAGAGACCAGAGGAATGCAACTAAAACTGATGATAGTGGTAATCACATAGTGAAATGCAACTGATGATAGGTAATGAGACAACAACTTTAAACTCAAATAAACAGCAGCCTCAACATCAACAAAGAACAATGGATGCAAACCCAAGTCAACATGAAACTAAAAACTGCGAACATGACACAGCAAACAAGAATGTCATAATGCAGACAACAAACTCATGGACCAACTAAAATGGAGAGACCTTTGCAAGTATACAAGACTGTCAGCAAGCAAATTCAAAGTGACAGTAACCAATGTGCAAAATATATATACAAATATGATCGAGTGCAACAGGTCGCAATGAAACCCAAATGACAGAAATGAGACAGTGAATCAACTGGAAACTTAATGTGCATCTACAACTACAGTTCGAGTTATATCACAGTGCCAACATCACGAACAAACTTAATGCAAATCAGTTCAAAATCCAAGCAGTGTAGCTAACTGTGATCAACTACAAGGTATGCAGGTAAAAAAATGAAATGGAATGCAACTGCAAGTCCAATCAGTGAAGATGGCCAGAGACGAAGCTCACAGGGGCCGGAGAAGAAAGTTCACAGAGAAATCTAATACAATGTAGATGGTCATATGAAGTAGCATTTACGAAGTTCGAAAGCATTTACGAAGTAAATCAGAACAAAAACGAACTTTCCAGAAGCAGTTAGATAAACCTCAAGCCAATAACATAAATCGAACAACGAGCAAAGTGAATCGACAAACTCAAACCATTTAACACAAACGAAAATCATAGAATTCGAAGTAGATGTGAGTAAGGGGAATTACTCACCTTATTCGAAGAACCCCAAATCGCAACGAAGACGAACTATCGATGGAGCAGCAACCTCATACGATCGATCTTCTTGTGGTTGGCGCCTTCGAATCTGAGAAGCCCTAAGCTTCAGAGGGGAACGAACGAAAGAACGAGACGGAGCCGCCATTAATTTCTTTTCTTTCATCCAGGGTTTTTGAAATGGAAGAATCAAAGAGAGTGGATAGGGTTTGCCCCTGATATCATCTCGGCAAAGCCAAGAAACATGGGCCAAGATTCAAATTGTAATGCCCGGTCAACATTTTTTATAAAAGAATTTCAAATTGATTTTAAATTTCAATAGTAATAACAATCGTTTAATGACGATAATCAATTGATGCAAAATACTGGGTTGTTACAGTAACATTTGTTTGTTAATAATAACTTATAGGTGTAATTAAAAGGTTTATATTACCTATTTATTTAGCTTGTTAATTTAAATTGGAAATAAATTTCAATAAATGTAATTAAATATTATGTTAATGTAAATTAAGTTAATATTTGGAAATAATTTTAATTTTATTCATAATATGATAATTAGGAATAAAAAGAATGGAAATCAAGATTTATTAATTTATTTGAATTTAAATTATAATAATTGGATTAATTGCAAACAAATGAAATTAAATATTTAAATATTACGTTAATGGAGATTAAGATGAAATTTGAGAATATTAATGTAATAGATCATGAACCAATGTTAATTTCATCCATTTGATAATAATGGATTGAATAATAGGATGAAAGGTCAATTAAATGGAATTATGGTAAATTTAATTTATGATTTCTGAATTTAATGAAATTGAAATTGAACACGGAAATTGATGGATTAATCAACTTTAAATTGACATCTAAATTTGTTTAAATTATTGTAAGTGATTAAGAAATCAAAAATGATAGAGATTGTAAATTATTAAATATTGAATCGAAAAGTGGTTTAATTAATTTAATATTAATTTATTTAATTAATGTGAAAATAGCCATTTTGGCCACTGACTCGGATTTCGACGAAACCAGTTTCTTCGGATCCGTAACGGTGAATTATTTTAGGATTTCAAGTTTCGTAGCGATCGGACTTGTCGTTTGATCGTACGGGCTCGAAACGCCTAGAAATCAATTTATTTAAAAATCAATTGAAATCAATTTGAAATAAGCTGATTTTAACATAACTTCTTCATACGATAGAATTAGGACTTGAAACATGTTCCATTGGGTTTAAAATATTTGAAAGCATCTATTTTGATATATGGGATGACCCATTTTTGTTCTGGTAATAGAACGGGCTTTTCGGGTCGTTTATCGTTCAAAACTCATAATCGATAGAGCCCATTTGCTTTATTTTGATCTGCCTATAAATAGTCTGTTGTAAACCCTAGCCACTCCTCATTTTCATTTGTCTGTACATACATTTCAGTCTTCTCCTCCTTCTCAATGGTCAAACAAACTTCTCAATTCAATTTCAAAATCAAATTCAAATCAAAATTTCAAACTCCACAAACTATATCGAATTTTATATCGATTTGAAGCTCTCGACGAGCGCAGGTCAAATCTACAATTCGCTTTTCGATTTGGATTTCTGTGTGTCCAGAACTGGGCGAATCATTCTCGGCTATTCATTGGTGTTTGACGAACTTTGTCGGATCGTCAAATCAATGGTACCATGGCGTGGAGGGGGTCCTATAGAGTTCATCGGGGCTTGTAGTTCGACAAATCGACGGTTAGATCATCGTGATTTTTGGAATAGGGTTTCGAAACCCTATATGATTCCGGCGGCGGCGCTTGGATGGGGGGCCGGAGGCTGGTCTGAGGCCTCACGCAGGTGCGCCTCGTGTAGGTGAGTCCGATGGTGAGTGAGGTGGAGGAGTCGATGGCCTAAGGCGGCGGCGAACTTCAGCCAACGTTGATCGTATTGGGTTCGTTTGTGTCGGCCGAGAGCTAAGAGTTGTGTGAGATATTGATTGACATGGCGGGTGACGTGCACATTGGGGATGGTACGTTTTCTTATTTTATTCATTTATATTTAAATCGTATGATCGTTCTAATTTGTATAACTTTTGCATACGAGCTCCAATTCACGCACGGTTTCTTGCATTGGGATCGTATCGGCATTTCGTACACTTTGACGCTAGTTTGGACGAATTCTGAAACTGTTCAAATTTTGGGCTGAAATTCGATTTAAATTCAAAGGTAAGTGTTTTGACCCACTCACAACTTCTAAAATTTCTTTTGTTTCTTAAATTTAATTTATGATGTGATTAGAAATTTATTTATGACTGTTTGGTATATTTTAAATCATCATCTTCGTTAATTTGAATTTATTTGAATTAAATCGTTATTTAATTTATTATTGAATATAAATTTCCAATTAAATACCTGTTATTGATTATCAGTTTTATATTGATATTTATTGACTGATTTGGATGATGTTTGTGATGAATGTTTGATTGTTTGTATTGGATGAATGGATGTTGTATTTATATTGTTATAATATTGCAAGTTCTCTATGGGTTGAAATGATACATACCCGAATGATCAATAGATTAAGGAAAAATCGTTATGGGTTGAAATGATAGACTCGAGCAATTTTATGGATTTTATTATTAATTCGGGATTGCGGTTTGAAATGATATATAACCATAGCATTTTAAATTGCGGATTGAAATGATAAATATCCGTATCACTTGACCCTAGGGTAGAAAATTATATACGGACACTGGATTGGTTAAATGAAATGATTTTAAAATCCTTAATTTTTGAATTTAATTAAACGATGTTTTGAAATAAAATTTGATTTATATGAATTGAATTATTATTGAAAAATCAAGTTTTATGTTGAAATGTGAATTGATTTAAAGGCATTGTTTTAAGAAATTAAATTGGAAGTTTAAAGTTAAACTTTTAAGTACAAATGAAATTCTATCGAATTTAAGTTATTGAAGTTGTTTGAAAATAACTTTGAAATATTTTGAAATTGGAGTAATTCGAATTGATATTTGAACATAGATTGAAACTGTAACGACCCTAGATTTTAATTTATTTAAATTAATAATTAAATGAATTTTTGAATAAAAATTTGTAAAATTTATTATAAATGGAAGCGAGTTTCCCCGAATTCGAATAAATTCTGTATAAATCATTTGAATTTAAAATATTGTAAATATTGTATATATGTATATATTGGATTTGAAATAAAATCCTAAATAAATGGTTTTAAAAATATATAGTTATGTATAGATTATCAAGTAAACACATAGATAACTTCAAACATCACATTAGCTAAAAATCATGACAACATATAAAAGGGGAATTCATTGGTATGGCAAAGTATAAGTTGTGAAGAAAAGAAAGAAAAACATTCAACCTATATAAAGATAAGTAATATAGTATGCAAGTTATAAACAAGACAGTAAATATTTATGTACAAGAAGGAAAAAAAAAAGAAAAGAAAAAGAAATCAAATGAAATGATTCATGTAAACAAATGAAACAAAATGTACATAGGTGAGTATGAATTAACCTGTATAAGGAAAACAAGAAGTACAAGCCACCACAAACTATCTCCATGCTTGTACAGCCGAAATAAAGGTAAGTTGTACATGTTAATTTAATGCCATCATCTTTAGTACACTACACAATTATCTCTACCGCTGAAATGAAGCAAGGCACAAAATAAAGTAAAGCAAATAAAGGTAAGTGTGTACATGATAATAAATGCTAGCCTCTTTAGTACATGGGGAAAAACATCACCAGCCACCATTGAATAAAAATCTCTGGCATAGGGTACAAACATATAATATTACCCTGTACAAACATATTAACCTGTACAACTCTTCCCATATATCACCATCTTAAAGCTTCAACTCAGTTCGTTCCTTGAAGCTAAAATCTGAAGTAAACAAACCATTCAAACTTAAACAAACATTTTAACATTTCAACTCAACAACAACTCAACTAGATTCAACAAAGCCAGTTCGATATGGATGAAGCTCTGTTTAAACTAAAAGCTCTGCTCTTCTCCTCTGTTCTTCAATCATGATAGGTGAGCAACTTTGTTTTTTCCAGACTTCTTTGTTTTCACCAGTGAGTAACATTTTTAATTTAAAACTTTAAGAATATAAGTTTGGTTGCATGATAAAGTCTGGAATAAGTCTCCTCTGTTTATATGTATGTTTATATATATATATATATATATGGATTGTTCTGTGAGCATTTATATTAATTGTTCTCCTCTGTTTGTAGTTACAGAGATTAATTAGAGGTTCAAAAAAAATTCAAAACTTATTCATGAAATCAGTAATAGTCTTAAAGTTTAAACAAAACAGGTTTCTTAAACACAAATTAGGATAAACAAATCTGTTTTAAAAATGTTAGAAGGATATACTTCTGGAATCATGTTTTACAGGCAATGAAGAACCATTTTTGATAAATTTGATTGTTAAAAAAAATCAATTCAAGAATATTTATTGAATCTATATTGCAAGCCATGAATTTTAAAACAAAAACTTAGATTTTTGGTTTAGTATTCTCAGAACAATTTATATATGAACAAAAATTGCATTTTCATGAATTTCTGACAATCGAATCAATAATAAATGTTGAAATTTGTTTTGAAGATAGAATGAACATCTCTGATGTTGGGAAAAATAGTCAACAAATTTATAATAAACTAGAATGATCATACGAGATCAAACTAGGGTTTTGGGTTCGTTTTGGATTGCTGTTGTTCACGAGCAAATCGCGTCATCATCACGTTAATCTGGGCGATCGCACCTATGGGGATGGTTTCGTGGGTGAGTGGCGGAGGCGTGGGCAGGTTCGCATGGTCTCTGGTGACCGGAGCTTGGTGGTCGAAGGGAGATTGTGCAGGGACGTTTGGGTTTGGGTTCGACAGTAATACCCAATTTCGATTCGCGGTGAGTTTGTATGTTTGGGTGGTCGTTTTGGGATGATGTGGTGTTGAGAGAGTTGCCGGAGGCGATGATGTTGGTCGGAGGTGACCAACGGTGGCGTGCATGTGCACGAGATGGTGGTGGGGTGTCAGCGAGTTTAGGCTCGTGGGAAGTCTCGAAGTCGCGTTCGAGTTTTGGCTTGGGAAACTCGAGTTCGTACTCGAGTGATCTGTAGGTGATAAGCCTACTGTTTTTTTTTAACATTTTGAAATTAAGCTAAGTTTTGTAAAAAAAGAGAAGAAGAAACAGAGGAGGGGAAGACGCGGGGAAGTTGCTGGAAACACTCGAGTTTTACTCGAGTCATTATCATGTTACTTGGGTTGCTTTAAAATGGGTTAAGCCCAAAATCATTTAAAGTTGATAATGTTAAATTAAACAATGTTTTTTATTAGTCCTTGATTAAGTATGAAGTCAATTAATATTAAACTTTTTATAACTGTAATAAAGTGATTTCCAAAGTATAAAGAAGATTTTTAAAATGATAATTAAGGTAAACAAATTTTCTTAATAAATAGTTTTGGAAAGAAATTATCAGTGATTTGTAATAAATTAATTAGAAATGATTAATAATAAACTATTTCTTAAGTAAGTAATCGAAGAAATATTATTAGTTAATGAAGATAATTAACTAAGAATTGTTAAGTATTTGATTTAAGTGATTAATGTTAATAATTTATTGATTAGTTAATTCCGAAAATCAATTATAGATTGTTTAAATGTAATTACTTAAGGAATGGAATTTGTAATTAATCACTTATTGTAATAAATTTTTGGATATTTGGATTTATTAAGGTTAATTAAATTATGTAATTAGTTTAAAGGATAACTTGATTAATATGATTAATTAAGAAAAAATTTAATAAATTAAAGTGGTTGATAAATTAATCTATATCAAATGATTTGTAATTAATAAATCAGGATTGGATAATTAATTCATAAGTAATAAATTAAATTGGAGATAAGTGAATAAATTAAGATTAAACAATTAATTTATCCTATTTATAAATGACTATTGAATACTTGACCTTACTTATGAATATTTGGATTCTATTGGACGATTTGATTGTTTGATATTCCTGATATATGATGCTTTGTGATACATCCTGATTTATGTTATGATCTGTAATTTACTTACCTGTGATATATATCTGTGATCTGTGAATAAAAGATAAGCGATATAGTTTATATCGTTTATCAACTATATCCTGTATTTTGATCTGTGATGATTCATTGTGTTGCACTATTGTGTGTAAAACCCCTGGACCACACTTTTACACACACAAATATGGATTTCACGTGGAAATCGGTTAAGTCACAGATAATTTAAATTTGATATTTTTGAAATTGAAAATTTTAATTTCAATTGATTTTGAAATTGGAAATTTGGGTTTAAAAGTGAAAAGCTTTTTGAAATAGAATTTCAAATATGAAAGTTATTTTGAATAACTTAATCGAGTTATGAAATTTTAATAATTTGATTTAAATTTGAATTCAAGTTTGAAATTAAATTCTATGATTCGAAACTAGGGATTAAAGATGATATAAATGTGTTTGTATGAATTAAACCATTTTAAAAGTATAAGTTGGGAATTTGAATTTAAACCAAGGATTTCCACTCGTATGGATAAATCAGATTTTCTGAAATAAAACTGTTTGTTTTCAAATGATAAAAGCTTTCAGATAGGAAATGAAATTCCAGTTTAATTAAAGGAATTTCAAGTTTGAATTGAAAATTGTTTTTCCAAGTTATGAATGAATTCTTTTTGAAAGCTATGAATTAAATCTGTTATCTTAACAGATTTAAAAATGATGTTTATTTAAACCATTTGAAATGAAATTGTTTTGAAAGCTATAAGTTAAATCTTTATTTTAAAGATTTAACGAGTTAAATTGAAATGGGAATTGATTTGGAAAATCTATGAATGAATCTTTTTTTTTTAAATATTTGAAAATGGTAATTTGTTAAACCATTTGAAAAGAAAGTTTGGGTTTAAATTGTGACTTAATTGAAATCCCATTATCCATTTGTTTTTGAATATTACGCTCACTATTCGGGTTAGCCGGGAAAGGACCTTTCGGTCGTATAACCCATTCCGAATAGTGATACGTCGTATATGGATGGCATTTGAAGACCGGTGATGAAGACCGGATATTTTCGAAAATGAAAGGACAACCTGTCGAATGTCTCTGCACTGAGTTGCTCCGGTATAGAGATTTATATCACTCTTTTTGTGACGGGAAGTCCGGACGTGATTGGAAATTATCCGGATTTGCAAGGGCTTCGTGAGAAGTGCCTTCGGTTCTGTTCGATCCCGGAATAGACTTGTATGGTTACATGTCTGACATTACACTTTGAGATATAAAGCCAATTTCTTTCAAATACATTTCTGTTGGTGGCGGAGAATTTATTCTCTTAGCTTAACACCCTTCTCTGAGACGTACGAGCTCAGAGGTTATGTAGTTGAAATTTATCAGCGATATATCCCAATTTGGTAATGTGGCATGTTGAGTGTTGCTGTGTGATGATCAGTGTTTGATCATTTGTGATATGATCATTTGTTTGATCATTTATCTTTGTGATCATAGGTTGATCATCTGTTGACCCAAAGCGTGGCTTTTTGAAAAAGCGTAGCTTTGTGGACGAGACTTCGTCGAGCCTCACAACCCGGTAATGGTCGAAACAGGAATCGTGCGGCAAGGTTTTCAGGGTAGCTCCCCTAGGGTATGACCATTCCTTCTGGAAAAGGGTAGTATCATGGTATGGAGCCCAGATACTTACTCATGTGGACACACTTTATTTATGACGTGTGATGTTGGTTTTCGAGGTGCCTCGGTTAAAGGTCCCAAAGGACCGGGGGTGGCATATCTAAGGTTTCTTTTATCCCTTGGGAAAAGGGGTTGCCGGCCTTGTTTGGCAGAGAACGGTGTGGTTCTCGGAGCGTCCCGCCAGAGGCGTTTCTTTCGTGGAATAGGAAGTTCCTTAGCCTGACCATTTGTTGGAAATCCATCTTCCAAATACGAACTTTGTACGGTTTTAGTTGTATTACCTGCCATGGAATGTGGTGGTAACCTGCTATTGAACATGGTAGCTATAGTAGGCATAAGTGCGAAATGTCTATGCTGGCTAAGATTTATATTCTACTTTCGAAATTGTTTTCTGCACTATGCACTAGTAATAATATCAAATGATTTGATTTTGCGTAGTAAGCATCTTTGACTATCATAAGAAGAAATCTCCTCCAATTCTGCGTTTGCATTGTGTGTGTGGCGGGAGGTCTTATGGTAGTCTCATTTTTCAAAAAGCATTACGAATTGACTTTAAAATTCTTTTGTTGTTCGTTTTTAAAGATAAACTATTTTTGTTGCTCACACCAGTCCCATGACTGATCCGGAGTTTATTGTTCCTTTCCTAAACTCTGGGTGCTCATAATTTCCTACACGAGCAGTCTAGAGTTGGGTTTTTCAGATATTCAGGTTTAGTAGATTATCTGGAGCTAGTTCAGTCTTTGGATCGGACTGCACTTGCTTATCTTTGTGCATCATTATTGGGTGTTCGAGCTATATCTGGATTGGTGCTTTGAAGATGGAGATTATCCGCTGCTGATGTTATCTATCGTTTTCTTTTCCGCTGCTATTTGTTGTATCATATCTCTGATGTATATTGATATTCTTTGTATCACTCTGTTGTATCAGATATTGTATATCAATGTATTATTCATTTATTCCGCTGTGTTATTTACTTAATGTTGTTATAAGCTCCGGCGACTCGGATTTGAACGGTCGAACCTACGGCATTCGAGTACGATGTGAAGTATGGATGTCGATTTTCGAGCGCGAAAATCTGGTATCGTTACAGAAACGATATGAAATTCAATAGTTTATTAAAATGTTAAATTGAAGGGTTTGGAATTTGGTTTGTTGACTTGGAAATTGAAAATGGTCCAAATGTGTTGAAATGAAATGAATAGTTTAATTTGATATTGATTCCAAATTCATGTTTTAATATAAAATGTTTTAAAAATATATTATTTCAAAATTTATAATTATTAAGATTTTCAAAGTATTAAACTATTTTAACCTGTATTAATTATATTAAATCATTTTAACCTATTTTAAACCATTTAATTTATTTAAACTAATTAATCTGTTTTAACTTATTTTAAATCTAATTGATCTATTTTAAAGCTATTTAATCTATTTAATTATATTTAATCTATATTAACTATTTATAACTATATAAAACTATTTTCTTCTAAATTCCAAACTAAGTAAAATGGATGGGTTTATATTTAAATTCTCGATTTTTAAAGTGGATGTGGTTAAGTGACATTATAACCTAAGTTGGGATCTAAATAACATATATGGTTTAGTATGATAATTTTGAAACGAGAGTTTAGCCTATTTTGGAAATATGACTTTTGAAAGGAAATATAATTTCGAACTATGATTTCAATGTGATATAATTTCGGAAGTAAGTAATGATTTCGAAAATGATATGATTTTAATTGAATATGATATTTTGATATCAATTATGAAATAATTTTGGAAATGTAAAAGAACCATCCGGTGTGTAATAAGCGATTGGTTGTTAAAGAGACCGGGATCAGATATTGTCATACTCTCTGCCAATACCGAAAACCACTTCGACAACTGTGTACGCGGTGGAGATTCCAGAATGAAGTAGGATGGTTGGCGACGATCCTATATGAGGTATATACGTGGACCTGACTCCCATGAGTTAGCTTAAGGTGGCTAAAACAGGAGCAATTGACGGGCTAGGTGAGGTCATTCCTCCAATCGGGCATATTCCTTCGATACTATATTCTGACTTTGCGATTGATTTGGTGGCCACCCTCGATTTTTGATTTGGGAGTGTGTTCCGAGGTGGGTGGTAGTAGCTGCTATGCGTTACCACCGGTCCAGAAGTGCAATTGGTATATCTACCCTGGCATTGCCTAGTTGTGCCATGTCACCTACCCTATCGAGACCACTACGAGTTTGTTTTGTACCATTCCTATGGAGTGCCCTTTGACGACGTTCAGTACGGGCGGGATTACGGTACTGTATAGACTATGGGAATATATAAAAATGTGTTAAGGGGGAAAATGTAATGCCTTAATGCTATTTTAATAGTTTATCTTACTGTAGACATATTATAATAGCGTATTGTACTACATAGTAGATAGTTTAACGGATCCTTAGGAGATGTGAATCCCGAACATCTCTTTAAGTTACTGCACTCACGTTAGACACTGGATAGGAGATGTCAAACCCCGTAAACATCTCCAACGCCATTCCACTCATATTTATTTATTTACCGTTGATTTAACTTACATAAGATCTTTTAGTTCTGACTCGAGTGTTCTGTCTTTTCAATTCGCTCGGGTCAGCCTGAGCATTTCAGGATTTGAAGACCTTATTTCTGGAGGACGAAGACGAAGATTTGTACTACTATTATTTAATATATTTATTCCACTGCATTCATACTATTCCGCTGCATTATTTGTTTATCTTTGATATGTGTAACTCTGATTTTGTATTGTATAAGTATAATCAAATGTTTTGTATACAGCTTCATGAACTGTTATTTGATTATTATATTTTGTCATTCCGCTGCGAGATTATGTTTTTTTTTTCTTTCTCTGCTTTTTCTTATTCACCCTAATAACAATCCGCCCTTCTGTATGATTTGAGTCGGCAAGTGTGCCTGCTTAAACGTCCAAAAAGGCGGGATGTTACACTGTTATTATTGAATTGTTAGTTAGGTGAGATTCCTATAGATATTGTTGTTGTCACATATATTGATTGGTTATGTATATGTTCATCAAATAAAAAACAATTTTTTTCAAAGATCTGATACACACAACCAATATCATTATATTTTAATTATTTATATTTTATTAATTAATATACAAATAGATTAATACATTAACTAATTTATTTATATGACAAGTAGTAAACCATATAACTATATTACATAAATAATTAATCTAATAATTTTCAAATGTATATTTATATTAACTATGATTTTTAGTAACTGCAAATAAATTTTTCAAAATTATTTAATATATTTTGATATTATTTAATATTTGCACAAATTGATAAATTCATATAAAATAAATTATGTTTCATAAATCAATTTTTAATTTTATTAAATTAATTTTTTATCACATATGCTCTCTATAAAAAATTTAGAATTTTTAAACCATATTTTGCATTTTTCAAAAATCATTTAAAATTCAACCAAAAAGCATTTAGTTAATAAAAAATAATATTTTGACTTGGAAAATTCTGAAAAAATTTCGCCACCTATATAATACTATTCCTGATTTTCTAAATGTTTAAAATTTAGAATATCTATTATACAAATATTTTCTATTATTTACTTATTGTTAATTAACTAATTAATTCATAATACATATATAAATTAATATATTAAAATTATATTTATATTCAGATTTTCAACATATATGATCTGGAATGTTTTTTAAATAAATATTAATAATAGTATTTATTTTAATTTTATAATTTACAAACTATTCTAACTCATATTTACATTTTAATTATTATATTCATAATTATACATACATACATACATACATACATACATACATACATACATACATACATATATATAATTATGTTACTTTAATACAAATGTATGCAAATAATTAAAAAAATTAAGCAAAATCATATCTTATATATATATATATACATGTTACATACATATGTTTATTTAATATTAATACTATAATATTTAATGTGTATATATATATGATATTTTCATAATATATATATATATATCACTTTGATATATATATATAACAACTATAAATATATATACATATTTGAACAATATACAATACATATAGGATGAGCTATTATGTCCGTTGCAATGTAAATCATAGCATCTATATACGGGCATGTTATACCCTTTACGAAATATCATGTTACACATGCACACACATATACATATGTATATTTATATAAAAGTTGAAAATAAATTAAATAAATTTCCATAAACAATTTATAAATTTAAATTAAATATATGATTTCATTTAAATTAAATTTAGAAATGTTCTAAAAAATTAGACTTCATAGTGTTTAACCGGCTAATTTCATATCGAGTTAGAAAATAGCCGATCAAATTTTAATTAAAAATAACCACAAGTGCACGGCGTACAATTCTAGTAAGTGGCGAGTACGGGTCGATCCACAAGGAATTGTATTGATTTTCAAATTTCTACTTAATCAAATTAAACCAAGAATTTGAGATCATGTTCAGCTAAAAATTTCTAGAAACTAACAAAAAATAAAAGTCGATAAAAATATGAGAGTAGAAGACAATTTAGAGGCAATGTCCTTCTCATGATCACATAAATCAACAAAATGAAATTATGATCTCTCTTTTGGTCATTAGTAAATTTAGTTTATATGTTTATCATAAGTGTGGAATATTTGTGCTATTAATTAGCCCAACGTATACCATCAAACTTTAACACACCCACCAAACCACTTGTTAACTCTCATGAAAATGTTAATACACTTGAAAATAAAATCTATTCTAAGCATGATCTATTCACTATTGATTAGTAATACAGACCATCAAATTTTGATTTTAAAATTCACTTCATTACCATAATCATATATAGATGAAGAGGTAATTTATGTTTATGTTTGTTTAAGCATAGCCTATTTGGTGTCAACAACATAGGCTATCAAATTCAAAGCTAAAACAACAACATCAAACCACATCAAATATTGTCATTAAGCACAAAAAGAGATCAAAAATTAGCAAAATGTTGAATCTACATGATTAAGAGAGCTTCGTTACCCCTAAATTGAAGGGGTTTAGCTTCTCATATTTGTTATCACTTCAACAAATGTAGATTGCAACATGAAACAAAAACAAGAAGATAATGCAAGCTAAGTAAGAAGAAAACTAATTAAAATAAAATAAAAGCTAATCTACTTTCATAAATAAAAAGATCTACACTACTAACATGAAAAGAAAGAACATGAAATAAAATAGCATGACTTAAAATTGCATAAAAAAATTACATAACAGAAAATGACTAAGAAGCCATAAAAGAGAGAAGAGAGTTTTTTTGTTTATTTATGAGCCTAAAACTATACTGACTAAAGAGGAGGCTAAGAGCTCATTATATGAAACATAAGGGGTATTTATACATGTTTGAAACCCTAATCCATATTTTTGGGGACTACCCAAAATACCCTCTTAGGAAATGTAACCTCCGAGTAATCATAAGCATGAGCAAAATTCTCCATTTAAATGTGCATGTAGCTTTAATCATGTGCATTAGCTCTTAATAGGGGATAACGGTAAGTCGGTGGGTAGGGTCCTCCATGTTGCATGAAATGATTTATTTCCATCTTCATTTTGCCTTCTAACTTTGTGCATGCATATTTCCATGAAGACCTCTTCCATTTGAATCTAAATTCCTATAAAATAAAAAAAATGTTCAAGTAAATTTTCTCAAATTAATATATGCACAAAAATGACAATTTTGCCTCTTATGAAGATGAATAAATGATGAATTTAAAACAGTTGAAATTTTGGTTTAATCATGTTAAAATACCCTATATGCTTATTTATTTAATTAAATTAGATTAAATATGGAAGTAAAAATATGCACATTTACGTGCACATCAAATACCCCCACACTTATCTTTTTATTCGTCCTCGAATAAACTAAAACTAAGATAAATTCATTTTCGTAGGGAGCACGATTGCATTGAGCGTATGCAACAAGCCGTTAAACCTCTAGGTGTCCCTGGTAGGACGACTGTTGTCTCGTGAGGGTTTTCAGCAGATACTACCCACAAAATCCAAATGCAACATGAAAAATTCCTAAATGCAAAATTTATTTACAAAGAGATGAATGCAAGATTTTTTTTGAAATATTTACATATGAAGAATTTACTCTTAAATTAACATGAATAGGTTAAATATAAGTTCTGGTCATTATCAAGAAATTTAAGTCCTTTTACTTGTCAAAATTTCCAACAAAAATTAAGTTATCATAACAAATAGACTCTAGTTTAGCTAGTTGTTTCGGTTGATAACACAATGTAACTATGAAATTGATCCTTAGTTGATTGTCAAAGTTTTTCATAGTGGTATATTCATTATTTTGAATAACAAGTCAAATCAAATAAGTGAAAATAGTGCTTGGATTTCATTTGCTTACTCTCTCTTTATTTTGAAAATTTTATTGATATTAACAATATTTACATATGCCTAACTCAGAAAACCGAGGCTAGATATATTACCCATGCACTGCCTTGCGAGCTTACGTGAGGGGGATATAGAGCATGGTGAGTGAACACACAAGTGGCACACCTATCGACTGTAGGAATTATTAATAAATGAATTTATATATACATACACCTAACTTAGATAAACTGGGCTAGATATACCGATCGTGCACTACCTTTCGGGCTTACGTGAGAAGGGTATAGAGCATGGCGAGTGTACACACTTGCATGTGAATACATGACTCTAGGTGTTACTTATTTTTATAAAAACCATTTTTTTATGTTATATATATATACATATTTTTTTCTTTTTGTTTCTTTTAAGAGAGAGTTTTGCAAAATCATCTTAGCACCATTTAACTTAGAAGATAAAAAATGTTATATCCTTTACTTTAAATTCACCACTTTTTTAAACAAAGATTTTCGATTAGGATATACTTCATAATTATCACCCATGAATCTTCCTATATACTAGTAAACCATCGTTACTTGTAATCAAACTTTATTTTTATTTTTGTTAAGACAAATAAATTTTCGAAAATTTCAATTTAATAACCAAAATCCTATATTTATCCTATAGCGTTTCTTTAAAAATAAATCAAAATGCTAAAAAGAAAATTTGTTCAGGGATTTCTATTTTTTTTAGTTTTTTTTTAATTTTGAGTTTTGGAAAGAAAATGCAAAAAAACATAAACCATGAAAAATTAAAAATGAAGATGAGACTCCCTCCACACTTGATTTTGACTGTGTCCCTACAATCAACCCAAGTGAAAGGAGAAAAAAAAATATGACCTATACTTACATGAAAATGGACGGTGATTATTTACAATGACATCAGAAAATATATAGTTAAGGAGTAAATGAAACGGTCTTCCAAAGACCAATTCATTTATCTCGTCAAATACGAGAGACATATCTTAAGCTTAGAAAACCAAATCATAAAAGATTTCAAAATTGAATGTTGATTAAGAAAAACGAATGTCGTTTTATTAAAAATCGTATGAGTTGTTTTATTTTCGATGATTTTTGGGTTCGGTAGAATAATTGGTCGAAGTTCAAGTTTATTTTCACTAAATTGAAATTCATACTTATCATCGAGAAATTCTTCAAAATTACTGATTTCGAAATCAAAATGGTGATTTAAATCTATCCCTTCAGAATTCAACAACTCATCTTTGAGAAGTCCAAAGAATTTATGTTCACAAAATTCGTCTTCCTTAGTTGAATTATTCGCAACTTCATTGCATATATCAATTTCAAAATCTAAAGTTGTTGCATTCAAATTTTCAAAATTGGAAAAAGGAAGATCGAACTTTAAATTTGGTTCCTCACCCTCAAAAGAATTAAAATCCAACTCAATTATAGCATTTTTAACAACTTCATTAAGATTGCCACTTTCAATTTCAAAAGTTGTTATTTGAAAATCGTCAATTTTGGTAAAAGATGGATTATCACTTGACTCGTCACACGTTGGAATTTGATTATGTTTCTCATGTTGTTTCATATATGTTTCAAACAACAAATCCATGTAAGCTTTGTGAATTTCTTCCATTTTCTCAACAAAATCAAATTTATAATTATTAATTTAAGGATTTTCAATTTGAAATTGTTGAGAAAAAAAATTGTCAATTGCACCATAGTCGAGATTATTTTCATTGCCAAAATCATTTAAACAGTTGTTTCCATTTTTGTTTTGATTTTGAAACTCATTTAAGAATTCGAAATTGAATTGGCATGAGTTATAATCGAAATCATTTGAATTTCGAAGTGAATTCATATTTTGATTATTTTGAAATCCTTGACTTGAGTTATTGCACAAATATGAATTACATAAATCATTTATCCTTTGATCATTTTGTGCAGAGAGTCAAGTAAAGATGAAATAGTTTCAATACTCTTTTCAAGAGTTGAGGGTTGCTCATCATTTTGAAAACTTTGTTCTGCAAAATCCAAATTGTTTGTACAATAGTTGTCATTAAAATATCCATAAGAATTTGATGTGAAATTATGTGGATTACATTGATTTTCACAACTATCATAAAATTCATGTGAGTATGGAAATTCAGACATTTTCAAAATGTTTTCTTTTTTTATAAAGGAAAAAAAAGAATATTTACCAAGAAGGATTTATTTTTCAAAAGGAAGATTGATTTTTGTGTTGTTTTTTTTGGAATTTCAAATGTTTTTATAGGTTTTTATTTATTTTGTTTTTGTTTTTTTGAAAAGATTATATATATATATTCCTAAAAAAAGACTAACTCAATTTTTTTTTCGGATTTCTGATATTGATTGAAAATTTTCAAAGGATTTAAAAACTAAGTTAAGAAATATTTACAATTTTTTAGTTTTGGGTTTTGAATATTTTTTTAAATATGCATGAACTAATGCAACTAAATGAATGCAAGGACTTAATTACAAAATTTCTATCCTAAGTAGCTCCTAACCCAAAATTGTATAATCGCACTTTGTCTTAATCCAACAAGACAGTTCTTAGCTAGGTAACGGACATGAGTTATCGGTGCACCACGAATCACCATAGCAATGCAACCGAAGTTTTAAGTACCTTCAGAGAAACAACCACTATAATATTTTTGAATCACCGTAATATTTATAAATGGTTATTGCTCTACCGTAGTCTAGACACCAAGAAATAAAATTGTTCAAAGGAGACGATTGTCAAGATACAATTAAGCCCTAGATGAGATCGCGACTCCCTTAAGTTTGAAGTCTAACCATTATTATTAGTCAAAATTCTAGAATGAAATGCAATTTGTGGGCCAAGGAATGAGTGATGAAATCCCCTACCTTATGTGGTTTTGGGTATTGCCCTTTGAAAATAAAAATAAGATGAGATGAATGCAAAATAGAAATTAAACGTGATTTTAACAATGCAACTACAATGATATTTGTTTTTGTTTTTGAATTTTTGAATTTTTTTTATATATAAATGCAAATGCAAGCAACCAACAATGCAATTAAAATAAAACTGGAGATGAGAGCACGATACCTGAGCATGCGGAATTATTAGCAATTTATTTTTATTTTTTTTAGCGGCGATTTTTTTAGCAAGCAAAGCAACGCGGTTTTTAGCAAGCACTTCTTTTTATCTGATTTGACAACCTGAAAAGAAGTTAAAAACAAAATATATACAGTTTTTTTATATTTTTAATATGAAAGAAGTAACTAAAACAAAGGAATATCAAAATAATTGAAATCAAAAGAAACAAAACAAAACCAAAGTTATATTTTTTTTCTTTTTTTAAACAAAAAAGGATATAACAAAAGAAAACTTAAAACAAAGGAAAAACAAAACTAAACAAATTGGAAAAAGAAAGGAAAACCAAAAAAACTGTTATTTTCTTTTCCTTTTGATAACAAGGAAACTAAACAACTAAAAAAAGAGAAAGAAACAACTAAAAAGAAACTAAACAAATTGTTTCAAGCCTACAACAAACAACTCAACTCATTTGTTTTTTTTGTTTTAATACCCCTTACACAATCTCTGTTCAAAACAGGAGCACAAATTATAAAAGAGGCAAATCGTGGTTTCTCTAAAAAGAAAAATTTAAAATTTGATTCCCAAATTATTTTGGTTTTCGGGTTTGAGTTAGAATTGCAATGGAATTTGAAAACTTGTTCGAAGCGGTTGGCGATTTGCATTTGGCGGTTCGCGGGTGTGAGTAGCAGCGATTTCGAAGTGATTTGGGGATGGTCGAAAGATTTGTGGTGGCGTAGGCTGTTGGTTTGGGTGAGACGATTGAGGGTGGATTGAATGCAGGAGGTCCCGATTGTTGCTTTTCCAGCGAGGTGAAGTAGACAGTAGTAGTAGTTGGGGGATGTGGTAGAAGTATGTATGTTGTGGTGATGGGTATATGCAGAAGTGTTGGGATGTGCTGCAGTTGTCGTTGTGGAATGGACTTTCAGGTGATGGTGGTGGGTTACATAAGGTGGTTCAAGACAGTGGTGATGTTTAAGTGAGGTATTTGTGATGGTATCGATGGTTTCAGGTTTTGGTTTATGGTGAAGTATGGGTGGATTGTATGGTTGACTGCAGTGTTGTATGGTAGGTACTGGTGGCAGTTTGGATGTGATGAGATTGTTGATGGAGTGTGGACAGTGGTTTGTAGCTGAAGTGGCTGTATGGTATGAAGATATGGATTGGTAGCAAGGCAGGGATGATGTTTATTGGTATGTGGAGGATGTAAAATGATGAAAGTGATGTATGAAGGATTGAGAGGGAATGACAGTAAGTATAAGGTATATATGTAACTGAGGAGGTAACTATGAGAAAGAGGCGGTTTGGGATGAAGTTTAAGATTGTGGGTGTGTTAATGAAGTGGTTTGGCGATATGGACATGCACAGAAATGTGTGAGCAGTTAGGTATGATGACAAGCAGTAGTTAGTTGAAGTAATAAAGGGGGATGTTGAAGCAGTTGACAGTTAGCGGATTATGTAGAAGTGGATGAAATGGGCAGTTGTTTGGTCAGTGAGTGTGAGGCAATCAGTGCACTGTTGAGGCAGGAAGTGTTTAGTTGATGTTTTGTTGATCAAAGTATGATGGTATGCAGGGTGTAGTTTGTTGCAGTTTGTGGTTTGAAGTGAATGTTATATGGCAACAGGGATGTGCACAGTGGGATGTGGAGTGTGTTAATGGTTTGTGGCATAGTTGGATGGTTTTAACTGTGGTAGGGGGTTGTAATCGTGAATGTTGCTAGAGGACAGACAGTGAAGTGGAGATGCTCAGCAGTGCATAGTGAATGCACAGGTTTGAAAAAAGAGAAAAAAAAACTGTAAATGTAAAAGCAAAAGAAAATATAAAATATTTTTTTTTTGAAATTGTGTGTATATATATTTTTAATAGAAATGCTAGTAGAAAAACAACAAGCACTCAATTCAAATTGCAAGCAAAAATCAAGCAACAAACACACAACTCAACATATTTTTTTAAGAAAAATGCAAAGCACACACAAAACAAAAACACACTAAAATCAAACAAATAATAATTCGAAGAATAGAAAATAAAATCAAGTTAAATTCTCCGGCAACGGTGCCAAAAACTTGTTTAACCAGCTAATTTTCTATCGGGTTAGAAAATAGCCGATCAAATTTTAATTAAAAATAACCGCAAGCGCACGGCGTACAATTCTAGTACGTGGCAAGTACGGGTCGATCCCCAGGGAATTGTATTGATTTTCGAATTTCTACTCAATCAAATTAAACCAAGAATTTGATATTGCGTTTAGCTAAAAATTTCTAGAAACTAACAAAAAATAAAAGTGGATAAAAATAAGAAAGTAGAAGGCAATTTAGAGGCAGTGTCCTTCTCATGATCACATAAATCAACAAAATGAAATTATGATCTCACTTTTGGTCATTAGTGAATTTAGTTGATATGTTTATCATAAGTATGGAATATTTATGCTATTAATTAGCCCAACATAAACCATCAAACTTTAAAACACCCACTAAACCACTTGTTAACTCTCATGAAAATGTTAATGAACTTGAAAATAAAATCTATTCTAAGCATGATCTATTCACTATTAACTATTAATATAAACCATCAAATTTTTATTTTAAAATTCACTTCATTACCATAATCATATAAAGAGGTAATTTGTGTTTATGTTTGTTTAAGCAAAGCCTATTTGGTGTCAACAACATAGGCTATCAAATTCAAAGCTAAAACAACAAAATTAAACAACATCAAATATTATCATTAAGCACAAAAAGAGATCAAAAATTAGCAAAATGTTGAATCTACATGATTAAGAGAGCTTCTTACCCTAAATTGAAGGGGTTTAGCTTCTCATATTTGTTATTACTTCAACAAATGTAGATTGCAAGATGAAACAAAAACAAGAAGAAAATGCAAGTTAAGTAAGAAGAGAGCTAATTAAAATAAAATAAACGCTAATCTACTTGCATAAATAAAAAGATCTACACTACTAACATGAAAGGAAAGAACATGAAATAAAATAGCATGAATTAAAATTGCATAAAAAAAGTTACATAAAAGAAAATGGCTAAGAAGCCATGAAAGAGAGAAGAGAGTTTTTTGTTTGTTTTTGAGCCTAAAACTAAACTAACTAAAGAGGAGGCTAAGAGCTCATTACATGGAACATAAGGGGTATTTATACATATTTGAAACCGTAATCCATATTTTTTGGGACTACCCAAAAGACACTCTTAGAAAATGTAACATCCAAGTAATCATTAGCATGAGCATAATCCTCCATTTAAATGTGCATGTAGCTTTAATCATGTGCATTAGCTCTTAATAGGGGATCATGGTAAGTGGGTAAGTGGGGTCCTCCATGTTGCATGAAATGATTTATTTCCATCTTCATTTTGCCTTCTAACTCTTGTGCATGTATATTTCCATGAAGACCACTTCCATTTGAATCCAAATTCCTAAAAAATAACATAAAAATGTCCAAGTAAATTTTCTCAAATTAATATATGCACAAAAATGACGATTTTGACCCTATATGAAGATGAATAAATGATGAATTGAAAACAATTGAAATTTTGGTTTAATCATGTTAAAATACGCTATATGCTCATTTATTTAATTAAATTAGATTAAATATGGAAGTAAAAATATGCACATTTACGTACACATCACATAGGCCCAATAAAGATCGAGTCAGGTAAAATAATTTAAAATTCACCCATAACTTCCGATGTGGGCTAGCCTAGTTCCAACATGAGATTCCCTCCTAGACCTTCTAATAGGTTGTGTGTCTTGAGTTGGGTTTAATTCAGTATCTTATATATCACTCAAGTCTATTGTATTATCACTAGTTTCACTAGAAAGAAATTCCTCAAGGAAGGTGATATGTCTTGAAACAATAATCTTTTGTTCCTTAGTATGATAGAAAAGATATCCATTGGAATTCTTAGGATATCCAATGAAATTACATAAAACTTATATAGCCTTGAGTTTACTAGGGTTTACGTTCTTATTATAAGCCAAACAACCACAAACCTTAAGATACTTAAGGTATGGTTTCTTCCCAGTCTATATCTCATATGATGTCATGCCTACCATAAATGGGATAGAATTTAACATATAGGTAGTAGTTTCTAATGCTCATCCCTGAAAAGAAAGAGGTACTAAGCATAATTCGTCATTGATTGAACCATATCAAACGATTTTTGATTTCTCATTTCTCAAACACCGTTATGTTGTAGAGTATATGGAGGAGTGACTTGACAGAGAATCTCATTCTCTTTTAGGTGCACTTGAAGCTCATGTCCAGAGCACTCATCTCCTCAACCAAGTTGAAGTATTTTAAGTTCTTGCATGTTTGGTTTTAAACTTCGTTCTTATATTCTTTAAACTTACCATATACCTTTAATTTATTTTTTGTTAAATACATATATACGTATCTAGAAAAGTTTGTGTAACCGCCTTTGGTTGCTATAGATTTAGGTTTTAAAAAGGATTTTTGAATTTAAACACTGGAGTTGTTTGAAATAATTTCGAAAGGTTTTCGAAAACAAATATAATAGTACAACTTAAAAGTATTTCTAAATAAAAATATTTTGGAAGTGAAATTTTAAATGGAATGCAAGTTCTTTAGGGTAATTCGAAGGAAATCATTTTGATTAGTTTTGTGGTAAACTAAATATTCTTCTAAGTGACGATCGTTTGCTTAGGCAAATGTTATGGAGTACTTATTAAATTATTCCCTTTATCATTGTGCGATCGAAATGAGTTCAAATCCACGCGAACCTAAAGTGAGTTTTAATAAATAAATTGTTGAAGTTATTTCATAAAGAAATATAAGTAGTATGATTTCAAAAAGGGTTTTGAAAAAAAAACGGGTATTTAACTCTTAAGCTTCCTTAAAGGAAAGTTATTTATAATAAAAAGGTGTCTTGATAAATGAAATTTGTAACAACCCTGTATTTTGTGATTATTTTAATTGTATATTTTAATTATTTTAAATTGAATTTCCTGATTTGAAAACATTATTTTATTTATTAAAAGTGGATTTTGGTCAAAATGGTCAAACTTTGACTTTTAAATTTAAAATTTAAATATTTGAAGTTTTGAATTTTATCTTTTATTATGAAAATAGATTTAATTTCAAGAATACTGCTTTTCGTTTCATTCAAATCGGATTAATATTGTGAAAGTTATGCTTTTTACAATATTGTGTGTAAATTGTTTTATTTAACAAATTTGTTTATTTTAAATTTATATAAATAATATCTTTGTTTGTAAAATCATGTTCTAATTTGTGTAACATGATATGTTTTGTATATATTTTATTTTTAAAACATTTTTAAAGTGTAGTTATAATGTTCAAATGTTGATTGTATATAGTTTTCAATCTTTAATTCTAGTTTCCATTAAATAAAGTATTTTCTTTATTTATTTCCTACTTTTCCTAAAACTATTTATTTATTCTTCATAATATCTATATCTACCTTATTTTTCTTATTTATACATTCATTTAGTAATTAAATGGATAAGTATTTAGATCCCTATTTATTTCTAGGAAAGAAATTTCATATATATATGTTATTGTTTTAAAAGGCATACCTTTAAATGTTTATTTTAATTAATATAAGTAATATTTTTGGTTGATATATCATGTTATAATTGTGTATATATATGTAAAATTTCATGTTATGTATATATTTACGACATTTGTCCGTTTTTGTTTCACTTAATTTGGATATATACTTTGTAAATTAAGTAACATACAAAGATGTAAATAGCAATTAATTTATACGTTTCTATAACCGTTTTCTTATTTATTTATATAGTGTTTATATAAACGGTATGTATTTATTGAATTATTTCTTTGGCATATATTTTTTAAATAGATGGGAAACAAATCAAATTTAGATACGTTACCTATTTTTAATTAAAGGCTTACGTTACATTTTGATCTATTACCTTTTTATTTTCCCATCCCTTGATTTTCTACCATAACTTCTCCTTGATAGACGTGACTTTTTCTTTATGAAATTCACGTGAAAACATCTCTTCTTATCTCACTTCTCACGCCTATTTTCAGATCTGAGAATAAGGTAATGGCTTCCTCTTTTTTTTCTACTTTTCTATTGAATTTTCCATTATTTTGCTTGATCTTCATGTGCTTTGCTCGGCCTAAACCCCTCACCACCTTCACCGTCCACCACATCACCTCCTTCCCATCACCATACATGGCCTAACACCCTCCTCCTCTGACCAAAACTGGCCATGACCATTCCATGATGCAAACACCACTAAAAGTTGCAAAAACCCCCCTTGAAACCATGCATAGCCTAGCTAGTTTTCACCATACCCTTCATATGTTGCTTTGGCCACCCCTTAGCCGCTACCACCATCAAGTTCACCACCCTTGGCCTTCACTCCAGCCACCACCAGGTATGTACATGCCAAGGCCGAGCCAATTCATGCATGGCCAAGCCTAAAAGTTGCACCAAAGCTCCTCTTTTTGCCTTAACCTTTGATCTTCCTTCACTAGTAACTCCTACCCCTTCACTTTTACTTGTAGTCGTGCCTATATGAGTCCAAACTAGATCCGTACTCTAGCTAAAACATCACCAAGGCTGAACCTATATAGCTTTGTGGCTGAGCAAAAGTGATTTGTAGTCAAGCAAAATCAATTGAAAAGTTTGGTGTTGTCTTTTGTAAACTCTATTTCCATTTGTTCCAATAATTTTGGTATGTATTTATATTTATATATGGCTTTGTTTTGTTGTTGAATACAAGATTAACATCTTGGCTCTCTCTCTCCAGTCAAATCAAAAGTCGTATCGTGCTTTCTGGAATTCGTTTGTGTGTTTGATTTGCTAACTCCAGCATAAAAGGTGAGTAATCACACCTGACATTCATACTTATATAACAGTGAATTGATAGCAAGTGAAGGTGTAGAAATAATTATATTATGTTATACTGCCTGTGATGTAAATTATATGATGTTAAACCCTGTAATTAACTTGTCACATCATCTGTTATGTTTTATTTTATTTTACTGTTTATTCTATTCTGTTTATCACACTGCAAGTTCCCTGTAGAATAGAATCACTATGGGTTGAAATGATACATATCCGAACGGACTTTAGCATAGGGAAAAATCATTATGGGCTGAAATGATAGGCCTGAACGATTTTTATTTATTTTTATTAACTTGGGATTGCGGTTTTGAAATGATAGAACCAAGATTTTTCTTTGTAAATTACGGATTGAAATGATATATTATCCGTATCACTTTGTAACAACCCGCAAACCCGATCCCCTTGAACCGACACTATTTTCCTACATATCGACTCAAAGTGAACGGAAATACAAACCATTTTGGGTTGAAGAAGAAGAGGTAGAAGAAGAAAATAGAAAAAATCAACATCAGAATCTCACAATCGCAGCGGAACAATATATAATAGATAATAACTGATCTTTACAGAAAAGAAACTATATATGTTTATACATACATCATCAGAATACAACATCAGAGTACAATATAATCAACATCACAATTTAGGACAGTTATAACAACTTGTCCCATATACAAAATACACAATGTTATCCCGCTTTTTGGTCAAATCTGGAATATCAACAAATTGGCAATAATGATGGATATCAGGATTAGAGTTCAATTGGAAACAAGGCTGCAATGGATGTCGTCAAAATTTGGCCGAGCTCCGATCAGGACGGAATCGATTGGAGATGATGATGAGGACTAGGAGAGGATACGTTTCAAGTTTCAGGTTAATCGGAGTTCGTATGCTCGAGATATGGATGGATTAAAATGCACAGGGCACGGTTCGTATCGATGCATTTCGCATCGATCGTCATATGGTGGTTCGAATCGATACCGTTCGTATCGATTCGAAAAGTAAAGACTTCGAATCGATACCGTTCGTATCGATCGACATGGGTTCGGTTCAGTGAAGTTCGCATCGATCAAGTTCTGGTTCGACTCAATGTACACCGCATCGATGGGATAGATATGAAGAAGTTCTTCGTATCGATCAATGTTGGATTGATACGGAAAGGAAACATCAACTGTGGGATTTTGGTTCGTATCGATCGCCTGGGGATCGATACGAAGAAGGCGTTCGAGATGGATACATTGGGAGTTGGCTTCGTGAATGTGAAGTCATGGATACGAAGGAAACAATTAAAGTGGCATGAAGTTATGGATTCGACTTGGATGTGAAAGATCGATACGAAGGATGGGTAAGTGCATGGATTCGAAGGACTCTGGGACAATGTTCGTATCGATCGTGTTCGAATCGATCGATACGAAGGGAATGATCAGAGCGATACAAACGGGAGGATTCGAACTGGTTGTATGTTCGAATCAAGGGAATAGGAGTTCAACACGGAGAAATATCTGGAATGACTCGATCCACTCGGCGAAAAAGATGGATCGACACGAAGAACGCGTGCCACGTCAATCTTCTAGCACGTGTATGGATCGATTCGAAGCAATGGATTCGAATGTGATCGATTCGAACGGAGCACTACAACCGGAAACGTCAACTTGAATCGATCATAACTTGAGATCTACAAGTCCAAATGTTATGAAATTTTCACAGTAGCTTGGGCACATGTTGAAGAATGTTCGCACCAAATTTCAGCTCGATTGGACAATTTCTTGATCGATTCGAACGTAGCTTCGAATCGATCCCAAAGTGGGCCCGGATTTCCAGGGCATGTGGGCCCCCTCACGTGCCAGAACTGGTCTCCCTTCAATTTAGGTGAAATATCAGCCTCCTACACCTATAAATAGAGCCCCTGGTCATTCAGAAAAGGGGTCGGATAATTTGGAGAACTAAAGAGCGCCCAGACTCTGCCAGATTTACTCCAGATCACCATTGCTGCCTTAGATTCAGATTATAATCATAAAGTCTGTTGTACTACGCAGTAGGAAATTGTAATCTTCAAACATCAAGCAATAAAACCATAAAAACTTTGGAGTGGACGTAGGCCGGAGATAGCCGAACCACTATAAATCTTGTGTTTCTGTTCGTTATTTCTGGATTGCTGTTTGTTGTTTGTTTAGATCTGAGATTTGTGTTTGAATATTGCTGATTTTGTATTCATACACTAGTGCTTTCACAACATTCGGGGTTTGTGACCATTTTTGGCGCAAACACTTTGGTGCTTTCACTGAGAAGAACTAGCACCCGCTACACCAAATTCAAAGTTTAGATTTGAAAGTTTGAAGGATTCAGATTGACTCAACAATGACTCGACAAACAAGGCAAAGAGCTGAGAGAAGCCAACAGGGAGGAAGTCAAGAGGCATCCTCCGGAGCTGGAGAAGGACAAGCTTCGATTTACATTACCAAAGACGAAATGGAAGCTATGGCAAATTCATTGCATGAGAGGTTGCTGAAGAGTCAACAGGATATGATGCAGACTTTCTACGAGCAGATGAGAGCTGCAGGAACACAAAACCTTGGACCAACTATAGCAACTGCAAATGCGGAACAAGGAACTAGGGTTTCGGAACCCAATGGAGGACAGAATACAGAACCGGAAGGCAATCAACAAGGGCTTGGGGGCAGGCCCACAGGATCCAATGCAGAAGGACCTTTGGAAGGAGTTCAACAGGCTAGAGCCAACGTTGCGGCTAATGAGCCACATGAAGAATATGTGCCGGAGTTCCCTCGGGAGCATGGGGGGCAACACCTAACAGGCAATGCTGGATTAATGGAAATCATTAGGAAGACTATGCGTGGAGGTTCGATCAATAGAGACTTGGAAGGAGTGAACAGGAGTCCGTTCGCTCGGGAAATCAGGATGGCTCAGAATCCACCTAAGTTCAAGTTACCTAGCGTGGAAGTATATAATGGAAAGGCTGACCCGACTGATCACTTGATGAGATACACTAGACACATGGAAGTGCTGGGGGCATCGGAGGAAGTGATGGCCAGATGTTTCCCTTTATACTTGACAGACCTAGCGGCAATGTGGTTTAGGCAGCTGGAGGAAGGATCTATCAGGAATTGGAGGGAATTGGTGGACAGGTTTTTGGGACAGTTTCGGGTTCATATCAAAAGACCTAAGAACGTGATGACGTTAACATCGGTAAAGCAAAGAACGGATGAATCGCTTAGAGCATTTTTAACTCGATTTAATGCGGCGGTTGCTTCGGTGGATCGGCCGGATCCATCGATGGTTTTGATGGCGGCAGTATCGGGAGTCAGAGAGGATTCAGATTTTAAGGTATCTTTAGTACGAGACCCACCACTGGATCTTGGGGAATTCTTCCATGAAGCTGAAAGGTTCCTTCGGCAAGAAGACGCATGTACTGATTTAAAGTTAAAGGAGGTGAATGTGACTGGGGGTGGAGGACCATCCAACGGAAGCTCGGATAAAGACAAAGGAAAAAGGAAGCTAGACGACGATTCAGGAAAAGCCGGGAAGCGATGGAAGGATCCAAAGTTTTCCACATACACAGGATTAAACGAGACGCTGGAGCGAATTTACTTGGAAACTCGGAATCGCCTTCCTTACTGAAGGCCGGCTAGAAGAGAGCCATCTGAACGGGAAAGGGCATCAGGAAGGCAATGTGTCTTCCACGATCTGGACGGGCATGATACCAACAGCTGCAGGCATTTAAAGGACATAATTGAGGAGCATGTGAGGAATGGACAGTTGAGGCATTATGTTGGGGTGCGAAATGCAGCGGTGGAGCAGGAGCAACCACCGCCTACCTCGAGCCATGATGGTGCGAGGCCCAGGAATGATGGTCGATTGGTCATCCATTGACCAGGATAATATGGAATAAGTAACAAACCGTTGGCAAGCAACCGAGTCATTTACACATGTATGGGGACGGAGATAGCCCCTAGGCATGCTCTGAATGATGATAAAATGCGAAGCCATGGTTTGCGAAATCTGTTTTCTTTTGTTTTTGGATTGGACACTTATTTTTCTGGTTTGGTTTTTGGAGTTTGGATTGAACTCCTAATTTTGCTCGTTTCTCTGGTTTTGGCATTCGTTCGGATGATTGTTCTCCGTTTTTGATGATGATTTTGATTTTTGGTATGAATTTCTGGTTTTCTGATTTGATTCGGATTTTGGATTGGATTTTGATTGGATTCCTTTTGGTTTTCAATAAACGGTCGTCAGGTGTGGATTACGCCTGGCAAGGGTTGAGTCTTTTTGCCCGAACGTGGTAAATTGACTCATTCAGGTCGTCGAGTATGAACTATGCTCGACAAGGGTCCGGAGCGACCAGGATTCAGCTTAGGACTTAAGCCATGGCATTACTTATGTCCAGGGACACTGGACCACGGTCGTCAGGTGTGGATTGCGCTTGGCAAGAACCCGAAGAGGTTAGCTCAACGTCCAGGGACACTGGACCACGGTCGTCAGGTGTGGATTGCGCTTGGCAAGAACCCGGAGAGGTTAGCTCCACGTCCAGGGACACTGGACCACGGTCGTCGTGTGTGGATTGCGCTTGGAAAGAGCCCAGAGAGGTTATGGATTGGGATACTGACCCGGAGAGGTTTTGGATTCGGCTATTGGCTGTTGGATAAAAATGGATCAAAGGCTCGGTCTACGAGTTCTGATGGACATGGAATTGGCTATGGACTTTGAATATTGGATTCAGAAACTATTCAAAACACGCCTTCTTATCACAAGGCATGTTTTGGGGGGCAAATGTTATCCCGCTCTTTGGTCAAATCTGGAATATCAACAAATTGGCAAGGAATGATGGATATCAGGATTAGAGTTCAATTGGAAACAAGGTTGCAATGGATGTCGTCAAAATTTGGCCGAGCTCCGATCAGGACGGAATCGATTGGAGATGATGATGAGGACTAGGAGAGGATAAATTCAAGTTTCAGGTTAATCGGAGTTCGTATGCTCGAGATATGGATGGATTAAAATGCACAGGGCACGGTTCGTATCGATGCATTTCGCATCGATCGTCATATGGTGGTTCGAATCGATACCGTTCGTATCGATTCGAAAAGTAAAGACTTCGAATCGATACCGTTCGTATCGATCGACATGGGTTCGGTTCAGTGAAGTTCGCATCGATCAAGTTCTGGTTCGATTCAATGTACACCGCATCGATGGGATATATATGAAGAAGTTCTTCGTATCGATCAATGTTGGATTGATACAGAAAGGAAACAGCAACTGTGGGATTTTGGTTCGTATCGATCGCCTGGAGATCGATACGAAGAAGGCGTTCGAGATGGATACATTGGGAGTTGGCTTCGTGGATGTGAAGTCATGGATACGAAGGAAACAATTAAAGTGGCATGAAGTTATGGATTCGACTTGGATGTGAAAGATCGATACGAAGGATGGGTAAGTGCATGGATTCGAAGGACTCTGGGACAATGTTAGTATCGATCGTGTTCGAATCGATCGATACGAAGGGAATGATCAGAGCGATACGAACGGGAGGATTCGAACTGGTTGTATGTTCGAATCAAGGGAATAGGAGTTCAACACGGAGAAATATCTGGAATGACTCGATCCACTCGGCGAAAAAGATGGATCGACACGAAGAACGCGCGCCACGTCAATCTTCTAGCACGTGTATGGATCGATTCGAAGCAATGGATTCGAATGTGATCGATTCGAACGGAGCACTACAACCGGAAACATCAACTTGAATCGATCATAACTTGAGATCTACAAGTCCAAATGCTATGAAATTTTCACAGTAGCTTGGGCACATGTTGAAGAATGTTCGCACCAAATTTCAGCTCGATTGGACAATTTCTTGATCGATTCGAACGTAGCTTCGAATCGATCCCAAAGTGGGCCCGGATTTCCAGAAAGCGGGCATGTGGGCCCCCTCACGTGCCAGAACTGGTCTCCCTTCAATTTAGGCGAAATATCAGCCTCCTACACCTATAAATAGAGCCCCTGGTCATTCAGGAAAGGGGTCGGATAATTTGGAGAACTAAAGAGCGCCCAGACTCTGCCAGATTTACTCCAGATCACCATTGCTGCCTTAGATTTAGATTATAATCATAAAGTCTGTTGTACTACGCAGTAGGAAATTGTATTCTTCAAACATCAAGCAATAAAACCATAAAAACTTTGGAGTGGACGTAGGCCGGAGATAGCCGAACCACTATAAATCTCGTGTTTCTGTTCGTTATTTCTGGATTGTTGTTTGTTGTTTGTTTAGATCTGAGATTTGTGTTTGAATATTGCTGATTTTGTATTCATACACTGGTGCTTCCACAACATTCGGGGTTTGTGACCATTTTTGGCGCAAACACACAACATACACAACACAGCGGAATATACATCATATACGTGTGATATGTCTCGCCATCCAGCTCGTCTCCTGAGCTCCACAGCATCATAACCTGTATCCTATAATACTCGGTCTGACCCGAGCATTATAATAAAATAACACCCGAGTCAGTCTGGAATACCAGCGTGATAAAATCACACTCAAATTAATTATTAAAGTTTCAAAATCCTTTGAAATCAAGAGCATCTCGTAAGACCACGCCACAAATAAACATGTCGGGTTTTTACCTTACGATAGCCAAACACTTTTTATCAAATCCGTCTGATATTATAATAGTATCTATAGAAAGTAAAATATAATCTAGCTGAAATGCTTGCATCTCACGTTTCAGCATTAGTTGGGCACAATCAAAACCGTACATGCACGTAGGGAGAATGGATTTCCATTAATGACTAGGCACTGGGGTACCACCTGTCACAGTACGTGGCCTAGATCACAGTACCAAGGAGTACACCCGCTCCCCTGCAACACAACGCCGGAACCATCCCTTACTGGATAATTCCGAGTAAAATCACCCCACGGTTGGGATCAGCAACCGCACCACTAAGCCGAAATAAAAAGGGACATCTAGACAGGGATGACCTTACTCTCAAGTGGGGGCTACCCACGAAGCCTTGCTGCATATCCCCTGATTTTCAGTCATTCCCGGTTGATGAGGCTTGAGGCTAAGCGTTACCTTTAGAACATATCCCTTAGAATGCCCATCATCCACCTGACGATGTTTCGAAAGCATTCGTCCATACAAGTTCGTCCCGGGTTCGAACGGAATTGAAGGCACTACTCCTACTACATCCATTTTGGAAATATCCTTAGGATTAGTAGCTACCCTTGCACTTCACTGCTCCATCTTCGATTCCAAATTTGTTTTCCCCATGAAAACTCACAAACCGAATCGAAGTGGTTTTCGAGAAATAAATCCCGATCCCGGTCTCTTCAAAACGATCAACGCATTGGCCAATATTGATAGTCGGTTCTTTAACTATCAATTAACATTCACAATCATCCATCAAACAATAAATAATTTTCCAAATTATTTATTAACCTCAAAATATCTTCGCAAGATATATTTCCATTTTCAATCCTTTGAAAACAATTTCAAACCGTCCTTCTCTCATGGAATAAATTTTCCAAATATTCCTATTTCCACTGAAATCACCAAGTACCAAAAACATTAGATTTTTAAAATAATTTAGAAACACTTTATTATAAAATATACTTTAAATTAAAACTACTTTAATACTTTATTCAAAAATTTATACTTTAAGAATATTCAAAATAAAGCTACTTAATAAAATATAAAACTAGATTTTTATCATTTAAAATATAATACCAAACCATCTTTAAATGATTACTATTAAAATAAATTTGAAAACTACTTGCTTTAAAATTTAAACATTTAGGAATAATAAATTTCCTAAAACATATTTTCAATCAACTTTAATACCTTTAGCTTATACTTAAAAGTTTACTTTGGAAACGTACTTGGCTATCTAGGGAAATACGCTTCTCTTTCACATCTTTAAAAATAAACCACTATTTATTTTTAAACAAATTTACCCATTTCTTTAATAAATTCCCACCGTGAATTTATTCTTCCAAATACCCACTGATATATTTCTTCACTTTTATAAACCCAGTTTATAAATCCAAAGTTCTCACTTCTCTTTTAAAAATCTCGTTTAAACACTTAAATCAATTCCCAAAATTGGTTTCCAATTTACTTCACTTTTAATAAATTTCTTTACTTACTCCATTTAATTCAAAATCCTTTAACTTTAAATTTCATCTCTTTATTATGATTGAAAAATCCCTTTAAACTGAGAATGCTAAATTCAGATTTCCCAAATTCTTTTTCTTTTTCTTTTTAATTAAATTTAAACCTTGAATTAAAATTAATTCTTTATTCTTTTAAATAATATTGCTTAAGCTTAATATTCATTATTTCTCTGCTTATTCAAAATCCCCTTTTTCCATATTTATTAGAATTTTGAAATCACTTTTATTCTTTTCCAAATTTGTTCTTAAGTTTATCCAAATTCTTTATAATTAGTTTACTTGAAAATCCATTCCTTTATTTTCCTTTCAAATTCCAATTCTATATATTTTGGTAATTTAGGGTACCGAATATTCAAGCAAACCATAACACTCAATATTCTAATTTTCAATATAATTCACCATAGAATATTCAATATTCATATCACAGAATATTAAACAATCTAAATAATTTTGAGGAATCCAGTTGGATCCCTCCAACCTATTTCCCTGCATCCATAGATGTTAGCACAATATAAAATACCAATTCCACTTCAAGGTGGAATATCGTGGTATATGGGTTTATATAATATCATCCGCTATTATGCGGCGCATAGGGTCTCATCCGCTATATAATGCGGGAATATCAACAACTCCAATATATACTACTATATATAATATAGCACACCAAACCAATTCAATCATTCAACCAATTATTTAAATTTAACCATTTAAATCTAAATAAAAATCCAGAAGAGTGAGATTAACTCACCTTTATTTTATTAGCATCCTATTTCCAATCTACCTTGCTTCCTTTTCGATTTTTGACCTTGTATAAATATTTATATGATTTTATTAATATTCGAACAATTCGAACAATTAAATTCCATTTGAAAGTTTTAATGAACCAATGATTTGTTTTAAACTAATTTTTCCTTAAATAAATTATTTTTGGTAACTAAAATAATTAAATAGGCTAATCTCCATAATACATTATTATAAAATAGACTAGTGATTGAAAATATTTATCTTTATTTCTTTTCACTTTTGGAACTACACACACATATATTTAAAAAAAAATAAGCTATATAAATTTCATAAAATCTAATTTATACAAACCTTCAAATATTTTTGAAATTCCTATATAACTTCAAAATAATACCGTATATACATTTAAAATTAAAAAGTAAGTTACATGCATGCATAAAAAATGATTTTATATAAACTCAAAAATCCAATTTTAAATACAACTCTATTTTCAGAAATCTCACCTATATAAATAAAATTAACTAAATACCTTACTGAAACATATTTCACTTCTACATATTCCTATATTCATATATATAAAAGCTTAAATTGAGATAATAAATCATTTTATACTTTACTGTATTATATTCAAATGGGATTATTATACCTTACAGCCTTCGACCACTCTCTCATTCAAGAACGCCTGCCCACGTCGCGACCCAGATCTCTATCACCGAAACAGCAAATGGATGGACCACTAGACTACCCAGCAACGCCGAACCCAATACTTGGCAGCCGCAAGTGGCAACCATCATCCCCTCGAAAATGCCTCCATTCGCGAAGCCACCATTCACAGCACGTCGCCGCACCTCCACTCAAGCAAGCCGAGCGTAAATCGAGACTGGAACACGAACGAGTCGTGTTGCTATGACCTCCATTCGCCTCGCGTGGCCCTATCCCCCTCGCATCCCAGCTATCAACGCGACAATCCCTCTTCATCTCGTGCACGAATCGATTTCAGGGGAGACGAACACGATTTAGGTTTCCTTCAATTGTCTTATTGTTGACTTCGATTTCGGCCACGCTGTTGGGCTGGGATAAGAGGAAAGAGGCGATTGAATTTGAAGATGAATGCGTGGGTTTTTTTTATATACTGTTTCGTTCGAATGAACTGAAGAAGTGGGAAGGAGAACGATATTTTATTTGAAAAGATATTTGCTTTCGGCCATTATTATTATCTTCTTCTGTTTAGATCTACTTTACATATTTTAAAAAGAAAAGAGGGAGGCAGGAGGAGACGTTGGCGTGTGGGAAAATACTAGCTATAGTATTTTGAAGTGAAGGGAAAAACACTGGTGTGACACCTTTCAGCTGAAGGTTGACTGATGTATATGAAAATATATATTATTTTAAATTTAAATTGTCTCGATAAATGCAACTCAAAATCTTGACCTCCTATCAAGGCGTGCCGCCAGGTGTTTATAATGTTATACCGCTATTCCGAACACAATGGAAAAGGTTTCGAGTCCTAATTCGATCGTATGGAAAAGATAGCTTTTTGGACCCAGTTAAAAATATTGAATTTTCGATATAAATTTCAGCGCATTTATATGTCGTACGCTCACACAACAACTCCAATCACTACGAAAATTGAAATCCGAAAATAATACAATATTACGGAACCAATGGAACAGGTTTCGTCGAATTCCGAGACTGTGCCTCGGAAGGCTATTTTTAAATATCGATTTAAACGATATATTTCCAAAACTGAACAAACATCTTTAAATTCAAATTTTAAAAGTTCTATCACCTTCATAATTATCAATGTAAATTTTCCAAGCCTTCAAATTATTTTTAACAGACTTAAAACTCCCGATTCAATATTTTACCAAATTTTAATTGTTTAATTTGATAATTAAATTACCCAATAAATAGTCATATTTGAAATTCAAGTCAAAATTACCCCTTTGAATATTTAAAATCAATTGAATATTCCCATTTCAAATATCCAAAATTTCGGGTCGTCACACACTTGACAGGTTAGAAAATAGTATACAGACCCATGATTATTTTATATATTTCTCTGGATATTTTTAAGTATTTCAAAAATGTAAATTTTGACATTTTGATTAAATTTGAATTTAAAATGATTTATTAAAGTGTTATTGATTTTTCTATTAATATAACATGTTAAACAAATGAATGCTAAAAATGGAAATTTGGAATTTAACTTGACTTGGAATTGTGAGATTTGGTTCTAAAAATGGAAGTAAGTAAAAGAAAATAAAATGGAAATTAAGTTTTATTTGTGAAATGATAAATTTAAATTAAAGTGTTAAGTGAATGTAAATAATAGGAAAATTGTACACTTGAATTTAATAAGTGAAGTAATGAAAAATTTGATATTTATTTGTGGAATTTACTTTATAGAAATCATAACTTAAAGGGTATTTAAATGACCATTTTTAAAGTGGAAAAATATGATTTTATATAATTAAAATGGTTTCAATTGAAGTTTAATTGTTTCTGAAATTTTAGTGTAAATCTGGAAATTTAATTAGTAGCACTTCAGAAATGCTATCGTTTTTGAATAATAACTAAAATCTGAACTAAAGTGAATCTGTAGCTGAATCTGTAGCACTTTGTAAGTGCTGTAGTTTCAGAAGTGAATTAAAAGGCTAAAATCTAACTAAGGACTATAACAGCACTTTGCAAGTGCTCTCTTTGCTGAATTGAACTAAAATCTTTAAATTGAACTCTGAACTATTACAGTAGTTTTGTAAATGCTGTCTTTTCTGAATTGAACTATTTTTCCACTAAAACTGAACTATTACAGCAGTTTATAAATGATGTCTTTGCTGAATTGAATTGTTTTCAAATATAACTTACCGCAGCACTTTCTAAATGCTGTGAAAGTTGGAATTTTAATGTTTTAATGTATTCAAGTGAATAAATGAACTCGGAAAAGGTTGAAATTTTGGGAATTTAATATTTGATTTGAAGGTATAATGACTTCATCTTTTAATGGTTTTAAATGAACAATTTAATTCGAAATTATTAACCATTTTGAAATGTTAACCACCGGGACACTTCTCTGTATGCTATTTTATTTCCTTGTGATTTATTTGGATGCACACCTTTGATTTGAGAGTGTGGCTAGAGGTGAGCGATTACTGCAGCTCTGCGCTACCCTAGTCACATTAACACTATTATTTGCATTGTTTGCTTTAATAAGGACATTTCTCTGATAGCGTTTATTCCTGCTAAATTGTTTAACGGATCCTTAAAGGATGGGCGATCCCAAGCATCCTTTGAGTTATTGTGCATTGCTTTTACAGTTCACTTGAGTTGGTTTACATTATATAAGTATGTATGTCCTAACTCGAGTGTTTGTGTTTTACTTTACGCTCTGGTCAGCCTTAGAATCACATCTCTGGATTAACCTTCTAGAGCTAGAGATCTGTTGGAGCTTATTTATCTATCGGTTCATCGACTTCTATTCCAGTTATTTCCTATTCAGTATTGTCTCGGTATTATTGATTCATGTATCCTGACTTCTATTATATTTATTTTGACTATGAGATTTTGTATATGTTTTGAGAGTTTGTATATTGTAGCTTGATGAACTACTATGGTATTTTATTTCCGTTGCGAGTTATTCTGATATTCTGTGTCTGTGATTCTATGAATGATTTTATTTGCCCCAAATTTTATTACAATCTGTTATTTTGAATTATTCAAGTCAGACATGTGTGGATTATTGTCGATTTGAATGGTCCAAAATAGTGGGTTGTTACATTTGGTATCAGAGCCAGGTTTTAGGCAAACCTTAGCCTGCGGAGCAAAAACTCATTAGAGATAGGGTAGAAATACCCTAGAATGAGTGAAATCAATCTCAGAATCATTTCTTTGTGAGAGAACGTATTTTCGAAGTATAAAATGATTTTCAAATGATTTTAAAGAATTTCAAAGATTATTTTGATATAAAATTTTCTTGCTTTGAAAGTAAAATTTTCTAAACTTCATTCCTTTCGTATCCACCTTGTTAGTAATTTCTTCGATTAGGATTCCTTTGAACTTTGGAATGCTCCCACTTGTTCTGAAATCTATTCCTATCTTCTTTATTTGTATTCCTTTGATCTATGGAGCATTCTGTAACTCCACTTTGAATGACCTTGATAGGGTGGCGATTCCGCCAATCTTTGAATGATTTGTAAAAGGGTGAAACTCCCTTATAATTGGCATTGATTCACCGGAGATTTCTGTATCCTCGGTTTACGATGTTTTCTATCTTCTGCTATATTTAGATTCTATCTCTGGCGATCGAAGGTCGATTTGCCTTAGATTTTCGCATCGATTATATTCCTAAAGTCACGGTTGATCCTGTTAAGGTCGCCCGCGATTTATATAGGCTTATCCATCTTCTATTTGGTAATTTAATTATCTTATCTTCGTTTGAGCTTATCTCTGAATCAAAATTCTATTTGATTAGAGTTCCTCTAAATTTGAATCTCTGTTTTGTTTTGAAATCCATCTTTGAATCATCCATTGGAAAATTTGTGGTTGATTGTCTTTTGAAATTTTTGTATTCATCGTAGTTGTTATTTTGATAAGGATGACCATATTTTATATATAAAGATGAAATGTTTTCGATAAGGATTATATACCTTTTTAAAAATGAAAATTTGAAGTTCGAAAGGATTTGAAATTTTAAAAGTTATATAAGGAATGGTTTCATATAAAATAATTTATAACTGAAGGTTTTGAATCTGAGTTTGAGTGATTGAACTCCGACATTTTTGAAACTGGTTTTAAGATTTTGGAATAATAAATAATATGATTTGAAAGTATTTTCCGAATATGAAATGTTTCAAATGATTTTAATGAGTTTCAAATGATTTCGAAGAAATTTCAAAAGAAGTTGAGAAAATAGAAGTCCAGAACCCATTTATGTCGCTGGAAAATAATATCGGTGATGAATGCATGCATCATCGACATGGATTTTCGAGTTTCAGAGTGGGGGAGAGGCCACTTCGATAGCTTTGTTATGCGATTAATTTGTGAAACCAATTTTGATTTCAAATTCTGAAGTGTGATGTGATATTCGAAAGATATATGTATATATATTTGAACAATTTGAAATGAGCCGGTGTTCAGTCCTTGAGTTTTGGATTTGATTAGATATAACCCTATTTTTGGAATTGATTTACTGATTTAATTGTGATTCCCAACTCTTGGATTGAAATATGATTTCTTCGACTATTTTGAAGGTTCGAGCACTTCCAAATCAAGGTTAACTTTTCCAAGCTAAGTAATTTTGAAAAGTATAAAGTATATAAGTTTGGTATGTATGTTTAAAGTAGGTAGTAATATGATTTAAATAAGTTGAAACTGTTTTGTTAAGTAAATGAATAAGGCTATTTTGAATTTTTCTAATATGAAACTTAGATTTGAAATGTTTTGAAAAGAATTTGGTCTTCAAAATATTTTGAATAAAATTTAGTTTAAATGTTTTAACTGGGTAACATCTTTATAAAACTATATGGAACAAGTTGGAATAGATACATAAGTTGTACATATGCTGTTTTACTCGCATAATTAAATTGATCCAAGTTTGAGTACACAAGTTCGAGGTGAATTACACCATTTCGTGTTAGGATTTTTCATTTGATTCTTGATGGCGAATATTTGATGTGGATTTTGGGCTTGATTCTAGAATTCTCTATCATAGTATATGGCTATGCAAGGAGACTGATGGTTTCTAGTCGAGAAACCATATCGAAATCCGCATTAGGGAAGTCGAATGGACAATACTAGTTCGAAAGCGAACTTATGTGATCGAGCGAGCGATCGAATGTGATTTTGTGAAATGATGACATATGTACATCTTATATTCTAATATCATTGATATACTTGACGCTGAAATTGGAAGTTGTTGGGTTGGATATCTTTGTAATTTAATTGGAATTTTTCCTTTATGAAAAACTACTATCAATTTAAGACCATTTTTCAAAACTATTTTTCTTTTATTCTTCTTAAAACAAACTATTTTAAACTATTTTATTTACAAAACTATTTTACAAAACTATTTTATTTACAAAACTATTTTACAAACTATTTTATATACAAAACTATTCTAAATTCAAAACCTTTTAGTAAGCAAAGATGTTCAATCCCATATACCTCTTCGTACAACAAAATTTATTTTTGAAAATTTTGATCCTTATATAAGATGGACTTTATGTAAATATAAGATGATTTTGGAAATGAATTGTTTGACTTAAATTATATTGATTTGGAAATTTGGATTTATTTTCTAAATTTATTATTTTGGAAACTTTGGAACTAAAGATATTTGATTTGGAAGAATAATTTGGTGAAAGCGTATATGATTTTGAAAATTGTATTGATATTGAAACAAATTGAAATTTGAGAACCTTGTGTTACTAAATACTTGATTTGGGAGTTATCGAACTTATATAAAAAATTTGGTTTGTATAAGTATGATGTTGATTCGAAAACTATGGATTTGAAAAGGTACTAAATTTGAAAAGTGAAATCTTATATAATTGAAGTTTATATAAGTGTGATTTGATATACTTTTGATTTTTGGAAAGGTATTGGATTTGAAAATAAAATCTTATATATAATGGACTTTATATAAGTATGATATTTGAAAGTGATTTGAAAAGGTACTATATGATACATATTTTCGAAGTAAAGATATGGAAAGTGCCTTCTGCTTGATATCCGCTTTGTGGCCACATTGTGGATTTATTCTATCGATATTTCTCTGATTTTTGGTTTTCCGGATATGATACTCGAGTTTCCATCGAATTCCATGGCGTTACCCATGGTCTTACGAGCGCGACTGCATAGCGCAACAGCCTGGCTGAGATGCCCTAGGGGTACGGATTGTTTCCTAGGGGATCCAGGCATAATCATTGTGTATCCTGCAATCTATGTAGGTCGCATTAGTAGCGAAACTGCCTGGCTGAGATGTCCTAGGGGTAAGGATTGTTTCCTGGGGGATCCAGGCGTAACCATTGTGTATCCTGCATTCTACTAGTCATCATGGCGTAACTCGCAGGGTTGAGAAAGCTTACGGATATGGATTGTTTCCTGGGGGATCCAGGTGTAACCATTGTGTATCTGCGAACCATGGTTAGACAAAGGTTTTGGTTGTTTTGTTTGGATTGTACTTTCCATATCTGTTTTTAAAAAGTTTTCCAGTATTTTCACTGGATGTTGAAACAAGTCTACTAAGTACCTGGAGAATTCTAGCTTTGTGCCTGATCAATGCACTGCCAGAGTCTGTAGGAATGAGGATAAACTTGTTAAGACATCGAGTTATAAAAGTATTTTGATAAAGTGTTATATAAAGGATATTTTGATCAGTTATTTTCCTTTCTAAAGGATTTTAAAGTGTTTTAAATATTGTTAACCTCTTTAGCCAACAATTTTAATTAATGGCTCATCCTTGTTTTTCATCCAATTTTCCCTTCTAGCTATTCCTATTCTCCACCTTGTTAAACTTACCTATAACAACAGTTATCAGGTATAATTTTAATCTTCTTGTCATCTTGTTTTAATCCTATTCCATTCTATCTTTTCTGTGTTTTCCGTACCTCATTCCTTTTCGAGGATGAAAAGATTTGAGTGGGGGAGAGTGTAACAACCCTGTATTTTGTGATTACTTTAATTGTATATTTTAATTATTTTAAACTGAATTTCCTGATTTGAAAACTTTATTTTATTTATTAAAAGTGGATTTTGGTCAAAATGGTCAAACTTTGACTTTTAAATTTAAAATTTAAATATTTGAAATTTTGAATTTTAGCTTTTATTATGAAAATAGATTTAATTTCAAGAATACTGCTTTTCGTTTCGTTCAAATCGGATTAATATTGTGAAAGTTATGCTTTTTACAATATTGTGTGTAAATTGTTTTATTTAACAAATTTGTTTATTTTAAATTTATATAAATAATATCTTTGTTTGTAAAATCATGTTCTAATTTGTGTAACATGGTATTTTTTGCATATATTTTATTTTTAAAACATTTTTAAAGTGTAGTTATAATGTTTAAATGTTGATTGTATATTGTTTTCAATCTTTAATTCTAGTTTCCATTAAATAAAGTATTTTCTTTATTTATTTCCTACTTTTCCTAAAACTATTTATTTATTCTTCATAATATCTATATCTACCTTATTTTTCTTATTTATACATTCATTTAGTAATTAAATGGATAAGTATTTAGATCCCTATTTATTTCTTGAAAAGAAATTTCATATATATACATATATACATACATATATATATATATATATACACACACACACACGTTATTGTTTTAAAAGGCATACCTTTAAATGTTTATTTTAATTAATATAAGTAATATTTTTAGTTGATATATCATGTAATAATTGTGTATATATATGTAACATTTCATGTTATGTATATATTTACAACATTTGTCCATTTTTGTTTCACTTAATTTGGATATATACTTTGTAAATTAAGTAACATACAAAGATGTAAATAGCAATTAATTTATATGTTTCTATAACCATTTTCTTATTTATTTATATAGTGTTTATATAAATGGTATGCATTTATTGAATTATTTCTTTGGCATATTTTTTTTTAAATAGATGGGAAACAAATCAAATTTAGATACGTTACCTATTTTTAATTAAAGGCTTACGTTACGTTTTGATTTATTTCCTTTTTATCTTCACATCCCTTTATTTTCTACCATAACTTCTCCTTGATAGCCGTGACTTTTTCTTTATGAAATTCACGTGAAAACATCTCTTCTTATCTCACTTCTCATGCCTATTTTTAGATCCGAGAAAAAGGTAATGGCTTCCTCTCTTTTTTTCTACTTTTCTCTTCACTTTTCTATTGAATTTTCCATTGTTTTGCTTGATCTTCATGTGCTTTGCTCGGCCTAAACCCCTCACCACCTTCACCGACCACCACATCACCTCCTTCCCATCACCATACACGGCCTAACAGCCTCCTCCTCTGAACAAAACTGGCCATGACCATTCCATGATGCAAACACCACTAAAAGTTGCAAAAACCCCTTGAAACCATGCATAGCCTAGCTAGTTTTCACCATACCCTTCATATGTCGCTTTGGCCACCCCTTAACCATCACCACAATCAAGTTCACCACCCTTGGACTTCACTCCAGCCACCACCAGGCCTGTACATGCCAAGGCTGAGCCAATTCATGCATGGCCAAGCCTAAAAGTTGCACCAAAACTCCTCTTTTTGCCTTAACCTTTGATCTTCCTTCACTAGTAACTCCTACCCCTTCACGTTTACTTGTAGCCGTGCCTATATGAGTCCAAACTAGATCCATACTCTAGCTAAAACATCACCAAGGCTGAACCTATATAGCTTTGTGGCCGAGCAAAAGTGATTTGTAGTCAAGCAAAATCAATTGAAAAGTTTGGTGTTGTCTTTTGTAAACTCTATTTCCATTTGTTCCAATAATTTTGGTATGTATTTATATTTATATATGGCTTTGTTTTGTTGTTGAATACAAGATTAACATCTTGGCTCTCTCACTCCACTCAAATCAAAAGTCGTATCGTGCTTTCTGTAATTCGTTTGTGTGTTTTGATTTGCTAACTCCAGCATAAAAGGTGAGTAATCACACCTGACATTCATACTTATATAACAGTGAATTGATAGCAAGTGAAGGTGTAGAAATAATTATATTATGTTATACTGCCTGTGATGTAAATTATATGATGTTAAACCCTGTAATTAACTTGTCACATCATCTGTTATGTTTTATTTTATTTTACTGTTTATTCTATTCTGTTTATCACACTGCAAGTTCCCTGTAGAATAGAATCACTATGGGTTGAAATGATACATACCCGAACGGACTTTAGAATAGGGAAAAATCATTATGGGATGAAATGATAGGCTTGAACGATTTTTATTTATTTTTATTAACCTGGGATTGCAGGTTTGAAATGATAGAACCTGGATTTTTCTTTTTAAATTACGGATTGAAATGATATATTATCCGTATCACTTGACAGGTTAGAAAATAGTATACAGACCTGTGGTTATTTTATATATTTCTCTGGATATTTTTAAGTATTTCAAAAATGTAAATTTTGACATTTTGATTAAATTTGAATTTAAAAGGATTTATTAAAGTGTTATTGATTTTTCTATGAATATAAAATGTTAAACAAATGAATGCTAAAAATGGAAATTTGGAATTTAACTTGACTTGGAATTATGAGATTTGGTTTTAAAAATGGAAGTAAGTAAAAGAAAATAAAATGGAAATTTAGTTTTATTTGTGAAATGATAAATTTAAATTAAAGTGTTAAGTGAATGTAAAGAATAGGAAAATTGTACACTTGAATTTAATAAGTGAAGTAAAGAAAATTTTGAAATTTATTTATGGAATTTACTTTATAGAAATCATAAGTTAAAGGGTATTTAAATGAACATTTTTAAAGTGGAAAAATATGATTTTATATAATTAAAATGGTTTAAATTGAAGTTTAATTGTTTTTGAAATTTTAGTGTAAATCTGGAAATTTAATTAGTAGCACTTCAGAAAGGCTATCGTTTCTGAATAATAACTAAAATCTGAACTAAAGTGAATCTGTAGCACTTTGTAAGTGTTGTAGCTTCAGAAGTGAATTAAAAGGCTAAAATCTAACTAAGGACTATCACAGCACTTTGCAAGTGCTATCTTTGCTGAATTGAACTAAAATCTTTAAATTGAACTCTGAACTATTACAGCAGTTTTGTAAATGCTGTCTTTTCTGAATTGAACTATTTTTCCACTAAAACTGAACTATTACAGCAGTTTATAAATGTTGTCTTTGCTGAATTGAATTGTTTTCAAATATAACTTACCGCAGCACTTTCTAAATGCTGTGAAAGCTGGAATTTTAATGTTTTAATGTATTTAAGTGAATAAATGAACTCAGAAAAGGATGAAATTTTGGGAATTTAATATTTGATTTGAAGGTATAATGACTTCATCTTTTAATGGTTTTAAATGAACGATTTAATTCAGAATTATTAACCATTTTGAAATGTTAACCACCGGGACACTTCTCTGTATGCTATTTTATTTCCTTGTGATTTATTTAGATGCACACCTTTGATTTGAGAGTGTGGCTAGAGGTGAGCGATTACTACAGCTCTGCGCTACCCTAGTCATATTAACACTATTATTTGCATTGTTTTCTTTAATATGGACATTTCTCTGATAGCGTTTATTCCTGCTAAATTGTTTAACGGATCCTTAAAGGATAGGCGATCCCAAGCATCCTTTGAGTTATTGTGCATTGCTTTTACAGTTCACTTGAGTTGGTTTACATTATATAAGTATGTATGTCCTGACTCGAGTGTTTGTGTTTTACTTTACGCTCGAGTCAGCCCGAGAATCACAGCTTTGGATTCGCCTTCTGGAGCTAGAGATCTGTTGGAGTTATTTATCTATCGGTTCATCGACTTCTATTCCAGTTATTTCCTATTCAGTATTGTCTCGGTATTATTGATTCATGTATCCTGACTTCTATTATATTTATTTTGACTATGAGATTTTGTATATGTTTTGAGAGTTTGTATATTGTAGCTTGATGAACTACTATGGTATTTCATTTCCGCTGCGAGTTATTTTGATATTTTGTGTCTGTGATTCTATAAATTATTTTATTTGCTCCAAATTTTATTACAATCTGTTATTTTGAATTATTCAAGTCAGACATGTGTGGATTATTGTCGATTTGAATGGTCCAAAATAGTGGGTTGTTACAAAATTTTAAACTCTTGGATAGAAAAGAGATATTTTAACTCAAGTTTTGAATGGGTTAAATTAGATAGAAAGTTTTTGGAAAATTTATTTAAATAAAACCATATTTTTGTTAATCAGATAAGTTGTGTAAATTATTTGGTGATATTGAGCCAAGCCGTCGACATTTTTCCTTAGAGCACTCTAAGGTAAAGAGGTCGAAGGGTTGACTCATAAGATCCATATTTTATTTGGACTTCCAAATAAATTTTGAGAAAAATAAGAGTAAATAAAAAATAAATATAATAAAATATGTGTTTTGTATATACTCTTAGGATCTATAAGGGTATTATATAAGTAAATAAAATAGGATAAGCTTTTAATTGTTGTTTTATAAAGAATTGTCTTTGTAAAATATTTATAAACTTAGGCGAAAATTTATATAGTAATTCATAAAATAATTTTAGTGTTGAATAAAATACTAAATGGAAAATATGAGGTATTTAGAAAGAGATTGTTATAATTAAGAAACTAGTCAAACTAAGTACGTAAGTTATACATACATCATTTTATTCGCACGGTTCTTGATCTAGGATTCGAAAACATAGCTTCAGGATGATTCACCCTAGTTCGAAAAAGGATCACTCACTTGATTCTTGTCAGCAAACACTTCATTTGGATTCTTGATATGATATTGAAATTATCTATCATAGTTTATGGCTATGCAAGGAGAACAAAAGTTTCTAATCGAGGAATCTGATCGGAGTCCGCGATAGAGTTCGAGTGAGCAATACTAATTTGGAAGTAGAAGATCATGTATCCAAACAAATGATCAGATCAAATATAGCATACTGATGATTTATGTATATCATACGGATTTAAGTATAATTGTATACTTAGTATGTGACTTAAGAAAATTATTGAACTTAAGCAAAATCCTAAATCTTGTTTGATAAGTCACTTAACATTATATTTATGTTAAGTGTTAGTTTATTCCTATACGGAATTTGATTTCATTTGATTGGTTGTGTGATTTATATACCATAGTTTATAAAGTTCGAATTTATAAACAGAGGTTTATGAATTTTTGTTTATTAAGACTTAAATCCTAGTGGTTTTGAAATCATTTTAAAAGAATATTTGGAATGATTGTGGAAAGAAATAATAATAGAATGATTTGAAGTATTTGAGAAATATTATTATTTTGGTATAAATTGGAATTTATTCCAATAAATATTTAGAAAGTGTTTTACAAATATTTTTATTTATTGCGATGAATGACTAAAATCAAAGCGCGATTGGGAGTTTCCCCATTTTGAGACTCCCCAGGTATATTTACCCTATTGTTTTTAGGAGATACCAGAATACCGCTGGAAGCTCCGTTGTTTTTGTTTAGAGTTATACCATGCTCGGAAGGGGGACGCACCCTCCAAGTCATGTTGGATCTTGTTTTGATATATTTCTTTTTGAAGGAGTTTTAAAAATATTTTTGAATATAAAACTCGGGCATTTGGTTCTAAAATTTATAGTTTGAAAATATTGGATGCATAACATTTGTTACAGGATACTCTCTGTATTTTGTTGCATATGGTTAATATGTTGCTTTTTGGTTGCACGTTGCTTTATTTCATACTAGAGTTGTGTGTAGATTTCTATCATGCTAGTTTTTGCATGTAGAGTGCGTCATTATTATCAGTTGCATTATATTGCCTTGTTGCCTATGAGTGTTATATTGCTTAGGCTATTTGAATTTATGATAGAGATAGCTAGCATATTTCTCTTTTATCAATATGACTCTCTTTTGGATTATGTGAATACAGGGAAGCTAGAGATTTTTACTTGACTTCTTACACACCTGCATTTGCATCGAGAAAATAAACTACTTACTAAAATATAAAATAAACACCAAAAGGTACGTATTAGATTTAGAAGTTGGGTATTTTGTTTGGTTGATGATTTTATGCCCCAGATATGGGAGGCCAGTTGGCTTATGTTTTCTTTTGATTGGTTTGGGGCCCATAGTGGCAATTTGTAGTTTTTTCGATCGAGCTACGCAAAGAAGGTGTTGTCGAAATTTTCCATAATATTTGGGAATTAATTAAGTAATAAGTTTAATAACTCATTTTACTTAATAAGTTTTTAAACATTAGGGGTCTGGTGACCTTTTCTTCCTTGGGAATTTCGGGGACGAAATTCTTTTAAGAGGAGAGAATGTAACAACCAAAAATTTTGATCAATGGATTTTAAATATTTAATTAATTTTAAATATTTAAATAATTGGATTTTGGAATTTATTAACTTATATTCAAGTATAGGGATTACTTAAATATTTGAATTTGTGAATTAAATATTTATTTGACTGGATTTAATAATACTATTTAACTCCTTTTAATTAATAAATAATTTTGGTGAATTCAGTATGTAGATTTAACTACAAAAATAAATAGATTGGATAAATATCGGTAATTGGATCGAGAATATAAAATGATATTTAAATGTATGAAAATAGCATTCTGGGGTACTATCTCAGATTTTGACAAAACTAGTGCTAGATCCGAAATAATAAATTGTTGTACGCCAACGAGTTTCGTGATGATCGAACGTACTGTGTGATCGGGCGAGCCCGAAACGTGCAGTGATTAATTTTAGAAAATTAAAATATTATAATTTGATTTAAAAAGCTAACTTCCGTATAGAATGGAATTAGGTCCCAAAAATAGGCTCATTGAGTTTGTAATATGGGTAATTAGCTAGGAACGCCAGTGAGCATGCCTCGATTGGAGTTCATAAAATTTAGAGCGTGAATAGTGGTAGAGCATGCCTATTTAAGGACCTTCTCCTCATTCTTTTATCCAAACCCTAAACAAAAACATTGGCCGCCATTTTTAATTGCTCCATCCAACGGCCAATATCGATCGGAGCCTCTAGAGGTATTTTTTGGTGATGACCTTAACTATGGAAATGTTCGCCTTGATGAGTAGAGCATGATGACCGGTTGGATGAAGTCACGGTGGAGCGTGGTGGCCAGAAATTGAGTCGACGACATAGTAGGGTTTTTAGGTTTTCGCGGCAATAGTTGCGACGTAGGAGGCGAGGCTGTTTTCTATCGAATCGTCTTGGCCAGGGAAGGATGCAGTGGTAGTGCAGTGGTCTCTGATGAAGTGTAGCGGTGGCGGCGAGTAGTCAAAAGGTGATGTCGGGTTGAAGATCGACGCGGCCTGGGTTAGTTTTGAAAGATGATGTAATTAACATTAATTAATTTATTATTTAGTTAATTAATCGATTAAATGTTCATTAACTCGTAACTTATTCATATGAGGTCGAATCCAAGCACGGTCAGTTGCGTTGTACTCGTAGAGTTGATATCTACGTTTTGGAGTTAGATTGAAGGAGATTTGAGTTTGTATAATTTCAAGTTAAATCGAATGCCCATTCGATTTTAGTTCAGAATGGAACGATTCGACGATAACTGGAAATATCTATGAGTTTACTCACCTTCAAATTTATTATATAATATCTTGATGCTATAGACTATTGTTGATTGCTTGTATGTTAGTTAAATTGTTGTTTGATTGATTGTTTGGTTGAAATTTCATTTTGAAAAACGTATGACAATTAACATGATTGCGGTGAACCCATATGATTATATATACGGTCTGTAACCATTGTTTTGCAGGGAACATTTGTAGAGAGACCCTGAGGGGTTTCTCGCCAATAACTATTATTTATTTCTTTATGCTGCTTATTTTGATGTTTAGTTGAAATTAATCATGGTAGTCTATTTAAGTAGTTTAGTTGTCTTTAAAGCAATTTTCACTATAACGTTAATTATTGAATATCATCTCTTAAACCCTTCGTGTGTGTTGTCTTGAGCTTGTATTTTCACAGAATAGATATTTAAATTCATTAATCATTTTGATTAATAATATTTAAATTAATTAATCATTTTAATTAATGGTGTTTAAAATTTATCAAACCATTTTAACAATGATGTTTGAATTCAATTAATCCATCTGGTTAATGATATTTGGATTTAATTAATCATTTTAATTAATGATTATTTGAATTTAATAAATTGTTTTAATTAAAGATGTTAAAATTTAATTAATCATTTTGATAGTTGATAGTTAAATGAATTAATTGTTTTAATTAGTCATATTTGAGTTTAATAAATCATTTTAATTAAGGATGTTTAAAAGTAATTAACCATTTTAAAGAATGATATTTGAGTTTAATTAATTATTTTAATTAACAATTATTTAAATTAAGTTAATCGTTTTAATTAACGATGTTTGAATCTAATTTATCATTTTAATTAATGATATTTGAATTTAGTTAATATTTTTAATTAATGGTGTTTTAAGAGTTAATTGATTGATTTAATAAAAAAGTTTTAAAAAAATTAACTAATGTAATGAAAGTGTTTTAAAGTGAATTAACTAATTTATTGTTTTAAAGTTAATTATCTGATTTAATAAAGATTTTAAAGTTAATTTGCTCATATGAGAAAAGTGTTCTGGAAATAATTAACTATTTAAATAAAGATAATTGATTGATTTATTAAAGAGATTATAAATTTGATTTATTATCTTTCGGGATAATTAATATTATTTTTAAAAATATAAAAGATTTGAAACATGATTTATTATCTTTCGCGATAATTAGTGTTGGTTTAAATTTATAAAAGGGATTTGAAATTTGATTTATTTTTTTTAGGAAAATTAATGTGATATTAAAGATGATAAAAGGATGTTCTAAATTATCCTTCGGGATGGTTAACCTTTGATTTAAAAATTGGTAAGAGTAATTTAATTGATTTATTATATTTTGGGATAAGAAATATTGTTTTAAATTTTATAAATAATAGTTTATAAACAAGAGGATCTTTTAAAAAGAATTATTTCAAATAAATCTAAGTGTAAATTTTTTTGGGTTTATAATAAACAATGTTTTGACATTTGTTTTTACCTTGGTTTTAATACACTTAAAAAATATAATGTGCCCTTTTAAAAAAGAATATTTTAAAAGAGTGTTTTTAAAATGTCTTTAAAAAGTATCGTGATGTGAAAATCAAGTGCAAGTGTGAACAATCATTTTATCATTCCTAATAGTTGATTTATCGACTTTGATTCTGCTTTCTTCTTTGTATTTAGTCACTCTAAGATGATGTGTTCCTCGTTTGAGCTTTGATATTCTTTATCGAAAAATAACTAAACCCAAAGAGCGAGTGGAAGCCAAGCTATGTGGGGTTGCTCCCATTAGGGTATTTTCACATCCATTCTAGATTGGATTCGGTTGTTGCACATTGAGATGTAAAATACTCGGATTCTCGGTAACCGTTGGTGGGGTCCGGCTTAGATGTGTCCGAGAGCCATCAGAGTTCTCAGGTATATTTCTAGAGGTATACTTATGGTAAGAGAGGCGCACCCTCCTAGCCATTATTTGAAAAACTTCTGTTTTCCATTGTTGTTAATTCAAATCTTTGAATTGTTTCCTTAGTTCAATTAAGAACTGCCCTGTGCTCTTTTCTATGTTTAATTATTTATGCCTGTTCTTTCAAGTTTGGAATTCGATGTTATTTATTGTCGTTCATTAAGTATGGGATTTATTCTTACTAGTACACACCCTTTTTATTTGGATTGTTTCTGTTGTTTATTTCCATTCTTACTTGATTGGATTGTTGTTCTGATTTATTTTCACATTTCTTCATTTATGGATTTTATTCCTGTGTGGTGAAAACTCGTTCTGCCTTAGCGGCATGGTCTAATAGAATTTTTATATGTTCATCATATTACTTGAGTTTTCTCATATTGGTTTTCCAGACTGACCTGGGTGTTGTTTTATTTTAATGCTCGGGTCAGACCGAGTTTTTCCCAAGTTGGCTTTGGTGATATGGAGTTATTGAAGAAGAGCTGGATGTTCACCTATTGTAGTGTTTTATTTTCTGATGTATCATATGTTATACCTATCCGTAATTTGTAAGGTCGGAATTATATAGCTGTCCAGCTGATAAGGTTGCTTTTAACTCCGACGTACTCTGTATATTGGAGTGATAGTTTTTATTCTTTTTGTTATATTATATGTTGTCGACTCAGCTATGAGATTCTGATTTCCCTATTCTTTGTTCTTTTCCTTTTATTTTACCCTAACAATCTGCCTCTTTCGTGATTGGATATTCAATATTTTAATACCGTAGATGTATTCGGTGTCGACTTTTGATGGTCGAAAAGGCGGGTCCTTACAATTTGGTATCAGAACTGAAGATTAAGTGAGAACCTTGGCTTGGGTAGGGTATAGCTCACTAGAGATAGGGTTAGTAATACCCTAGAGTGAGTAACTCACTAGTGACAGGGTAAGTGACACGCTAGAATGAGTTTGAGAATATTATATATATCCGAGAGTGCATTTGTTATTGTTATAAAAACTTATTGTGTTAATTGATCTGATGAGTTGTTTATGAATTCTGGTCGAGACGTGAGATGCCATGATATCGATAGGGATTTCTAACACTTGAACAAGATGAATGGATACGATATTGATTTTTGAAAATTTGGTAAATGAAATATTTTACCTCTATTTTTATGTATAAAGGAATAATTTAAAAAAATTATATATAGTTATAAAGTGTGTTTGTTTATTTGAAAATGATAATATTTATTTATTATCACTATTGTTTGATCAGTCATGCTTGATTAATTTAGGAGCATTGATTGTCATTTGTTTATTGTTGATTATTTGTGTTTAGCTTATTTATAAGCATTTATTGTTTGAATTTCTAAACGAACCCCATGTGAATTAAGTTTCAGAATTTGACTATAAGGTGTTCGGTTATAATGATAAGTTAAAAGCGAACTTTTGATAAAAGTTGTTTAAAAATAATCTAAATGGTAAGATAAGACATTTAGAGAATAAATATTTGGGAAAATTTTATTACAATAAAGTAGAATTACTATAATATGAAATGATCTTATATAAAGGTAATTTTATATAAATTTGGTTTTAAAAAGTGTTTTAAAAAGAATTTTTGAATTTAAACCCCGGAGTTGTTTGAAATAATTTTGAAAGGTTTTTGAAAAAAAATATACATATAATAGTACTACTTAAAAGTATTTCTAAATAAAAATATTTTGGAAGTGGAATGTTAAGTGGAATGCATTTTCTTTAGGGTAATTCGGAGGAAATCATTTTGATTAGTTTTGCGGTAATCTGAATAATCTTCTAAGTAACGATCGTTTGCTTAGGCAAACGTCATGGAGTACTTAGTAAATTATTCTCTTTACATTGTGCGATCGAAATGAGTTCAAATCCGGACGAACTTAAGTGAATTTTAAAAAATAAATTGTTGAAGTTATTTCATAAAGAAATAGAATTAGTATGATTTCAAAAAGGGGTTTGAAAAAAAACGGGTATTAAGTCTTAAGCTTCCTTAAAGGAAATTTATTTAAAAAAAGAAGGCGTTTTGATAAATAATTTAATAAATGAAACTTTAAACTTTTAGATAGAGAAGAAATAATTTAACTCAAGTTTTGAAGGAGTTAAATTAGATAGAAAGGTCTTGGAAAATTTATTTAAACAAAACCATAGTTTTGTTAATAAGATAAGTTATGTAAATTATTTGGTGATACCGAGCCAAGCTATGGACATTTTTCCTTAGAACACTCTAAGGTAAAGAGGTCGAAGGGTTAACTCCAAAGACCCATATTTTATTTGGATTTCCAATTAAATTTTGAGATAAATAAGAGTAAATAAAAAATAAACAAAAAAATTTGTGTTTTGTATATACTCTTAGGATCTAAAAGGGTATTATATAAGTAAATAAATTAGAGTAAGCTTTTAATTATTGTTTTTTAAAGAATAGTCTTTGTAAAATATTTATAAACTTAGGCGAAAATTTATATAGTAGTTCATAAAATAATTTTAATGTTGAAAAAAATACTATATGGAAAATATGAGGGATTTAGAAAGAGATTGGTATAATTAAGAAACTAGTTGAACTAAGTACGCAAGTTATATGTAGATCATTTTATTCGCAAGGTTCTTTACCTATGATTCAAAAACATAGCTTCAGGATGATTCACCCTAGTTCGAAAAAGGATCACTCACTTGATCCTTGTCAGCAAACACTTCATTTGGATTCTCGATATGATATTGAAATTATCTATCATAGTTTATGGCTATGTAAGGAGAACGAAAGTTTCTAATTGAGGAATCTGATCGGAGTTCGCGGTAAAGAGGTCGAGTGAGCAATACTAATTTGGAAGTAGAAGATCATGTATCTGAACAAATGATCAGATCAAATATAGCATACTGATGATTTAAGTATATCATACAGACTTAAGTATAATTGTATACTTAGTATGTGACTTAAGGAAATTTGTGAACTTAAGAAAAATCCTAAATCTTGTTTGATAAGTCACTTAACATTTTATTGGTGTTAAGTGTTAGTTTATTCCTATACGAAATTTGATTTGATTGGTTATGTCATTTATAAACCATAGTTTATAAAGTTTGAATTTATAAATAGAGGTTTTTGAATTGTTGTTTATTAGGACTTAAATCCCAATGGTTTTAAAATCGTTTTAAAAGAATTTTTGTAATGATTGTGGAAAGAAATAATAATAGTATGATTTGAAGTATTTGAGAAATATTATTATTTTGGTATAAATTGGAATTTGTTCCAAGAAATATTTGAAAAGTGTTTTACAAATATTTTTATTTATTACAAATGAATGCTAATATCAAAGCGCGATTGGGAGTTTCCCCATTTTGAGACTCGCTAGGTATATTTACTCTATTGTTTTTAGGAGATAGCAGAATACCACTAGAGGCCCCATTGTTTTTGTATAGAGTTATACCATGCTCGGAAGGGAGGTGCATCCTCCTAGTCATGTTGGATCTAGTTTTGATATATTTCCTTTTGAGGGAGTTCTAAAAAATAGTTTTCAATATAAAATCCGGGCATTTGGTTCTAAAATTTGTAGTTTGAAAATATTGGATGCATAGCACTTGTTATAGGATAGTCAATGTATTTTGTTGCATTTGGTTAGTATGTTGCATTTTGGTTGCATGTAGCCTTATTTCATACTAGAGTTGTATGTAGATTTATATTATGCTAGTTTTACATGTAGAGTGCGTCATTATTATCAGTTGCATTATATTGCCTTATTGCCTATGAATGTTATATTGGTTATGCTATTTGAATTTATGATAGAGATAGCTCGTATATTTCTCTTTTATCAGTATGACCCTCTTTTGGATTATGTGAGTAAAGGGAAGCAAGTGATTTCTACTTGACTTCTTATGCACCTGCATTTGCATCGAGATAATAAACTGCTTGCTAAATATAAATTAAACGCAAAAAGGTATGTAGTAGATTTAGAGGTTTGGTATTTTGTTTGGTTGATGATTTTAGGCCCCAAATATGGGAGGCCACTCGGCTTTTGTTTTCTTTTGATTGGTTTGGGGCCCACATTGGCGGTTTGTAGTTTTTCCGATCGAGCTGCGCAAAGGAGGTGCTGTCGAAATTTTCGATAATATTTGGGAATTAATTAAGAAATAAGTTTAATAACCCATTTTAATTAATAAGTTTGTAAACCTTAGGGGTCTGGTGACATTTTCTTCCTTGGGAATTTCGGGGACGAAATTCTTTTAAGGGGGGAGAACGTAACAACCCAAAATTTTGATCATTGGATTTTTAATATTTAATTAATTTTAAATATTTGAATAATTGGATTTTGGAATTTATTTACTTATATTCAAGTATAGGGATTACTTAAATATTTGAATAAATAATTTTGGTGAATTCAATATGTAAATTTAACTACAAAAATAAGTAGAGCAGATAAATATCGATAATTGGATCGAGAATATAAAATGACATTTAAATGTGTGAAAATAGCATTCTAGGGCACTGACTCAGATTTTGACGAAACTAGTGCCATTGGATCCGGAATAATAAATTGTTGTACGCCGACGAGTTTCATGACGATCGAACGTACTATGTGATTGAGCGAGCTCGAAACGCGTAGTGATTAATTTTAAAAATTTTAAATATTATAATTTGGTTTAAAAAAATAACTTCTGTATAGAATGGAATTAGGTCCCGAAATAGGCTCATTAAGTTCGAAATAGGGGTAATTAGCTAGGAATGCCAGTGAGCATGCCTCGATTGTAGTTTATAAAGTTTAGAGCATGAACAGTGTTAGAGCATGCTTATTTAAGGACCTTATCGCCATTCTTTTATCTAAACCCTAAACAAAAACATTGGCCGCCATTTCTAATTGCCCCATCCACCGACCTATATCGATCGGAGCCCCAAGAGGCATTTTTTGGTGATGACCTCAACTATGGAAATGCTCGCCTTGATAAGTAGCGCATGATGACCGGTTGGATGAAGTCACAGTGGAGTGTGGTGGCTAGAATTTGGCTCGATGGCGTAGTAGGGCTTTTCGGTTATCGAGGCGATAGCTTTGACGTAGGAGGCGAGGCCGGTGTCAATCGAATCGTTTTGGCCGAAGGAGGATGCAGCTGTGACGACCCGCATTTCGGAAGGTTTAAGTCGACAATAATCCACGCATGTCCAACTCAAACAATCCAGAACACAGATAATCAATGGGGTTAATTAAGAAAAATAACAAAGAAGAAGAAGACAAACACAGAATCTCGCAGCGGAATGACAAAATATAATGAGTACCCGAAAGAAGAAGAAGACAAACACAGAATCTCGCAGCGGAATGACAATCATGCACGTCCTCGAAAGCTTTATTCGTCTAAAAGAACACCTGGAAACCTTAACTCTCAACCTACTCAAAATCAATTGAGTACCCAAGAGTTTAAGGGAAAAACAAAAACTTCGAGTCAGACATAAAGCCTGGTATGAATAATAATTTACCATCTCAAACCATTTAGATACCTAGTTAGACCACGCTGCTTAGCGTAACGGGTTTTCCCCTCACTAGTATCCTAAAACATTCATAAAACCATATACCATGCTCCTGCATCCACAATGGTTAAAACATAGTATTTCAAAACATTATGATGATAAGCAAAACAATTAAATCAATTCTGGATTACCCATCCCTATTCATTCCGACTATCTATCTCGGTTATAGTTTCAAGGATTACTATTAACCTGTTAAAATGTTAAGGATTATCTGTCAAATTAGTTAGTTTTCATGGGATCACTAAGAATCTATTGGTAACTCCAATATCTTATTTCTTATCCTAGTTTTCATGGGCTAACTAGGAACCTATTGGCTGACTGCCAATATCTTAATCTGGATATAGTTTTCATGGGCTAACTACAAACCTACTGGCCCCTGCCAGTATCAAATCATAGTTTTCATGGGATGACTATGAACCTATTGGCCCCTGCCAATATCATACAGTTTTCATGGGCTTACTGCAAACCTACTAACCCCTGCCAATATCTTTAATTAAAATTTTAACATCTGTTAAGTTATACTACTGGGTCAACCTAACTGGTTATTCTACCTTTTCCCCAAAATACAGCTATGGGTAAATAACAAAGTGAATAACATTTCAAAATCTTTATTTATGCCAAGGTTATTACTTTAAATTGAGATTGGGTATATGTTTTGATACCAACAAAAACATCTCTTTCAAAACCTCTAGATAGCCTCCTTTCGAAAGCAAAGAACTCATTTCAAAACATTGAATATTTTGAAGCCTTAATAAACATTCTCTTTTGAAACCTATTATACCTTTCGATGGTATCAAATCATCTTTTAAAAATATAGAGCTTTGAAATGAAAGAAAGTACCCTTTTTGAAAGCATTGGGTTTATTCTTTACAAATCATTTGGATCAAAATGGTTATATACGAAAGTATCTCTTTCAAAACAAACATAAATGAGTTTGAGGAATAATTGATGTTGTCGGAACCATCTTAGTCGAAAGCAAAAGACTTTAGAAAATCAAAACTTCCAAAGACAGAGTCGAAACCCCCTTTCGACTTCATCACCTTCGAAACCCTCATCCCCTTCGAAAGCATTCGGGAAAAAGGCTTAAGTTAAAACAGAAGTAACCCCTTCGACAACATAGATGACTTCAATGCAATCGAAAGTGAGATTAGCGGCTTGGTTTCGATTGAGGCGAAACCTTCCCTTTGAAAGCAATTATTTGAAAAAAAAGGTACTCCTTCGAAAGTAAACACTTTAACACAACATGAAAACCTTCTTCGAAAGCCAATTATGAAACCATTTCAAAAGCATAACTTTCGACTGTGTCGAAAGCTTTTGATAAAACTAGGCAAGACTTTAACTTTTGAAAACAAAGTAGGGCTTCGATCCCATCAGAAGCTACCCCTTTCGACACCATGGCTTCCCCCTTCCTTCCAATCCACTGCATACCATCTAAGTAATATCTTGTGTTTTGGTTTCAACTTCATGGGTTTCGACTATGTTGGTTTCGACTGGGATGAGGCGGAATCAAAGGAGTCGAAAGGTCCTTACTAATAGAGGCGGAACACCTTTTTCTGGTTTAAAGGCTGAATTATAGCACTTTTAGTAACTACTTTCTAACAAATTGCCAATTTGTAAACTATTGATTGGTTGTCATAAAAACTTTTCAAATACTTTACTTTTAAAACTGTCGCATTAATCCAGATCCAAATTAAAGGAAATTAACGTTGAAACCTTTCCATATAACCAAAAACCGACATTTGCTAAAAAGCTCTTCTTTCAAAATAATTTTTTTTTCCTAGTAAATCAATTGGGAAAAATCCCCAAAAATCACAGAAAATCGATTTCATCATGTAATCAAACATATTAAAATTTTAGACCCAATTTCTTCCTGAAATTCTCGAAATTAATTTTAAACCCAATTATATTATATCTTTCATCAAAAATTCATAATAAAATTTCCATAGCTTGGAAAATTCTGAAAATTAAAACCCCTCCAAAATCATGTTTTACTTAATATAAAATTTTTCCATGGCAATCTGAAATCATATAATCTCGATTTTATACTAAATCCGTACAAAATTCATGTGCTTATGAATTAAAACAAATCATCATAATATAACTCAAGCATACCATGGTCCATTTTATTACAAAAATGAATTTAAGTCATAAATCTGAAACCATACAATCATAGAATAATATAAAGATGGTAGAAGATTATTATTCACCTTAAACTTGATAAGGAATTTGAGATTTATTGTTGATTAATCCCCTCTAGCTTTTCCTTAGCTTTAGATTAAAATTCCTCTTTTCCTTCCTTGGTAATGGTCGGCTTTTGCTTAGGGTTCAGAATTTTCATTTGTGAAAGTGGAAATGAAACGTGAAACATGAATGGACAATCATAAAAGGATATAGCCATGTAAAATAAATGGCTATTTACTAATATGCCCATATGTAGTTTTTTGGCAAGGCCGACGGGGTTAAATGGACCCCTACCATTTTATTGATATACCTAGGAAAGAAAATATAAAGAGGGGAAAAACAAATGCTTCCAAAACAGAGGCAAGCAAGAGATTAAAAGAACAAGAAAGCAATCAGGGAAAACAAGGCATATCAAGGAGAAAGGAAAACAAACAAGATAGAGAAAAAACACACAAACACAAATAGGAGAACAGGAGCTAAAGCAAGCAGAGAAGCATACTAGGAGAAAGCACACATTATGCCAGGATCAAAAGCATACTTAGAAGCAGCAAATCCAATCCTCAATGCACACTTAATACTTTCTTCATTTGCAGAACAATTTTCCTCTTAGCTGTAAAAATAATTGCATTTCTTTCTTCCCATATGATCGAAATGAAGACTTTAAGAGTAAAAAGGAGAACAAAAGTAGTTTCACTTTTCCATCTCGTTGCCTTATAAATAAGATCCCATTTAACTTCACTATTGTTAGAGACATTCCTGCCATCAATGAGGTAAATAGTTGAGCACCATAGCATATGAACAAAGGGGCAACTAAAGAATAAGTGCAAAGTATCTTCATCAGCAGATTGACAAAAAATACATGTGGTATCTATTGTAAATCCTTTTTTTCTCAATAAAACTTTAGTTTTCAGAGCATTGCTGAAGAGCTTCCATAGCAGCAGGTTTTGCCTTTCAGAATTATGATTAAGCCAAATACGCTTGTGCCAGCTAAAAGTATCACGATAATTTTGACATGCTAAGAGCTTGTACATGCCATCAATTTTAAAGGCATCTTAACAGAAAGACCAAGAAACACCATCTTTATGAGCAAAAGTCATTGGACAGTCTTGCAAATGGCTCCATAACTGTCTAACATGCTGATTACTAGAAAAGGGAAGAACAATACGACCATCTTGTATAAAATTAAAGGCCAAGGCCTGAGTGTTAATTCCAGTTTGAAGTTGCTGGTTATATGAAAGATCCTGACTCAAAATTAGACCTTCCTTTATCCAAGGGTCATGCCAAAATGATAACCGACCATTAAAGGCAATCTTACTTTTAGTAAAGGGAAGGATTACATTCCTTAATTTCAGAATACATTGCCAAGTCCAGCTACAGGTTTGGGGAATTAGCATGGTCCTGATTGCTGCCAATAAAATGTTTGTAAGACCATTTTACCCAGATATTATCTCTATTATTCAGGAAGTTATCAATGTGATGGGCAAAAGTAGCCATATTACAATGAATCATGTTTTTAATTCCTAGTCCACCTTTGGTCATAGGCAATTCAAGCTTGGAGAAAGCACAGGGGGTTAGTTTATTAGAGTGAACAGTTCCATGCCAAAAAAAACTTAACATAGCACTCCTTATCATTTTAATAAGCTTGATAGGGAGAATGAAAGTTCTCGACCAATACACTGTCATGGAGAAAATGATAGATTTAATAAGCGTGAGCCTACCAGCGTGACTAAAGAGCCTATTACTCCACACATCAAGTCTTGCCAAAATTCTCTCATACAACGGCAAGCATTGAGCTCTTGTAATTCTCGAAGTAGCCAAGGGAATCCCCAAGTATTTAGATGTTTCAGCTCTTTGATGAATGGAAGTATAATTAGAGATTTGGTTGATCATGTCATTTCCCACTCCAGCTATCATCATATCAGACTTTGATATGTTAATAGTTAAACCAGTTATTTTGTAGAATTTATCAAGACCCCCCATAATAGAGTTCACAGTCATCATATTAGGCTTGAAGAAAACCACCAGATCATCAGCAAACATTAAGGAAGTAATAAGAGGGTCCTTGCATTTTGGGTGAACAGAGAATCTACCCTCAATGACAAGTTATTTGAGAATTTGAGTTAAGACTTCCATAACTAAAATGAATAGATAGGAAGACATGGGGTCACCCTGTCTAATGCCTTGTTTGCTTTGAAAATAACCCACATTCATATTGTTAACCATAATAGAGAACCTAACTGTCGAGATACATGAACTATCCATGCCACAAAGTGCTTGGGAAAATTCATCAACCCGATAATTCTAACAATTGAGTCCCAGTGTAGAGAATCAAAATCTTTAGAAATGTCAAGCTTCATCATGGCCCTGGGGGATACATAAGAGGTGTTATACCCCTTTAGTAATTCATGAGACATAAGAACATTGTCCAGAATACTTCTGCCACTAAGGAAGGCAGCTTGATTGGTAGAGATGATGTTAGGCAGGACCTTTTTAAGTCTAGAAGCAATGATTTTAGAGATGCACTTATAGATGGAGTTACAACATGAGATAGGTATGAAGTCATAAACATGGCATGCATTTTTCACCTTTGGTATGAGTGCAATATTTTGCATTGATAGAGCCCATCATTCTGCATTTGTTAAAGAAATTATGAATAGCCTTAGTGAAAACAGACCCAACAGTTTCCCAGTAAGAAGTAAAGAAGAATGCATTAAAGTCGTTAGGTCCTCCACATGCATTTGAATTGAGAGAGAAAAGGACATCTTTAATCTCAAAGTTAGATATAGCAGTTGAGAGAAACTCATTATCTTCTGGACTAATTCGGGGAATGCTTATAGAATTAAGTAAGTCAAGGGAGGAAGTGAACTCATTACTATTCCCTAGCAGATTACTGAAATAGTCAAGAAACATATTAGAAATAAGGGTAGGATCAGAGATATACTCACCATTGATATCATTAAGCACATTAATTGTCTCTCTTGACTGCTTAGCTTTAAGGGATGAATGGTAGAAAGAAGAGTTCTTATCACCATCTTTGAAGCACTCCATCCTAAGTTTTTGTTTAATCATGAGTCCCTCATGGTTCAAAACCTCATAAAGCTGGGTAGACAAAGTAGCTTCTTGAGTGGCAAGATCACTGTTGCTAGTATCATTGAGCATCATCTCTTGAACATGTTGTAATTTGAGTTTAAGACTGGTGGAAGCCAAGTTCCATCTACCAAAGTTGCTCGTAGACCACTCCTTTAATGCATATTTGACAGCCTTTAGCTTACACTACAAGACATACATAGGATTACCAAAGAAAGAGATAGACCAAGCTTGGTTAACAATAGAGAAGAATTCAGGATGTAAAACCCAAGCATTAAAAATTTTAAAATTTGATTTTCTTTTCATCACGGCAGCACCAAAAGAGATAATTTGTGGAGAATGGTCAGATAGGGTAGGCATAGGGAGGAGGTTGAAGATATTTGGCTATTTATTGAGAGCATAGAGATTAAAGAATGAGAAATCAATTTTTGAGAAAGTTCTAGGAGAAGATCTTCTTGAGTTGTTCCAAGAGAATGGAGCACCCACAGCAGGAATTTCAATAAGGTTAGATTGAGAGATGCAACAATTTAGAGGCTTAACCTCATGAAGGGATAGGGGATTGCCACCTTGCCTATCAAATAACTGTAGGGAGCAGTTAAAATCGCCAAGAACTTACCAAAGGTGAGTTTCTTGGCTATAAAAGGGGAGAAGGCCAAGGAAAGATTGTCTAGATGTAGCAGAGTTAAGACCATAAATCACAGTTAGGTAAAATGAAGTGGAGGAAGAGACATGGATAGAATGAAAATGGATTAGCTGAGAAGTGGATATGATAGGAGATAAGGTATAAATTATGGGGTCATACATAACAAGAATCCTGCCATATGGAGCTTCGGACAGATTATTAAACATCTTCCATAACGGGTTAATGAAATTAGCAGCTTTGGAAGTTAAAGTAGCATTTGACTTGGTTTCTAAAATTGCAAGGAGGCTTAGAGAGTGAGTAGCTATTATGCTTCTGCACTGGTCTAGCTTGATATTTGTGGGTGCACCTCTGATATTCCAAGCTCCTAAGTTGTTAACATTGATCAACAACTTGATTAAAAAGTAATTTCTTTTTGTTACTCCTAGTCATAGGAGTGGATTGAAAATTTATTCCTGGAATAGTAGAGGTGGTAGGGGAACTGCCACTCGGGTGGAGATCGAGATCAGATGGAGATTTCATTTTATTGCTTGACTTGCTGCTCATAGAAGAACGGTAATCAAAGGGTTGAACCACTTTCAAAATAGATACACTAGAGGGTTGAGATGATGGAGGAAGGGAGAGAGAAGGAGGAGGGGGCTTCCATGCAAGGGCGGCGGGAATATGGTTATAGGGTTGCTGAGAGTGTTGGGAGACATTAGCTTGGTTGGATGAAAGGGAATTCGAAGGATTAGAGTGACAATTATAGTTGTTTGGTTTGTGCATGTGCACAGGGGTGACATGCACAAATTTTGGATGAGAGCTAAAGGAGCTTGGCTTAGCATTGGAGATTGTTTCTTGGCTTTTGTTTGGTGGGGAATATATCAAAGAGTTAACTTTTTCATGGAGATTGGCAGCAGTTGAACAGGTAGAGGTGGAAATATTTGGTTGTGTAGGGAGGGGTTCAGCAGAAAAGGAGAGCACAGTTTGAGGTGCACAAAAATTTTCATTTATAGAAACACATGTGTTGTCTCTATGAGATGCTGGGTTTTCATTGGCTTCATGGTTTAGGCATGCAGAAGTGAACGTATCAATACTCAAATTGCATGCATGAACTTGTTTGATAGTAGCACTGTTTCCCATAACACCATCTAACTGTTCATTATTTGCTTCTAAATTACTACTCATATTATCATCACTTGCACAGTTCCCTACAAGAGATATCACACGTGTAGCCTCATCAGCACCTAAGTCACCCATTTCAGTTAGTATGCGATATCTATTTTCTTTAAGCACAATTATATCATCACTCTTGCTTTCCTTTTCCTCTACAACTTCAACTATGTCAGGTAAATCAATTTCAATCTCTCCTTCCTCAATCACTTCATTTCTTATCTCCTTGTTTCCATCGATATTTTCCACTTCATGAATAACCTCCATATTCACAATCTTTTTAAGGGATTTAATCTTCTGTCTTCGAGCTTTACTCACAACTTGCCATCTTTGTTTTTTCTGACTCAATCTATTATTAGTTTCTTTCTTGTCATCCCTAATAGCATTATCACTGACTTCATGAACTTTATCCTTCATTTCATTCTTCTCTTTAGTCTCACTTTTCTTTTTTCTTTTCACTGTTATTTTCAGTATGTCCAAAAACACAACATTCAGGGCAAATATTAGGCTTCCAGTGGTAGTCAATATGAACATTTTGTGTTCCTCCATCAAGTAGCTGAACAGGAAAGGATTCAATCAAACCACGATCAGGTTTAATTTCTACCATACACTTAGCAAAAGATAACCTCTCCAATCTCTCTGTTGATTCATCCATACAAACGAGCTGTCCCAGCCTACTAGCTAACCAGTTAATTCCAATATGTGACCAAGAGTACAGTGGAAGATTAGTGAATTTAACCCACACAGGCACTAAAAAAATACTCTCACATGCATTTCCCACCAATGGATCCCATTACTTGACTATAAAGAGTTTATTTCGCATAACAATAGTATTACCTTGCAGAATTTTGTTCCTTTCTTCTTCACAAGACAACAAGAACATGAATAGGAATCCATTTGATCTAACTTTAATCAATCCTTTCAGCTTCCAATACTTTTTTAAGAAATTAATAACAGTTGAATATGATAGAGGCTTATCAAAGAAAAATCCTACCGGATACTCACTCCATTCAAGAGCTCCAGCCTCTAAAACAACGGAGGGAGGAATCATAATCTCGCCCTTGAACTCGGGGGACATCTCAATAGGGATGTACTTCCCTGCGTTGCTAGGTTTACGCTTAAAGAAGGAAGTCCATTTCGGTTGAGTTGGCTCAGGCAGAAGAGGTGACAATGGAGAGGAAAAGGACGAAGGATTAGAAGTAGAGGTGGGAACCGAGGGAGATGATTCGGCTGAAAGCGGCGGAGGAGGGGGGTCAAGAGCAGGACGATGGTGAAGCAGAGGAGTAGACGTTTGAAGAGAAGGGTTGGGAGCAGATTGAACAGGAGGGTACGAAATAAGGACTGGAGGGATGTAATTAGCTGCCATGAAAGAAAAAGAAAAAAAAAGTTTTTTGTCCATGTGTAGTTTAATTAACCAATAAACCATTTTAAAGCCTATTTGCTTTGTTAATAAGCACGACCCTATTATGTAATTTAATTAAGTCTCAATCTCCTTATCATCATTATTCTATTTAATTTATCTAATTAAATTTTCTGAATAATGTTATCAAAAATTAGGGATGTTACAGGCTCCCCCCTTAAAGAATTTCATCATCGAAATTCAGTAAGGACTAAATACTAAACATAGCAATCATCTGTAAACCGCCTAACAATCATACTAGTCTAACTGACTAGCTACTATTTATATAAATCTAATATAGACATACCCTTAAAGTAGATTAGGATAAGTATCTATAATCCTGTCCTCTGTCTCCCAAGTACTTCTCGTTGTCGCTCCACTGAACTTTCACCAACCTGACTGTCTTGTTCCTTGATCATTTATCATCTCTTGCTACAACCCGAACTGGTTGTCTAACAAAAGTCAAATTAGGCTCTAACATTAAGTCATCTAACCCTATTGGAGGAATAGTAGTCTCTGGATCGTGCACATACTTGCGAAGATGAGATACATGAAATACATTAGGGACACCTGCCAAACTGGTCGGCAACTCTATTCTGTATGCGAGCTTTCCAATCCTCTTTATAATCTGGAATGGACCTACATATCTTGGGGCTAACTTCCCCGACTTTCCAAATCATACCACACAATTCATAGGTGATACCTTAATGAAAACCTTATCTCCAACTGAGAATTCTAGATCCTTATGCCTCTTATCTGCGTAACTCTTCTATCTGGACTAAGCTTCCTTCAACCTTCCCCGGATTAACTCAATCTTCTCTGACGCCTATCTAACCAAATCTGGACCTAAGACCAATCTATCTCCCATCTCCAACCAACATGCTGGTGATTTTCATGGCCTTCTATACAAAGCTTCAAACGGCGCCATTCCTATACTAGTCTGATAACTATTATTATAGAAAAACTCAACCAAATGTAAGTGAACTTCCCAAGATCACCCAAAGTCCAATACACAAGCTCTCAATAAGTCCTCGAGTAATTTATTGACACTCTCTGTCTGCCCATCTGTCTGAGCGTGATACGCAATACTCATGTTAAGCTTGGTACCCATCACTTCCTGTAGACTCTTCTATAATTCACTAGTGAAGAATGCATCTCTGTCACTGACTATACAACTAGGAACTCCATGCAGGCTAACTATGTTCTTCAAGAACAACTTTGCTAAAACAGGTGTCGTTCTGGTTGACTTAACTAGAATGAAATGGGAACTCTTGGTCAATCTTTCCACTATAACCCATATATTTTCATTACCCCTATTTGACTTTGGCAACCCGTCTATAAAATCCATTGATATCGAATCCCATTTTTGGACTGAAATATCTAAAGGCTGAAGCAATCCACTTGGCTTCTGATGTTCGGCCTTCACTTGTTGACAGTTAACACACTGCCTAACCCATAAGCCAACATCCTTCTTCATGCCTTCCCAATAGAAGCTCCTCTTCATATCTTGATACATCTTGGTCCCTCCAGGATGAATCGTAAACTTCGATCGATGACATTCCTCCAGAACTTCCCTCCTTAAGTTCTCTGCAACCGGAATGCATAATCGTCCCTTCTTTCTCAACCATCCTCTTTGGTCAAGACTAAAATCCTTAAGGTCATCAACCTCCGATCCTACCTCAAGCCTTCTAATCCTCTGGCCAAAACAGGATCTTCTCTCTGCTTAGAAGCTATCCTCTCGGTCAGCACTGGTCGAACTTCTAAACAAGAAAACATGGCTGTACCCTGACTAGAACTAGCAGTAGATCTCAACTGCACACCACAACTGGCCAAGGCTTCTAGAACCTTCCATTTTTCCAACATTGCTAGTACCACACTCTGATTTTTTTTTAGAGCGTCTGCTACCTTATTTCCTTTCCCAGGAGTATACTCTATACCAAAATCATAAGCTGCCAAAAATTCCAGCCACCTCTGCTGCCTCATATTCAACTCCTTCAAAGAGAATAAATATCTTAAAGACTTATGATTGGTAAACAACTCAAATCTCTACCCTAAGAGATAATGCCTCCAAATCTTCAAGGCAAAGATCACCGCAGCTAACTCCAAGTCATGAGTAGGATATCTAACTTCATGTGGTCTAAGCTGCTTAGCTGCGTAGGAAATGCCTTTACCACTCTGCATCAACACCGCTCCTAATCCAGTTCCATACGCATCAATATACACCACCAATCCTTGGTTTCTGTCTGGAACTACTAATACTGGTACATTAGTCAACAAATGCTTTAACTTAAGGAATGTCTCCTCACATTTGTCGGACCAAACAAATTTTGCTTCCTTTTTGGTTAGCTTAGTTAAAGGTGCTACTATCCATGAGAAATCCTTAATGAATCTCCGGTAGTAGCCAGCAAGTCCAAGAAAACTCCTGATCTCAGGCACCATCTCTGGTCTCTTCCAATTATTCATAGCTTCGATCTTATCTGGATCGACTGACAATCCTTTCTCTAAAACCATATGACCAAGAAACTTTACCTCTTTCTTCCAGAAATGACACTTGGTAAACTTTGCCTTTAGCTGATGCTGCCTTAGTGTCTATAGTACTACTCTAAGATGAACTTCATGCTCTCTCTCATTCTTAGAGTATGCTAGGATGTCTTTTATAAATACTGGTACAAACCTATCCAAGTACTCTCGAAAAACTCGGTTCATCAAATTTGAATATAGATTTTAAAATATAATATATATATATATATATATATATATATATTGTATTTTCATCAAATCCAAGTTCGTCTACCTTGATTTGCCTGTTTCCATTGTTGTTCGGAGATTTCCGCAACCTTAGCTTGTTCGTGTGTATCTGTGTCCATGCTTCCCATTCTTATTGTTCTCTAGCCTCGAAATGTGAGCATACACTCACGATTAACATTCTTATATTTAGTAAATTTAATTCACATGAAGTGACGATTGAAATATGCTATTAAATTTGAATTGTTAACTTATTTAATTGTTAAATATGATATGCCATTATCTTCAATTATTTACCTATGACATATGACACCATAACATGTTGTATATATTATGTTTAATTTGTTACTGATGATATATGCCCGTTGTTGATATGTTATACTATTATCATATTTGTTTTCACACTGCAAGTTCGCTGTTAGTTTAGAGATCCCTATGGGTTGAAATGATACATACCCGAACGATATTTTAGAATAAGGAAAAATCGTTATGGGTTGAAATGATAAACCCAAGCAATTTTTTTTACTTTTGGATTCTGGGATTGCGAGTTGAAATGATATATACCCGTAAATGTTAAATTTAAATTGCGGATTGAAATGATAAATATCTGTATCACTTGACCATAGGATAGAAAATTATATACAGACACCATTGGTCTATATCTGAAAATGATTTCCAAAGCTTGAAAGGAAATATATTGTTTTATTAAATATTGACTTTTAAATATAATATAAAGATTTTTAATATGTGTAAAATTTAGATTTTAAAATTATATGTTTTGGAAATTATAAAGTTTTAAGTTAAGTTTTAAAAATGAGAATTATAAAATTTTACTTATAACTCTATATTCTTTTAAATATATAAAATAAGATTTAAAATAGATTAAATCATAATAATAAGATTAAATTTAATAATAACTAATATAATAAAATTTATTAAGAATTTAATTTAACTAATAATATATATATATAATATGTTAAGTAATTATTTAAAATTAAATTTTGTAATAACTTTAAGTAAATGGAAGTTGTTAAGAATTGAATTTAAATAAGAATCGATTTATAATTAAAAAAAATTAGAATTGAATTTAATTAAGGTTCGATTTGAACTTATTGATTTGAGATTTTGAAAGGTATGATTTTATAACTTGATTTGATAAAAAGTGATTAAATGAATATTTTCAACTTTAAATAAATTTGAGATTTAATATTTAATATTAACTTAAACTTGTAATAAGAGATTTTATTTAAGTGCTATTAAAAATGATTAAGTGAATATTTTGAAAATTTAATAGGACTAAAGTTTAATTTTGAAATATAAATGAAATTTATTAAATTTAGTTATTGTAAATTGTTTGGATATTTTAAACTTCAAAACCTATTGAATTATAAATGGTTTAAATTTGTAGTTCAAATCTAGATTTGAAATCGATAAATTAAAATGGTTTTGATGAGAGTTTGAATTGAGATTGAATTAAATTGAATTTGGAACTAATAGTTGATTTGAATTTGATTTGTGAAATTGGAAGAAATAATTCTTATTATAAACTATTTTAATATATAAACTATTTTTAATAAAAACTATTTTAAATCTATAACCTATTTTAAATATATAACTATTTTAATTTAAAACTATTTTAATATATATACTATTTCAATATTTAAACTGTTTAAGTTGGAACCGTTATGATTTAAAGTGAATATGATTTCGAAAGTGAATATGATTTCGAAAGTGTATATGATTTCGAAAGGAATACGGTATTTTGATATGAAGTATGAACTGTTTGAAATGATTATAAAAATGATTTTATAAAACAACCACGGTGTGAAATAAGCGTTTGGTTGTTAAAGAGACCGAGATCAGATATTGTCATACTCTCTGCCAATACCGAAAACCTCTTTAACAACTGTGTACATGATGGAGATTCCAAAACGAAGTAGGATGGTTTGGCGACGTCTATATGAGGTATTAATGCAGCCCTGACTCCCGCGAGTCAGCTTGATGTGACTAAAACAGGAGCCATTCTGGGCCAAGTGAGGTCGCACCTCCGATCAAGCATGCTTCTTCGATACCATTCTATTACTTTGTGATTTGATTGGGTGCACCATTGATTATTGGAGTGTGTATCGAGGTGGGCGATAGTAGCTGTTATGCATTACCACTAGTCCGGATCCGCAAACGGTAGAATCCTACCCTGGTATTGCCTCGCGTACCTTGTCACATGTCTTATCACGGCTTCTACGAATTTGGTTTGTGTCGTATATATGGAGTGCTCCCTGATAGCCCACCGGTTTGGTGGAGTTTACAGTACTTTATAGACTACAGCATTATATAAAATGTGTTAAGGGGGATATGGGTAACGCCTTAACGCTATTTTAATAATTTACTTTACTAAAGACATTATCTATGTAGCGTATTGTACTATATATGTAGATAGTTTAACAGATCCTTAAAGGATGGGAATCCCAAACATCCTTTAAGTTATTTTGTATTTCAGTTGACATTTCACTTGAGTTGAATTTACTGGTATAAGAATGTTAATCCTGACTCGAGTTTTTTGTGTTTTGCTTTATGCTCGGGTCAGACTGAGTGTCATGGAATTTGATTCACCTTTGGAGCTTGGAGCTTTGCTTGAAGATCTGTCTTATATCTATTCAGCTTTCAATTATTTCAATTATTTCCAGTTGTTTATATTCAGACTTTTTATTTGCTTATGTATTTGAGATTCCATTGTATTTGAGACTTCTATTGTATCTTGTTTTAGACTTTGATGTTGTAGTAGCTTCATAAACTACTATTTATCTATTCCGCTACTTATTGTTATATTACTCTGTGTATGTGATTCTGTGATTGATTTATTTACTGTATATGCTGAGTTTTGCCAAATATAAATTAACAATCTGTTGTTTTGGGCAATTCAAGTCTGACATGTGTGGATGATTGTCGATTTGACTGGTTTGAAATAGCTGGTCGTTACAGTTGGTATCGGAGCTCTGGTTTGGGCAAAACTTAGCATATGGAGTAATAACTCATTAGAGATAGGGTAGTAATACTCTAGAATGAGTTGAATTAATCATAGAACCATCTTTGTTCGAGCTTGAAATTTTCCTCCTGGATTAGGATTTCTCTTGAATTTCGGAACTTTTCTTTGTTCTGAATCCATTCTTGGCTCATCCTGTTTGGGTTCTTTCGACACTGGAGCATCCCATAACTCAATTTTTGTTGACCACTGTAATGGATTTGAGCACATCTTGTCACCTCAATTGGCAACTTTATCTTTTCATGTGACACATCCCATTGGCGGTCCCTCCAACCTCGATATGATTTGTAAAGGAATGAAACTCCTTTACAATAGGCGTCGATTCACCGAAGATTTCTACGTCCCCAATTATGATGCTGCTATCTCTTGCAAAGCCTAAATTGTTCCTCTAATAGACGACTGGGTAATTCTCTTCTGATCGAATGCCAGTTGCCTCGGGATTATGCTGGCAGTTTTATTTTTTCGCTTGATTTCCAGCCTGGTGATCTTGACTCCCCCGATAGTCAGGAATTACCCTAATGTTTGGTGAAGTCACTTCTCTTTCTCCTAAGCGGGAAATTGGATTCTGCATCAATCTTACTCCTGGAATCTCGGTTGACCCGGTTAAGGTCGCCGGGATTAATATGAGTCTATCCATCTTTCCTCTTTTGTAAATTTATTTTCTAATCTTACTTTCGAGCCTATTTTCTTAGTTGAAATTCTCTTTGATTAGGGTCCCTCTAAAATTGAATCTCTATCCTTGTTCTATAATCCATTCTTGAATCATCCTATGAGAGAACGTATTCGTAATTGATATATAAATGTTTTATATTGTGTTGTTTGAATTGTTAAGTTCGATTTGGGGTTTTGATCAATTCATCTGGCCAACGCTATTGATAGAAATTCCAAAACACTTGAACAGAGCAAACTGAAACAATATTGTTTTTGAAATTTGTAAATGAAATAATTTTTGTATGACTATATTTTATATATAAAAAGATAATTTTCTGAAATTTGATAGTTAATGAATTGGTTGTTAGAAATGATAATGCTAGATTATCATTTATTGTTTTATCAAACATCCTAAACTATTAACTTTTGTTGTATGTTATAAGGAGATGAATTTTTAAAAATGGTTTATAAATCTGATTTGCAAATAAAATGAATTTAAATTAAAGAATTTGAGAATTAAAATTTTGGTTCTTTTAAAAATTTGGTTTCAAAGTTTCGGAAATTAAATTATTTGAAAGTATTTTCGTAAGGAAATTGTTTCCAAAGAATTTTAAAAGAAGCAAGTCGGTACTCTCCTCTTTTGTTGATGGAAAATAAGTTTGGTGATGACTGCAGCATCATCGACATTCATTTTCGAGTCTCAAAGTGGAGAGACCAGTTAGTAGCTTCGCTACATTTTTGTTTTGGAAAATTGATTTTATTTGAATTTCTTGAGTATTATTTGATGTATAAAATATGTGTGCATATATTTATTTCAAAATGATTTGTGAAGGCCCGTAAATCTGTACCCCTTGAGTCGACTATAATTCTCATCAGTTCAACTCAAATTGAACGGAAAATACGAATCTTTAGGGTGAAGAAGAAGAAAAAGGTAGAAGAAAATTAAAACAACACAGAATCTCACAATCGCTGCGGAACAAAATATATATATAATAACAGATTTTTATACAAAAGAATCTGTATCTGTTTATACTTACAATCATCAGAGTACAAAAATCAATACATCAATCTAGACAGTTATAATCACTTATCCTCACATAGCAGAAATATAAACCAAGTACGGAAATACCTCCAAACTCCTCCAGCTCGTCTCCTGAGTTCCATAGCATCCTATCCTGAATCTGTAATACTCGGTCTGACCCAAGCATTATAATAAAATAACATCCGAGTCAGTCTGGAAAACCAGCGTGAGAAAACACACTCAATTTGAATTATTAACTTTTCTCAAAATCCTTTGGAAACAAAGGTATCTCGTAAGACCACGTCACACATAAACATAATGGGTTTTTATCTTACGATAAATAAAACAATTTTTATCAAAATCATCTGATATTTAAATAGTGTCTATAGAAAGTAAATAGAAAATAGTTGAAATTCTTGCATCTCACGTTTCAGTATAGTTGGGCACAATCAAAACCTTATGGCGCTTATTGGAGAATGGATTCCATACAATGACTGGGCCACTGGGGTACCGCCCATCATAGTACACCTCTAGAACAATGTACCGAGGACCTCGCCGGGATCCCCTATTACACAAGACCGGCCTACCCCTAACCTGGATAGACCGAATATGTTATCACCCTGGGTGTTCCCACCCTCAAAAATCAAGCTCTCCTTCTTTCATGCACAACCATATCCATAGTATATATATTTCCGAGGATATCTAGAAAAGTGATAACATACCCTAATTAGGTGCGACCCACTTAGCCTTGCTGCATCTCCCCTATTTTAGTCATTCCCGGTTGATGAGGCTTGAGGCTAAGCATTACCTTTCAAGAAACAATTCCACTTAGAATGCTCATCGTCCTCCAATGACGATGTTCTGATAGCATTCGCCCACACAAGTTATCCTAGGTCTAGACAAACCGAATCATCGTCTTCATTATCTTCATGGTATTCATTCGTAACGTTCAAACCGGATCGAAGTGGGTTTTGGATAATTAAATCCGATCCCGGTCTCTTCGAAACGATTAACGAAATTGGCCAATATTGATAGTCGGTTATTTATCTATCAATAAAACATCCATAAGTAGTCACTAGGCCCAATTTTATTAAATTCTTCCAACATTTATTTCAAATATCTTTCAAAGGTATATCTTCAAAATTTCCTTCAATATTTCAATATTTGGCAACAATTTCAACACTTAGATCCATAACTGGATATTCCACCATATCAATACTTAGAAGTATTTTCAATTACCATTTTTATAACACTTAGAAAAAAATATTTCTATCCCAATCATTTGCCATTAAAAATATTTCCAAAACCTCCCTTTTAATACTTAGGAGATTATTTATATGTATATTTCCAAAATCATTTTAATATTAAACTTGGAAATAATTCATAACTCATCTCACTGGAATTATTAATAAATTTCTTCTTACAATTCCCAAATCAATTATACTTATTTATAATCCCATCTAACCATTTATACTTCTTTAATGAATTCCAATTCTTTTCGAAGATACCGCATTTAAACATTTGGAAATTTTCATAAGTCTCTAGATTTCCATTTACAGGATTTCTCTTATAAAATATCATCCTTTAAATAAAACCCGTCAACACATCTTGAGAGAATTTATAAATAAATTTTCAATCATTTCAAAACTATATATATAATGAGTATTTTTAAAGAATAGTAATTTATTTTTAAAATATGTTTAAGTTATTATTTAAAATATTAAACACTTTTAAAATAAACGACGATGCTAATTTCTAAATCATTTATAAGAAATAATAAACAATTCATGAGTCTTATTATTAAAATTCCATTTCGACCAATATTTAATTTTTAAATAAACCACCTCCGAAAAATTCAATCTAGATAATAGTTTTTACTACATAGTTAAATAAATAAAGTCCCATTAAAAAACAACTTAACTTCTCAAATTAACTCTATTTTTAAAGTTCAATCTAACCAATTTTATATTCAGAAATTCTCTTTCGATTTATCACAAATCGTTTTGCACTTCCAATTCCACAACTATTTCCAATTCCAAAATAAATTCCGCTATATTTTCTTTCAAAAACATTTCCATAGCTCGATATAATTTAACATTTATAAATTTATATTCACACTTCATCAACTAACACCATCTCCCTTATTTATAGCATCGTTTATAAATTTACAACTCATTTGGGTTTTTCTTCTTGTTTACAAATAAAATTTTATTTATAAAATCTCATTTTATAAATCCATTCCTTACAAAATCCCATTTATAACTTCCAATCTACTTTTAATATAGACTTCAACTCTTTTTTTTCCAGAATATCATTTATAAATTCTTTTTTTCTTTTTTATATAATTCATTTTTAAAAAAAATCTCCATTTAATAATTCACAATAGTTAAGTATAACCAAAAATCAAATGTACTTTTCTAACTCAATTTCTTTAAAATAACCCCAATTCTAATATAATTAGTTTATATCAAAAATTCCCTTTAATTCCTTAAATGAAAAAAAATTATGGTTTTTAAAATACCAAAATTCAGGCCAGTGTTACAATAGCATCCAATAAATCTAATCACTACAATAATCTATAATAGATTATTCTATACAATCCATATATCACAATATATGAAATTAAATTCAACATTTTGAGGAATCCAGTTGGATCCCTCCAACATGTTTTCCTGCATCCACAGATGTTAATACAACATAAAAATACCAACCCCACTTCGAGGGGATATCGCGGTATATAGGGTCATCCGCTATTATGCGGGCACATAGGGTCTCATCCGCTATAATGTGCGGGAATATCACTCCAAATACTAGTATATATATATACTACTATATATATATATTATAATATCATCCAACATATAATTAATTCAACCAAACATCCAGAATTAATTTTAGTTATTTAAAATTGAAATCTATCAATCCAAAAAGAGTGAGATTTACTCACCTTGATTTTTAATTGCAATCCGTCTCAAATCACGACTTCGAACCAAACCCCACTTGTTTCCGAACCTCGCACGAATAAATTCACGATGTATACAAGTTAATGATTTTTTTAAGCTAACAAAATTTATTATTAACTAATAATATATTAAATAAAATTTATTTAAACTAATCTCTATATACCTTCCTCTTCAAAAAGTCAGGTTCTTCGCTCATAAAATTCAATATCAGGCACACCGTCTCCTTCCAGTTACCTCGCATGAAAAGGTTATACAAATTTTAAACGTTTGAATTTAATAACTAATTTAACATTAAATTTTAAATTTACTGATAAACACTACACTTCCCTCACCTTGCACAGCCGAGACCCACCCTCAAATGCGACTTCGATCACCATCGCTTGCGTTTCCCCCTCTAACGCCACCAAGTCCCCTCTCCTCCAAATCGAGAATCGAATGTCGAGCCCCTCCCAAGCCATCGCTGAACCGACAGTCGCAGCCCCAACGCTTGAAACTGTCTTGCAAACACTCTCGCTTCCTCGACCTACGACTGCGCCTAACCCTCACGACCTCGTCACCACCCTCCACTGCAACAACGGCCCCTCGCCAGCTGTTAGCGCCAAAATTGGTCACTAACACCCCAAATCCAGATGAAAGCACCAAATACCAGTCACAGCTCAGAGATAGTGTGTATGTAGAGAGTAATAATGTGAAGAACAGTCAAAATTAAAATGAAAGCAGTAAAGAACAACAAACTTTATAGTGGTTCGGCTAACTCCGGCCTACGTCCACTCCAGAAGTTTCCTTTTTATTGCTGTAATGATTGATTATAGTTACAAGATGGCAGAGTAATCTCAGCCTTAGAAAATATAAAGCAAGAGAGAAGAAATAAGGTCCCTTTTCTGAACCCCCACATGTTGTATTTATAGACAAATCCTGAGTTGTTGGGCTTTCTGAGTGACCCGGGCCCACAAAGATCATAGCCAACATCCCTCATCGAAAACGACCCACATTGCCATGCCGACCGGCCTATCTCGAACCACTCCACCAATGACCAAGCCACATATGGACTTCCAACCTTCACCGAACGACATCTACCGTCCCGCCAATGCCGATCCACATCTCCCGGGCACGACTCAAAGCAGTTCTATCCAAGGCTCGGAGTAAACTTGCCTGCAACTCGAAGCAACCAAGTGTCGAACCTCCTTCCCTAAAACGCCAACCTCCTGCTATGCCGACCTACACATGCTGAACGGCAACCAAGGCCGAATGGCAACGCCGAGTGACTCTGACCGAACCACAATGCCGAGCGACGTCTAATGCCGAGCGACGTCTAATGCCGAGCGACGTCCAATACCGAGCGACTTCCAATGCCGAGCGAGGTACAATGTCGAACGATGTCCAATGCCGAGCGACTTCCAATGCCGAGCGAGGTACAATGCCGAACGACGTCCAATGCCGAGCGACTTCCAATGCCGAACGACGTCCGATGTCGAGCGACGTCCAATGTCGAGCGACTTCCAATGCCGAGCGAGGTACAATGCCGAACGACGTCCAATGCCGAGCGACTTCCAATGCCGAGCGAGGTACGATGCTGAATGATGTCCAATGCCGAGCGACTTCCAATGCCGAGCGAGGTACGTTACCGACCCACATCACCTTGCCAACCCAAACCATGCCGAGCCGCCTCTAACGCCGAACCATCCCACCAATGCCGAGCCACCTGTGACCGAGCCATCCAAATGCCGAGCGGCATCTGCCAACCTACTTAGGCCGAGCCATGCATATTGAACCATCCCTGACTGACTGTCTATCCATCCAGCTGGCTCCAACCAATCGTATTCCAGTCTCGACAAATGATTAATCGATTTTGTTAAATCAGCCTGTCCACGGCCTTGCAAAAAGGCGGGGTTAACATTTTCCCCCCAAAACATGCCTTGCCATCAGAAGGTGTGTTTTGAATAGCCTCATGTCCGATATCCGAAGTATATATATTATCCACATCCATACTTTTCGATTCATAATCCAATCCATTTTATCCAAGTGCCATCGCCGTATCCTTATCCGAATCTACGACTACTCTAAGTCGATACCCAATTCCCAATCTAGTAACCAAATCCTTAGCCAAATCCATATCCATCTGAACTCGACAACCAAGTTCCAATTCATCCATATCCAACGACCAATAACCACGTCCATGACCTCTCCGGGTCAATGTCCAAATCCGGGACCATTCCGGGTCCATGCCCAAACCCTTAGCTGTTCATAGCCAATATCCAAATCTGTAACCTCTCCGGGTTCTTGCCAAGCGCAATCCACACTTGACGACCTATGTTAAGTAATTCCATGGTGTTTCTGGTTCAGTGTCCCTGAACGTCAAATAATGCCATGGCTTAAGTCCTAAGCCGAATCCTGGTCGCTCCAGACCCTTGCCGAGCATAGTCCATACTCGACAACCTGCATAGGAGACAATATAGGGCCTAAGTCCTAGGCCGAATCCCGGTCACTCCGGACCCTTACCGAGCATAGTCCATGCTCGATGACCTTTCAGCCAAAATCCAAACCGAAATCCAAATTCAACCAGAAAACCAGAAATCCATATCAAAAATCCAAACCAAAAAACAAACATCCAAACCAGAATCCAAACCAGAAAATGAGCAAAACAGGGAGTTCAAACCAAACTCCAAAACCAAACCAGAAAAAGCAAATGTCCAAGTCAAAGGAAAAAACAGATTTCACAAACCAGGGCGTCTCGGTAAGCCATCATCTCAGAACATGCCTGAGGGTTATCTCCGACCCCGTACATGAGTAAGTGGTTTAACCATTTGCCCAGGGTTTGTTACTTATTCCAAACCATCAAGATTAGTTGATGACCAATCGGCCGCCATTCCTGGGCCTCATGCCCTCGTTGTTCAAGGTAGGCGGTGGCTGCTCATGTTCCACCGCCACATTCCGAGTTCTGACATATTGTCGCAACTGACCATTCCTTATATGCTCCTCGATTATGTCCTTCAAATGCCGGCAGCTGTTAGTATCATGCCCGTCCAGGTCATGAAAAATACAGTGCCTTCCTGACGCCCTTTCTCGTTCTGAGGGCTCCCTCCTCGTCGGCCTTCGATACAGAAGGTCATCTCGAGTATCCAAGAATATCTGCTCCAAAGTTGCGTTCAATCCTATGTAAGTGGAGAACTTTGGTTCTCCCCAGCGCTTCCTTTTTCCTTTATCCTTGACCCCACCCGAGCTTTCGCCAGGTAGTCCTCCATCCTAAATCATGTTTACTTCCTTTGACCTCATGTCCAAACATGCATCCTCTTGTCGAAGAAATCTCTCAGCTTCATGAAAGAATTCCCCAATATCCAACGGTGGGTCCCGTATCAATGATACCTTGAAATCCGAATTATCTCTGACTCCTGATACAGCAGCCATCAGAACCATTGATGGATCCGGCCGATCCACCGAAGAAACTTCTGCATTAAATCGAGTTAAGAATGTCCTGAGCGATTCATCCGCCCCCTGTTTGACTGAAGTTAGCGTCATCACGTTCTTTGGCCTTTTTATGTGAACTCGAAACTGACTTAAGAACTTGTCCACCAGTTCCGTCCATGTTCCAATGGATCCATCCTCCAGCTGTCTGAACCACATAGCAGCAATATCAGTCAAGTACAGGGGGAAACATCGGTCCATAACCTCCTCCGTTGCCCCCCAGCACTTCCATATGCCTAGTGTACCTCATCAAGTGGTCAGTGGGGTCTGTCTTCCCGTTGTATACTTCTAGAGTGGGTAGTTTGAAATCGGGCGGATTCCTAGTTGTCCTAATGTTCTGGGTAAACGGACTTTTGTTAACTCCCTCTGAATCCCTATTTCTCAGACCTCCGCGAATAGTCCGCCTGATAATGTCAGCCAATCCAGTGTTTCCAACCAAGGTTTGCCCCCTATCCATGTTTCCAGACTGCCCCCCAAGTCCCTGAGGAAATTCTGGCACATATTCCTCATCACGTACTCCTGTATTCCTATCGACGTCAGGCCGCGTAGCGCCATCCGGTATCCCTCCATGAACTGGTCCAGCATTACCTGGTGGTGTGCCCCAATCTAGGTCCATCTAGATTGTTAGCTGTTTGTTGATTGGGAGCTGTCCCATGCTGAACCACTCCATCTGTCTGCTGGTTGAGTTCCTCTGGTCCAGTTCCAAGAACTTGAGCACCTGCAGTTCCTGGTTGTCCAAATTGCCTAAGAAGAGCCTGCATCATCTCCTCTTGCCGTTTCATCATCTACTCCTGCATAGAATTCATCATCACCTACATCTCGTCCCGAGTTATGTAGATGGATGCATGATCCTCTCCAGCTCCAGAAGCGGCCGCTTGACTTCCTTCCTGATTGCTCCTTTCCGCTGCTTGATTCCTTGTTGGTGGTCTAGCCATTGCTTTCTAGGATCCAAGTTCCTAACTCCAAAATTCCCGAGCGTTTGCGTTCCCAGTGAAAGCACCAAAATGTTAGTACCAAAATTGGTCACTAACACCCCAAATCCAGATGAAAACACCAAATACCAGTCACAGCTCAGAGATAGTGTGTATGTAGAGAGTAATAATGTGAAGAACAGTCAAAATTAAAATGAAAGAAGTAAAGAACAATAGACTTTATAGTGGTTCGGCTAACTCTGGCATACGTCCACTCCAGAAGTTTCCTTTTTATTGTTGTAATGATTGATTATAGTTACAAGATGGCAGAGTAATCTCAGCCTTAGAAAATATAAAGCAAGAGAGAAGAAAGAAGGTCCCTTTTCTGAACCCCCACATGCTGTATTTATAGACAAATCCCGAGTTGTTGGGCTTTCTGAGTGACCCAGACCCACCAAGGTCATAGCTAACATCCCTCATCGAAAACGACCCACATTGCCGTGCCGACCGGCCTATGCCGAACCAGTCCACCAACGACCGAGCCACATATGGACTTCCAACCTTCACCGAACAACATCTACCATCCCGCCAATGCCGATCCACATCTCCCAGGCACGACTCGAAGCAGTTCTCTCCAAGGCTCGGAGTAAACTTGCATGCAACTTGAAGCAACCAAGTGTCGATACTCCTTCCCTAAAACGCCGACCTCCTGCTATACCGACCTACACATGCCGAACGGCAACCAAGGCCGAACAGCAACGCCGAGTGACTCTGACCAAACCACAATGCCGAGCGACGTCCGATGTCGAGCGACTTCCAATGCCGAGCGAGGTACAATGCCGAACGACGTCCAATTCCGAGCGACTTCCAATGCCGAGCGAGGTACAATGCCGAACGACGTCCAATGCTGAGCGACTTCCAATGATGAACGACGTCCGATGCCGAGCGACGTCCAATGCCGAGCGACTTCCAATGCCGAGCGAGGTACAATGTCGAACGCGTTCAATGCCGAGCGACTTCCAATGCCGAGCGAGGTACAATGCTGAACGACGTACAATGCCGAGCGACTTCCAATGACGAGCGAGGTACGATGCCGAACGACGTCCAATGCCGAGCGACTTCCAATGCCGAGCGAGGTACGTTGCCGACCCACATCACCTTGCCAACCCAAACCATGCCGAGCCGCATCTAACGCCGAACCATCCCACCAATGCCGAGCCACCTATGACCGAACCATCCAAATGCCGAGCGGCATCTGCCAACCTACCTAGGCCGAGCCATGCATATTGAACCATCCCTGACTGACTGTCTATCCATCCAGCTGGCTCCAACCAATCGTATTCCAGTCTCGACAAATGAGTAATCGATTTGGTTAAATCCGCATGTCCACGGCCTTGCAAAAAGGTGGGTTAACAGCAGCCTCACGCGCCTACCCAGCCTCGTGCGCGCACGGACGCGCATCGACGACCCCAAAATAGAACACGGTAACTGCCTCCTCCACACACCACAATCGGCCTAGCCCTATATTTGACTTTACCTAAATCACCTACTTCTTCAATTGCGACTTCACCCCGAGACGCGCGTGCCACCGCCTGTGTTCCCTCGTGCCTTCTCGAACTTGCGATTTCGATCACAAATTCTTTTTTTCTTTTTTTTCTGAAGTCGATTTATGATTTCGTTCTTTCGGTTTGAATTCCTGGGAAAGATAAAGGAATACGATATATATAAAAGGAAAGAGGGGAATTGGCTTCTGAGATGATCCTGGTTTTAAGCCGAAAGGAAGGATTGCAATTAAATTTTGAATTGATTTTGATTGAACTGATTTGAAAAAAAAAGTAGGACATGATTTAAACGTGAATAGGTGGCTGACTTGATTTGACTTGATTTCATATACATATACATATACATATACATATACATATACATACATACATACATATATATATATATATAATTATAACATCTCGTATTATATATACAAGGAAATCTCGAACTCCTATTGAGGCATGCCACCAGGCGTTTATAATGTTATACTCCTATTTCGAACGTAATGGAACAAGTTTAGAGCCCTAATTTGATCTTCTGGAGAAGATAGCTTTTGGACTCAATTATTATATTAAATTCCGATATTAATTCCAACACGTTTCTATCTCGTACGATCAAACGATAACTCCAAACGCTAAGAAATTTGGAATCCGACAATAATACACTATTACGGATCCAATGGAACTAGTTTCGTCGAATTCCGAGATTGTGCCTCGGATCGCTATTTTAACACGTCGATTAAATCGATGATTTTTAAAAATTTCGAAATCGCTTAAAATTTCATTTTTAAAATCTTACTAACTAAACTAAAATTTCAAATCCAATATTTAAACCATTTAAATATTCAAAATTAACAGTCGAAAAATCCAGGTCGTTACATTCCCCCCCCCCCCTTAAAAGAACTTCGTCCCCGAAATTGCTAAGGCAGAAAAAACACTCCAAACCCATAACTTAAAAAAATCCACTTAGTTAAAACTCGATATTCACTTTTCCTAAACCCTTTAGTTTCATCCAAAACATTTAGTTTCCATTTCTACCCCAAAATCTCTTATCTCAATTTCAATTCAAAAGTTCACCTTTTTAAGTAAACAAAAAAATTTCAAAAATTTTGTAACATCCTAAATTTCCAAAAAAAATTGGCAGAGTCTCTTTTGTACGGAGGACCTTTTGCAATACGACAAGAGAGATTAAAATATATACATCAACCCATACGGTCGGAAAAAAAAATATATCAATATTTATATTTTGCGGTATTTAATTTGAAAACGTACCTTATTTTAGCATTTTTAAGCAAGCGGCTTATTTTCTATGCGGTTTGCGCAACCAAAAATCAAGCAAACAGCTCCATATACCTGTACTTACTCAATTTAAAACACGTAAGTACCAAAACATGAAAATTTACTAACATTTCATTCGTTTAACTAGTTAAACACATAAATTTCATAAACAATGCATTCTAACATATAATCATAAGCATTTATAAGGTTCTGATACTAATTTAATTACTTTCCATCGATCCATATATCATTTCATTCAATCTGAAATGATTTACGACTCACTTTACATGCATTCAATTTATTTTTATACCAAACAAAATCATATCCATTCCAAATTGATTTAGAAATCGATTTATTCACTTCCTATTAATTCATAGAATGTTATTTACTTCGGTTTGCGTCGAACAACAATTTATCTATGAAAATTCGGCGCTATTCAATTAATAAAATAACCATTTCAGTTTATAGCTATTTTAAATTGATTCCAAATCAATTTATATTTAATTTTATTCCATTTCAAATTTATTCTCAATCAATTTAGTTGCATTCCATTCATATCCACTTTCATTACATTCAAATTCATTTTATTAAGCTCGGAACCATTCCATGCTATTTTATTAAATAATCATTTCACAAATTTATTTGAGTCAAGTTTCCATTCAAAATATTTACTTAAGTTAATCTGTTATCTTATATTATTTCCCACCTTATAACTTAAGTTTATTTTCACTTCAACCAACTTCCATTTCATTTACTAATAAATTAATTAGTTCATTCATTTAATCCACTTCAATTTTAATTCCATTCTCGAATTTATTTAATTCGTATCCAAGGCCACATTCAATTTATTTACACTCAAACTGAATTTATTTGCAACTCGGGTCATTACTATTTCAATCCATTTCTATTTTATTCGATGATATTTCCAATTATATTTAATTCGCTCAAGTTTCATGTAACAACCCTAGATTTTTGCATATTTTATTTTGACTTTATTTTTATTTTTAAATTATTTTAAACTTGTTTAGTTCAAATATTTCATTTTTAAATATGAATTTTGATTATTATATGAATTATAATTCCAAACTTGTATAAATGGAATATTTTCCTGAAAAGTGGATTTGTGGTCAAACTAGTCAAACTTTGACTTTTAATTTTTAAATATAAATATTTAAATTCTTGAATTTTATCTTTTATTATGAAAATAGATTTAATATCATGAATACTGCTTTTCGTTTCGTTGAAAACGGATTTACATTGTGGAAGTTATACTGTTTTCAATTTTGTGTGTAATTTGCTGTATTTAACCAAATTATTTATTTCAAATTATATAAATAATATTTTATTTGGTCATTTAATGTTCTAAATTATGTTTATATGGGTAAAATAACTTGGTATGTATATATTTTGGTTTTAAAATATTTTTAAGTGAAGTATAAATTTTTCTAGAGTGATAGTAATTTATTTGAATTTTTCATGTCCTGTTTGCTATTTTTAAACAATTTCTTCAATTCTTTTGCTATTTTCTCTGAATTTAATTATTTATTTTACTTTGAAAATGTTTAAAAATCATTTTTATTTCAAATTTTATTTTAGAATATTTTTAAAATGAAGTTAATAATTTTCCAAAGCCAATAGTGATTTATTTGTAATTTCTGGACACTGTTTTGGATTTTTAAGCAATTTCTTGTTTTCTTTTTCCATTTTTTTTTAAATTATTATTTATTTTATTTTATATTACTTTGTTTCGGTTTTAAAGTCAATTTACTGATTTTATTTTTGTTTTATTTGAATTTAAAGAAAAAGAAATATGAAGAGTTTTAAAAGCTTATTTACCTTAAGTCCTTTCATCTCCTTTGTCCTTTCATTTGCCATAACTCCTCAATTACTATCTTGGCTGTGCATTTTTGGTTTGTAGCCGTGAGTTTTCAGCCTCCATTCACCTAAAAACATTTACCTTCTCATTCATTCATGGCTTTAAGAAAAATCTATGGGTAATGGCTACTTTTTTACACCTTTCTTCTCATTTTTCATGTATTTTTGCCTTGTTTTCTTTGCTTCTTTGAACGACCTCCACTCCATATCCACGGCCACCACCTCCTACACCTCTTCCCTGCCATCATCACCACCTACTCCTCAGGTCTGAACCATGGCCGCACAATCTATGAAGAGAAACACCACAAAATCTATGTTAATTCCCTTAAAACCATGTTGTTTGACCACCACTTGTTCACCACTTCCATTTCCACCATCACCTTAGGCCGCCACCACCACCTCTGTCCAGACCCTTACTCACCCCTCCTACCTCTGGACAGACCTGTAGCATGACATGGCCGAGCCATTTGACCATTAGCCGAGCCCAAAGTGTGAACACAAACCTTCCAATGTTGCCTAGCCTCTTGACATTCTTATGTTGTAACTTCCTCTACATGTTCTCGCTTACGCCATGCATTTCCTAGCCCAAACCTGAGCCAAACTTGTTCAAACCTGAGCCAAACAACATCCCTAGGCCGTGCCAAATAGTAAAGAAAGCAAGGCAAAAGACTTGGCATTCAAATCTTTTTTTATTCCAAAGTTATTCCATTTCAGAGTGTATTGAATTTATGTCTGTTTATATGTTTGTTTTGGGTTGTAACACAAGACTTGTAACATTGGATCTCGCTCTCCACTCAAGTCCGTAGTCTTGTCATCGCGCTTTTGTTTCCGTTGTGTCATTGGTTTTGTTATCTCCAGCATTTAGAGGTGAGTAATTCTCACCAGACGATGTGTACTTATATAGCTAGTAAACTGACACCATTTGAATCTGTAATTTACATCATCCTGTTATAACTGCCATATTATATTCATATGATGTTCACACCTATATTTACACCTGTTATACCATATGTTACTATTATATCATGCTATTCTGTTATTTATATCAGTTTATCACACTGCAAGTTCCCTGTAGATTAGAATCACTATGGGTTGAAATGATACATATATGAACGGACTTTAGAATAGGGGAAAATCGTTATAGGCTGAAATGATAGGCCTGAGCGGTTTTCATTTCATTCTTACTTGGGATTGCGGGTTTGAAATGATGAAACCCGGATTTTTCTTTGTAATTACTGATTGAAAAGATATAGTATCTATATTACTTTACCTAGGCTAGAAAATGATTTACAGACCCGTGGTTAAAATATGTTTTCTAAAATTTTTAAATTATTTTAGAAATGTAAATATTATAATATTTTGATTTCAACTTAATTAAAAATGATTTTTGTAAAGTATTTTGATTTTCTAAGAATTTATAAGTGAAATAAATAAATGGTAAAGTTGGAAATTTGAAATGTAAGTTATTTTGGAAATTCTAATTTGGTGATGAAATGGAATTTAAATTTAACATGAAATATGATAAATTTATGATATTTGGAATTAAAATGAATTTAAAATTATTTTATAATATATATTAATGATTTTTGAATAAAGTTAAAAATGTGAAATGAATGAATATTAAGTTGAATTTTTTTTTGAAATATAACTTAAATTGGAATTTATGAATTTTGTTTAAAAGTGAATTTTGAAGGTAAGTAAATAAAATGAAAATAAGTTATATGGGAGATTTAAACTTAAGTGTTAAGTTAAAATTTAATTATAAAGAATTGAAATTTAATGTGTGAATTTAATATGTGAATTGTTATAAAATATTGACTTTTGAATAGAAATTTAACTTTATAAAATCATGAATATACGGGCATTTAAATGATTGTTTTAAAAGTGAGAAATTATGAATTTATAAGTTGAAAATGATTTATATAAAAATATAATTGCTTGTTACACTGTATTGAAAACCCTGAATTTTAATTAACAGCATTTCTAAAATGCTATTATTTCTAAGGTAAAGGATATTACAGCAATTATAAATGCTGTAGTTGATATAAATGAACCAAATGGCTAAATTTTAATAAAGGAATATTATAGCACTTTGTAAGTGCTATAATTGTGGAATTTAACTAAGGTTTTAATTGAACTAATGTAACCCTATTACAATATTTTTAATGCTGTCTTTTGTAAAATTGAACTGTTTTGAAGGTAACTTTCTATAGCATTTTCCAAATGCTACGAAAGGTGAATTTTCATTATTTTGATAAGTTTAAGTGAATAAATGAACTTTGAAAGATTTAAATTTTGAAAATTTAATAATTTAATTATTAAATATATTAACTTCATTTTATGATTTAAATTGAAGTAATTTTTTGAAATATAAACTATTTTGACATGTGTGTTGAAATGGTATTTTAAATAAAATGAATGTAGTTTGGAAAGGGTATGATATTGTGATATTTGAAATGGATCTTTGAATGATATTGAATTTTGAAATGATATTTGATTTCAAAAATATAAATTACTATTTTGAAATTTTAACTACGGGATGTATTTAATTTATGGTTTAACTGATCCTTAGAGGATGGGCGATCCCAAGCATCCTTTGAGTTATTGTGCATTACTACTACAGTTCACTTGAGTTGGTTTACATTATATAAGTATGTATGTCCTGACTCGAGTGTTTTGTGTTTTACTTTATGCTCGGGTCAGCCTGAGTATTTACATCTTAGCTTTGGATTTTTTTTCTGGAGCTAGGAATCGTTGGAGATTCTGCTTGTCTAGTTATCTATTCCCTTTCAGTTTCAGTTGTTCTATTTCAGCTCTGGTATTTATAAACTTTTATGTATTTGAGATTTCTATTGTATATGTTTTTTTTCAGACTGATATTATGTATTTTGTTTGAGATTTTGTTATAGTAGCTTCATGAACTACTATGGTATTTTAATATCCGCTGTGAGTTATTCTGATATTCTGGGTCTGTGATTCTGTATTTGATTTTATTTGCTCCAAATTTTATTACAATCTGTTATTTTGAATTAGTCATGTCAGACATGTGTGGATTATTGTCGATTTGAATGGTCTAAAATAGTGGGTCGTTACATTTCATATTTAATTTCAATTCCAATCCACAATCCAATTTATTCACCCAAGTTATACTCCATTTTTGTATCCACTATTAGATTTTTATTCAAAAATTACTCCATTAAATTTACTTGAGTTCAAATTTATTTTATAATTCAAGTTTGGATTTTATTTCCTCACTTTATAATATTACACAAATTTTATTTTGGGTTTTCTTTTTCACTTTTCAATTTTATAAGTCACACAACTTATTTTTCACATTTCCATCAATTCTATACTCGAATATATTACATTTTATTTTTAACTCAAGATTATACATTTATTTATATCCTAAGTATATTTTTATTTCATTAATTTCAATTTTTATAAGCTATTCCAATTTATTTATTCACAATTCCAATTTTCACTTAAATTTTATTTCATTCAAAATTTATACCATATGGTTTTATAATATTTCAAAATTCAAAATTTATATTTACTTCAATTCGATATTATTACTAATCCAATTCAAATTTTATAACTTATAGTTATATAGCCACTTTAAAATTCACATTTACATATTTAATTCAATTCCATATGATTCAAATCCAATTCACCTCTTCATTTAAATTTCAATTCATTTTAACTAACATTTCAAAACCATATTCGAGTTATTCATACTTAAATTAAATTTCACTCCAAATAAATTTATTTTTAATTCATTTAAATTCCATTTTAACCTTCTCACTTAAACCTTTTCACTTTAAATTTTATTCCAACTTCAATTTTTCCCACTTCCCTCCTTATAAATATCATCTTCCATAGGATTCCAGAATTTAAACACCCGGTATTTATTTCAAATCACTTTGAAATCAAATATATACAAACCACTATCTTGGATTTTCAAAATTCACTTGGTTCCATTCCAGAACAATTTCCCTTCGGAATTCCCAAAACAACACTTGTTTTCACCGAAAAATCTCCATATTAACTTACTACGGTAGCAATCCGTCACCTAGAAACTCGAAAATGAATACCGATGATGCTCCAGTCATCACCAGGATTATTTTCCAGTGAATGAAGTGAGTTAGCGCTATGTCACTTCCAAAATCCATTTAAAACTATTTTCGCTTCAAAAATCTCAAATTTAACTCCATTTTTCTTTCAACCACTTTGGAAAACATTTTTAAACTTCCGGTATTTCATATTTTTCCAATACTTAGTTCAAACACATTTAAAAACATTTCTCAAAGCTTCCGGGATTTTAAATCTCCAAATTCTGGTTTAAATCAATTTTAACTATAATCCATTTGTATAATTCATACTTATACAATCTCTATTTGGTTATATATATAACCATTTCAATTTTTATAATCTTATTTTGATTATATAATAACAACCAAACATGCCACTATATTAATTTTCATAAAATTATTCTCTTTTATATCAAAATATAGTTTGAGAAAAATTATATCATTTACCCGCTTCAAAACCATACTGTGTCGAATTACTCTATTCAAGTGTTTAGAAACTCCTATCGATTTAAGTGGCGTTCCACTATTCGATTAGAATTTATATACCACTCGACCAATAAATCAACACAATATAAACCATTTTATATTCACTAACAAATACGCGCTCATATCTGTTAATACACTCAAACTCATTCTAGGGTACTACTGACCCTATCTCTAATGAGTAACTCCCACTAGAGCCAAGGTTCTCGCTTAACCTTCAGCTCGGATACCAAGTGTAAAGGCCCGTAAATCCTAGATTGACCATAATTCTCATCAATTGAACTCAAATTGAACGGAAAATACGAATCTTTAGGGTGAAGAAGAAGAAAAAGGTAGAAGAAAATTAAAACAACACAGAATCTCACAATCGCAGCGGAACAAAATATAATATATAATAACAGATTTTTATACAAAAGAATCTGTATCTGTTTATACTTACAATCATCAGAGTACAAAAATCAATACATCAATCTGGACAGTTATAATCACTTGTCCTCACACAGCGGAAATATAAACAAGTATGACAATACGTCCGAACTCCTCCAACTCGTCTCCTGAGTTCCATAGCACCCTATCTTGAATTTGTAATACTCAATCTGACCCGAGCATTATAATAAAATAACACCCGAGTCAGTCTGGAAAACTAGCGTGAGAAAGCACACTCAATTTGAATTATTAACTTTTCTCAAAATCCTTTGGAAACAAAGGTATCTCGTAAGACCACGTCATACATAAACCCGACGGGTTTTTACCTTACGATAACCAAAACGATTTTTATCAAAATCATCTGATATTTTAATAGTGTCTATAGAAGTAAATAGAAAATAGCTGAAATTCTTGCATCTCACGTTTCAGCATAGTTGGGCACAATCAAAAACATACGGCGCTTATTGGAGAATCGATTCCATACAATGACTGGGCCACTAAGGTACCGCCCATCACAGTACACCTCTAGAACAATGTATCGAGGACCTCTCCGGGATCCTTTGCTACACAAGACCGGCCTACCCCTAACCTGGATAGACCGAATATGTTATCACCCCGGGTGTTCCCACCCTCAAAATTCAAGCGCTCCTTCTTTCATGAACAACCATATCCATAGTATATATGTTTCCAAGGATATCTAGAAAAGTGATAACATACCCTAATTAGGTGCGACCCATTTAGCCTTGTTGCATCTCCCTTGTTTTAGTCATTCCCGGTTGATGAGGCTTGAGGCTAAGCGTTACCTTTCAATAAACAATTCCACTTAGAATACTCATCATCCTCCAATGGCGATGTTCTGATAGCATTCGTCCATACAAGTTGTCCTGGGTCTGGAGAAACCGAATCACCATCTTCATCATCTTCACGGTATTCATTCGTACCATTCAAACTGGAGCGAAGTGGTTTTCGGATAATTAAATTTGATCCCGGTCTCTTCGAAACGATTAACGAAATTGGCCAATATTGATAGTCGGTTATTTAACTACGAATAAAACATCCATAAGCAGTCAGTAGGCCCAATTTTATTAAATCCTTCCAACATTTATTTAAAATATCTTTCAAAGATATATATTCAAAATTTCCTTAAATATTTCAATATTTGGCAACAATTTCAACACTTAAATCCATAACCGGATATTCCACCATATCAATACTCAGAAGTATTCTCAATTACCATTTTTATAACACATAGAAAAAAATATTTCTGTCGCAATAATTTCCCATTAAAAATATTTCCAAAACCTCCCTTTCAATGCTTAGGAGATTATTTATATGTATATTTTCCAAAATCAATTTAATATTAAACTTGGAAATAATTCATAACTCATCTCATAAATCTCTGGAATTATTAATAAATTTCTTCTTACAATTTCCAAATCGATTATACTTATTTATAATCCCATCTAACAATTTATACTTCTTTAATGAATTCCAATTCTTTTCGAAGTTACTGCATTTAAATATTTGGAAATTTTATTAAGTCTCTAGAATTCCATTTATAGGATTTCTCTTATAAAATCTCATCCTTTAAATAAAACCAGTCTACACATCTCGAGAGAATTTGTAAAAAAATTTAAATCATTTCAAAATTATATATATATATATATATATATATATATGTAATGAGTATTTTTAAAGAATGGTAATTTAATTTTAAAATATGTTTAAGTTATTATTTAAAATATTAACACTTTGAAAATAAATGAAGATGCTAATTCTAAATCATTTATAAGAAATAATAATCAATTCACAAGTCTTATTATTAAAATTCCATTTCAACCAATATTTATTATTTAAATAACCCACCTCCGAAAAATTCAATCCAAATAATAGTTGTAACGACCCGGATTTTTCATTATTCGACTTTGAATATTTAAATGGTTTTAAATATTGAATTTGAATTATAGATTGATTTTGAATATGAAAATTTTTGTTTACTTATAAATTAAATTCGGAATTAAATATAGCAATTTATTGGATAAATTAATTATTGAATTTTATAATTGAATATTGGTTAAATTATTGTATCTTGAGTTTTAAGCTCGATAAAAATAATTTAAAGGCTTGTAAAAATTATATTAATAATAACGAAGATAATGAAAGTTTTAAAATTGAATTTAAAAGTGATCTGTTCAATTTTAAAAATAGTTTGTTCAAATTGACATTTAAAAATAGCGATCCGGGGCACAGTCTCAGAATTCGACAAAACTAGTTCCATTGGATCCGTAATAGTGTATTATTATCGGATTTCAAATTTTGTGGTATTTGGAGTTATCAGTTGGCCATACGATATATAAACGCGTTGAAATTTATATCGAAAATTCAATATAAATTGGGTCCAAAAAGCTATCTTCTCCATACGATCAAATTAGGACTCGAAACCAATTCCATTATGTTCGGAATAAGGGGTATATCATTATAAATGTCTAGCGGGATGCCTCAATATGAGATCGAGATTTCACGGTATGTGATTCGGGATATTTAAAAATAAAAATAAAGAAATATAAATGGTCAGATCAAATGAATAATTGAGCCGTTCCTTTAGCTTCTTGTCGCACGTCTCTTTCTTTCTGAGAACACGCGACCGCCTTTTCTTTCTTTTAAAAAGTATGACTCTCCTTCTTTTAAGTTTGAACGAAGAAAGCAATTCAAAAAGAAAAAAAATAATGGCCGCTGCAAAATTAATCATGAAGCTTATCTTCTATAAATTGGAAGCCGCATACCCCCTTTCCTCTCGTCTCCTCCAAAACGAATTCGAAATTGAATTCGTGTATAAAAAAAGAATCAGTTCATGATCAAATTAAATCGTGCGGGGGAGGAACGAAATCCCATTCAAAAAAAAGGGAAGGAGATGTTCGCGATGGAACCACGATGTCGGGGAAAAGGAGCGGCACGAGCTTAAGGAGCGGTGGCGTAGGGCTCGGGGTCGAAGTGCTGGAGCGGGGGACGATCGCAGGTGGAAGTCGCGGGCAGTTTGGTTTCGCGTTGAATTTGGAGGCGCGCGACATTTGTTAGAGCGAGGTCGAGGTGGCAGTGTTCGGCGACTGGAAGGAGGGGACGATTGGGGATGACTGTTGGTAATAAAGCGCTAGCAGAGTGCTAACCTTTTGGTAGAAGGTATATTGCGTTTATTTTAATTAATTATAATCAGAGAGTAATTAGTTTATTATTTAAAAAAAATATTGATATCGTTAATTTATATAATTCTTAATTCGCTTACGAGGTTTAAATCGAAGTGAAGCTATGTAGAAAAAATAAATTTGGGACGGATTGCAATTTAAAAATCAAGGTGAGAATTTCTCACTCTTTTGGATTACCACTTTTAAATTTAAATGTTTAAATTTAAAATTATTTGATGTTTGATTGGATTGATAAATTTATAATTATCTGATGACCATATATATATAGTAGAATATATATTAGTATTGGAGTGATATTCCCGCACATTATAGCGGATGAGACCATATACGCCCGCATAATAGCGGATGACCCTTTATACCGTGATATCCCCCTTGAAGTGGGATTGGTATTTTTATCGTTGTCTAACATCTATGGATGCAGGGAAAACAGGTTGGAGGGATCCAACTAGATTCCTCAAATATATTAGTATTTTTTCATACATATAAAATGTTGGATTATTGTGTGTTGTAGATTTTTAAATAATATAATGGCATGGAAACTAATTTGTGGAAATATTAAATACCATAAATATTATTTGAAAATTTAAGGAATTCAAAGGAGATTTTCAATATAAAAATATGTATATCGAAATTGGATTATTTTAAAGAGATTGTTCTGAATAGGCAATAATGGATTTTTAATCGTATTAAATAATGCGGGAAAAATATTTTTAATAGGGATTTTAAAATAAATTATACGAAGGGATTTTTAAAACCAGATTTTTAAAATGATATTCGGAGAATATAGAAAGAATATTGAAATTGATATTAAAAATAGATTGGTATGAATAATGGAATTTATAGGGAATTGAATTTTAAAATGGAATTTTATAAATAAGGTCATTTTAGTGAATTTCAAAGGAGTTATAACAATTTATAAACAATGTTTATAAATAAAGAAAAAATTGATATGTGGTGATAAATTGGAAATATAAATTTACGGGAAGAATTTATATTGAATATGGGAATAGGGTGAGGTAAAAATAGTGGATACTATTTTTGAAGTGAAAATGGTTAAGGAGGCCGAAATGGAGGTGATGTGATAGAATCGAGAGGGGTTATAAATTGAAAATTGGTTATTGAGATTTAAAAATATATATTTATTAATAAATTAAGTTTTTATTTTAAAAAGGAAAATTTTATTTATTAAACTATGTAATTTTTAAAGTTAGTTAGTATTGAATACTATAGAAAATGAAATTTAAAATACTTAACATTTATTTTAATAAAATACTAAATTTTATACCTGCCTTGAAGTGATGTTATAAAAAGTGTTTCAATATTTCAAATAATTATTTGAATATGTCTTAAATAATTATTATTTTTCTTTTAAATATTTATTATTATATATATAGAGAGTTTTGAAATGTTTTAAATTTATTTATAAACCTTCTCGAAAGACTGGAAATGGGGTTATCCGGTAAATATGATTTATAAGAAAAAATTCTTAAATGGAATTGGAAAGAAAGTAAGAAAATTCCAAAGAGGTTAAATAAAAGTGAACTTCGAAGAATGAAATAGAATTCATAAAAGAAGTAGAAAGGGAAATTGGAATCATAAGTAAGTATAATAGACTTTGGAAATACTGAAGGGAATTAATTAAAGAATTTCGGAATTTATAGAATTCGTGTAAACGGGTTAAGAAATTTACAAATAAAGTGTAAATGTTTTTGAGAAAAGGAATAGAGGATAAACAGAATACTTCCTAAGTGTTGAATATAAGATGAAGTGGAAAAAAATTATTCTAAGTATTGGAAAGGGGTAGAATATTCCGTTGAAGAATAAAAGAATTTGAAAACTATTTTCAAAATGTTGAGGTATGGGAAGTAATGTCTTATAAAGATAATTTGGAATAAACTTTGGAAAAGTTGGAATAAGACCTGATGTCTGCTTTTGGATGTTTATTGATAGTTAATTAACCGACTATCAATATTGGCCAATTTCGTTAATCGTTTCGAAGAGACCGTGATCAGATTTAATTATCTGAAAATCACTTCGATCTGGTTTGAACATTACAAATGAATATTGTAAAGATGATAAAGACGGTGAATCGGTTTGTCCAGACCCAGGACAACTTGTATGGATGAATGCTATCAGAACATCGTCATTGGAGGACGATGAGCATTCTAAGTAAAATTGTTCTTGAAAGGTAACACTTAGCCTCAAGCCTCATCAACCGGGAATGACTAAAATAGGGGAGATGCAGCAAGGCTAAGTGGGTCGCACCCAAGTAGGGTATGTTATCACCTATCTAGATGTCCTCGGAAATCCTATTTATCTTAGTTATGGGTATACATGAAAGTAGAAGCGCTCGATGGTAAGGGTGGGAACACCCGGGGTGGTAACATTTTCGGTCTATCCAGGTTAGTGGTAGGCCGGTCTTGTGTAGCAGGGGATCCCAGCGTGGTCCTCGGTACATTGTTCTAGAGGTGTACTGTGGTGGGCGGTACCTCAGTGGCCCAGTCATTCGATGGAATCCATTCTCCAATAAGCACCGTACGGTTTTGATTGTGCCCAACTATGCTGGAATGTGAGATGCAAGCATTTCGGCTATTTCTATTTACTTGCTATAGACACTAAAATAATATCAGATGCTTTTGATAAAAAAATTGTTTTGGTTATCGTAAGGTAAAAACCCGTCATGTTTATTTATGACGTGGTCTTACGAGATACCTTGGTTTTTCAAAGGATTTGATAAAAGCTAATAATTCAACTTGAGTGTGTTTTTCTCACGCTGGTTTTCCAGACTGACTCGGGTGTTATTTTATTTTAATGCTCGGGTCAGACCGAGTATTACAGATTCAGGTTAAAATGTTATGGAGCTCAGGAGATGAGTTGGAGGGGTTCAGATGTATATCACGTACTTGGTTATTTCCGCTGTTTGAGGACAAGTTAATATAATTGTCCATTTGATGTATTGAATTGTTGTACTCTGATAGTGGTATGTATATTAACAGTACAGTTCTTGTATTTAAAATCTGTTATTATATATTATATTTGTTCCGCTGTGATTGTTAGATTCTGTGTTGTTCTATTTCTTTTCTTCTACCTTTTTCTTCATCACCCCTAATGAACTGGTATTCCGACACTCGACTGCTCGACATTTCATACAGTGGACGTATTGATGTTGATTTTTGAGGGTCGAAAATCCCGTCCGTTACAATAGATTTTACTACATAGTTAAATAAATAAAGTCCCATTTAAAAACAACTTAACTTCTCAAATAAACTCTATTTTTAAAGTTCAATCTAACCACTTTTATATTCAGAAATTCTCTCTCGATTTATCAAAAATCGTTTTGCACTTCCAATTCCACAACTATTTCCAATTCCAAAATAAATTCTGCTATATTTTCTTTCAAAAACATTTCCATAGCTCGATATAATTTCACATTATAAATTTATATTCACACTTCATCAACTAACACCATCCCCCTTATTTATAGCATCGTTTATAAATTTACAACTCATTTGGGTTTTTTTCTTGTTTACAAATAAAATCATATTTATAAAATCTCATTGTACAAATCCATTCCTTACTAAATCCCATTTATAACTTCCAATCTACTTTTAATATCAACTTCAACTCTCTTTTTTTCCAAAATATCATTTACAAATTCTTTTTTTTCTTTTTTATATAATTCATTTTTTAAAAAAATATCTCCATTTAATAATTCACAATAGTTAAGTATAACCAAAAATCAAATGTACTTTTCTAACTCATTTCTTTAAAATAACCCTAATTCCAATATAATTATTTTTATATCAAAAATTCCCTTTAATTCCTTAAATTTTAAAAAAAATTATGGTATTCAAAATACCAAAATTCAGGCCAGTGCTACAATAGCATCCAATAATTCAAATCACTACAATAATCTATAATAGGTTATTCTATACAATCCATATATCACAATATATGAAATTAAATTCAAAATTTTAAGGAATCCAGTTGGATCCCTCCAACCTATTTTCCTACATCCACAGATGCTAATAGAACATAAAAATACCTATCCCACTTCGAGGGGGATATCGCGGTATATAGGGTGATGCAGCCCAAAATGGTGAAGTGATAGGTCGCGAGTGACCTAACTTATTCGTAAGACGAGAATGACCTAACTGGTCGCGTGATAAGGAGTTGCGACCTAACTTCGAAGATTAATGCGAGTTAACAACGTTCTAGGTCGCGAGCGACCTAAGCATGCAGTGCAAAATGAAGCAACATTAGGTCGTGTACGACCTAAGTCCAAGGTCGCTGAAGAAGGGCGCAAACGACCTAACTTACATACCACTCTTTTAGGTCGCGAACGACCTATCTCACATGCCACTCTTTTAGGTCGCGAACGACCTAACTCATATACCACTTTTTTAGGTCGCGAACGACCTATCTCACGGGCCACTCTATTAGGTCGCGAACGACCTAACTCACATGCCACTCACTTTAGGTCGCTCACTATAGGTCGCGAGGCCTTAGGTCGTTCGACCTTATACTGCTATGAAGAATAGGTCGCTGCCATACATTTTTTTTAAGCCGCTCAAGTGGTAGGTCGCATGAAGATTTCTAGAGACTATTCCTTAAGTCGCTGCTGTCTTGAGTCATGTTGTATATAAGTTGTTGTACTCTTTGTTATGTTGTATTCCTGATGTCGTTTGTATGTTGTATTTGTTATGTTGTCATGTTGTAATATGTCTTGTGTTGTACATATGATAAGTCGCTTGATGTTGTAATGTTAGGTCGCGTCTGTCTTAGGTCGTAGGTCGCTGGTTGTGTTAGGTCGTTGCCGACCTAAGTGTTGTAAAATGTTGAGTTGTGTGTGTTGTAAAACTCTATAAATAGCGGGGTTGAGTCATTTGTAAAGTAAGTTGATTTGAAATAAAATTTGTTTGTTAGCTTTGTGCTTTCCTTAAATTGGTAGTTGAGTGTGATCTCATATCTCCACTTTCGGTAATCGAGTGCGCTCGATTCAACGACTGCTGAAGTCGATTCACGGTATCTAGTGCGCTAGATCAACGTACGAAGAACCGTAGATCTTTAAACACGGTATCGTGCGCGATCAACGTGTTTGAGATAGCTAGAATCCGGCATCTTTGGATCAACGGATTTGGACCATTCGGTATCTTCTATTCCATCGATCGCTACTTTCACAGCTTCATCATTTTAGTTATCCGCTGCTGCATCATTTGGTATCAGAGCTAGACTTAGCCAATCATAGCTAAGCCGAGTCTTGGAGCTAATTCTATTGAAAAGTTTGAAGTTTAGAGCCGAGAGCTAGAGAAGCCGAGCATCACTTTGTTATTCAAGGCCGAGAGTTTGATGTTGAAGGCCGTACATCATTTGGTATCATTTTGAAAGACCAAGCCGGGAGTTGAAGTTTGTTTCATTTAACAATGCCGCCGAGAAGAGCTAATCGACATCAAAATATTGAAGATTTGTACAAGAGGGAAGATGCCGAGCAAATGGAACAACGCATAAGTAACAAATTCAATGAGAAGTTAGATGAAGGTATTGGAAGATTAGAGAAATTGATGAATGATATGAATCAAGGTCAAAGAAGGAGGTCGCCAATCTCGAACCATGGAGGAAACCGAGTTTCGCCATCGGTTACGGAAGCGAGGAGGGTATCGCCACAATCTTATCGAGGAAGAAGAGAATCTTCAGTTTCATTGAGAAGAGAACATCACGAGTATAGGGATGAAGAGAGAAGAACTCCACGTGAGTTTGAACATGAACCATACTGTGATGATGACAGACAAAGTAGAAGAGATATGCGAGATAATAGAAATGAGGATGGTCGGGATCGTTATCGAAGTACATCTGTTTTTGATAAAGATGGTGGTCGATGTAGTGTTCATTCGCGAGATCGAGACCAAGGGCAAAATGCATATCGGGTTGTAGAAGATGATCGCCGATGGGAGTCGGGGATGAAAACTGAACTTCCAGAATTCAAGGGTGGAATGGTAACGGAGGAATTTCTGGATTGGGTTTCAAATGTTGAGGAAATTTTTGACTTTAAAGAAGTTCCTGTGGATCGAAGAGTGAAGTTAGTTGCTACGAGATTAAGAGGGAGAGCTATGGCATGGTGGCAACAAACAAAACTTACACGAGAGAGGATGGGGAAGTCAAAGATTGTCACATGGGATAAGATGAAGAAGTTAATGAAAGCTACTTTCTTGCCGCACAATTATCAATCCCTTATGTATCAACGATTGCAGAATCTAAGGCAAGGGACGAGGATAGTGAATGACTATGCGGATGAATTTTATCAGTTGATTGCGAGGAATGATATCATGGAGACAGAAGAACAGCTAACCGCTAGATATGTGGGAGGATTGCGAACGTAAATTCAAGACATGGTGAATATGTTTGATCCAAGATCTGTTGTTGAGGCACATCAGAAAGCACTTGCTTGGGAGAAACAAGGAAGGAGAGGTGGTGGAGTGTTTACGAATTCCAACAATCAGAACAAGGATGTTAGTAACAGTGCAGATGTTTCCAAAGTCATCAATAGAACGAATGTGAATGAAGCAAACAAAGCTAAGGTTAATAGTAATCTCAAATGCTTTAATTGCCAAGAGTTTGGCCACAAAAGCAATGAATGTACAAAGCCCAAGAAGCGAGCCATGATTGCGGAGATTGAACATGAAGATGCAGAAGTAGAATGTGTCAATTCGCTACCAGTTGAAGAAGAAGAATTGTTGACAGGAGATGAGGGTTGTAGTTTGTTGTTGAGGAGATCTTGTTTGACCCCAAAACAAGAGGATGATTCAAGTTGGTTAAGGAGTAACATCTTTCAATCAACATGAACTATCTTGGGAAGGGTTTGCAAATTTGTCATTGATGCAGGAAGTTGTGACAACATTATTTCTTCAGAAGCTGTAAAGAAGCTGTCATTGAAAACCGAGAAACATCCAACTCCCTACAAATTAGCTTGGTTAAGGAAAGGAGGGGAGGTGAAAGTTAATCGAAGAACTTGTGTTAATTTTTCCATTGGGAAGAAATACAAAGACGAAATTTGGTGTGATGTGGTTGACATGGATGTATGCCATTTGTTGTTGGGAAGGCCATGGCAATACGATAGAGCTGTGCAACACGATGGGCGCACAAACAGTTACAGTTTTATGTTCGAGGATACACGAATTGTTTTGGTTCCTAAAAGGCGTCAACAGAGGGAAAACAAATTGGAGGAAATCGAGGAGCTAAAGACTTTGTTGTCTTTAAAGGAATTTGTTGATGTGGAAGATGAAGTCGATTGTTTTCAATCACTCAAGTTTGATGGAGATAAAGTTGTTGATTTTCAACCAACGAAATCTGATAAACATGAGGTTGAAAATTCATAATTAGCAAAGTTGGATGAGAACGAAGAAAATAAGTCCGGAGATGAAGAGGGTAATTTGTTGGTGAAGGAGGTTGATTCGATTAGTCTATTATCTACAGAAGAGTTTGTTAAAGAAGTGGAGGATAGAGCGGAGGAGTTTATGTTGAATGGGAACGAAATCAGTAGAGATCTCGAGACTCCTGAGGAGGTTAAGTCAATGGTGAATAAATGTGAAGATGTAATTCCTGCAGAGTTGACCAAGGAATTACTGCTACGGGGGAACGTGCATCATGTTAATCAAGTGTCAAGTGCTATTGTACCATATATGCCACTTAATCATATGTGTCCAACAGAGCCGGTAGAGTTGAGAGGATTGGTTGATGGGTCACTATTCCAAGGAAGGCAGTTATGTACTCCTGATCGCAGTTGGCAAATTAAAGTTAACAAAGACGTGCGTGTGGAAAGACACGAGGGACGTGATCATACCATGCAGTTGGTTACAACGTTTTGTTTGGGACCGTCAATAAGAAAAGGGGTTGAAATGTTTGTTCAGAAGAGTCGGAGTTATCAAGTTACAAAAGAGACCGCGACGAAGTCAGGATCATGTAAATCATTACCTATACATAATAGATCATGGGTAGACGAAAATATGGACTATGTATTGAATTTGATTAAGACACAAAGTGGCGACGAATCTATCTACTTGATGGTTGAACGATTTCTTGTTGGTACGCACAACAAGCTAGATGCCGGAGGAATGGGTCGTTTGGAAATTTTGAAGACAATTTGTGAAAATGATTGTAAGTTGAGCTTGCCAGATCATCGTCCTATTGCTAATATTGACTATATCAAACACTTAGTTCCATTTCACGAGGATAAGAGTATCAAAGACGAAGAGCTGTTAAATTCGAGGACGAATTTCTTCCAACAGGGGGAGGATGATGCAGCCCAAAATGGTGAAGTGATAGGTCGCGAGCGACCTAACCTATTCGTAAGTCGAGAACGACCTAATTGGTCGCGTGATAAGGAGTTGCGACCTAACTTCGAAGATGTAATGCGAGCTAACAACGTTCTAGGTCGCGAGCGACCTAAGCATGCAGTGCAAAATGAAGCAACATTAGGTCGTGTACGACCTAAGTCCAAGGTCGCTGAAGAAGGGCGCAAACGACCTAACTTACATACCACTCTTTTAGGTCGTGAATGACCTATCTCACATGCCACTCTTTTAGGTCGCGAACGACCTAACTCATATACCACTTTTTTAGGTCGTGAACGACCTATCTCATAGGCCACTCTGTTAGGTCGCGAACGACCTAACTCACATGCCACTCACTTTAGGTCGCTCACTATAGGTCGCGAGGCCTTGGGTCGTTCGACCTTATACTGCTATGAAGATTAGGTCGCTGCCATACATTTTTTTTAAGCCGCTCAAGTGGTAGGTCGCATGAAGATTTCCAGAGACTATTCCTTAAGTTGCTGCTGTCTTGAGTCATGTTGTATATAAGTTGTTGTACTCTTTGTTATGTTGTATTCCTGATGTCGTTTGTATGTTGTATTTGTTATGTTGTCATGTTGTAATATGTCTTGTGTTGTACATATGATAAGTCGCTTGATGTTGTAATGTTAGGTCGCGTCTGTCTTAGGTCGTAGGTCGCTGGTTGGGTTAGGTCGTTGCCGACCTAAGTGTTGTTAAATGTTGAGTTGTGTGTGTTGTAAAACTCTATAAATAGCGGGGTTGAGTCATTTGTAAAGTAAGTTGATTTGAAATAAATTTTGTTTGTTAGCTTTGTGCTTTCATTAAATTGGTAGTTGAGTGTGATCTCCTATCTCCACTTTTGGTAATCGAGTGTGCTCGATTCAACGACTGCTGAAGCCGATTCACGGTATCTAGTGCGCTAGATCAACGTATGAAGAATCGTAGATCTTTAAACACGGTATCGTGCGCGATCAACGTGTTTGAGATAGCTAGAATCCGGCATCTTTGGATCAACGGATTTGGGCCATTCGGTATCTTCTATTCCATCGATCGCTACTTTCACAGTTTCATCATTTTAGTTATCCGCTGCTGCATCATAGGGTCATCCGCTATTATGCGGGCGCATAGGGTCTCGTCCGCTATAATGTGCGGGAATATCACTCCAAATACTAGTATATATATACTACTATATATATATATTATAATATCATTCAACATATAATTAATTCAACCAAACATCCAGAATTAATTTTCACTATTTAAAATTAAAATGTAGCAATCCAAAAAGAGTAAGGTTTACTCACCTTGATTTTTAATTGCAATCCGTTTCAATTCACGGCTACGAACCAAACTCGACTTGTTTCCGAACCTCGCACGAATAAATTCACGATGTATACAAGTTAATGATCTTTTTTAAGCTAACAAATTTTATTCTTAACTAATAATATATTAATTAAAATTTATTTAAACTAATCTCTATATACCTTCCTTTTTAAAAATCAGGTTCTTCACTCATAAAATTCAATATCAGCCACACCATCTCCTTCCAGTTACCTCGCGTGAAAAGGTTATACAAATTTTAAACGTTTGAATTTAATAACTAGTTTAACATTAAATTTTAATTTACTGATAAACACTACACTGCCCTCACCTTGCACAACTGAGGCCCACCCTCAAATGCGACTTCGATACCATCGCATGCGTTTCCCCCTCTGCCACCACCAAGTCCCCTCTCCTCCAAATCAAGAACCGAACGTCGAGCTCCGCCCAAGCCATCATTGAACCCACAGTCGCAGCCCCAACGCTTGAAACTGCCTTGCAACCACTATCGTTTCCTCGACCTACGACCGTGCCTAACTCTCACGACCTCGTCACCACACTCCACTGCAACACCGGCCCCTCACCAGCCTCATGCGCATACCCATCCTCACGTGCGCACACATATGTGCATCGACGACCCCAAAATCAAACGCGATAACTGCCTTCTCCATACACCCCGATCGGCCTAGCCCTATATTCGACTTCACCTAAATCGCATGCTTCTTCAATCGCGACTTCAAACCAAGACGCGCGCATCACCGCATGTGTTTAGTACAGGTTTCTTTACAAAATATTTTACTTTTGCTGAAATGGAGTTCTAGGAAAAATTACAAGTTTAAAATGATACTTTTTTACAGATCACCTATTTATTCAAATTTAATTAAATATTTTATTCTGATAAATCTACAAGTAAACTTCCTACTCAATTTTATACTATCCTATTCAAAATATTATTGTTGTAACATATCAAAAATTCAGAATAAAACACATTCATTTGTGAAAAAATTTCAAATAAGGATAAAACAACGTTTAATTTAGATTTTCTATTCTAAAACCAAAATAGTAAAATTTCAGTTTTCAATCTTTTAATTTCAATATCAAATGTCAATGGTGTTTAAATTATATTATTTAACAATACTTGTGACATCCCGGAATTTTGAGGAATTTAAAATGCGATAATTTCTTAATTAAATTATTTAAAATTGATTTAAATTGTTATTTTCAAATATAAATAACCAATTAATTTATAATGTGATGTTTTAAATTATGATTTTTGATTGATTTTAAATAAGAATAATTAGTTGCAAATTTAATTTGTGTTATTTTATAAATAAATTTAAATAGTCCTATTATTTCTAATTTAATAAGTATTATTTAAATGTGTATATTTATGTGTTTGGAAGAAAATTATAATTTGAGAATTTAAAATAAAAGTGTTCCAATATAATTACAATACAATCTATCTTAATTTAAGTAAAACTCCACTTATTCACTTTTGATCTATATATAATAATTTGATGTAATTTTGGTAATAATGTTTAAACTAAAATAAATCTTGTCAATATTGAATATAAATATAAAGCAAATATATGGTCAAAAATGTAAGTGTTAAAATATATTGACATATTTAACATAAGTAAAAATAAAAATAATTAAATAAATATAAATAAAGTGTTTGGTAGTTAAGTTTAAATTAGAAAATATACATTAGTTAAATAAATAAATAGTCATGTAAAAATAAGAATAAATACACAAGCTAACCTAATACAAATAAATATAACAACTTATAGAACCACTTAAGATAATTCTAACTGTATGAAAACATAGGCTAGAAAACAAATCAGGCTAATAATTCAAACTATAACCATATGTATATGCAAGTAGTAAGTCAAAAGCCAAGACAAAGATATATACAAGATGTACAAAGTTAAATAAATATATGTACCATGGCAATGAAGCTTTGCAGGCAAGAAAAGAAGTAAGATAACACACAAGTACCATTCGAATTGAAATATAAAGAGGATAAGTATGACATAGAAATTAATGCTTGTACCCAAGGTTTCATTTCAGCCTCCATACTAAAAGATCTCTGACCCTAATTTTGTTCGAGTCTGAAATTTTCGCGTTGCTTCTTCTTTGTTGCTTCGAGTGCGCTGGAACTTTGGGAATGGCTTCGTAGATGATCGGAGGGTGTGAGGTCGAAGTCTGGGGTCTTCCAGTGGTCGGCGACGTGGATACGAGGCAAGTTTAGATCGTACTGTTGGTCCAGTTTTGAACTGGTAGGCTCGATTTTGATTTTCGAGCATAGGGTGTAACCTGGGTGTTTGGATGGGAAGAGATGGCGATCGGTGACTGGTCGAGGCTGGTCGAGGAGGTCGGAGCGCTGGCGAACTCCATTGCACGTGCATGTGTGCACTTCGTATCTGGTTTGGGCTTTGGGGAAGACGAGTTTTTCTCGTGTGTTGCTCGAGAGTCTTGGAGGTCGACTCGAAGAGAAGGTCGGGATTTTTGGGGTTTAACTCAAGTTCGTACTCGAGAATTTTGAAGGTAATAGGCTTCAGTTTTTAAAAACTGTAAAAATTAAACTTTAAGTTCAAAAAAAATGGTAAGTAGGGAAGACTCGGGTTTAGACCCGAGTAGCATTCGGGTATGACCCGAAGTGGGGAAAAGCCCAGTTTTTATAAAAGTTTTAAAAATAGGATTTTCGAAATTTAAACAAATTTTGTTAAAACTTTCTTTTATAACATTACTTTATAAATATCAAATTGTTCTTAATATTTGTTAAGAAGTGTTAAAATTTATTTAATCTAAATTTTTGTTAAGTAAAGTTAATTATAAAAATAAAGGGCTTTGAAATGTAAATGGTAATTAAGATAATGTTTATCTTAAGTTAAAGATGTTTTATTATCTTGAAGTTAATTAAGTTAATTACGAAATTAAGTATAATTAATTAATTTAATTAATTAAGGATAAAGGTTAATTAAGTGATTAATTTAAGGATAATTAATTAATTTAATTAATTAATGATTATGATTGATTAACTAATAATTAGAGATTAATGAATTGGGAATTTATTAATTAAGAAATTAAAGGTTGATTAATTGGTAATTAAGAAGTACTTGGTTTGTAATTGAGTTTTATTGATTAATAATTTGGTTTTATTAATTAATTACTGAATAAGAAATAATTAATCTATAGAGATTAATTAAGAAGTAATTAATTGTTATTAAGTTTTATTAATTGATAATTAAGATTTATTAATTAATAATTAAAGGATAATTAATCTACCGTTAAGATTAATAAATTTGTTTTAAGTTAAATTAAGGAATAAGTTATCCAATTGTAATGAATCAAATGAATGTGATTGATTCAAGATAATTAATTGTAAATTAATTAAAGATAATCATTTGATGATTGATTAAGTATAAATACTTAATGAAATTGAATAGTATAATTACTCAGTGAAGTAATTAGTGTATAATTACAGGATGTAATTAATTAAAGGAAATTACTTAATGGGAAGTAAATTAAAGTAGGATTACTCTATAGAAGTAATTAAAGATTTATTACTTGGTGTAATAAATAAAAAGGATGTATATAATTAATTAAGAAGTTAATTAATTATGGTAAGTAATTTCAAGATGGAAATTCCTGTATATGATTTAGGTTGATAAATGGAAGTGAATAATTTAAGTTAATTAATTAATGTAATTAATTAAGGATTAATGTAATTAATTATAGTTAATTAATTAAAGGAATAAATTTATTAAGGATCATTAATTAATGAAGTAATTAATGGTAAATTACTGTGAAGGGTTAAGGATAATTAATTTGTGAAATTAATTAAAGGGTAATTACTTGAATGTAATTAAAGGTTAGTTAATCAAAGATGATTAATTAAGATGGAAATTAGAGAATAATTAATTAATTGATTTTAAATTAATTAATGATTAAGTAAGCAGGATTTATAGAATGAAGTAATTAATTTAATTCATTTTAAATTAATTAGAAATGAGATAATTAATTTAATTCATTTTAAACTAATTATATATGGTGTGATTATTATCCTTGCTTATGTATGGATGGATGATATTGTTTGCCTTGAATGGTTTGAAATCTCAGATATGAGATAAGTAATGATGTGTGATACGAATTATATATTTATGATGATTATCTATCTGTGTATATAGATAATGGAATTATATTGTTTTAACTTTAAAACAACTTGGCCTTAAAAGACACGGTTTGGATTTGATGAGACCGGGATCGGGTTTCCAGATTTGGATATCCGAAAACCACATCGATCCAAATTAACGATAGGTTGTGAATCTCAAGTGAGAATGAAGATTCAGAGTGCAAGGGTTATTGTCGTTAACTCTAAGGATGTTTCCAAAATGAGTGTAACAAGATAATGCCTTCGGTTTCGTTCGAACCCGGAACGAACTTGTATGGACTGAATGCTTTCAGAACATCGTCAGGTGGACGATGAGCATTCTAAGAGATGTGTTCTCTAAAAGGTAATCGTAGCCTCAAGCCTCATCAACCGAGAATGGCTAAAACAGCGGAGGTGCGGCAAGGCTCCGTGGGTCGCACCCACTGAGGAGTAAGGTCATCCCTGTCTAGATGTCCCTTTTTATTTCGGCTTAGTGGTGCGGTTGAATGATTACAACCGTGGGGTGATTTTATTCGGAACTATCCAGTAAGGGATGGTTCCGGCCTTGTGTTGCAGGGGACTTAGGGTGGGTCCTCGGTACGCTGATCTAGGCCTGGTACTGTGACGGGCGGTACCCCGGTAGCCCTGCCATTGTATGGAATCCAAAATCCAATAAGTGCCATCGGTTTTGATTGTAAACCTAGTATGCTGGAATTTAATAGATGTAACAATTTCAACTATTTCTTATTTACTTAAAAACCCTAGACACTATTATAATATCACTGAATTTCCTATCAAATGTTTGGTTAGCGTAAGGTAAATTCTTTTCCATGTTTATGTGTGGGAAGTCTTACGTGATACCTTTTGTTTTCAAAGGATTTTCAAAGTTAAGCAACTTTAACCGTTTACTCATACCAGACCCATGTATGACCCGGAGTTTATTTCTGTTTTCTTAAACTCTCGGGTACTCAAATTTTTATGAGTAGCCAAGGGATTCAGGTTTTGCTTTGACGAATTCTGGAGGAGCAATGGAGCAGGAGGCTTCAGTGTATAGCTATATATTGGTTCCGATGTGTTAGTGTTTATGTGTATTTCCACTGTGTTGTATCTCTGTGATGTTTTGAGTTGTATCGAGTTGTATTAACTAGACAGGTGTTTATAACTGTCTAGTATGTGTTGTATTAGCTGTGTATCTCTGATGTATATGTTACTATGTAATCTCTTATGTGATATATTATATTTCATTCGTTCCGCTGTTGAGATTTTGATGTTGTTTCTTCTTTCTTCTCTATCTTTTTCTATTTCTCACCCCTTTCTTTCTTAAAAATGATGCGTCTTTCTGTGTTTAGAAGGGTGGGTTATTACAGTGGTATCAGAGCGAAAGGTTGAGCGAATACCTAAGCTCTGGAGTGGTATTTTTCTTGAGAGAGCGTACTTGTAATTTTTATCTATATACATATATATATATATTTCTACCTATCTGTTGGGTTACCTGTTCGGGTTTTCCAATATAAGTTATAAAGGTAGATAGGGTAGTGGTGTGTGTAACACGACTACCGATGGTTAGAGTTTGTTGAGGTTGGAAGTGTATATGTCGAGACTGTAGATCTAATACCGTCTCGAGTGAGCTTTGCTTGATGTAAGAATTTATTTGATCTCTGAAGGAAACCTGTTAAGGATTCGGGGAGTTCATCATTGAAGTGCAAGTTTGATCGCGCTCGTGTGAGCGGATTTTCGAGAGTTTGGATCTGTCGGTTGGACAGAAGTAAGTCATGATATCTTGATACCTCAGGATGTAGTAGCTGTGTGATGAGACGCAGTGACTATGGATGTTTCCGAAGATGTTTTTTTGGAACAAGTTAAGGAAGTGTGCCTGCTTCGGTGTTGTGGCTGTGTTCAGCAGGGTGTTTCTGTTTGGTTTGTGGTCCGATTTCTCGAAGAGTTTTGGATAGGAAGTCTTCTGGCTTGGCAGATCTTCTCGAGGTGATTTCAGAAGCATTAGAGTGGTTCCGTTTCTTCGATAGATTGGCTTCATAAGCGTAAGCTGTTCTGTTTGGTAAAGAGAGAACAGTTTTCTATGGAAATAGGCTGGATTGATCGCAAAAGTGACTTGCGATAATCTGAGTGTTCTCTTGGTTTGTCAGAGATTTTTTTCCTGGATGTCTTCAGGAAGTTAGAGTTTTTTCAGCATCTGGAGATTGAGTTTGGTATCGACTGGATTCCAGAAGTGGTACCGATGGTTCAACTAAGGAGATTTGGTGGAGCATTTGTGTTTTCTCTTCTGTATCTAATTTCGAGTTTCTTCCAGCTAAGGGTAGCTGAGGGCAGTACCCTTGACTGAGGACTCATCTGTTTCTTTGAGCAGTTCGTTTCCGATTGTGGTGGATCCGATGTATTGTGTGTCCAGGAGGTGCTGGTTAAGAATTTGTTCGAATTCATCGGCATTCTTATCTACTTCAGATCAGAGTTGTGCAGCGGAAGCATGGTGGCAGCTGTTCTAGAGTGGAAGCAACCGGAAGTTGCAGTGTTTTGGGATTAGAGAATTTCTATAGGAATTTTTCTAGATTTGAGGCCAGATTGGCAAGTGTTTTGTTTTGTCTTTTCCAGATAGGAGAAGTTAGTTGTAATCTACTGATGAGGTGGAGTAGAGTTGTTTTCTGGACTTTGGGTAAATCTGGAGAGGATCTTTTTTGGTTGAGTTATTTTGATCCAGTTTGGTTATTGAAGCATCAGCGAAGATTGAGTTGGTCAGGAAAGGATGTAGGCGGTCCAGGATCGTCAAAGGAGTTTTGTGGATAAGAGACGGAAGAATCTGGAATTCGAAGTTGGAGACTTCATTTTTGTTGAGATTTTCTTCGGTAAAGGGAGGAATAAGTTTGGGTAAGACTGTGAGGTTAGCTCCGAAGTATGTTGAATTTTTCTGTATTCTTTGTAAGGATAAGTGTTTTGGATTACAGGAGTGAATTGCCAGTTTGGAAGACTGCGATTCGATGTGTTTCACGTATCTATGAGGGAGTACGTGTAAGATTCTATCTCAGGTTATAGAACCAGCAGTTGAGGGAGTTTTGGTTGTTGAGTCAGACTTGTATGTAGTCTGATATCCTGTCTTGTTTTATAGACCTAGTTGAGTAGGAGCTCAGTAGCTCAGTAGTATGGCTAGTTTGGATTCAGTAGAGCGAGTATTCCAGTATCTGTATTTGGGAAACTCGGGAAATTTTTAGGAAGCTTATCCGGATCTGTGTCCGAATAGCTAGTGTTGTTTGTTTGATTGAATTGTTTGTTGATTGAAATTGTTTATTTGGTTGTGTATGGCTGATATGTATGCTAAATTGGTTGAAAATAAAATAAAACTTTGGATTATCTTTTGTTTTAAATTTCGAGGACGAAATTCTTTTAAGGGGGAAGGAATGTGACATCCCGGAATTTTGAGGAATTTAAAATGCGATAATCTCTTAATTAAATTATTTAAAATTGATTTAAATTGTTATTTTCAAATATAAATAACCAATTAATTTATAATGTGATGTTTTAAATTATGATTTTTGATTGATTTTAAATAAGAATAATTAGTTGCAAATTTAATTTGTGTTATTTTATAAATAAATTTAAATAGTCCTATTATTTCTAATTTAATAAGTATTATTTAAATGTGTATATTTATGTGTTTGGAAGAAAATTATAATTTGAGAATTTAAAATAAAAGTGTTCCAATATAATTACAATACAATCTATCTTAATTTAAGTAAAACTCCACTTATTCACTTTTGATCTATATATAATAATTTGATGTAATTTTGGTAATAATGTTTAAACTAAAATAAATCTTGTCAATATTGAATATAAATATAAAGCAAATATATGGTCAAAAATGTAAGTGTTAAAATATATAGACATATTTAACATAAGTAAAAATAAAAATAAATAAATATAAATAAAGTGTTTGGTAGTTAAGTTTAAATTAGAAAATATACATTAGTTAAATAAATAAATAGTCATGTAAAAATAAGAATAAATACACAAGCTAACCTAATACAAATAAATATAACAACTTATAGAACCACTTAAGATAATTCTAACTGTATGAAAACATAGGCTAGAAAACAAATCAGGCTAATAATTCAAACTATAACCATATGTATATGCAAGTAGTAAGTCAAAAGCCAAGACAAAGATATATACAAGATGTACAAAGTTAAATAAATATATGTACCATGGCAATGAAGCTTTGCGGGCAAGAAAAGAAGTAAGATAACACACAAGTACCATTCGAATTGAAATATAAAGAGGATAAGTATGACATAGAAATTAATGCTTGTACCCAAGGTTGCATTTCAGCCTCCATACTAAAAGATCTCTGACCCTAATTTTGTTCGAGTCTGAAATTTTCGCGTTGCTTCTTCTCTGTTGTTTCGAGTGCGCTGGAACTTTGGGAATGGCTTCGTAGATGGTCGGAGGGTGTGAGGTCGAAGTCTGGGGTCTTCCGGTGGTCGGCGACGTGGATACGAGGCAAGTTTAGATCGTACTGTTGGTCCAGTTTTGAACTGGTAGGCTCGATTTTGATTTTCGAGCATAGGGTGTAACCTGGGTGTTTGGATGGGAAGAGATGGCGATCGGTGACTGGTCGAGGCTGGTCGAGGTGGTCGGAGCGCTGGCGAACTCCAGTGCACGTGCACGTGTGCACTTCGTATCTGGTTTGGGCTTTGGGGAAGACGAGTTTTTCTCGTGTGTTGCTCGAGAGTCTGGGAGGTCGACTCGAAGAGAAGGTCGGGATTTTTGGGGTTTAACTCGAGTTCGTACTCGAGAATTTTGAAGGTAATAGGCTTCAGTTTTTAAAAACTGTAAAAATTAAACTTTAAGTTCAAAAAAAATGGTAAGTAGGGAAGACTCGGGTTTAGACCCGAGTAGCATTCGGGTATGACCCGAAGTGGGGAAAAGCCCAGTTTTTATAAAAGTTTTAAAAATAGGATTTTCGAAATTTAAACAAATTTTGTTAAAACTTTCTTTTATAACATTACTTTATAAATATCAAATTGTTCTTAATATTTGTTAAGAAGTGTTAAAATTTATTTAATCTAAATTTTTGTTAAGTAAAGTTAATTATAAAAATAAAGGGCTTTGAAATGTAAATGGTAATTAAGATAATGTTTATCTTAAGTTAAAGATGTTTTATTATCTTGAAGTTAATTAAGTTAATTAGGAAATTAAGTATAATTAATTAATTTAATTAATTAAGGATAAAGGTTAATTAAGTGATTAATTTAAGGATAATTAATTAATTCAATTAATTAATGATTATCATTGATTAACTAATAATTAGAGATTAATGAATTGGGAATTTATTAATTAAGAAATTAAAGGTTGATTAATTGGTAATTAAGAAGTACTTGGTTTGTAATTGATTTTTATTGATTAATAATTTGGTTTTATTAATTAATTAATGAATAAGAAATAATTAATCTATAGAGATTAATTAAGAAGTAATTAATTGTTATTAAGTTTTATTAATTGATAATTAAGATTTATTAATTAATAATTAAAGGATAATTAATCTACCGTTAAGATTAATAAATTTGTTTTAAGTTAAATTAAGGAATAAGTTATCCAATTGTAATGAATCAAATGAATGTGATTGATTCAAGATAATTAATTGTAAATTAATTAAAGATAATCATTTGATGATTGATTAAGTATAAATACTTAATGAAATTGAATAGTATAATTACTCAGTGAAGTAATTAGTGTATAATTACAGGATGTAATTAATTAAAGGAAATTACTTAATGGGAAGTAAATTAAAGTAGGATTACTTTGTAGAAGTAATTAAAGATTTATTACTTGGTGTAATAAATAAAAAGGATGTATATAATTAATTAAGAAGTTAATTAATTAAGGTAAGTAATTTCAAGATGGAAATTCCTGTATATGATTTAGGTTGATAAATGGAAGTGAATAATTTAAGTTAATTAATTAATGTAATTAATTAAGGATTAATGTAATTAATTATAGTTAATTAATTAATGGAAGTAATTTATTAAGGATCATTAATTAATGTAATTAATGAAGTAATTAATGGTAAATTACTGTGAAGGGTTAAGGATAATTAATTTGTGAAATTAATTAAAGGGTAATTACTTGAATGTAATTAAAGGTTAGTTAATCAAAGATGATTAATTAAGATGGAAATTAGAGAATAATTAATTAATTGATTTAAAATTAATTAACGATTAAGTAAGTAGGATTTATAGAATGAAGTAATTAATTTAATTCATTTTAAATTAATTAGAAATGAGATAATTAATTTAATTCATTTTAAATTAATTATATATGGTGTGATTATTATCCTTGCTTATGTATGGATGGATGATATTGTTTGCCTTGAATGGTTTGAAATCTCAGATATGAGATAAGTAATGATGTGTGATACGAATTATATATTTATGATGATTATCTATCTGTGATATTGTGAATTATCTATCTGTGTATATAGATAATGGAATTATATTGTTTTAACTTTAAAACAACTTGGCCTTAAAAGACACGGTTTGGATTTGATGAGACCGGGATCGGGTTTCCAGATTTGGATATCCGAAAACCACATCGATCCAAATTAACGATAGGTCGTGAATCTCAAGTGAAGATGAAGATTCAGAGTGCAAGGGTTATTGTCGTTAACTCTGAGGATGTTTCCAAAATGAGTGTAACGAGATAATGCCTTCGGTTTCATTCGAACCCGGAACGAACTTGTATGGACTGAATGCTTTCAGAACATCATCAGGTGGACGATGAGCATTCTAAGAGATGTGTTCTCTAAAAGGTAATCGTAGCCTCAAGCCTCATCAACCGGGAATGGCTAAAACAGGGGAGGTGCAGCAAGGCTCCGTGGGTCGCACCCACTGGGGTGTAAGGTCATCCCTGTCTAGATGTCCCTTTTTATTTCGACTTAGTGGTGCGGTTGAATGATCACAACCGTGGGGTGATTTTATTCGGAACTATCCAGTAAGGGATGGTTCCGGCCTTGTGTTGCAGGGGACTTAGGGTGGGTCCTCGGTACGCTGATCTAGGCCAGGTACTGTGATGGACGGTACCCCGGTAGCCCTGCCATTGTATGGAATCCAAAATCCAATAAGTGCCATCGGTTTTGATTGTAAACCTAGTATGCTGGAATTTAATAGATGTAACAATTTCGGCTATTTCTTATTTACTTGAAAACCCTAGACACTATTATAATATCACTGAATTTCCTATCAAATGTTTGGTTAGCGTAAGGTAAAAACTTTTCCATGTTTATGTGTGGGAAGTCTTACGTGATACCTTTTGTTTTCAAAGGATTTTCAAAGTTAAGCAACTTTAACCGTTTACTCATACCAGACCCATGTCTGACCCAGAGTTTATTTCTGTTTTCTTAAACTCTCGGGTACTCAAATTTTTACGAGTAGCCAAGGGATTCAGGTTTAGCTTTGACGAATTATGGAGGAGCAATGGAGCAGGAGGCTTCAGCATATAGCTATATATTGGTTCCGCTCTATTAGTGTTTATGTGTATTTCCGTTGTGTTGTATCTCTGTGATGTTTTGAGTTGTATCGAGTTGTATTAACTAGACATGTGTTTATTAGCTGTGTATCTTTGATGTATATGTTACTATGTAATCTCTTATGTGATATATTATATTTCATTCGTTCTGCTGTTGAGATTCTGATGTTGTTTCTTCTTTCTTCTCTATCTTTTTCTATCTCTCACCCCTTTCTTTCTTAAAAATGATGCGTCTTTCTGTGTTTAGAAGGGTGGGTTATTACAATACTGTAAATCAACATATCATCCATAAACAATCAATGATGATAGAGTGTGATATAGTGTCAATAGGGTATCATAATAATCAATTTATTGGAATGATATGGGATAGTAAATTAAAATCATCAGAATACATTCATAGCAACTATTCAACAATACAACCACAACCAACATTCAATTCATTTCATTTCAGATCTCACTCAGTATAAACTTCATATATAAATTCCAATGATGAAAATTATACTAATTTTCATATTAATTTCATTCCAACTTTATTTTTATAATAAAATGTTAAATTCAAATATTTATTCCAATCACATAGATTTCAAAGTATCTCCATTTAATCCATTTCAATTCAATATCAATTTCAGATTCAATTCAACCAATCCAGATTTTAATTTAATTACATAAGAAAATGTTGATCATGAATTTAAAACTCACCTTTGAATTAGCACGCTAGAATTCCAAAATAAGAGCAAGTGAGACAAGAGTGTGGAAACCTAACAATGATCAATTTAGGCACTTTAAGACCAAGTTAACAAACATCACAAGCCAATAAAATCAAGGCAACACTTCGTATCATAACCCTGAAGCCAAAGTAACCACCTTTGTATTCAAAACTGGGTCAGAAAATAACTCGACTTCTCACTAGTTTTTGACACAATTGTTTTACGAGTTTGAAAAAGTGGTCTGAATGAAAGTTCTTCCTTATTAAATAATCTTTGATTTAAAAAAAGAAACACTAAATTTGGATTTTTTTGAGAAAGTTATGGCTTGGAGAAGAGGAGGTATTATTGGAATAAAAATTTGGAACAAAAATTGATTTGAGTAAAAAAAATTGGATTTTAACATGATAGCTCTCAAAAATTGAAAATAATCAACATGAAAATTCTTTCGTATTTAATTCTCTTTGGTTTAAAAAAATGAATCATTGAATTTGGATTTGTTTTAAAGAAGAAAAGTGAAGAAGAAGGAAGGAGGAAAGGAGGATGAAGGGGAAAAGACATGAAACCATAAAACTCACGTTTTATAAAAAGAAGGAAAAAGCTTCAGCAAGCACAAACAAAAATGAGGAAAATAAAATGAAATTTTAGACTATAGACATTAAAATAAAAAGAATGGAAGGGAACCAGCTATACACTGCAAATAAAACTTTTGGATCCAATTTCAAAACGTATGCTCCACTCAATTAATTTCATTAACTCCAAATATACTTAAATTTACACCCATGTATTCTATTATTAACACATAATAAATAAAGTTTAACACTCCAATTAATATAATGTGTACCACTGCTACATAAAATAAAAGATGAATTAGGGCTCCAAATTTAAATTTAAAAACGGCGTTTTTCTAAGTGCGTAATCACGAACTCAAATATTTAATTTAGTTTAAATTTTAAGGTTAGCATTAAAATCATTTCCGTACCGCCTACGACTGTTATTTAATGGCTGTAAAATGTTGTTTCCAAATTCAAATTTTTTCCTTTTATAAAATTATACTTACCATCAAAATAAAAATGCTCATTTTATCTTTATCAAAATAATCTTTTATTTTCATTAAAACGTCCATTTTATTTTAATACAAATGTATGTTTCTTTTATTAAACCCATTAATTACAATTAACTTTTCTTTCTTTTTAATTGAAAGAATCCAAATCAAATTAATTACAATTAAATTCAATATTAAATTTTAAAACGAACCCTAATTAACGGGAAGAATAATAAAACAGTTGTATTCTTTTTATAGTAATTCAAACATATTTATAAAATTATTGTATTCAAACGAGAGTTTTTAGTTACTTACTAAATAATTGATTCTTATTTCTGTAATCAATCTTTAAGCTAAAACATCAAAACAAGTGCAAAACCTGAAATGTGGGCTACGGTAAACAATTCATATCTCCTATATTCGATGTTTATTTAAGATGTTTTATATATGAATTTTTGGTAGAAATATCCAACTGACCCAATGCAAATTTTTGATTTCTCAAATTCCTTCATTGGTAAAATTTCAGTTTTAAATCTTAATGTTTGCATCAAAATTACACCAGTTTTGAATTAAAAATTGAAACAGAACAAATTTCCGAAATAAACAAATAAATTCTTTTTAAATCATATAAAACTTATCTAAAATACATTTTAAATAAATAAAACAATGCTTTCTCCTTTAATAAAATCATTCATTCTATTCTTTATTAAAATTAACATATTTATCATTCCAATCCATGTTATTAATTTCATTCAAACCAATATCAATAAATCATATCCTATTATATTTTACCCATTTATCTTATTGCAATCTGTGTTACTAATAAGTAACCAAATTAAGATCATAACTTATGTTCTAATAATTTTTAACATCGATAAAATCATAAATTTTAACTTCTAACAATTCTATTCAAAAAAAAATTGATCAATTTAATATTTTTAAATGGTTAAAAATACGGATCCTTACATTTTCTCTATTAATAAAATTATTAAATGTAGAAATAAATTTATTTTAATGGAAAATTATTTGTAAAAGAAGAGAATTTTATAAGGAATTCAAAATATAACTTTTTATTAAATTTTGTTATGTAAAATGATGTGTTTTGGGGAGTTTTTAGTAAGAAAGTCATGAATTATACGGTGTTTGAAAATTAGAGGGGTTTTGAATAATTTTCAAACCTAGCACATACACACACGCATTCATATTTCTCTTCCACCCTTCTATAAGCATTGCTCTCCCTTCCACATGTAAGTTTCTTTTTTATAAAATTACCGTATGCTCTTCTCTTCTTCTTCCTCCCTACCACTCTCAACTTCATAAATTCACATAAAATCAAAGAAAAAAAATCCAAAAATCATGAAACGACCCGTATCCAAATATCCACGACATATATTAATTTTATCCTAAAAAGGGATGTTTTAAAATTCCATAACCCAAAGAAGTGAAGCAATTTGGAATGAATTTGGGGTAGAATCGTTTGACATAGCTCGTTAGGAGATAAAAGAAAACGAATAGCATCAATTTTGTGAATGATTTCTATAAATCCTATATAAATTTTTTTTTCTTTTCTGTATGTTGTCTATTTCCCCATATTTGTATATAATGAGATTGTTGAGAATAAATAAAATCATTATCATGTCTGAATCGAATTTTTATGGAGTTAAATTTAGATTTCATTTTGAATTTGGGAAATTAGTGCTATGGGTTCTTTGTATTTTGATAATGGAAATGATATTGCAAACACTGCCTTTTGGTGTTGCATGATTGATAGTTCCCGCAAGGGGAGATATGGCTTCATGCCTCACCGCATAGTGAGGCACAAGAACAAAGAGGGGGGGCTGTGGACCTGCGGCCTATAGCCATCATCGGCTAAACTAAATCCAGCAGCAGTTGGCTACAGCCATAGGCCGTAGGCCCACAGCATACATGCAGCGGTTGGTTACAGCAGTGGGCTTCAAGGCCTAGCCCAAACGGCCAAGACCCAATAGAATCAAAAAATGTCTTTAGAAAAAAATCAAAATAGAAATTTCAAATGTAGATTTCGAATGTATTTTCCTAAAAATGTGCTTGGCGTAGTGATGAGATACTTTCTTCTTTCCTTAGCGACTTGAGTTCAAATCCCATCTTCGATTATTTTTTATTACTTGGTCTGAAAAGAAAGATGAACAATTTTGGACAATGTTCTAATTGAAATTTATTTCTTTAAAAAGGAAATTATGGATTAAAAGTTCTGTTTTATAAATGTGTGTATAAATGTTCAAAATTTTGAAAATATGGTAATGGATTAAATGTATTTGAAATAAATTATGGGCTTTTATAAAACAAATTTGGAGAGAGAAATTTCAATGGATTTGTTAAAATTGGTTTTCAAAGAATGTACAAAATTTAACCACTTTTGTGAAAAATCCATTTTGTCCGATTTTTTAATTAATTGACATTATTGAAAATTTAACAAGATAATAAATGAGAAATAAATTGGAATGATAAGTGTATAATGGAAGTCTATCCATCCTTGTGGCTACCAACATTCATAATTGTGATAGAAGTCTATCCACCAATGTGGCTACCAGAAGTTACAGGTTTAGACAATTTTTTTTGTAACGACCCACCTTTTCTATCCTCAGAAGTCGATACTAATACATTCACGGTATTCACGTGTCGAGCATCCAAGTGCTGGAAAGATGGATTGTTGGGGTAAAAGAAAAGAAGAGACAGAATAGAATCCCATATAGTGACGAGTAATATATAATATACCAATGATCTTTACAAAAAAACTATGCTATACATACATCAATCGAAGTTAAACTTATCATCAGCTTGGATAGTTATAACAACCTATCCCTGCATTTGTTGACAAATACAAACAAGAAAATACAGCGGAAATAAAATACGTGAATTTATCTTAGAGTTATCTAGCGCATCTCCTAAAAGCTCTCAAGCATCCATATCTAAATCTGGAGAAGTACTCGGGTCTAACCCGAGTATTATAAGAAAATAATACCTGGATCAATCTGGTAAACCAACATGAGAAACTCAACTTATATGGATTTTTATATTAATAAAATCTTTAAAAAATAAATGTATCTCGTAAGACCATACCCTAAATGAACATGGATGGGCTTTTACCTTACGATAAACAAACCATTTTATTAAAAAATCCAATGTTATTATAATAATGTCTAGGGTTTAAAATAAATAGATAACATATCTGGAATGGTTACCCATAATTACATTCAATGGTACTAGGTTCTACAACTCAAACCATAAGGCACATATAGGGATTGGATTCCATACAATGACGATGCACCGGTGTATCAGCTACTATAGTACATCTCTAGATAATGTACCACGGTTGCAAAACTTGCAACCCCTGCAAACACAGAGCTGGCTGCCCCTTTAACATGGCATATCGGATTACATCATCCCTTAGCACCAAGGCTGCAAACATTGCATCCGACCCCACCCTTTTCTGTGTGCATGCATACCAAAATTCAAAAATATCGATCTAGAAGAGGAATTATGCTCCTAATGGTAGTGAACCACATACCTCTGCTGCCTCCCCAGATTTTAGACATTATCGGGTTCTGAGGCTTGTGAGACCACAATTACCTTTTTTCCTTTTAGCAAATCTCTCTTGGAATGAATGCCAACACTGCCCTCTAGGCACAATGCAATGCCAACATTCATCCATACAAGTTGTTCAGGATATGAAAAAACCGAAGGCACTACTTCTACTACATCTTTAGGATTAGTAGCAAGTAGCTTTTGCACTTTAAAGAACTCCTACTTATCCTATCCTGGTCTCTCCAAATCAACAACCGATATTTTAAAAATTGGCAAGATTTGATGGTCGGTTATTTAATTATCAAATAAACAAACAATCAAATCCAGAGATTTAATTTTACATGGAAATCAAGCATGATTAAGCACATAAGCAACCACTAAGCCTCTTTAATTAATCCGTTCATTAATTAAAATCACTTTGTAAACATATATGTACCTCTACAAAAGATATACATATATATAACTCATTCACTATTCATTTATACTCTTTCAATGCTTGGCAAAATATCCATATATTTATTTCAACTTTAAAAGTATATTCACAAATCTTAAAGAAGATTTTATATTTTTCCAAACCATATTAAATTGGGTCAAAAACAACTGTCATTTAAAAAGATCGTTGACTATAACCCAAACCACTTTTCTTTTTGGTGTAAGTAAATAGATCGTATGGAAATTAGATCAAATATACTTACCACCACTTTCTGATTTCAAACAGTACTATTCCTTGATTAATAATGAAATTGGACAAGTTAGGAAACTATCCTTGCCTCGAAATATATTCTTAATTCTCAGGATAGAGACGAGTTTCCATACCTCGAAATTTGGTCTTAAGTATGAAAAGAATACTTTCCGTACGACCATAAATTATAAAGATTGTTTATGGAAATCGAATCTCCCACACTTGTCACATTTTTGATATTTCGACTTACTTCATCCCTCGCTTAGAAATGAAGCCATGTAAGTTAGGTCCTTGCCTAGGCACTTCCATTCTGGATCTCACAAATTGAGGATCGGTCTACTCATCGGCTTTTAGTGCCAAGTATTGGACTACTCAATTTCCATAAGTACCCCAATTCGTATGCGGAAATAATACTTTATATACCGAACATCAATCTTCGCTTTCAAACTTAGACTATTCTTTGGATAACAAGAAGGTCGTTCACGTTGGGGTATTATTGCCTCTTAAATCTTGACTTGATGACATTATTATCTTTCAGGATAGATAGAAGTCTCCCGTCCTCAAAGTTTAATGTTGTGACGACCCACCTTTTTGGATGATTCAAGTCGACAATAAACCACACATGTCTAACTCAAACCATTCAAAAGGGTAGAGTATCAATGGGGTTTAATAAGAAAATAAGAGAAAAGAAGGAAAGCAAAACACAGAATCTCACAGCGGAAAGACAAAATATAATGATCAAATAAACAGTTCATGAAGTTGTTTTACATTATACATTTGATTTCAATTTTTACAACATAATCAGAGTACGATCAACAAACATACCAAACTAATAAAGCGGAATAATAATAGTAAATACGGTCTAGCAAACTTAGTCTTCATCTTCATCTTCAAGGAATAATGTCTTCAAACACTGAAATACTCAAGCTGACCCGAGCATAATGAAAAGACAAAACACTCGAGTCAGAACTAAAAGTTCTTATTTAAATTAAATCAATAATAAGTAAATATGAGTGTAATAGCTTCAGAGATGTTTACGGGATTTTCCATCTCCTATCAAGTGTACAACGTGAGTGTAATAACTTAAGTGATGTTATGGGATTTCCATCTCCTAAGGATTCGTCAAACTATCTATATATAGTAAGATACACTATATATGTAGTGTCTATCAGTAAAGTATTAAAATAGTGTTAAGGCTTTACATTGATCCCCCTTAACACATTTTCAAGCAGGTAGCTATGCAGGTCCTATAACACAACCAGTAACGTCAGTAGCTAGTGAGTCCCCTATAGGTACCATACTAAAACAAAATCATAGTGGGCGCGTATAAGGATAAAAGTATGATAAGGCACGTGAGGCAATGCCCAAGTTAGGATTCTACCAGTTTACCCTTTTTGCTGGTCGTAACACATCGTTGCAATGACTTCTGACCGAGTCCATCACTCCAAAAATCAAATCAATGTGCACCGATTGAGTCAAAATCAATATAGTAATACGAAAGGGTGATGGCCCCTAAAGGTGGCTAACCCCTTGGCCAGACATAGGCTCCTATTTTAGTCATTTCAAATTGATACAAGTGTCGGGGTCATCCGTCATCGTTCTCTTTCTTCATTCCAGTAAACGCCGCCAATTTAACCTCTACATTCTAAATAACATCTGTAACGACCCAGTATTTTGGACCATTCGCATCCATTATAAGTGTATAGGTAGACACTCATGACGGAGTTGAATTGCTCAAAATACCGCGTTGTAAATAAAATTTGGTAAAACTCAGCATATACAGTAAATAAAATAATTACAGATCACAGACACAGAGTAATATAACAATAATGCAGCGGAAACAAAAGAATAGTAGTTCATGAAGCTACTATGTGTATATAACAGAGTTAAACAAGATACAACAGAGGTCTCGAATACAATAGATGTCTCAATAAAATAATCAAATACCAGATCCGAATACATCACTGGAATCAACGGAATAACTGAAAGCAGGATCAATAGATTGCTGGATCTCCAAGCGAAGCTCCAACTCCAAAGGTGAGTCTCAAATGCTGTATCACTCAGTCTGACCCGAGCGTAAAGCAAAACACAAAACACTCGAGTCAGGATTAACATTCTTATATTAATAAATCCAACTCAAGTGAAATATCAACTGAAATACAAGTAACTTAAAGGATGTTTGGGATAACCATCCTCTAAGGGTCCGTTAAACTATTTACTATGTAGTAATATACGCTATATACAGTAGTGTCTAAATAAGTAAAGTATAATCATATCGGAAAATAGCGTTAAGGGGATGGAGAACCTTAACGCGGTCGGATCATAAAATCATAATCGTAGTAAAGCTCGATATGGTAGGTGACACGGCACAACTAGGCAATGCCAGGGTAGATATACCAATTACGCACACGGACTGATGGATACACATAGCAGCCACTACCGTTCCACCTCGAACAACATTGCCAAATCGGAGGATGGCCATCTAGTCAAATCACAAGTAAGAGTATAATATCGAAGAAATGCGTCCGAGAAGAGGTGCTACCTCACTGGTCCGAGATCGCTCCTGTTTTAGCCACCTTATGCCAACTCACGGGAGTTGGGTCCACGTAACATACCTTAAGAACACTGTAACACCGCCACCATCCTACTTCATTCTGGAATCTCCACCGCGTACACGGTTGTCAAAGTGGTTTTTGGTATCGACAGAGAGTAGGTCCATATCCGATCCCGGTCTCTTTGCCAACCAATCGTTATTATAACACCGTGGTCGTTTCAAAATAGTTTATACTTTAAACCAAAATCATTATCATTTCCAAAACCCAATTTAATACGATATCATTTCACTTCAAATATCCATTTTCAAAATCATATTACTTTCCAAAGTTATAATGCTTTCGAAATCATAGTCTGGAAATCACAGTATTTTGGCAATCATAACACTTTCCTTTTTAAACAGTTTAGATAATAAAATTTCGTTATAAAATAAATTAGTTTCCTCAAATTTCACAAATCGATTCAAATAACTCGAATTCCAAAAAAAATTAATTTTATCAAATCTTAAATTATCAGTTTCAACTCGATTCAGCTTCTAAATAAACCATTTCAAATTATCGATTTCAACTCGATTCAGCTTCTAAATAAACCATTTCAAATTATCGATTTCAAATACATATCTGAACCATAAAATAAGCCATTTCAATTTTAATATATTTCAAAGCTTTTATTATTCAACATTTCAAAACTAAATTCGACAAATTTATATACATATCAAATTCACTTTACAATTATTTAGTTTTGAAAAAATAACTTAACATTTCCATAACATTTGAATACAATTTCAATTTACAATTTAAATAAACAAAATATCCTTTTTAAATATTTATACGTTTGAAATATCCATTTAAGTCACCTTTTCAAATTTCAAGTTGTAAATCACTTCTTTAAATTTCAAATTCAATACATTTTAAATCAAACTTATTTAAGTATAATTCTTAAATAAAATATAATTTCAATCAATTTCAAATCATTATAAATTCTATATTTCAAAAATATAAATATTAAATAAATACTTAAACATATTATTTATCAACTTTATTTAATCAACTTTGATAAATCTTAAAAATCAATATTTATCAAAACCATATATTTCTTTTCAAAACCATAGAAATCATTTCCAAAACGTTTATATGTATACCAACGGTGCCTGTATATAATTTTCTATCCTATGGTCAAGTGATACGGATATTTATCATTTCAATCCGCAATTTAAAACATATTCGGGTATATATCTTTTCAACCCGAAATCCCAAATTCAATTCAGATGAAAATCGCTTGGGTTTATCATTTCAACCCATAACGATTTCCTCCTATTCTACAGATCGTTCGGGTATGTATCATTTCAACCCATAGTGATTCTATACTAACAGGGAACTTGTAGAGTGATAACAGGTATGATAATAAAAGAACAACAGTAACAGGCATATATCAACAATAATAAATAACAAATAATGGTGTCAGATGTCACAGGTGAACAGATACAGAAAATGACATATATAACAATGTAAATAACTAACATCAGCATATTTCAATTGACATTTCAATTGAAATCAAATTTAATAAATATAAAAACATTAATCGTGAGTGATTGCTCACCTTCCGAGGCTAGAGGAATTTTGATAACGAAGTGAGTTACAATCCAAGTACGAATTCCAAAGCAAAGTGGGTTGGGCACGAATTCGACGGATAGAGCTGATAATCAAACCGATGAGAATAAATCAAATTTAGTTTAACATAAACTGAAACAAATAAATATTATATCTATATATATCTCTAATAACTTTTTTTTTATAATTTTTAACTCATATTTTAAAATAAGATATATATTACTAAAGAAAAATCCAAATATCAATGTTTATTATAGAATCGAAAATAAAATAATTTTTTTTATAATGTATATATAACTTAAACAGTAAATTGAGAGATTTAAAACCTATATATAACATACTATATAACTTGTTCGACTAACAAATAAATTGACCTATATGTATACATATTAGATGTTATAGAGTAAAATTTAAGATATCAATATTTAAATCATACTGAAAAAAGAGTAAAACAGAAACAAGTACACTTAACGTATATACGTAATGATATATTGTATTCAAACATGCCTGACTATACAAATATATAACAAACCATACCATATGATACCGTTATAAAGTAAAATATATGCATGCTAATAAATATTATCTTCCTACACGAAAATCTAGATATCAAACCATATACCTATACAGTAGTCACATATTCTATTACAAATATATCATAACATAAACAAAACTATAGTTATAATCAAATATATGAAATCCAACTCTAATTAATTTTATATGCAAAACCATGTGTGTGTGTGTATAAATCAGATTGTAACCAAATATATGCAAACCATAAAGAGCTTTATACCATTCTATACTAAGCTAACTTATACCTTATAACACTATATATTCTATATGTGGACTTGACAGAATACAAGACTCAGATAACTTTTTTAAATATTATATATATATAATACTTACATCTATATATATCTATTATATTACAGAACCATTCAGACATGTACATTTTTAAATCAAAACATGTGTATATATATTACATGTAAAACAAGATATGAACGTAGAATTCAAACTCATATATACAATATATAGACTAACTTAACTTATGTAAATCTGTGATAAAATTTATAGAACAGGAAAACATAAATATTATATACTAACATATTTTATAAACGCATTATATAATAACATATTATAGCTTATGTACATTCAATCCAATACGCCTACAAACTTACATGCAATACCGCAAAAGGGAGGAGCTCAGCCGTGAGTTGATAGTGGGAGGAGATGGTTGTCGAAAGGAGGGGAGGCACGTGAAGCGAGTGGCGCTAGCTGCTCTCGGCTCAGGTGGAAGAAAAGGAGGTCAGGCGGCGAACAATGGTCTGGGCAGGCGAAGGTTGCTGCTGCTCCAGAGAGGAGATGAGGCACAGGTTGGATCTGGGCGCGAGCTAGTGGTGATAGGCCAAGCTAGGCTGCGTCAGGGGATGGGCGAACCGTGGGGGGTCGTAGGGGAAGCAAAGGCATGCGAGATGTTTCCTGGTGGGGTTGCAGGCTGAGGCTCGGAGCGGCGGATTTGAGGTTGTGTGGGTGGAATCTCGGGTGGTGGGCTGTCACGGAGGCGCAGAGGTGGTCGGCGGAGGAAGGGTGAGATGATCGGCGGCACGCTGGGTTCGGCAGGGATGGGCGAGGCTAGGGCTGTCGTGGTGGTTCTCGGCTGGTGTATTTGCAGGGGAAGAGAGGCGGCGGGTAGGAGCTGGGTGGCGGTGGAGGTCAGTGATGTAGGGAGGAGTTTGATTTGTGACGAGGTTGGGAAGAGATTGATGCCGAAGGAGGCAGGCATGGGGAGGTGATTGGGTCGCGTATGTAATTAATGGCAAGCAAAGAGTTTCGAATACAACAGGGGAGAAGACTTTGCTGCTAGGAAGAAAACACGTTTGGGTGATGATTTGAACGAATAGCAGATCCCTTTTTTTTAGAGGAAATGAACAGTCTTTATAAAAGAATAGCAACCAAGAGAGGAAAGAAATGAACCGTTCAAAAAGATATTAAATAGAAACGAAGGAGATAAAGTGGCAGAAGAAACGTTCCACCGAAATTTTAGATTTAAAATTCAAAAGCCAAAGGGTCGTACAGCTATCCATTGATTTAGCAAAAGTTTTTAAAGCAATTAATTGTGATGCTTGGACAGCACGCCATCAGATTTTGTAACCAAAGAAATAGTAAAGTCACGATTTATGATAACGATACAACGAACGTTTTATAGTTTTCGGTGCTTACCGGACCTCAAAATACAGGAATAAATATACCGCTGAGATCAGCATGACGAGACGATCAAAACGGTATACAAATATTGGTGGTACGATCATCTGATCAAAAGTCAATAATCGGTACCGAAAATGCTGCTATTCAGCCAGAATTAAGATAAACGGAGCAATAGAAGTCCAAAATTTGACGAAACGAAAGATGACGTCTCACTCAGAAGATGATTTACAAATTTTCTATGTAAAAATATTTAGGTCTGGAAAACATTTTATTATCACCAATTTTTAACTGATTAAATTGAAGTAAATTTACGCGCGAAATAAATTTTCATATTTTCGGACGAAAATTTACCAGTTGCTATCTTTAATTAGACGCATTCCAAATATCAAATTTATATTTCAAAATTTTATCGTTTAATATCTCACACAAATTCAATTAATTAAATAAATAAAACCACTGAAATTTACGGGTCGTTACACTCTCCCCCACTCAAAACTTTTCGTCCCCGAAAAGGAAGAAGGTAGGAGAATAGAAACAACCAGAAAGAAATTAGATTGAAATACAAATAAAAAAATTAAATTAACCGTATGAATTTCAAATTAAACTAATTAATATTCAACAATTTGGTTTAATTCATTTGAGTTCACTTAAGTTAAATCAGTCTATCTATTTCACAATTCATTATCGTATTATGTAGTCATCTTCAATTAAAATTTCTAAATCATCAATTTGTATAATCATTTATTATACTCATATTTTATTCAACAAAATTAATTCTTATATTCCAAATTATTATTAGGTTTTATTCCACTTAATATGTCTTATCACATATATTTAAACCATATAAATTAATTTAAACCATATAATTCAGTTTAAATCAATTTATATTCAATAATTGATTTTAAATTCTAGGTATTTCCATAAGTTGATCTAATTTAAATTTATTAATTCCTTCAAAGAAAATTTATTTGTCTCATCTATTATTTAATTAACTTATTATTCTGTTTATCTCTATTAACATCTTTATAATAAAATTAGGTGTATAACATTTATTATAACACTCAAATTTTGTCAATAAACCATTTATATTGTATATTATCCAATTACATATTTAACTTCTGAAAATTTTAGGTAAGTTATGTTGAGATGTAATTGAGTATTATACCAATAAGATTTTTCAATTTAGTTATTCTCAGTTAACTATTTATCCAAGAATTTTGACTTTAGTTTATAATTGAAATCATCTTTAATCTAAAATTTAAGAATTTAAATCTCTGATTTACTTCAAACAATTTAGAGATATATATAATATATTTATATCAAATTAAATTAAATTTTAAAATGAGATACCTATATATATAAATCAAATTATATTGAAGAAATTCAAATATATTTTTTTTTCAAAACAAAACCGTAGCAAAGCTACAGAATGGTTTCTCCTCTTCGAAACTCGAAAATGAATGTCGATGATGCGGCCGTCATCACCGAAATTATTTTCCAGCGACAAAGAGAAGAGCACTGGTTTAAACATTTAAAATTCTTTGAAAACCATTTTATTCGAAAATACTTTAAATAATATACATTTTAGGACTTTAAAACAAAGTTTGAAATCACCAGAAATTTAATTCTTAAATCTTCGATTTAAATTCATTTCAATTCCAAATAAATTTATAACCAATAGTCATTTTGCAATAGTCAATGACTTACAAAACAATAACATCAAAATCAAATATTATCATTTTCAACAACCAAATTATTTAACTTTTAATTCCAGAATATTTTCTTATATATTTATAATATAATCATACAAATTTATTTCATTTATCAAATTTGAAAATTATATTGTGTCAGTTTGCTCTGCTCAAGTGTTTTGGAAATTCTATCGATAGCGTTGATCAGACGAATCGATCGAAAACCCAAATCAACATCAACAACTCAAACAACACAATATATAAAACATTTTAATATTAATTACAAATACACTCCCTCACACGATGATTCCAGAATTGGATTCCAACACATGGATAGATCCAAATATAGAGGGACTCTAATCAAAGAGAATTCTAATCTAAAATAGATAGGCTCGAAACGAAGGTTAGATGATTGCATTTCAAATAGGAAGATGGATAAAGTTGTATAAATCGCGGGCAACCTTAACCGGGTCAACCGTGACTTCATATATAAGATCGATATAGAATTCTGAAGCAAATCGACATTCGATTACCAGAGGTAGAATTCGGGTATAGCATAAGATAGCAGCATCGTAAACCGAGGATACAGAAATCTTCGGTGAATCAATACCAATTGTAAAGGAGTTTCACCCCAGTACAAATTATTCGAAGATTGGCGAGACCGCCGATTTATTATAGAGATCATTCGAAGTGGAGTTATGGGATACTCCAGAATCAAAAGACACGAATAGGGGAGACACGAATGGACTTTGGAACCGAAGTGAACGTTCCAAAATTCAGAGGAACTGAGTCAAAGAAGAAGGAATTCAAGCTCGAACGAAAGTGATTCTGTAATTGAATTTACTACATATGCTGACTTTTGCCTAAAACCAGAGCTCTGATACCACATGTAACGACCCAGTATTTTGGACCATTCGCATCCATTATAAGTGTATAGGTAGACACTCATGCCGGAGTTGAATTGCTCAAAATACCGCGTTGTAAATAAAATTTGGTAAAACTCAGCATATACAGTAAATAAAATAATTACAGATCACAGACACAGAGTAATATAACAATAATGCAGCGGAAACAAAAGAATAGTAGTTCATGAAGCTACTATGTGTATATAACAGAGTTAAACAAGATACAACAGAGGTCTCGAATACAATAGATGTCTCAATAAAATAACCAAATACCAGATCCGAATACATCACTGGAATCAACGGAATAACTGAAAGCAGGATCAATAGATTGCTGGATCTCCAAGCGAAGCTCCAACTCCAAAGGTGAGTCTCAAAAGCTGTATCACTCAGTCTGACCCGAGCGTAAAGCAAAACACAAAACACTCGAGTCAGGATTAACATTCTTATATTAATAAATCCAACTCAAGTGAAATATCAACTGAAATACAAGTAACTTAAAGGATGTTTGGGATAACCATCCTCTAAGGGTCCGTTAAACTATTTACTATGTAGTAATATACGCTATATAAAGTAGTGTCTAAATAAGTAAAGTATAATCATATCGGAAAATAGCGTTAAGGGGATGGAGAACCTTAACGCGGTCGGATCTTAAAATCATAATCGTAGTAAAGCTCGATATGGTAGGTGACACGGCACAACTAGGCAATGCCAGGGTAGATATACCAATTACGCACACGGACTGATGGATATGCATAGCAGCCACTACCGTTCCACCTCGAACAACATTCCCAAATCGGAGGATGGCCATCTAGTCAAATCACAAGTAAGAGTATAATATCGAAGAAATGCGTCCGAGAAGAGGTGCTACCTCACTGGTCCGAGATCGCTCCTGTTTTAGCCACCTTATGCCAACTCACGGGAGTTGGGTCCACGTAACATACCTTAAGAACACTGTAATGACCCGGAATTTTGACCAAATTTAAATTGAGAATATTTAATTAATTTTAAATATTTGAACGATAATTTGATTTGAACCCCCGATTTAAATTTGAATTTGGCGATTAAATTTTAAGATTTAATCGATTTGAGTTGAGTAAAAAAAATTTGTATCTTCAGTTTTAAGCTGAAGAAAAATATTTCAAAAGCTTTTACATTTCGCAATGATAATACTGAAGATGATTGAAGCTTCAGAATCGAAATTGAAATCGATTTGATCGGTTTTGAATTTTTATCGTTCGAGTCGATATTTGAAAATAGTCAATTTTCACACAGTCTCGGAATTCGACGAAACCAGTTCCATTGGGTCCGTAATACTGTATTATTACTGGATTTCCAATTTCGTATTTTTCGGAGTTAGTATGAGAGCGTACGGCGTATAAACGCGTTGGTAATAAATCGAAAATTTAAATTTAAATTTTTATTTTTATTTGGTCAACAAACACACGTCTTCTTCCCTTAACCCACGCCAAGTATCACGGGTACGAAATCGTGCCAACCATCTCGTTCCAAAGAAAAAAATTATACGAACAAAACAATGTCTCGGCTTCGTTTAAATCCAAATTCATGGCCGCTCGTTCAAGTTAAAAATCACGAGCCCTCCTATTCAAAAGAAATCCATTTATCCCTATCTCAGTTCGAAATAAAAATCGAATGGCCGAGGCCTAAAAGCAATCGCGATTTGGAAAAAGGGGTGGTTCGCGTTCGATTTTGGGGAGGGATTGCGAAACTGGGCGAACGTGGCAGCGCATCTGGGTAGCTCGCGTGGGCACGAGCGCGGTGCTCGCAAGGCTCGCGTTCGACTTGAAGGCACGGCGACTTTGTGGCATCGGTGGAGCTCGCGACATGGGGGTGGCTGAAATCTGGTGGTGACAGCGTTCAAGTAGAGGGCGGCGCTCGAATTGATTGGTGGGGGCGCAGCGATTTGGTAGAGGCATGGATTGGGTTTAGTTTCGCGTGCGACTCTGGGAGGACAGTCCTCGCGTGGTGGTCGAGTCGAGTGGGAGGGAGAAGGGAAACGCGAGATGTGCGATTAGGATTGCTGTCGAGATGGTGAAGAGGAATCTCCACTTTGGCACATCAAGATGTCAGGGACTATCGTGGATCTGGAGGCTGCTCGATTTTGTTCGAAGCGCGCAATGGTTCAGGCTTGGGATCGATAGGTGATGCTCGGTTCTCAGATTCGCTGAGAGGTATATCATCCCATTTTCTTTTCGATTTAAATTTAATATGTATATATATGAAAAGTGGAAATTTTGAAATAGCTAGAAATGTATATATATATAGGTAAACAGAAATAATTTTATATATATATAGATAGATTTTAATTTGCAAAATTATTTAAAAGGAAAGAAATTTGTTAGATAAATATGTATTTAAAAGAAATTGATTTAAAAATAAAGATATTAATCTAAAGAAAAATCTTGGTTAGATAGATTTTTTAAAAAGAAAATCAGTTTAAAAACTTAATTTATTGTTCGAATTTAAATCAAATAAATTATTAGTTAGTTAAATTTATCAAATAGAAATGTATTATTCGATTTAATTCGAATATTAATAAAATTGTATAATTATTTATACAAGGTTAAAATAATCGAAGAAACAGTCTGGATTGGGAATTGGATGGCAAAATTAAAATCTAAGGTGAGATCTTTCTCACTCGAAGGAAATTTGATTTTACAGTTATTATTGACTGTTTGATTGCTATGTTGATTGAGATATTAGATATTTTAGGATATATCTATATATAGCAATATATACATATTGGCATATGTATATATTGGATTGATGATTTCCCGCCTCGTATAGCGGATGAGACCCTATTGCGCCGTTAGTAAGCGGATTTATAAAAACCCATATACCGCGATAATTCCGTACTGGAGCGGAATTGGTATTGTGCTAACGTTTTTGGATGCAGGGAAACAGGTTGGAGGGATCCAACTGGACCCCTCACATTGATTGAATTTATTTCTATTGTGATATGAATCTGTGAATGATTATAGTGATGCTATTAATCATATTGATATCTGGAAATTGTTTGAAAGCTAAAATTTAGCTGAATGGATGTTTGACATCATTGGATTCCAAAGATAAACGAAATTGAATTTTTGAGATTCAAGTAGAAAATTTCTAAGTGAATCAATTTTTGAAATTGAAGAAATTTTGAAGAAAAGAATTTAAAAGTATAAAAGTTGTTTTTATAATCGTATCGAATAAATTCCAGAATAAAGTGAAAATGCTAAATGAATGGATTTCATAAAACAGTGATTTTAAATTGAAGAAATTAATTTAAATTTGGATTTTTAAATAGATTAAAAGAAACGATTGAAATTTATTTTCTTAAAAAGGAATTTATTTAAAAGAAGATAAGTTGGAAATTCAGTTTGAAATTTAATTGGTAAATTGAAATAAGTTGTGAAATCAATGTAAAATGATTTCAATTTGAAGAATCCATTTAAAAATGGAATATTGAATGATTTGAGAAAAATAAGGAATTTATTTAGTAGTGATAAATAAATTTAGAAATCAATAATTGAAATTGATTTGATATTGAAGTTCTTATAAATAAAATTGGAATTTACAAATGCTGTTTATAAATACGAAATCACTTATTTTGATAAGTAAAATATAGAAGTTAATAAAAAGAAGATTTATAAGTCGAGGTTGTTATTAAAAATAGAAATGGAATTTATAGACGTGTTTATAAATTCGAAATAGATTGAATTGGATAAATTTCTTTATAGAAGATATTTTTTTAAAGAAAAGATATATTCACAACTCTGGACCGTGAATATATTATTGAATAAAATGGATTCATTTTTGAAGAAGTGATATTTTAAAATGAAGTTAAATTGTTTTTTTTCGATGTTTTAAAATGTATTATGAATCGAAAACATAGATTTCAACATACTTGTTGAAATAGGCGTTTTCGAGAAATTTAAGGAAATGGTGGACTATAACACTGTTGTTATAGTAAATGGTTTCCGAAAGGAAATGTTTCTTTATGTAGTATTGGGATTTATAAATATCTATCTTAATTTTCAAATCCCTATACTAGTGGTTTTGAGTCGTCGTAACGATGTTTTACGTAACATTCGTTTTGACTCAAATAAATGTCGTCAAAGTAAATGATTTCCTTAAAAGAATGAAATATATATATACTTAATTTGATTTAAGTATATCGAATATTTTCCAAGTGTTGAAAATAAATGGATTGTGAATTGCTGACTTATTTTTAAATAAGTATGGAAATGTTTTCCAAAATGAAATGAAATGTTTTGAGAATTCATCTTCTTAAAGATAAATTGAAATTGAATATTGAAAACGATTTGAAAATCGAATATTAGTAGATATTCGAAAGTATAAATTCAATACGGAATTTATAAAAGAAAGCGAAGTTGTTTAAAAATAAATATTGATTTATTTTTGAAGTGTGGAAAATTGATTTGAAATTGTTTTCAAATGGTTAAGTGTGGAAATTTTATATCTAGTAAAGATATTTTTGAAGATGAAATAATTTGGGAAATTATTTGGAATCTGATGATGTTGCGCATCTTTATTGATAGTTAAATAACCGACTATCAATAATTACCTTTAGATAGGTATTTGTTGTGAATTGGATGAATTTGAATGCCACACTTATTTTTAAATAAGCGCTCACTATTCGGGTTAGCCGGGAAAGGACCATGGGGTCGTATAACCCATTCCGAATATGTGATACGTCGTTATGAATCGCAATTGAAGACCGGTGTTGAAGACCGGATATTTTTGAAAACGGAAGGATTACCGTCGAGTTACTCTACATCGACTGATCTTCGATTTAGAGGTTTTATCACCCTTAGTGACGGGAAGTCCTGACGTGATTGAAAATTATCCGGAAATGCAAGGGCTTCGTGAGAAGTGCCTTCGGTTCTGTTCGATCCCGGAACAGACTTGTATGGATTGTATGTCTGACGTTACAAATTTGAGATATAAAGCTGATTTCTTTCAAATACATTTCTGTTGGTGGCGGAGAATTTATTCTCTTAGCTTAACACCCTTCTTTGAGACGTACGAGCTCAGAGGTTATGTAGTTGAAATTTATCAGCGATATATCCCAATTTGGTAACGTGGCATACTGAGTGTTGCTGTGAAATGATCGGTGTTTGATCATTTGTGATATGATCATTTGTTTGATCTTATATCTTTATGATCATAGGTTGATCATTTTTGTTTGACCCGAAGCAGGGCTTTTTGTAGAAAGCGTAGCTTTGTGGACGAGACTTCATCGAGCCTCACACCCCGGAAATGGTCGAAACAGGACGAATGCAGCAAGGTTCTAGGGAGTAGCGCCCCTTAGTGTATGTCATTCCTTCTGGATAAAGGTGGTATCATGGTATGGAGCCCAGATACTTAACCTCTGTGGTTACTGCATTATTTTTTTTATGTGGTTTGTTGCGAATCGGGGATCCTCGGGAAGATCGGTGACGATCGGGGGATGGCATACGCGTGTCAGTAGTTACCTATTTTTGCAGAGGTAACCCGGCCTTGTGTTGGCAGAGATCCGGTTAGGTTCTCGGGTCGTCTATTCCAAGGACGTACCCATCGTGGATAGGAAGTTCCTTAGCCTGACCATTTGTTGGAAATCCAAAGAAACAATACGAGCCTTGTACGGTTTTAGTTGTAGAACCTGCCATTTAATATGGTAGCTATAGCAAGCATACTATAATGGTACCTATGCTGGCTAAGATTTATATTCTACTTTCGAAATGTTTTCTACACTATGCACTAATAATAATATCGAAAAGAATTTGATTTTTGCGTAGTAAGCATCTTTGACTATCATAAGAAGAAATCTCCTCCAAGTCTGCGTTTGCATTGTGTGTGTGGCGGGAGGTCTTATGGTAGTTTCATTTTCCAAAAGCATTTCGAATTGACTATAAAATTTTCCTGTTGTTTATTTTAAAGAATAACTGTTTTACGATCTCACACCAGTCACCATGACTGACTCGGAGTTTATTGTTTCCCTTCTAAACTCTGGGTGCCCACCAATTTCCACACGGGCAGCCTAGAGTTATATTATCAGGATATTCTGGATATTCTGGAGCTTTGGAAGCAATCTGGATGACGAGACGTAGTATTTGTATCTTATAGTATTTATTCCGCTGTGTATTCTGTATGAGGACAAGTTATATAACTATCCATTGTTGTATTGAGTTGTATATTGACTCTGTTGATGTATGTATAAAACTGATATAGTTCTTGGTTTTAAAAGACTAGTGTTATCTATTATATATTGTTCCGCTGCGATATGTGAGATTCTGATATTGTCTCTGTTCTGTATATGATGTGTTCTGTTGTTCTTCTTTCTTCTTTTTCTTCTTCTTCTACTTTTTTTCTTTTTCTTAAAACCCTCACTATTGGAGTTTCCGGCACTCGATTGCTCGGCAGTCGATAAAGTGAGTATCGATGTCGAATTTTCGAAAGTCGAAAATTTCGGGATGTGACAAGTGGTATCAGAGCATATGGTTAAGCAACAACCCTGCTCTGTTGGGTGTTACTCATTAGAGATAGAGTCAGTAGTACTCTAGAATGAGTTGAGTGTAATAATAGATATGAGCGCGTATTTGTTATTTGAATATAAAATTGTTTTATATTGTGATGATTGATTTATTGAGTGGTATATGGATTCTGGTCAATACGAGTAATTAACGATCATTGATAGGGATCTCTAAACACTCGAATAGAACAATTCGGCACAGTATTGTTTTAAAATAGGGTAAATGAAATAATTTTACCCAAAGCTATTTCTGTATAGAAGAGAAACGATTTTCTATGAATTACTATAGTATATGGTTGCATGGTTGCTAGAAATGATAACATTAAATTATTATCATTGAAATTAAATGAGAAATTGGAATTATAACTCCAAAGTTAAAATAAATTCACATACTAATGAGATTTGAGAATATAAATTATAAATGTGAATTGTAATTCAAAACGAAATGCCAGAGAAGTTTTTGGAAATGTTTTGAAAAGAATTTGAGAATTTTGGAGATTTGGAAAGTTTAAATTCCTTTTTTGATTTGAAAGTGATTTTCAAAGGTTTTTGAAAAAATAATTTGGAAAGATAAAAGCTCTAAACTCTTTTCGGTCGCTGGAAAATAATTCCGATGATGATCGCGACATCACCGGTGTTCATTTTCGGGTTTCCAAAAGAGAAATTGCTGCCAAATTATTTTAAATGGAAAGTTGTTTGAAATTTGGGTTTTGTTTGGAAATTCAAAAGGATAATTTGAATTGTTTTCAAAAATGATTTTTGAAAATGTTGAAGAGACTCTGGAATGCTATATAAAGATATTTATGAAATATTATTAAGTTGATAACTTATGCCATTTGAATATTGATAGAATAAATTCGATTTAAAGATTGGAGTTAAATTAAAGAAAGTATAAGTGAATCAATTAAATGAAAGTGAAATTGAAAGTTGAAATTCATTTCGAATTTGTAAGAAATGAATTGAATTGAATAATGTAAATTGAAAGATGAATTAAAATTCATATGTTATTGGAAACCCAGTTTAATATAAGTAGTTATGAACCAAAGTGATAAATCGAAAATAAATATAATGTCTACATGGAATATTTATATTGAACCTAAGAAATGAAGAGCGAAATTCTTAAGTAAAATCTGATATTGAAATTATTCTAAGTTGATGATTGAATGAAGATTAAACTGGAATTAGAACCGAATGTTGAAAACAAATGTGAATAAATGAATTAGAATTGCAATGAATTAGTAATTGGAACTAATTTAAAATAGTGCAGTTGTGAATTAAAGAAAGCTGATAAAATTCAATATTCAGAAGTTGAACCGAATCCAAATTAGATTGGGATTGTGAATTGAACTCAAATGAAACTCGAAATGTAAAAATTGAATATATAACTTCAATAGTGAATTTAAAGATGATATAAGAAGTATGAATTGGAAATTTTGTAATTGAAAGTACGAAATGGTTTGAATATATGCAACTAGATATTATGGCTTGTAGGATATACAGGTATAAAGGAATTGGAATTTAATTTCGAAGATAAATTTGAATGGCTCGACAAAAGGTGAGTATTTGAATTCCAATATGAGTTTTTGATGATTTCTTCTCTAGCCGCTTGGCTTTTTCTTTTTCTTTTTGAAATCTGAGAGTCCGTAGGGACGTTTTGTAGTCGTACCGTATCAGCCGCGCAAAGGAGACGTTGGCGAAATTTTTCAGGAATTTAGGGCGTTAGAAAATTTTTGAGAAAATTTTGAAAGTTAAAATTTGAAATTAAACTCGAATTTGAATTAAGAAGTAAACAATGTTGTTTGAAACTTATAATTGAAGTTGGAAATTTAGTATGAATAATAACGAATCTTTAGTAGAAAGATTTGTTATGGAAAATTGATAAAACTATTTGAATGTGGAAAGATAGTAGACGAGTTAAGGACCTTTTTCTCTAACTTGTAATTTCGAGGACGAAATTCTTTTAAGGAGGGAAGTCTGTAACGACCCGGAATTTTGACCAAATTTAAATTGAGAATATTTAATTAATTTTAAATATTTGAACGATAATTTGATTTGAACCCCCGATTTAAATTTGAATTTGGCGATTAAATTTTAAGATTTAATCGATTTGAGTTGAGTAAAAAAAAATTTGTATCTTCAGTTTTAAGCTGAAGAAAAATATTTCAAAAGCTTTTACATTTCGCAATGATAATACTGAAGATGATTGAAGCTTCAGAATCGAAATTGAAATCGATTTGATCGGTTTTGAATTTTTATCGTTCGAGTCGATATTTGAAAATAGTCAATTTTCACACAGTCTCGGAATTCGACGAAACCAGTTCCATTGGGTCCGTAATATTGTATTATTACTGGATTTCCAATTTCGTATTTTTCGGAGTTAGTATGAGAGCGTACGGCGTATAAACGCGTTGGTAATAAATCGAAAATTTAAATTTAAATTTTTATTTTTATTTGGTCAACAAACACACGTCTTCTTCCCTTAACCCACGCCAAGTATCACGGGTACGAAATCGTGCCAACCATCTCGTTCCAAAGAAAAAAATTATACGAACAAAACAATGTCTCGGCTTCGTTTAAATCCAAATTCATGGCCGCTCGTTCAAGTTAAAAATCACGAGCCCTCCTATTCAAAAGAAATCCATTTATCCCTATCTCAGTTCGAAATAAAAATCGAATGGCCGAGGCCTAAAAGCAATCGCGATTTGGAAAAAGGGGTGGTTCGCGTTCGATTTTGGGGAGGGATTGCGAAACTGGGCGAACGTGGCAGCGCATCTGGGTAGCTCGCGTGGGCACGAGCGCGGTGCTCGCAAGGCTCTCGTTCGACTTGAAGGCACGGCGACTTTGTGGCATCGGTGGAGCTCGCGACATGGGGGTGGCTGAAATCTGGTGGTGACAGCGTTCAAGTAGAGGGCGGCGCTCGAATTGATTGGTGGGGGCGCAGCGATTTGGTAGAGGCGTGGATTGGGTTTAGTTTCGCGTGCGACTCTGGGAGGACAGTCCTCGCGTGGTGGTCGAGTCGAGTGGGAGGGAGAAGGGAAACGCGAGATGTGCGATTAGGATTGCTGTCGAGATGGTGAAGAGGAATCTCGACTTTAGCACGTCAAGATGTCAGGGACTATCGTGGATCTGGAGGCTGCTCGATTTTGTTCGAAGCGCGCAATGGTTCAGGCTTGGGATCGATAGGTGATGCTCGGTTCTCAGATTCGCTGAGAGGTATATCATCCCATTTTCTTTTCGATTTAAATTTAATATGTATATATATGAAAAGTGGAAATTTTGAAATAGCTAGAAATGTATATATATATAGGTAAACAGAAATAATTTTATATATATATAGATAGATTTTAATTTGCAAAATTATTTAAAAGGAAAGAAATTTGTTAGATAAATATGTATTTAAAAGAAATTGATTTAAAAATAAAGATATTAATCTAAAGAAAAATCTTGGTTAGATAGATTTTTTAAAAAGAAAATCAGTTTAAAAACTTAATTTATTGTTCGAATTTAAATCAAATAAATTATTAGTTAGTTAAATTTATCAAATAGAAATGTATTATTCGATTTAATTCGAATATTAATAAAATTGTATAATTATTTATACAAGGTTAAAATAATCGAAGAAACAGTCTGGATTGGGAATTGGATGGCAAAATTAAAATCTAAGGTGAGATCTTTCTCACTCGAAGGAAATTTGATTTTACAGTTATTATTGACTGTTTGATTGCTATGTTGATTGAGATATTAGATATTTTAGGATATATCTATATATAGCAATATATACATATTGGCATATGTATATATTGGATTGATGATTTCCCGCCTCGTATAGCGGATGAGACCCTATTGCGCCGTTAGTAAGCGGATTTATAAAAACCCATATACCGCGATAATTCCGTACTGGAGCGGAATTGGTATTGTGCTAACGTTTTTGGATGCAGGGAAACAGGTTGGAGGGATCCAACTGGACCCCTCACATTGATTGAATTTATTTCTATTGTGATATGAATCTGTGAATGATTATAGTGATGCTATTAATCATATTGATATCTGGAAATTGTTTGAAAGCTAAAATTTAGCTGAATGGATGTTTGACATCATTGGATTCCAAAGATAAACGAAATTGAATTTTTGAGATTCAAGTAGAAAATTTCTAAGTGAATCAATTTTTGAAATTGAAGAAATTTTGAAGAAAAGAATTTAAAAGTATAAAAGTTGTTTTTATAATCGTATCGAATAAATTCCAGAATAAAGTGAAAATGCTAAATGAATGGATTTCATAAAACAGTGATTTTAAATTGAAGAAATTAATTTAAATTTGGATTTTTAAATAGATTAAAAGAAACGATTGAAATTTATTTTCTTAAAAAGGAATTTATTTAAAAGAAGATAAGTTGGAAATTCAGTTTGAAATTTAATTGGTAAATTGAAATAAGTTGTGAAATCAATGTAAAATGATTTCAATTTGAAGAATCCATTTAAAAATGGAATATTGAATGATTTGAGAAAAATAAGGAATTTATTTAGTAGTGATAAATAAATTTAGAAATCAATAATTGAAATTGATTTGATATTGAAGTTCTTATAAATAAAATTGGAATTTACAAATGCTGTTTATAAATACGAAATCACTTATTTTGATAAGTAAAATATAGAAGTTAATAAAAAGAAGATTTATAAGTCGAGGTTGTTATTAAAAATAGAAATGGAATTTATAGACGTGTTTATAAATTCGAAATAGATTGAATTGGATAAATTTCTTTATAGAAGATTTTTTTTTAAAGAAAAGATATATTCACAACTCTGGACCGTGAATATATTATTGAATAAAATGGATTCATTTTTGAAGAAGCGATATTTTAAAATGAAGTTAAATTGTTTTTTTTCGATGTTTTAAAATGTATTATGAATCGAAAACATAGATTTCAACATACTTGTTGAAATAGGCGTTTTCGAGAAATTTAAGGAAATGGTGGACTATAACACTGTTGTTATAGTAAATGGTTTCCGAAAGGAAATGTTTCTTTATGTAGTATTGGGATTTATAAATATCTATCTTAATTTTCAAATCCCTATACTAGTGGTTTTGAGTCGTCGTAACGATGTTTTACGTAACATTCGTTTTGACTCAAATAAATGTCGTCAAAGTAAATGATTTCCTTAAAAGAATGAAATATATATATACTTAATTTGATTTAAGTATATCGAATATTTTCCAAGTGTTGAAAATAAATGGATTGTGAATTGCTGACTTATTTTTAAATAAGTATGGAAATGTTTTCCAAAATGAAATGAAATGTTTTGAGAATTCATCTTCTTAAAGATAAATTGAAATTGAATATTGAAAACGATTTGAAAATCGAATATCAGTAGATATTCGAAAGTATAAATTCAATACGGAATTTATAAAAGAAAGCGAAGTTGTTTAAAAATAAATATTGATTTATTTTTGAAGTGTGGAAAATTGATTTGAAATTGTTTTCAAATGGTTAAGTGTGGAAATTTTATATCTAGTAAAGATATTTTTGAAGATGAAATAATTTGGGAAATTATTTGGAATCTGATGATGTTGCGCATCTTTATTGATAGTTAAATAACCGACTATCAATAATTACCTTTAGATAGGTATTTGTTGTGAATTGGATGAATTTGAATGCCACGCTTATTTTTAAATAAGCGCTCACTATTCGGGTTAGCCGGGAAAGGACCATGGGGTCGTATAACCCATTCCGAATATGTGATACGTCGTTATGAATCGCAATTGAAGACCGGTGTTGAAGACCGGATATTTTTGAAAACGGAAGGATTACCGTCGAGTTACTCTACATCGACTGATCTTCGATTTAGAGGTTTTATCACCCTTAGTGACGGGAAGTCCTGACGTGATTGAAAATTATCCGGAAATGCAAGGGCTTCGTGAGAAGTGCCTTCGGTTCTGTTCGATCCCGGAACAGACTTGTATGGATTGTATGTCTGACGTTACAAATTTGAGATATAAAGCTGATTTCTTTCAAATACATTTCTGTTGGTGGCGGAGAATTTATTCTCTTAGCTTAACACCCTTCTCTGAGACGTACGAGCTCAGAGGTTATGTAGTTGAAATTTATCAGCGATATATCCCAATTTGGTAACGTGGCATACTGAGTGTTGCTGTGAAATGATCGGTGTTTGATCATTTGTGATATGATCATTTGTTTGATCTTATATCTTTATGATCATAGGTTGATCATTTTGTTTGACCCGAAGCAGGGCTTTTTGTAGAAAGCGTAGCTTTATGGACGAGACTTCATCGAGCCTCACACCCCGGAAATGGTCGAAACAGGACGAATGCAGCAAGGTTCTAGGGAGTAGCGCCCCTTAGTGTATGTCATTCCTTCTGGATAAAGGTGGTATCATGGTATGGAGCCCAGATACTTAACCTCTGTGGTTACTGCATTATTTTTTTTATGTGGTTTGTTGCGAATCGGGGATCCTCGGGAAGATCGGTGATGATCGGGGGATGGCATACGCGTGTCAGTAGTTACCTATTTTTGCAGAGGTAACCCGGCCTTGTGTTGGCAGAGATCCGGTTAGGTTCTCGGGTCGTCTATTCCAGGGACGTACCCATCGTGGATAGGAAGTTCCTTAGCCTGACCATTTGTTGGAAATCCAAAGAAACAATACGAGCCTTGTACGGTTTTAGTTGTAGAACCTGCCATTTAATATGGTAGCTATAGCAAGCATACTATAATGGTACCTATGCTGGCTAAGATTTATATTCTACTTTCGAAATGTTTTCTACACTATGCACTAATAATAATATCGAAAAGAATTTGATTTTTGCATAGTAAGCATCTTTGACTATCATAAGAAGAAATCTCCTCCAAGTCTGCGTTTGCATTGTGTGTGTGGCGGGAGGTCTTATGGTAGTTTCATTTTCCAAAAGCATTTCGAATTGACTATAAAATTTTCCTGTTGTTTATTTTAAAGAATAACTGTTTTACGATCTCACACCAGTCACCATGACTGACTCGGAGTTTATTGTTTCCCTTCTAAACTCTGGGTGCCCACCAATTTCCACACGGGCAGCCTAGAGTTATATTATCAGGATATTCTGGATATTCTGGAGCTTTGGAAGCAATCTAGATGACGAGACGTAGTATTTGTATCTTATAGTATTTATTCCGCTGTGTATTCTGTATGAGGACAAGTTATATAACTGTCCATTGTTGTATTGAGTTGTATATTGACTCTGTTGATGTATGTATAAAACTGATATAGTTCTTGGTTTTAAAAGACTAGTGTTATCTATTATATATTGTTCCGCTGCGATATGTGAGATTCTGATATTGTCTCTGTTCTGTATATGATGTGTTCTGTTGTTCTTCTTCCTTCTTTTTCTTCTTCTTCTACTTTTTTTCTTTTTCTTAAAACCCTCACTATTGGAGTTTCCGGCACTCGATTGCTCGGCAGTCGATAAAGTGAGTATCGATGTCGAATTTTCGAAAGTCGAAAATTTCGGGATGTGACAAGAACACCGCCACCATCCTACTTCATTCTGGAATCTCCACCGCATACACGGTTGTCAAAGTGGTTTTCGGTATCGACAGAGAGTATGTCCATATCCGATCCCGGTCTCTTTGCCAACCAATCGTTATTATAACATCGTGGTCGTTTCAAAATAGTTTATACTTTAAACCAAAATCATTATCATTTCCAAAACCCAATTTAATACGATATCATTTCACTTCAAATATCCATTTTCAAAATCATATTACTTTCCAAAGTTATAATGCTTTCGAAATCATAGTCTGGAAATCACAGTATTTTGGCAATCATAACACTTTCCTTTTTAAACAGTTTAGATAATAAAATTTCGTTATAAAATAAATTAGTTTCCTCAAATTTCACAAATCGATTCAAATAACTCGAATTCCAAAAAAATTTAATTTAATCAAATCTCAAATTATCAGTTTCAACTCGATTCAGCTTCTAAATAAACCATTTCAAATTATCGATTTCAACTCGATTCAGCTTCTAAATAAACCATTTCAAATTATCGATTTCAAATACATATCTGAACCATAAAATAAGCCATTTCAATTTTAATATATTTCAAAGCTTTTATTATTCAACATTTCAAAACTAAATTCGACAAATTTATATACATATCAAATTCACTTTACAATTATTTAGTTTTGAAATAATAACTTAACATTTCCATAACATTTGAATACAATTTCAATTTACAATTTAAATAAACAAAATATCCTTTTTAAATATTTATACGTTTGAAATATCCATTTAAGTCACCTTTTCAAATTTCAAGTTGTAAATCGCTTCTTTAAATTTCAAATTCAATACATTTTAAATCAAACTTATTTAAGTATAATTCTTAAATAAAATATAATTTCAATCAATTTCAAATCATTATAAATTCTATATTTCAAAAATATAAATATTAAATAAATACTTAAACATATTATTTATCAACTTTATTTAATCAACTTTGATAAATCTTAAAAATCAATATTTATCAAAACCATATATTTCTTTTCAAAACCATAGAAATCATTTCCAAAACGTTTATATATATACTAACGGTGCCTGTATATAATTTTCTATCCTATGGTCAAGTGATACGGATATTTATCATTTCAATCTGCAATTTAAAACATATTCGGGTATATATCTTTTCAACCCGAAATCCCAAATTCAATTCAATTGAAAATCGCTTGGGTTTATCATTTCAACCCATAACGATTTCCTCCTATTCTACAGATCGTTCGGGTATGTATCATTTCAACCCATAGTGATTCTATACTAACAGGGAACTTGCAGAGTGATAACAGGTATGATAATAAAAGAACAACAGTAACAGGCATATATCAACAATAATAAATAACAGATAATGGTGTCAGATGTCACAGGTGAACAGATACAGAAAATGACATATATAACAATGTAAATAACTAACATCAGCATATTTCAATTGACATTTCAATTGAAATCAAATTTAATAAATATAAAAACATTAATCGTGAGTGATTGCTCACCTTCCGAGGCTAGAGGAATTTTGATAACGAAGTGAGTTACAATCCAAGTACGAATTCCAAAGCAAAGTGGGTTGGGCACGAATTCGACGGATAGAGCTGATAATCAAACCGATGAGAATAGATCAAATTTAGTTTAACATAAACTGAAACAAATAAATATTATATCTATATATATCTCTAATAACTTTTTTTTTATAATTTTTAACTCATATTTTAAAATAAGATATATATTACTAAAGAAAAATCCAAATATCAATGTTTATTGTAGAATCGAAAATAAAATAATTTTTTTTATAATGTATATATAACTTAAACAGTAAATTGAGAGATTTAAAACCTATATATAACATACTATATAACTTGTTCGACTAACAAATAAATTGACCTATATGTATACATATTAGATGTTATAGAGTAAAATTTAAGATATCAATATTTAAATCATACTGAAAAAAGAGTAAAACAGAAACAAGTACACTTAACGTATATACGTAATGATATATTGTATTCAAACATGCCTGACTATACAAATATATAACAAACCATACCATATGATACCGTTATAAAGTAAAATATATGCATGCTAATAAATATTATCTTCCTACATGAAAATCTAGATATCAAACCATATACCTATACAGTAGTCACATATTCTATTACAAATATATCATAACATAAACAAAACTATAGTTATAATCAAATATATGAAATCCAACTCTAATTAATTTTATATGCAAAACCATGTGTGTGTGTATATAAATCAGATTGTAACCAAATATATGCAGACCATAAAGAGCTTTATACCATTCTATACTAAGCTAACTTATACCTTATAACACTATATATTCTATATGTGGACTTGACAGAATACAAGACTCAGATAACTTTTTTAAAATATTATATATATATAATACTTACATCTATATATATCTATTATATTACAGAACCATTCAGACATGTACATTTTTAAATCAAAACATGTGTATATATATTACATGTAAAACAAGATATGAACGTAGAATTCAAACTCATATATACAATATATAGACTAACTTAACTTATGTAAATCTATGATAAAATTTATAGAACAGGAAAACATAAATATTATATACTAACATATTTTATAAACGTATTATATAATAACATATTATAGCTTATGTACATTCAATCCAATACGCATACAAACTTACATGCAATACCGCAAAAGGGAGGAGCTCAGCCGTGAGTTGATAGTGGGAGGAGATGGTTGTCGAAAGGAGGGGAGGCACGTGAAGCGGGTGGCGCTAGCTGCTCTCGGCTCAGGTGGAAGAAAAGGAGGTCAGGCGGCGAACAATGGTCTGGGCAGGCGAAGGTTGCTGCTGCTCCGGAGAGGAGATGAGGTACAGGTTGGATCTGGGCGCGAGCTAGTGGTGATAGGCCAAGCTAGGCTGCGTCAGGGGATGGGCGAACCGTGGGGGGTCGTAGGGGAAGCAAAGGCATGCGAGATGTTTCCTGGTGGGGTTGCAGGCTGAGGCTCGGAGCGGCGGATTTGAGGTTGTGTGGGTGGAATCTCGGGTGGTGGGCTGTCACGGAGGCGCAGAGGTGGTCGGCGGAGGAAGGGTGAGATGATCGGCGGCACGCTGGGTTCGGCAGGGATGGGCGAGGCTAGGGCTGTCGTGGTGGTTCTCGGCTGGTGTATTTGCAGGGGAAGAGAGGCGGCGGGTAGGAGCTAGGTGGCGGTGGAGGTCAGTGATGTAGGGAGGAGTTTGATTTGTGACGAGGTGGGGAAGAGATTGATGCCGAAGGAGGCAGGCATGGGGAGGTGATTGGGTCGCGTATGTAATTAATGGCAAGCAAAGAGTTTCGAATACAACAGGGGAGAAGACTTTGCTGCTAGGAAGAAAACACGTTTGGGTGATGATTTGAACGAACAGCAGATCCCTTTTTTTTTAGAGGAAATGAACAGTCTTTATAAAAGAATAGCAACCAAGAGAGGAAAGAAATGAACCGTTCAAAAAGATATTAAATAGAAACGAAGGAGATAAAGTGGCAGAAGAAACGTTCCACCGAAATTTTAGATTTAAAATTCAAAAGCCAAAGGGTCGTACAGCTATCCATTGATTTAGCAAAAGTTTTTAAAGCAATTAATTGTGATGCTTGGACAGCACGCCATCAGATTTTGTAACCAAAGAAATAGTAAAGTCACGATTTATGATAACGATACAACGAACGTTTTATAGTTTTCGGTGCGTACCGGACCTTAAAATACAGGAATAAATATACCGCTGAGATCAGCATGACGAGACGATCAAAACGGTATACAAATATTGGTGGTACGATCATCTGATCAAAAGTCGATAATCGGTACCGAAAATGCTGCTATTCAGCCAGAATTAAGATAAACGGAGCAATAGAAGTCCAAAATTTGACGAAACGAAAGATGACGTCTCACTCAGAAGATGATTTACAAATTTTCTGTGTAAAAATATTTAGGTCTGGAAAACATTTTATTATCACCAATTTTTAACTAATTAAATTGAAGTAAATTTACGCGTGAAATAAATTTTTATATTTTCGGACGAAAATTTACCAGTTGCTATCTTTAATTAGACGCATTCCAAATATCAAATTTATATTTCAAAATTTTATCGTTTAATATCTCACACAAATTCAATTAATTAAATAAATAAAACCACTGAAATTTACGGGTCGTTACAACATCCACTGCGTACACTGTTATTAAAGTGGTTCCCGTAGAATAACAGAGAGTAAGCCATTCATCCATCCCCGGTCTCTTTAATAACCAATCGTCCATTTTACACATAGGTTGGTTCTTTTAAATTTCAAGTACAAATCATACTTCATATCAAAATATCAGATTTGCTTCAAAATCATTTTGAATTCAAAATACAGGTTACACTTCCAAATCAAAACATCTGTACTTAAATCAATGATTTAAATCTAAATAATTCCCAATTATAAAACAGTTTGAATATTGAAAATAGTTTTGAATAATTAAAATAGTTTGAATATTGAAAAATAGTTTGGAATAATTAAAATAGTTTGAATATTGAAAATAGTTTTGATAATTAAAATAGTTTGAAGATTGAAATAGTTTGAATATGTGAAATAGTTTATATATTGAAATAATTGGTTATTAAAATAGTTTATATTAAAATTGTTTCATTCTTTCACAACAATTTGAAATCAGGTTCAAATTCCGAATCACAACGAATTCAATTTTCGACTTCCAGTTCAAGTCAACTTCAAATCCAAAATTCAATTTAAATCAGCCTCAATTCAAAAAGATTTCAAACTTTACTTCAAATTCAATTTAAATGGTTCTATTCAAATGACTCAAAGTTTCAATTCAAATTCTCATTAAAAACAATTTAGTTTAAATCCATTTCACATTCCAAAATTTGAAATACCAGTTTGAACCACTTTAATTAATGTAAATTCAAAGTATAAAATAAAATTTAAACTTTTAAAATAATTCACTTCCATTAAATTCAAACCATATCTCAATTTCAACTTTAAGATTTCAAATTAAATCCTTAAACAATTTCATTTAACGATTTCAATTTCAACATTTCAAATCTCGAATTAGAAAATAAATCAATTCATATAAATCAAAATTTTATTCTTTTGAAAACAATATCATTTAAACAAATCTGAATTCAAGATTTAAAACCATTTAATTTAACCAAATCCGGTGTTCGTATATAATTTTCTACCCTATGGCCATGTGATCAGTTATTTCAATTTTAGTTACATGGGTGGATATATATATCATTTCAACCCTTATTTAAATGACATAGGTATATATCATTTCAACCTATTTCTTAGTTCAATTCAAATAATCCAAATGAAAATTTATAGGATGTCAAATAATAAATAGGGTAATAACAGGGATATATCTAAATAAATAAACAACCATACATCCAACATAACAATCAATAGGCATCCAACTGCAATCAACATCCAAATCAACTAATATATCACAATTGTTACTAGTTATCAATTGTCGGGTGTTTAACTAGCAATTAAATTCCATTATCAATTTAAATGTCAATTCAATTCAATATCAAATTCAAATTCAATTTAAACGTCAATTTAAATTACCAAACAGTAATCAATAATATTTTATCACTTCATGATTTTAATTCAACTAACATAAGAAAATCTAGTATTACATGAGTGGGTTTAATCACTCACCTTTGATTTAAGCCCATTAAAAATCCAACAAAAGCCCAAAATCTCAACAGTCTCCAAATCAACCAAACCAATTTCATATTGTCCGAATTTTCAATATGAGTCCAAAGGAAGAAACCGCGCATGAATTGGAGTTCGTATGCAAAAGTTATTCGAGTTAGAATATTTGAAATTCAAAATTTTAATTAAAATAAAACAAAGGGCAAAATCATAATTACCTAATCTTCCCTAAACCCTAAACATCGAACAACCCATCAGTCGCCGCCTTCACGTCCAAATCGTCGCCGATCCAGGGCACCGCAGACCAATCCAAAGTCACTACCACACTCCTCGTCAAGAGCCGCATCTAACCATGATCGTACCGCCATCTCTGGTCGACGATCCTAGGTGCCGCCGAACATGAATCGTGGCCAAAATTTAGCCAATTTTGGCGAACTTCGATGCTTCCAAAATGATCCAACCCTACAGATATGCTCCACTAAGCCTCCTCTATACTACAGCACTTCCTGATCGTCGATTGGATGAAGATCCACCGTTGAATCCAAACCCTAAAATGAACGATCGAGACTTCTTCGCCAATTTTCGGTCAACCGGAGCATCGAATGTAAAAACGAATTGCAGATGCTGATTCCATTCGTCGAGTGCTTCGCGACGATATATTATATGATAGGATTTGAGTAGTTTGAATTTTGAATTTGATTTGAAATTGGTAATTAGGGTTTTAGGATATTAACCATTAAAAATGAATAAGTTAGATCTGAAAGTACGTACAGAAAAATAGGATAGAAAGATATAAAGGCTGCTAGGGTTTCAGTAATAATCTATATATAGGAAAAGATGAAACAGGAATAGATGGGACAGATATCGATTGGGCCAAAGTGATAACAAAGGCCCATAACCCGTTTCGTTCCCAAAATGATAATAGGTCATCCTATATATCGAAATGTAGGTTTTTGATATTTTTAACTCAATGAAACCAGTTTCGGAACCTAATACCCTTGTATATAGAAGTTAGCTTTAAAATCAAATTATACTTATTTTTACACGTTAATTAAAACGAATTATTATTAAACTGATTTAATCACTTTTAAATTCTAAATTACAAGTTTTCTATCATCATCCTTGATTAAACAGAAGTTTTAATAATCTTTTGAAGTTAAAATTTTCCATGTTGAACTCAAGATTTTTAATTATTAAATTAATTCCAACATTTAACTTCAACCATAATAAAATCCTAGTTCATTATATTTTAATTTCCAACAAATTCTTTTATTTTGATTAAAATGTTCTTTATATTAAATCACAATTCCCTTTGGTATTTGTTAAACATAAGTTTCCATTTTATTTCACTCATCACTCTATAGTTAAGGTCTTCTCTCATATTAACTGAATATTTAATTACACTAATTCCAATTGATTACCAAATTAATTTCAAATGGATTTAATAATAAGATGAGAAATAAAACAATTGTTACATCTTAGTAATACAAATATCTATAAATTTATTGTTTACAAACAAGGATTATAAATTTACTTACCAAATAATTGATTTCTTATTCTATATTAAAACCAATTTCCATTAAGTAACATATGATTTCACCATTTGATACATCATTTATTTTATTCCTTATTAAACTTTACAATTATATCCAAATTAAACTTTACAATTATATTTCAATTAGAGATAAACATTCATTTTATTCTTTACAACATTAACATTTGTTATTTCAAACCTTATTGTTAATATGCAACCCAGCATTGTTTCACATTCAATTGATTTGGATTATCATCCTTTAACTTATTGAAATTTGTTATTTAAAAATTTATCTTATATTATAACATACATCTAAAAATATTTCATTAATAAATAGTATAATATTTATTTATAACCATTTTTATTCAACAATTATATTCAATTTAATATTTCTAAATGGTTGAAAATACGGGTCGTTACAATTTCCCCCACTCAAAACTTTTCGTCCCCGAAAAGGAACAAGAAAGAATCAATTTATAAAACAATTTAAACGTACTTATTTATTTTTAATATAAATTGGAAAATAACTCAATTTCCATGAAAAATTTCTAAGTCCTAAATTTACGAAAAATTTCGATTGCATCTCCTTTGCGCGACTAGGTCCGGAAATTAACAATATTAATAATTACATGGTATACATCTTATTTCAATAATAAAGCATCCCAAACCATGGAAAACAATAAAATACCGCTATAAAACCGTAATACCAAAATGTACTATTTGTTCGGCAGAAAAAACTCTATTCATGAAACCAAAAGCAACAGCTATTGCTTCCATAAACCTGGATTTCACTTATATGATCCAAAAGAGGGTTAAACCATATAAAAGAGCAATGAATTAGTTGTTCCAATCAATAGCACAATCAATACAACATATATAATAATCATATGCAAACAAATGCAGTACGACCATTATATGCAACAAAAGAATCCATCACACATCCATAACAACGAAAAACTAATGGTTTGTCCAGGTTCAGAAAATTTTCATCACACAAGGGTGATAAATAAACTACCAAGTGTACCTTACGCTCAACAGCCTTTGGTAATTACTCAATAGATTATTCATACAACCTCGGACGATTTGAAGTGTCATTTCCTAAACTTCTCATAAGCCAAAAACCATAGAATTTATATATTATCTAAGTTTGTACAATGTACATATATCATTTGCACATAATATTAATTTTGATCGCTTGCTTGAATACACAAATTTCACTTCCGAACTAGTATTGATAACCCGACCACTCTAATGCGGACTTTGATCCGATTTCTTGATTAGAAATCTCCATTCTTCTTACATAGCCATAAACTATGATGGAAAACTTCAAAATTATATCAAAAATCCATATCAAGCGTTCGCCGTCAAGAATAGAGCGAAAAATCCTAACTTAGACTGATGTGAATTGCCACAAATCATGTATTCGAATTTGGATCAGAACTGTTATGCAAATAAAATGATCTACGCACAACTTACATATTTTATTCTATTAGTTTCTTTAACACATCATTTACTTTTTATTTATGTTAATTCTCATTCATTCATATAAGGTCATCTTTTATTAATTTACATTCATTTACTTACATAAATTACCTCCCATTCAATATCATCAATGAATAAATTCTTAAAGTATCACATATGTTTCTTTGCAGTTTAATTCACATTTATTTATATAACTTGATTTCCTTTTAATATTAATATTCGTTAATGAATCATTTCATATTTAAGTTTCTCTATTCTTTGATTCACATTTACTCCTTCATATATAGTGTCATTTAATATTAAATTTATTTATGAATCATTTTAACATATTCTTAAGTTTATAATCATTTATTTAAATAGTATTCTTCATTTACTATTTAATTTAATTATTAAGCATTTCAAAATAATAACTTAAGTTGTTTGTACCAAAAATGGGCACAACACTCTTCAGAAGTTTTTGAAGAGATAAAAGTGAAGAATGAAAATTAAAACTGTGGATTATCTAACAAAAACTCCAAATAACAGAAAGTAAATTGCAAAGACAAGCGTTTTAGAGTGGTTCGGCGTTTTGCCTACGTCCACTATGAAGTTTGAAGATTTTATTGCTTGATACTTGAAGGTTACAATAGTTTATAATGTAATACAACTGAATTTCCAAGTTAAGTCTCAATCTAAAGCAGCGGCGGTGTTCTGGAGTAGATCTGGCAGAATCTGGGCGCTCTTCAGTACTTAGAATTCTCCGACCCCTTTTCTGAATGACCAGGGGCTCTATTTATAGGTGTAGGAGGCTGATATTTCGCCTAAAATGAGGGGAGACCAGTTCTGGTATGTCAGGGGGCCCACATGGCCGAAATCTGGAGACCCGGGCCCACTTTGGGATCGATTCGACCCTTGGTTCGAATCGATCAAGAAATCATCCAATCGAGCTGAAATTTGGCGTGGACATTCTTCATCATGTGCTTAAGCTTCTATGAAAATTTCATGGCATTTGGACTTGTAGAACTCGAGTTATGATCGATTCAAGTTGGAGATTTTCGTGTTCTTCGTCCTATGGATTCGTTTGAATCGATATGGTTCGAATCCATAGGGTCGAATCCAGGCTTCTGTACGTTAAGGCGGTGACGTGGTGCGCGTGCTTCGGGTCAATCCTCCTTTTTCTCCGAGTTTTCTGGGTCATACCCCGGGTTTTAGTTGTGTGGACTTGGGGGATACGAAGGTACTGGGTTCGAAGGTGCGTTTCCTTCGAATCGATTGGATCAGCGATCGTTCGAATCGATTAAGGTATGCCACTATTGATCGATTCGAATCTGCTTCACCAGGATGGATTCGAAGACAGTTATCAAATGGAGTCAAAGTCCCTACAACTGGATGGATTTGAAGGTCTCCTACCTTGTTGGGTTCAAAGAGAGGACACGCTTGATGAAGTCGAAGCCAGGTACTCTTTCTGGATTCGAAGTAAGGCTGTGTTCCGTGGACTCGAGGCGCCTTCTCTCAATGGATTCGAAGTAGGGAAATTTGCTTCGATTCGAACCTAAGGCTACCCCAGATCGATTCGAACCATGGCATCTTCTGATGGATTCGAATCATAGATTGCCTACTCCAAATTGCATCGATGATATCTTGAGCGTACGAATTCGGGTTGACTTGAGATTTGGAATGCTGGCTCTTATGGCTTTGCTTGACGTGTCTTACCGATTGTAGCCTGATCCGGACTAGGACAAAATTCATCGATATCCATGGGGATCCTTGCACGCAGCCGGTCTTCGAGACAATCTGTCGCCGGTTTCTAGTTAAGTCCTTGGTGTCACGGCCTTGCCAAAAGGCGGGATAACATTTGCCCCCCAAAGTACGTCTTGTGTAAACACGACGTGCTTTGAAAAGCTGCAGTTTCTTATTAGACAGCTATGACATGCTTTACCGAAAGTTGTATCCTATATTGCTGTAATCAACCGGCGTATGATTGTGACCGGCTGTTTGGGTGATGACGAGATGAACATTTGATCCCTGTAAATGGCAAAGATCAAACATTAGTCAAAGATGTGTGCATATGTGTATCACCTCGACTTTAGTTAACGTTGCGTGATTGCAAGTCGTTGTCAGTTCGTCTTGTTATCGAATTCTGCGTCGATCCTCTCCTGAACCGATTTGAGAATCGAGTTAAAACCTTATTTTGATGATTGCCTATGATTATCTTCTTGTATCGATCCTCTCCTGAATCGAGGTAAAAAAGGTAATCCAGTAACCTCTTTATGTTGAAGCGATGTGTTCATTTTTTATAGGTGATTTCGATGGATTCGAAGTGTCTATTCGAATCGATGACTTTTGAAAAGCTGCGAGTCGAGGGATATGCAGTTGGTACTCCGAATTGATGGGTACATGGCGGCTTCAGTTCTGTTTTTGCTAACTCCTCCGTATCGATGGAAGTTCGAATCGGTGCAGCTTCGTATCGATGATGCCTCGCATCGACGTTGGCTCGATTGTGACGACCGCCCATGACCCTGCACCGAATCTAGAGGTAGAGCGCTGTAAAGTGTGCCAGGCGACCATGGACGATTGTCAAGGTAAGATTTAAAACAACAGAATCTATCGTATTACTCACAGCGCATGGATAAAATACAATAGAACATATGTATAGTGAAGCTTCACAGAACAAAATGACATCATATAAAACTCCATAATAGTTGAATACAAGCATCCACAAAGTCAATACATCCAGCCTCACTACATAACTCTCAGAGAATACAAAACAGCGGAATATCCAGTACATATAAGAAGATAATATGCAACCCTCTAGCTCGTCTTCGATATCAGCATCGTGAGAAGAGAACAGCACCTGTCACCTGCTACCTAGTCTGCCCGTCCCAAAATGGACGAACAGCCCAAGGCAATAAGAATTAAAACATAAAGCCTTGAGTCAGACAACAGTCTTAGTGAGCAGTAAACTAACTAACAACATACCAAAAGAGCATAAAGGAAAAGGAATAGGAATACAACCCTCCCACTCCAACCTCATTCTACAGTGATAGCCCCCAGACACACACACTAAGCAGAAGCAAACATAGCAGAGCATACAATTTAAAGTAAAACTACTATCACTCGAGTCAAGGGCGATGTTTTCCAAGTACCAAGGCCTAAATCAGATAAGCACCCAGAAAATACCGCTCTTGAGTCCGAATGACGATACAACCAAACATCCATGACTCTGGCTATCACTGTTATCATTGCTTCGATATCACCGTTAATTGAATGACCGGCACATTCTTTCAGCCGTCCGTCAAGGGCTAATGAAAACCCCGGTTCTAGACATAACTCCCGCACGTCGTCGCAGCCCGTGCCTAGGACTATCGAATCTGCCCAGAGTACTCGACCATCAACAGTTGGCCGTTGGGACTATCGAATCTGCCCAAACGTACTCTTGCTTAGAGCATGCTAGAACCTTCAACAACGATGCTATCCAAGCCTCCTAGTCATCCTCCTCGACGACTATTCTCATATCCATTCATTATCCTCAACTCGAATCATATCACCGAGTTATCAACATGCTTGGAATGATCCCGTCTGGATTAGACCAAGTCTTCATCATATGATTGCCTCGCTTCATTACATCCTCGCAAAGCCTCATCTCATCATCACATCATCGAATCTATGCATAAGAGCTTCATCATCCCGCTACATATGCCACGAGCAGCTTTTCCAACTCAAGAGCCTTTCCCTTAGCTTTTGAATCACCTTCAATCTAAATCTAATCATCAATCATCTAGTTCATAACAATCAATCAAATCAAACATCAATCCAAGCAATCAAGCATTCAAATATGATCTAGGTAGACAATTATAACAATAATGGCATTTTCGTAATTAAAGAGTTGAAAGTCCAATAAGCATGAAAACATGGATTATATCCCTATAAACTTGATGAATGAACTTGCATAGGTTAACATATGATAAAATGGATGTAACATCATCATGAACAATGGATCTATATGGATCTACACATAGGATGAAGAAAATGCATGGAAATCTCTATTTTAACACCAAATCGAGCCAACAATCCGATATACTCCTTTGGATCCGTGTGAGAGATAATCACCACTCACCAAATCACCTAAACAAACCCAAATCAATACGCTTCAGATCTGGACAGCAAAGGATCAAGCTTGATCTATCACAAATCCGCTTCAAATGAAGAAATCTCTCTAGAAAAGATGAAGATCTTCAATCTAAGCTCTTGAATCTTCAATCTTGATCTTCGATTTGGATGGATGGAAGCACTATATTAGAGGGGAGAAAAGAAGTGAAGAAGTGTAGAAGTCGAGCTCTCAAAATGGCAGCACTTCGTCGCTTCAAAATCCGGATCCCAAAAAGTGAGAACAACCCCTCCTATTTATAGCTGAAAACTGCCTAAGTCGTAACTCGGCTATCTCCTTAAGTCGCTGCCGACTTAACACTATGCTGGCCTACGACCTAAAAACCCCCACGACTTAACAGAGCCTCCGACCTAACCCTTAGCCAACAACTCCGACCTAACAGACAAGCCTACGACTTAACATGCGCGCGACCTAACTTATTCGAGCTACACGACCTAATACACGCGCGCTCCCTCCTAAGTCGCCTGGACGACTTAACAACTTAGCACCATTCGACTTATAAACCTTGCGACCTAACAACTTAGCAACCCACGCGACCTAACAGTGTTACGACCTAACACATAGCCTCTCTTAAGGTTGCCAACTTGTTAACTCCTTAGATTGCTAACCCACCCAGTCGACTTAACTACTAAGTCGCTAACCTGCTATCCCAGCTCCTCTAGGTCGTTGCCGACCTAACTCTACCCCAGAATACTTAGGTCGCCTACTATTCTTCCTTAGGTCGCCTGAACCTCTTAAGTCGGTCACGACTTATCTCCTAGGTCGGTCACTACCTTAAGTCGGTCAACCATACTCCCTTAACTCGGTGAATTCCTTAAGTCGGCAACTCGACCCAGACTTATCCCTTAACTTGCCTACAACATTTAGGTCGCGTATGACCTAGGACTTAGGCAATTTCAACCAAAATCTGAATCAACTAGAAAATGCTGAAAATCCCAGATTTTGACAACTTTTCGATCCGTAAAAATACGGGTCGTTACATTCTCTCCCCCTTAGGAATTTCGCCCCCGAAATTCCAAACAAACAAAGCAATCAAAAACTATTCTGCACGCCTACCATCCATAGCAATCAACAAACCATGCATCCAATTCTAGCTTAACATGCAGAATTCTAAAACTAGAACAAGTTACAATTTCGTTAGATGACACGACACCTTAGGGTCATACCTCGAAGAGTTCAGGATGAGCTGCTTTCATCCTCTCTTCCTCTTCCCACGTACAGTCGTTATCATCATCACTCCATTGTATCTTGAGCAACTTAACTACCTTCCTCCTAAGCTGTTTCGTGTCGGTTTCAACAACACGAAGCGGCTTACGAGGTCTTCTATCAGCTGGATTAACTTCGAAATCTTCACAGCTATCAGCAGAAACTACCGTATTCGAGTCGTGCACGTACTTCCGTAGATATGATACATGAAAAACATTGTGCACACTCGACATCTTCTCTGGTAACTCCAATCTGTAGGCGAGCTTTCCAATTCGCTCGATAATCGGGAATGGTCCAACAAATCTCGGAGTTAATTTTCCTTTCTTCCCGAATCGAATAACATTCTTCAGAGGAGAAATCTTCACAAAAACCATATCACCAACGTCGAATTCCAAATCCTTTCGACGCTTATCAGCATAACTCTTTTGACGGTCTTGGGCTGCCTTCATTCGTTGCCGAATGATTTCTATACAATCTGAAGTCTGACGAATCATCTCCGGCCCAAGCATCAACCTTTCTCCGGTTTCCAACCAACATGTTGGAGAGTTACACGGTCTTCCATATAATGCCTCATACGGTGCCATACCAATACTTGACTGGTAACTGTTGTTGTATGAAAACTCCACCAAATGAAGGTGATCTTCCCATGATCCTCCGAAATCCAAAACACAAGCTCTGAGGAGATCTTCCAAAACTCGGTTGACTCTCTCAGTCTGACCATCTGTTTGGGGATGATAAGCTGTACTCAAACACAACTCGGTTCCCAAGACTTCCTGGAAGCTCTTCCAAAATCCACTAGTGAACAATGGGTCTCGATCGCTCACTATACTCTTCGGAATACCATGGAATCGAACTATCCACTTAACATACAACTCAGCCAACTTTGATGCAGTCCTAGTCGATCGAACAGGAATGAATCGTGCACTCTTAGTCAGACGATCCACAATGACCCAGATCCCTTCATTTCCCGTTCTGGTTCTAGGCAATCCATCGATAAAATCCATCGACACTTGTTCCCACTTCCATGTAGGAACTTCTAAGGGCTGAAGCAATCCACTTGGCTTCCTCTGTTCAGCCTTTACCAACTGACAGTTCATACACTTGGAAATGAAATCTCCAACATCCTTCTTCATGCCTTCCCAGTAGTAGGTTCTCTTCATATCCCGATACATCTTATTTCCACCTGGATGAATTGTCAGCTTCGAGTGATGACTTTCCTTCAGAACTTCACTCCTCAATTCATCTATATCGGGAACAACTAGTCGTCCTTGCTTCCGAAGCCAACCCCCTCGATCGACCTCGAATCCTTTATCCTTTTCTGGATCCAATCCAGATTCCAAATCACGGATAATATTGACAAGCTTATCATCTCGCTTTTGGCTCTCGCCAATCCTTTCCACAAGAGAAGGTCTTATCGATAAGTTTGCCAACATCTCAGGTTCCAATTCGCATCTAGGCCTGAAGTCAAATCCAGCTAAATACTCGAGATTCTTCCATTCAGAAAACATGGCTCCCAATCCTGCATGTCTTCGACTTAACGCATTTGCCACTGCGTTACCTTTTCCCGGAGTATAAGCTATACCAAAATCATACGATGCCAAAAACTCTAGCCAACGTTGCTGCCGAAGATTCAAATCCTTTTGGGAGAAAAGATACTTCAACGACTTGTGATCCGTAAACAACTCGAATCGAACTCCCAACAAATAATGCCTCCACATCTTCAGAGCAAATACAATCGCCGCTAACTCCAAATCATGAGTTGGGTAATTCCTTTCATGCGGCTTCAGTTGTCGACTGGCATACGCAACAACTTTATCCTTCTGCATCAGCACTGCTCCAAGTCCAGTACCACATGCATCGGTGTAAACCACCATCTCATCATTCCCACTTGGAATAGTCAAAACAGGAGCACTCGTCAATCTCTCTTTCAGGATTGCGAAAGCTTGCTCACACTTAGCATCCCAACTGAACACTTGGTTCTTCTTCGTCAATCCTGTTAACGGTGCAGCTATCTTGGAGAAGTCTTTGATAAACCGTCGATAATATCCTGCTAATCCAAGAAAACTTCTCACATCTGATGCATTCTTAGGTCTAACCCAATCCTGGATTGCTGCCACCTTAGCGGGATCAACCGCTATTCCACTTCCAGAAATCACATGGCCTAAGAACCTCACTTCACTCTTCCAGAAGTGACACTTCGAAAACTTAGCCTTCAGCTGATGTTTCCGCAAGATTTCCAAAACAATACGCAAGTGCGTCTTGTGCTCTTCTTCAGTTCTGGAATAAATCAGAATATCATCCACGAACACAAGTACGAACTTGTTCAACTGATCTCTGAACACTCTATTCATAAGATCCACAAAATATGCTGGCGCGTTAGTCAACCCAAACGGCATTACCAGCCACTCAAAGAAACCGGATGGTGTCCTAAAAGCAGTCTTCGGCACACTATCCTTAGCTACTCTCAACTGGTGAAATCCCGTTGCCAAATCCATCTGAGAAAACACCTTTGCTTCGTGAAGCTGATCAAACAAGTCATCTATTCTCGGCAATGGATACTTGTTTTTCTTAGTCACCTTATTCAGCTCACGATAATCCACACACAATCTCAACGACCCATCTGCCTTGGTTGCAAACACAACTGGTGCACCCCACTCGGACACACTACGCCGAATGAATCCTTTCTGTAAAAGGTCATCAACCTGCACCCTCAACTCCTGCTGTTCCCTAGGCGCCATCCGCCTAAGAGGCATCACAACAGGTCTGGCTCCTTCAACTAGATCTATACGAAACTCGATCTCTCTATGCGGCGGCAACCCTTTGACTTCGTCAAAGACATCCTCGAATCCATTTGCGATTGGCACTAAAGACAGTCCATCCCGTGGAACAACTAGCGAATACATGAAGCTCATGAAGACGCCTTCCTCATGCTTACATCGTATCACAATCTTTCGCCCTTCCACATTCTCGACTGTCACCTCCAGCCTCTCACAATCAACCTTAGCCGCATACTTCCTAAGCCAGTCCATACCCAAGATAATTCCGAACCCCGCAAAGTTCAGAACAAAACAATCACAAACAAAAGAGCAACCATGACTCGACACAACTAGACCACGGCATAACATACACAAACAAGACGAACCCCCAACTGGATTAGTCACAACCAATGGCCTATCAACAATATCCGGTTCCAAACCTAACCGGCCTACTAGTTCATTACAAACAAACGAATGCGACGCTCCAGTATCAAACAGAACTCTAACTGGAACACCACATAGAAAAAGAGTACCTTGAACCACCACACTCTTTCCCTTCTCCTCAGCAGTAGGAGCTTTCGAAGACGACGGAACAGCTCCTAAAGCATAGGCTTGCACAATCTGCCTGTCCTTCCTTGGTTCTGGACAATTCTTCCTGAAATGTCCCGGCTTGTCACAGTTGTGACACTTCATCGGTGCCTTCGGATTCTTACAATCCTTAGAGAAATGGCCCTTCTGCTGACAATTGTAGCAAGTCACCTCACCTTTCGGCTTCTTCTGGCCATCCTTACCCTTCTGCTGCTGCTGCTTCCTCTTCTGGTTTCCACTCTGCTGTGGTTTAGATTCTCCCTTGGTAACAGCAACAACAGGTCCTTCCTTAGGAAACAGACTCTCATGCCTAAGAGCTTTCTCCACAAGCTTCTCAAATGAATCGTCCAAATGATCCACCAACTGTCTCCCAAGATAACTATCCAAGCCGGTCACAAACTTCTCATTCTTCTGATAAGCAGATTCAATATACGACCGGGCATACTTGGACAAAGCTTCAAACTCAGAAACATACTCAAGAACAGATCTCCCACCCTGCTTGAGCTCCACGAACTTCTTGAACAGAACAGACTTCTGAGCTGTAGAAATGAACTTAGCTTCAAATCTAGCTTGGAATTGCTCCCAAGTAATCTCTTCTTCCGGAGTAGTGATGGTAATAGAGTTCCACCAATCAGAAGCTCTCCCTTGAAGCTGCCTCGATGCCAACTTCCTCTTAGTTGCATCATCAATTCCCAAATCACCAAAGATCCTTCTACAAGCATCTATCCACCTCTGGACCTCAATAGTAGATTCTGTTCCCAAGAAAACTTTCCCTCCAAGAGCAGTATAATCCTTGCACAGCTTAGCAAAATCCACTGGTTTCGGAGTTTGGACTTGAACTCCAACATCAACTGCCGCTCCCGGAACCGGTATCCTTCTCATGATCGAAGTCATCATAGCTTCGAACATGGCTGCATAATCAGCAGTCTCTTCAGTAGCACGGCCTTCCCTAGCAGCTGGTCTCCCTCTTCGACTCATTCTCAATATCTATAAAAAGGAATGATTAGAACATCTAGAGAAACAACTGCATAAAGGACTCAACTCTACTAAACTACTATATTATATATAGTATTCATCCATCAAAATACAATTACGTCTCTCATACGTAGTTACGACAGCAAGCGTTGGGTAAAATCGATTAACCAATGCTCTGATACCAAATGTGACGACCGCCCATGACCCTGCACCGAATCTAGAGGTAGAGCGCTGTAAAGTGTGCCAGGCGACCATGGACGATTGTCAAGGTAAGATTTAAAACAACAGAATCTATCGTATTACTCACAGCGCATGGATAAAATACAATAGAACATATGTATAGTGAAGCTTCACAGAACAAAATGACATCATATAAAACTCCATAATAGTTGAATACAAGCATCCACAAAGTCAATACATCCAGCCTCACTACATAACTCTCAGAGAATACAAAACAGCGGAATATCCAGTACATATAAGAAGATAATATGCAACCCTCTAGCTCGTCTTCGATATCAGCATCGTGAGAAGAGAACAGCACCTGTCACCTGCTACCTAGTCTGCCCGTCCCAAAATGGACGAACAGCCCAAGGCAATAAGAATTAAAACATAAAGCCTTGAGTCAGACAACAGTCTTAGTGAGCAGTAAACTAACTAACAACATACCAAAAGAGCATAAAGGAAAAGGAATAGGAATACAACCCTCCCACTCCAACCTCATTCTACAGTGATAGCCCCCAGACACACACACTAAGCAGAAGCAAACATAGCAGAGCATACAATTTAAAGTAAAACTACTATCACTCGAGTCAAGGGCGATGTTTTCCAAGTACCAAGGCCTAAATCAGATAAGCACCCAGAAAATACCGCTCTTGAGTCCGAATGACGATACAACCAAACATCCATGACTCTGGCTATCACTGTTATCATTGCTTCGATATCACCGTTAATTGAATGACCGGCACATTCTTTCAGCCGTCCGTCAAGGGCTAATGAAAACCCCGGTTCTAGACATAACTCCCGCACGTCGTCGCAGCCCGTGCCTAGGACTATCGAATCTGCCCAGAGTACTCGACCATCAACAGTTGGCCGTTGGGACTATCGAATCTGCCCAAACGTACTCTTGCTTAGAGCATGCTAGAACCTTCAACAACGATGCTATCCAAGCCTCCTAGTCATCCTCCTCGACGACTATTCTCATATCCATTCATTATCCTCAACTCGAATCATATCACCGAGTTATCAACATGCTTGGAATGATCCCGTCTGGATTAGACCAAGTCTTCATCATATGATTGCCTCGCTTCATTACATCCTCGCAAAGCCTCATCTCATCATCACATCATCGAATCTATGCATAAGAGCTTCATCATCCCGCTACATATGCCACGAGCAGCTTTTCCAACTCAAGAGCCTTTCCCTTAGCTTTTGAATCACCTTCAATCTAAATCTAATCATCAATCATCTAGTTCATAACAATCAATCAAATCAAACATCAATCCAAGCAATCAAGCATTCAAATATGATCTAGGTAGACAATTATAACAATAATGGCATTTTCGTAATTAAAGAGTTGAAAGTCCAATAAGCATGAAAACATGGATTATATCCCTATAAACTTGATGAATGAACTTGCATAGGTTAACATATGATAAAATGGATGTAACATCATCATGAACAATGGATCTATATGGATCTACACATAGGATGAAGAAAATGCATGGAAATCTCTATTTTAACACCAAATCGAGCCAACAATCCGATATACTCCTTTGGATCCGTGTGAGAGATAATCACCACTCACCAAATCACCTAAACAAACCCAAATCAATACGCTTCAGATCTGGACAGCAAAGGATCAAGCTTGATCTATCACAAATCCGCTTCAAATGAAGAAATCTCTCTAGAAAAGATGAAGATCTTCAATCTAAGCTCTTGAATCTTCAATCTTGATCTTCGATTTGGATGGATGGAAGCACTATATTAGAGGGGAGAAAAGAAGTGAAGAAGTGTAGAAGTCGAGCTCTCAAAATGGCAGCACTTCGTCGCTTCAAAATCCGGATCCCAAAAAGTGAGAACAACCCCTCCTATTTATAGCTGAAAACTGCCTAAGTCGTAACTCGGCTATCTCCTTAAGTCGCTGCCGACTTAACACTATGCCGGCCTACGACCTAAAAACCCCCACGACTTAACAGAGCCTCCGACCTAACCCTTAGCCAACAACTCCGACCTAACAGACAAGCCTACGACTTAACATGCGCGCGACCTAACTTATTCGAGCTACACGACCTAATACACGCGCGCTCCCTCCTAAGTCGCCTGGACGACTTAACAACTTAGCACCATTCGACTTATAAACCTTGCGACCTAACAACTTAGCAACCCACGCGACCTAACAGTGTTACGACCTAACACATAGCCTCTCTTAAGGTTGCCAACTTGTTAACTCCTTAGATTGCTAACCCACCCAGTCGACTTAACTACTAAGTCGCTAACCTGCTATCCCAGCTCCTCTAGGTCGTTGCCGACCTAACTCTACCCCAGAATACTTAGGTCGCCTACTATTCTTCCTTAGGTCGCCTGAACCTCTTAAGTCGGTCACGACTTATCTCCTAGGTCGGTCACTACCTTAAGTCGGTCAACCATACTCCCTTAACTCGGTGAATTCCTTAAGTCGGCAACTCGACCCAGACTTATCCCTTAACTTGCCTACAACATTTAGGTCGCGTACGACCTAGGACTTAGGCAATTTCAACCAAAATCTGAATCAACTAGAAAATGCTGAAAATCCCAGATTTTGACAACTTTTCGATCCGTAAAAATACGGGTCGTTACATCGATGGATTCGGAGGTACGAGGGATCCGAAGTCTCGATGGATTCGAGGTCATAATCGATTCGAACAAATCGATGGCTATGGTAAGTGACCGGTGACAAACGGTCAGGACGACCGGGAGACGAAGCGCCTCGAACCTTTTCTGGAATCCATATAAATTCGTGAGGCCGGTTTCATTTTTACTTTTTACTTTTCACTGTTGCTATAGATTCTTCTTCGAATCGATTTTCCTAGAGCCGAGAAAAAAGCGTGTCTTCCCCGAATCGATTGAATCTTGTAAACCTTCATTCGTAATCACATTAAACCAGGTAACTAATGGATCGATGCTAGTTGAGAATGACAAAATCGGAAGTCTTCGTCTTCAATTTTTCTTCTGAAAATATTGAAGGGTTGTGAGACCTCTCCTGAACCAATTCTATTCGAATCAACTCTGACTGCAGAGCTTCGAATCGATGCCTGCAAAGGAAAAAAGGCCCCGTGTCGATCGATTCGAAGTAACGATACCTTGATCGATTCGAAGGTATTGAAGGTCGATTGATACGAAGTCACTTAGCGCCCATGGATTCGAGGCGTTTCTCCATCCCGAAGTATATCGAGTCGAACCATTTGGATTCAAAGCATATCGATTCGACTCGATGGATTCGAACGCCTTCGTCTTATGAGACCATTACTTTTTGACTTGCTCCATCATATGAACTACGACCAGTTTCAAGTTATTCTCTGATGAACTTAATGAATTTTAGCATACTTGACTCCGACGAGCTTCGGCCTTGCATAATCGAACTTGACTGAAAGACTTGAACTTGAATTTCCTTTGAAGCTCGTCGATGGAACTATGACTTAACCAATAATACAACTGATTTATACTTGAAGTTGGTTCGTAGCGTTTGGATGGTGTGGAAGTGACGGTCAGCGATGACGGTCATTTTCATTCTCAAATTCCCAAGTTATGTTGTACGAACATCTTGCTTCAATCTGTTAAATTTGCTTAAGTAATGCACAGCACTTGCACCGCACGACATGTTCATACACACTACACTGGGGCATGCACGGGCTGTTTATGAACTTAACGTTGCTTTCTGATGAGTTAGCTAATTATGGAATCTTCGAGCTCCCAACAACAAGAGGTACGGAGCTCGACTCCTCCGGTGCTTGAGATTCCCGATATTCCTGCCGATGTAATCGATCCAGCTCCAGATGAATTGCCAGAGGCTATATTTATTGAGGACCCTGTTGATTCGGTTCAATCTAACATCTCCGAATCCTTATTGGGACGAATATGCTTAAAGCATAACATATCTCTAGGTGACGTATTATTGCCTAGTGCCACTGATAAACCGCACAATCCGCCTGAAGGATATACGGCTTTTTATCGCCATGCTTGGGCGGCCGGAACTCTCCCTCCTTTCAATCAATACATCAGAGGGATGCTATCATATTTAGGAATCGCTCCTTCACAACTTCATCCCAACGGGTACGCATTGCTGAACAGTGCCTTTGTCATATTTATGGACTGTCTATTTCGCCCGCCAAGGCCCACCGAGATCAGGCACATATTTAACTTCAAGAGTAGGGGTGATAGCCCGTCTTTTACATTTCTGGAGGCAGTTAGGAATTGCCAAGTTGTAGTTGGAGCTTGGACCCGACTGAGTTATTTCAAGAACGAGTGGTTCTATGTTCGATGCCCTCCGGGTTTCGCTAGGCGATGGTTGTCTAGACGTAAGCGCCTTAACCTATTTTCTTGACCAATAGCTCTTTGGTATTAAAATTGACATTTCATTCCCTTTACAGCCGTTATCTCCAGACCCGATGGAGGGCGTTTCAAGGGTATCGTCCGAAGTCTTCAAGAAGTTCCAAGCGAGTTGAGACATATTGACTCGGTGCTGAACGATTATAACTTAAGAATTCTTGGTTTGATCGACATCAATCAAAGTATAGTCGTCGAGGGATTGGCAAAGCCCGCCTCCAAGAAGGAAGATAAGAAGAAAACCAAGAAGAGAAAGGTGAAGAAGTCACTCGGAATCAGAATAATCGAGGCGAGTGACGAAGAAAGAACCCATACGGATTCGGAGCCAATGGCTGACCTCTCGGGAAACTTGGAGGAGTCGGGAGAAAGACGGAAAGGCAAGGTCGTCGTTTCCAAAAAACTTAAGTCTAAGGGGTGGAAATCTGTGGATGTGTCTCCTCCTATTTCCGGGGTTATGATTACTGAGGCCGCCCCTTCTCATTCGAGAGACATTTTCAAAGGGCTTGACGATATTCCCATCCCAGATTATATATCGATTTCTCATAATCCTGGGTTGGAGGAATTTCAAGATGTCCTAAACATGAACGAGCCCTTTCCTTTAAGTGCGGTCAACACTTCCGGTCGGTTTGGGGGTTTACACATTTACACACACTTCCACAGCACTTCATGACTTTTGCATAGTAAACATTGCTTTATGGGACCTTAATCCGTAATTCTTTCTTATCGCAGGTGAGATGTCGGGACGAGGCTCCACTCTGGATAGGCTCCGGAACGTGCGCCAATCTTCTCCATTTTACGATTCCCGCAGGAGAGAGACAGATAGAGATCATGGGCGAGGCTATTCAAGTCAAGAACGTTATGATAGAGATAGAGATTACTCGCGTGGCCGTTCTGGTTATGATTATTCTGACAGAGACCGAGGATATCAGTACCGACCCCGATCTCGCTCTCCTCCGCCTCCTAGGGCCCCAGTAGACCTCCCAGGGCCTTCTCATCAGCAGCAGCCGCCTTCTCAAGTTTCTCGGCCTGATGCTCAGCGGCCAAGAATGGAACCAACAGCAGCCGCTATAATAGAACAAGCTCCAGTTGAGCTGACAAGTGAGGGAGCTGCTAAACTTGCCCAAATGAAAAATGACTACCCTGAAATTTGCATGGATGGCTATGTCTTTCCTCCTAACTTTAAAAGAATTCCTTCAGACGCTAAGACCACTGCTCATAGTTATATCCGCGACTTCTACGCTCAGTATAAGGAGTGGTACAAGGCAGCCGTGAAGGCTTCTAGAGTAGCTTTTGACCGGGCGAAGATTATTGCTGAACGCGATGCTGAAATTTCTAAACAAAAATGCATCATTGAGGTTCTTCAATCTGAAGTGGAGACGTCCCGGAAGTCAGAGCTTGAAACACTTCAGAAACATGAAGATGTCGTGGCCAAACTGGCGAGGATGCAGCAGGAACACTGCGCCACGGTAGAAGAGATGGGCCACCGCAACACCACCATTGCAGCTGAGCGAGACTTAGCCGTTAAAGAGCTGAACGAGCTCAAGGCCAAATTTACTGAAATGGTGAAGGAGAAGGACGATGAAAACGCCACTGCTCAAGAGGCTTGCGACCAAGCAGTATCTCTCAGGGCCGAACTTTCTACGGTGGCGGTCAAGGCTAAGTCTGCGGAAGCAGAAATTCAAGAAAAGATCTTGGAGGAGAGGTCTAGGCTAGATGCTGAGTTTGATGATCTCTTAGTCACGTACAACGCTAATGTGCTGGAACACAGAAATTTAGCGTGGCTGGGAGATGACTCCATGATCTTGTACAATGCCTGGACCCGGCTGGTGAATGAGAAGAGAGCAGCGCATCCAGATGAAACACTTGACGACTTTGAGCTGGAGATGCGTTTGCTCACCGAGGATGAGAGGAAGATCCTTCATGAGGCGGTGATCTCTATAGCGAAGGAAAAGCTTGGCGTTCAATCTCTAGAGACAGGCGAAGGCTCGGGGATCGCGCATCACGAGGCAAGTGTTGGAGCTGTAATTCCAACATTGCCCGAAACCACTGGTGCGGTAGATCCCCAGTCTGTTCCTGCATATAATCCTGACCAACCGTTACTATCTTCCGCCGATGATTCTTCCCATGTTTCGGTCCAGACTAAGGAAGGTATTTGAACGCTTCTCGTAGTTTAGTTGTGAAGAACCTTAAGCAACACACTTGGCTAACAATCTTCGTTTTTTCGCATTTCAGTGACTGAAGTCGTTGTTTCTGCGCCTCTTGCTCTATCAGTTCCACATCAAACACAAGGGGTTGTTTTTACTGAAGCTATCACGACTTCTACCTTGATCGGCGAAGAGGGAGATGCAAATATGTTTTCTTTCAGCGCTCAAATGATTGAGGAGCTTCTCAATGAACCCATCGATCCTTCCGTCAACCCGTCCGATGCTGTGAGTGGGGCTGCTCCGGCCGTTAGTTCATCTATGCCAGCTATTGGCACATCCGATGCGGCCCAAGTATCCCATGAGGACGACGTTATTGCTGAGATTGATGCCGAGATGGCAGCAGGGAATGCTGGAATGAATCCGCCCGGGCCTGCCCCGTTAATGGTGATTTCGCCGGGCGGTACTGTAGTGATTGAAACTGCTCCTGTCCCTCCTCCTGCTATTACTCCTATGCCTCCAGCTCGACCTCCTAGAAGAACTTCCGTCGCCTCCAGTTCTGAGGAAGACGTTGACATTATATCGCTGCCGGAGGGCAAGCCTGAAAAGAGTAAGCGGTCGAGGAGAAAATCAGGCAGCGGATCTGGTGGAGCTACCTCGAAGAAGAAGATAAGGAAGAAGAAAGATTGAACTCTTTCTTTAAATCTCTGTTGCGTAGGGTAGCATTTTGTTGATTTTTCTATAGCCGTGTATAGATGTGGATTCGGCTCCTACTAGTAGCAATTTTTTGAACCATTTTGTAATCAGATTCTTTTTGTTGATAGTGGAAATGAGAATGTATTCCCTTTTGTCTTCAACTTGTTATGTGTTATGGTTCTGCCCCCAGTATTGGGGATAAGTGTGGAGTTGACGTATGTTTATACTCCGCCTCGCACTCTGGGAGTACGGAGTTGAGTAATGTTTATACTCCAGCTCGCGCTCTCGGAGTCTAGAGTTTGTCGATATTTATACCCAGCTCGCGCTCTCGGAGTACTCTGGGGTTTTAGGAAAACGTTTATACTCCGCCTCGCACTCTGGGAGTACGGAGTTAGGTAAAAGTTCGTACCCAGCTCGCGCTCTCGGAGTACTCTGGGATTTAGGAAAATGTTTATACTCCGCCTCGCACTCTGGGAGTACGGAGTTAAGTAAAAAGTTTGTACCCAGCTCGCGCTCTCGAAGTACTCTGGGATTTAGGAAAATGTTTATACTCCGCCTCGCACTCTGGGAGTACGGAGTTAAGTAAAAATTTTGTACCCAGCTCGCGCTCTCGGAGTACTATGGTATTTAGGAAAATGTTTATACTCCACCTCGCACTCTGGGAGTACGGAGTTAAGTAAAAAGTTTGTACCCAGCTCGCGCTCTCGGAGTACTCTGGGATTTAGGAAAATGTTTATACTCCGCCTCGCACTTTGGGAGTACGGAGTTAAGTAAAAAGTTTGTACCCAGCTCGCGCTCTTGGAGTACTCTGGGATTTAGGAAAATGTTTATACTCCGCCTCGCACTCTGGGAGTACGGAGTTAAGTAAAAAGTTTGTACCCAGCTCGTGCTCTCGGAGTACTCTGGGATTTAGGAAAATGTTTATACTCTGCCTCGCACTCTGGGAGTACGGAGTTAAGTAAAAAGTTTGTATCCAGCTTGCGCTCTCGGAGTACTCTGGGATTTAGGAAAATGTTTATACTCCGCCTCGCACTCTGGGAGTACGGAGTTAAGTGAAAGGTTGTCGTGTATCAACCCATTTCTGGCCTGATGTGATGGCTTGCCCCCAAGCTCGGGTTTCATTTGGTGAGTGGTTGATTGCTTCATAGCCACTCCCTACTTGAATAAATCCCATTGTGTGATGGAATTTAGCTCTTCGTGCATCGTGATGTTGTACATTGTATTTAATGAATCACAGCTCTGGCTCAAAGAGATGGCATTTTATTGCTGAAATAAGAAAACATGGCAAAGTCAGTTGCCTTATTACAAATTCTAATTTCGAAATGCAGAAACAAAATTTAAAATAGAATTTAAACTAAATAGATAAACATAGCCTGTTATGTGCAATAGCGACGAAGACTTTCGCTATCCAAGGCCTTTGGTGAAGCTAGACCATCAGCGGTCGTTAACTCATATATACCATCCCCGAGCTCCTGCTTAATCTCGTGTGATCCCTTCCATGTTGGTTTCATGTGTGGGAATTTCGGGTATTCTTTTTTAATGACAATCTCATTGTTTTCAAAAGTTTTAAGTCGGTCCTCGGCATTGCGTAATCGGGCGACTCGATTTCGGCATATGATCGTTCTCAAGTCAACCTGGTCGCCCTGGACGACTCCAACTCCGTTGACGGTAGGGAACTTTAAGGTTAAGCACCACGGGGCAATTACGGCTCTGAATTCAGCAAGGGCAGGTCGCCCTAAGAAAGCGTTGTATGGCGAGACTATGTTCAGTACAGCGAACTGTAATGTCCGAACTCTCCTATGTTCCTCGGATCCCAACTTAACTGGTAACTTCACCATCCCAATAGGTATGGTAGCGCTACCGTTGAATCCATGGAGGTGAGTTTGGCAAGGTTCCAAATCCCTGGCTTTCATCCTCATTTGATTATAAGCATGTATAAAAAGGATATTCACAGAGCTCCCGTAGTCAATTAGTATCCTCTTCATCCAAGCTGGACCTACTTGTGCCGATATCACGAGTGGGTCAGTAGTCGGGCTTCCGACATAATCAGTATCGTTGTCTCGGAAAGTGATGTCGTTAATTATCGCTCTCTTTCGTTTGGTCGAAGGTTTATTGTCCAAGTTATCATCATACTCAAAGTCTGTTCATCTAGCTAAGTTGTTATATGATTTCATTTCTTCCCAGCTTCGCTTCGCTGGACGAGGATTATCACTTACAACATTAATTACCAGTCTTCCTCCGACACGACATGGTTCTTCCTGTCCTTCTGGATTCTGTACGTGATTTTGTTTTGAGGGGCCCGCCCCCTCAGACTGCGGTGTCCGCACAAACTGGTCTAACTTCCTCTCCCTGATCAACTTCTCAATGAGGTCCTGTAAGTGTCGACATTCATTGGTGTTGTGGCCATAACTTTCGTGGAATCTACAGAACTTCCCTGTTTGAATCTGCCTCTCCGACGATTGCTTCGGAGCCGGCTTCTTGTATTGCATAGTATTGCAAGTCTGTAGGTACACATTTTCCAACGATGTATTCAATGGTGTATAATTATCGAACATTGGAGCCTCATGCCGTGGACCTCGAGTTGGATCTCTTTTCTTATTCTGACCATTGTTACCTCTTGGCTGAGTTTGTTTGTTCTGTATGTTTAACTGAACTTTTCCGGAATTGTCACCGGACTGTTTAACTGCTACATTGCTTTGTATTCCCTCATTTCCAGGTTTCGCATCGTCCTGCTTCCTAGACTGTTTCGCGTCCTCTTGCCGTAAGAATTGAGCGGCTTTGGAGTAGAAACGGTCCAACGATGCGGGTGGTTTTCCGGCTAACCAGTTTCCAAATTCAGAATCGGGATCAATTCCCTTTGTCAATGCCATTAAAATTGAGTTGTCGTTGGGATTACTAATTTCCACACATGCCGCATGGAATCTCTCCAAGTAACGCCTTAGTGTTTCCCCACGAGCTTGGGTAACGTTGGACAGGGTGTTAACATCTTTGGGTCTAGCGACATGCATACGGAATTGTTCAACAAATTTCTTAGCCAATTGGTCAAATGAAGAGATAGATCTTGGAGGTAATCTTGTAAACCACATTGTTGCAATTCCTCCCAGTGAGATGGGGAAGCTTCGGCATTTCACTGCATCGTCGGCCCTTGCGGCGCTCATTGACCATTCATATTCCAATATGTGCTGATTGGGATCAGAATTTCCTTTGTACATAGGGAGAGTTGGCATTCTGAATCGCCGGGGAGGTTCAGCGTATAGTATTTCGTCCGTGAAAGGAGTATGACTCCGAGAAATCCCCCAATCGTCGTTGGTAAGACCTTGGCTTTCGCGGATCATCTGACGTATCATAGTCGAGATGTCTGGCATTGCTACATTTTGAGCATGCTGAGCTAAGGTGTGGTCAGGTTCCACAGTGCGAGTTTGGACCGGGCGCTGTCGACGGTCCAAGTTTCGCCTCCTTGGCTCAGCATCTTCCGGGCCGTATGGTTCAGAAGTACGTCCCTGCTGTTGATTGCTTGAATCTGGAAGATGTCGGGTATCAACCCTTGTTTCTACTGTGGCAGCTGTGACATGATTGTCCGTAGTATATTGTGGAGTACGACCACCTCGTGCTGATGGCCCAGCCTGGAAGCTGGTTGACGGTCCTACCCTCAACTGTCCGACAGTTAGGGCGGGTTGATATCCAGCAGCTTGAGCATGACTTCCGTCCAATCGGGGATGGGTAGATCTATGATGATAGTCAGATGAGGCAGAACTTTCAGTGGATGAGCGGGAAACATCATCCCTTCTGGACCTCCTATGGCCCTGGCGATTCAGTTGGTTTGTCAATTCAATATTAGCACGCAACTGTTCGGCCAATTGTTGCCGACTCTGAGTCAACTCTTGAAGCAACACCTAGAATTCTTGTCTAGTGACTGCCCCAGACGGATCTGAGTGGACAGTGTTGTCTTGGTTGGGTGGCTGCTGTTGAGCAGGATTCTGTCCATCCCTACCTTCTTGTCCAGCAGCTGTAGAAGTGGTTCTCGTGCTAACCATTTTGAATGATGAATCCTTTTCCTAGACTTTATGCAAATCTGAATAGAATGGAAGGATGATGAATCAGAAATCTGGATCTTCCTCTTGGATTTGTGCAATCCGGTATCGATGGTAGATCCAAGGAGCAGGAGAAAAAAGCTGGTTTTTTCTCAGTGAAAGCACCAAAGTGTTTGTACCAAAAATGGGCACAACACTCTTCGGAAGTTTTTGAAGAGATAAAAGTGAAGAATGAAAATTAAAACTGTGGATTATCTAACAAAAACTCCAAATAACAGAAAGTAAATTGCAAAGACAAGCGTTTTAGAGTGGTTCGGCGTTTTGCCTACGTCCACTATGAAGTTTGAAGATTTTATTGCTCGATACTTGAAGGTTACAATAGTTTATAATGTAATACAACTGAATTTCCAAGTTAAGTCTCAATCTAGAGCAGCGGCAGTGTTCTGGAGTAGATCTGGCAGAATCTGGGCGCTCTTCAGTACTTAGAATTCTCCGACCCCTTTTCTGAATGACCAGGGGCTCTATTTATAGGTGTAGGAGGCTGATATTTCGCCTAAAATGAGGGGAGACCAGTTCTGGTACGTCAGGGGGCCCACATGGCCGAAATCTGGAGACCCGGGCCCACTTTGGGATCGATTCGACCCTTGGTTCGAATCGATCAATAAATCATCCAATCGAGCTGAAATTTGGCGTGGACATTCTTCATCATGTGCTTAAGCTTCTGTGAAAATTTCATGGCATTTGGACTTGTAGAACTCGAGTTATGATCGATTCAAGTTGGAGATTTTCGTGTTCTTCGTCCTATGGATTCGTTCGAATCGATATGGTTCGAATCCATAGGGTCGAATCCAGGCTTCTGTACGTTAAGGCGGTGACGTGGTGCGCGTGCTTCGGGTCAATCCTCCTTTTTCTCCGAGTTTTCTGGGTCATACCCCGGGTTTTAGTTGTGTGGACTTGGGGGATACGAAGGTACTGGGTTCGAAGGTGCGTTTCCTTCGAATCGATTGGATCAGCGATCGTTCGAATCGATTAAGGTATGCCACTATTGATCGATTCGAATCTGCTTCACCAGGATGGATTCGAAGACAGTTATGAAATGGATTCAAAGTCCCTACAACTGGATGGATTCGAAGGTCTCCTACCTTGTTGGGTTCGAAGAGAGGACACGCTTGATGGAGTCGAAGCCAGGTACTCTTTCTGGATTCGAAGTAAGGCTGTGTTCCGTGGACTCGAGGCACCTTCTCTCAATGGATTCGAAGTAGGGAAATTTGCTTCGATTCGAACCTAAGGCTACCCCAGATCGATTCGAACCATGGCATCTTCTGATGGATTCGAATCATAGATTGCCTACTCCAAATTGCATCGATGATATCTTGAGCGTACGAATTCGGGTTGACTTGAGATTTGGAATGTTGGCTCTTATGGCTTTGCTTGACGTGTCTTACCGATTGTAGCCTGATCCGGACTAGGACAAAATTCATCGATATCCATGGGGATCCTTGCGCGCAGCCGGTCTTCGAGACAATCTGTCGCCGGTTTCTAGTTAAGTCCTTGGTGTCACGGCCTTGCCAAAAGGTGGGATAACATAAGTTTATAATAATTCCTGTACATCTCAATTCTTTATTTATATATAGACATAATTTTATTTTGAAACATTTTTAATACTTAAGTTTTTACTTATATAATGTTCCATTAAATCCTAGAAGCATATAGCAAAGTCTTATTCATTTTACTTAACAAAAATGTTCAGTGGTTTAAATCTTATTAATTTTCATTATCTTTTAATTTAAGAATTACAAAACTTCCTCTTTTATATTTTCGTTAAACACTTAGCTTTTAATTTCATATTTCAATTTGAAATTTTCCAATCATTTAAAATCATCGAAAATTTATTTCATTTAAATAATTGAAAATCACTAATTAACAGAAAACTTAAGAACTAAATACTAGGTTTCATTTCAAATAATCTTGAGATAATATATACTTATATTATTTATATATCAAATACTACTTAGGAAATTTAAATTAATTTTTTTCACCAAAACAACTGTGTAGCAAAGCTACTATAGTAGTCTTCCCACTTTGAAACTCAAAAATAAGCATCGATGATGCTGCGGTCATCACCGAAATTATTTTCCAGCGACAGAAGAAGGGAGTACAGAACTTATTTCCTTTCTAAAATTCTTTTGAAAACATTTCTTTCAAGTATCCTTTGAAAACGTTTTTAAAATATTTCTTTTTGCAAATACTTCCAAATAATACAAATATTGTTTTTCAAAGGTCTTTAAAACCATTTTCAAAACACTGGCAGTTTAAGTCCTCAAATTTCTCAGTTAAAATTTATTTTATATACAAATCACATTTTAAAAACCATATTTATAAAGTTACATTTTCTTATAACATAAAATTGTCAATAGTTTTAAGAACCTTGACTAACCAACAATAAATGACAATAATCGAATATTATCATTTCCTAACAAACAGCACACCAAAAAAAACTATATCAATTTACAAAAAATTATTCTTTTAAATACAAAATATAATACTAGGTAAAGTTATTTCATTTACCTATTTTCAAAAACAATATTGTGTCGGTCTACCCTATTCAAGTATTTAGAAATCCCTATCAAAGCCATAGCGTCCTATGTACCGACCGGAATTCATAAATACTCAACAGAACAAATTAACACAATACAAAACATTTTTATAGCACTAACAATACGCTCTCTCGTATATGTATATATATGCACACACTCAGACTCATTCTAGGATATTACTATCCCTATCTCTAATGAGTTTACCCCCAACGGGCTAAGGTATCTCTAAACCAAAGCTCTGATACCAACTGTGATGACCCGCCTTTTTGGATGATTCAAGTTGAAAATAAACCACACATATCTAACTCAACCCATTCAAAAGGGCAGATTATCGATGGGGTTTAATAAGAAAATAAGAGAAAAGAAGGAAAGCAAAACACAGAATCTCACAGCGGAATGACAAAATATAATAATCAAATAAACAGTTTATGAAGCTGTTTTACAATATACATTTGATTTCAATTTTTACAACATAATCAAAGTACAATCAACAAACATACCAAAATAATGCAGTGGAATAATAATAGTAAATACGGTCTAGCAAACTCCAACTTCATCTTCAAGGAATAATATCTTCAAATACTGAAATACTCAGCCTGACCCGAGCTTAATGAAAAGACAAAACCCTCGAGTCAGAACTAAAAGTTCTTATGTAAGTTAAATCAATAACAAGTAAATATAAGTGTAATAGCTTCAGAGATGTTTACGGAATTTTCCATCTCCTATGAGGTGTACAACGTGAGTTTAATAACTTAAGAGATGTTATGGGATTCTCCATCTCTTAAGGATCCGTCAAACTATCAATATATAGTAAGAAACGCTATATATGCAGTGTCTATCAGTAAAGTATTAAAATAGCGTTAAGGTTTTACATTGATCCCCCTTAACACATTTTCAAGCAGATAGTCTATGTAGGTCCTGTAACACAACCAATAACGCCGGTAGCTAGTGGGTCCTCTATAGGTACCATACTGAAACAAAAACATAGTGGGCGTGTATAAGGATAAAAGTATGACAAGGCACGTGAGGCAATGCCCAAGATAGGATTCTACCAGTTTACCCTTTCTGGCTGGTCGTAACACATCGCTGCAACGACTGCCGACCGAATCCATCACCACCAAAATCAAATCAAGGTGCACCGATCGAGTCAAAATCAATATAGTAATACAAAGAGGTGATGGTCCCTAAAGGTAGCTAACCCCTTGGCCAGACATAGGCTCCTGTTTAGTCATTTCAAATTGACACAAGTGTCAAGGTCATCCATCATCGTTCTCTTTCTTCATTCCAGACAATGTAGCCAATTCAACCTCTACATTCTAGATAACATCCACCACATACACGGTTATTAAAGTGATTCTGGTAGAATAATATAGAGTATGTCATTCATCTGGCCCTAGTCTCTTTAATAACTAATCATTCATTTTACACACCGGTTGGTTCTTTTAAATTTCAAGAACAAATCATACTTCATATCAAAATATCATATTTGCTTCAAAATCATTTTGAATTCAAAATATAGGTTACACTTCCAAATCAAAACATTAGTATTTAAATTAATGATTTAAATCTAAATAATTCCTAATTATAAAGCAGTTTGGATATTGAAAATAGTTTTGAATAATTAAAATAGTTTTAATATTGAAAAATAGTTTGGAATAATTAAAATAATTTAAATGTTGAAAATAGTTTTGATAATTAAAATAGTTTGAAGATTGAAATAGTTTGAATATGTGAAATAGTTTATATATTAAAATAATTTCGTTATTAAAATAGTTTATATATTAAAATTGTTTATATTAAAATTGTTTCTTTCTTTCACAACAATTTGAACTCAGGTTCAAATTCCAAATCACAACGAATTCAATTTTTTGACTTCCAATTCAAGTTAACTTCATATCCAAAATTTCATTTAAATCAGCCTTAATTCAAAACAATTTCAAACTTTACTTCAAATTCAATTTAAACGGTTCTATTCAAATGACTGAAAGTTTCAATTCAAATTCTCATTTTAAACAATTTAGTTTAAATCCATTTCACATTCCAAAATTTGAAATACCAATTTGAACCGCTTTAATTAAAGTAAATTCAAAGTTTAAATTAAAATTTAAACCTTTAAAACAATTCACTTCCAATAAATTCAAATCATATCTCAATTTCAACTTTAAGATTTCAAATTAAATCTTTAAACAAATTCATTTAAACAGATTCAATTTCAACATTTCAAATCTCGAATTAGAAAATAATTCAATTCATATAAATCAAAATTTTATTCTCTTTAAAACAATATCATTTAAAAAAATCTAAATTCAAGATTTAAAACCATTTAATTTAACCAAATCCGGTGTCCGTATATAATTTTCTATCCTATGCCCAAGTGATAAGTTATTTCAGTTTTAATTACATGGATGGATATATATCATTTCAACCCTTATTTAAATGACATAGGTATATATCATTTCAACCTATTTCTTAGTTCAATTCAAATAATCCAAATGAAAATTTATAGGATGTCAAATAATAAATAGGGTAATAAAAGAGATATATCTAAATAAATAAACAACCATACATCCAAAATATCATCAATAGGCATCCAATTGCAATCAACGTCCAAATCAACCAATTGTCGAGTGTTTAACTAGCAATTAAATTCCAATATCAATTTAAATGTCAATTCAATATCAAATTGAAATTCAATTTAAATTACAAAATAGCAATCAATAAAATTTTATCACTTTATTATTTTAATTCAACTAACACCAGAAAATTTAGTATTGCGTGAGTGGGTTTAATCACTCACCTTTGATTTAAGCCCACTAAAAATACAACAAAAGCCCAAAATCTCAATGGTCTTTAAATTCAACCAAAGTAGTTTCATATTGTCTGGAATTTCAATACGAGTTCAACGAAAGAAACCGCGTGTGAATTAGAGTTCATATGCAAAAGTTATTCGAGTTAGAATATTTGAAATTTAAATTTTTAATTAAAATAAAAAAAGGGCAAAATCATAATTACCTAACCTTCCCAAACCTTAAACATCGGACAACCCATTAGCCGCCACCTTCACGTCCAAATCACCACCGATCCAGGCCACCACAGACTAATCCAAACTCACCGCTATGCTCCTCGTCAAGAGCCGCATCCAACCATGATCGCACCGCCATCTCCGGTCGACCATCCTAGGTGCCGCCGAACACGAAACATGGCCGAACTTTGATGAACTACGGTGCTTCCAGAATGATCCAGCCCTACAAGTATGCTCCACTAAGCCTCCTCTACACAGCAGCGCTTCCCGATCGTCCATTGGATGAAGATCCACCGTTAAATCCAAACCCTAAAATGAACGGTCGAGACTTCTTCGCCAATTTTCGGTCAACCAGAGCATCAAATGTAAAAATGAATTACATATGTTGATTCCATTCGTCGTGAGCTTCACGACGATATATTATATGATAAGATTTGAGTAGTTTGAATTTTGAATTTGATTTGAAATTAGTAATTAGGGTTATAGGATATTGACCATCGAAAATGAACAAGTTAGATCTGAAATCACGTACAGAAAAATATAACAGAAAGATACAGAGGCTGCTAGGGTTTCAGTAACAATCTATATATAGGAAAAGGTGGAACATGAATAGATGGGACAGATATCGATTGGGCCAAAGCGATAACAAAGGCCCGTAACCCGTTTCGTTCCCAACACGAAAATAGGTCATCCTATATATCGAAATGTAGGTTTTTGATACTTTTAAACTCAATGAAACCAGTTTCAGAACCTAATACCCTTGTATATAGAAGTTAGCTTTAAAATCAAATTATACTTATTTTTACATGTTAATTAAAACGAATTATTATTAAAATGATTTAATCACTTTCAAATTCTGAATTACAAGTTTTCTATCATCATCCTTGATTAAACGGAATTTCTAAGAATCTTTTAAAGTTAAAATTTTCCATGTTGAACTCAAGATTTTTAATTATTAAACTAATTCCAACATTTAACTTTAACCGTAATAAAATCCTAGTTCATTATATTTTAATTTCCAACAAATTCTTTAATTTTGATTAAATGTTCTTTATATTAAATCACAATTCCCTTATGTATTTATTAAACATAAGTTTCCATCTTATTTCACTCATCACTCTACAGTTAAGGCCTTCTCTCATATTAACTGAAATATTTAATTACACTAATTCCAATTGATTACCAAATTAATTTCAAACGGATTTAATAATGAGATGAGAAATAAAACCTATTACATCTTAGTAATTCAAATATCTATAAATTTATTGTTTACAAATAAGGATTATAAATTTACTTAACAAATAACTGATTTCTTATTCTATATTAAAACCAATTTCAATTAAGAACATATGATTTCACTATTTGATACATCATTTATTTTATTCCTTATTAAAATTTACCATTATATTCAAATTAAACTTTACAATTATATTCTAGTTAGAGATAAACATTCATTTTATTCTTTACAACATTAACATTTGTTATTTCAAATCTTATTGTTAATATGCAACCCAACATTGTTTCATATTCAATTTTTTGGGTTATCATCTTTTAACTTATTGAAATTTGTTATTTAAGAATTTTATCTTATATTATAACATACATCTAATAACATTTCCATTAATAAATCATAAAATCTTTATTTATGTTATCCTGCCTTTTGGCAAGGCCGTGACACCAAGGAATTGACCGGAAACCAAAGACGGTTCGCCCCGAAGATCGGTTATACCCAGGTTCACTATGGATACTGGCAGATTTTGCCTAAGTCCAGATCAAGCTACAATCAACATGGCATGACAGGCAAAGCCACGAAAGCCAACATCTCAAATTTCAAGTCAATCGGAGTTCGCATGCTCGAGTTATGGATCGCTCAAAATTTCACGTGAAGGATGTTGAGTTCGTATCCATTAGGTTGGCAATTATCGGCTTCGTACCCATATGAGCAGACAAGTGGTTTGTATCCATGGGAAAGAGCAAAACTCATTCATGTCCATGGCCAAGCAACGCTCTCATTCGTATCCTTGAAGAAGGTATTGAGTTCGTATCCATCGGTTTTGCAACCACCTTCTTCGTATCCACTTCATTCGAATCCATCTGGAGAGCCTCAATCGTATCCATCACACCTACCACGTTTCGCATCCATCACTCGAAATCTTCTCGTGTCGCTTCCATCGACTGCTCAATTCGTATCGGTCACTGATGACACGATTCGTATCGATTGGTGAATATCGGTACGAAACCATCCCATAACGATATAAAACAACATTCCAAAGGTCGATACGAATATAGTAGTTTGGAGCTGTGCAGTTAATGCCCCGCTATAACTCCGATATATCTTATAGCGGATTCCTACCGCTACGATTTTTCCATATATCCCCAACATATAGCCTTTCCGCTTTAATCCCCGCTATTTCCGCTATATCCCATTATTTCCGCTATATTCCGTTATTTCCGCTATATCTTCTATAAAAAATTAGATTGAAAAATGATATTTATACGCTATAAAAATTATGAAATTAATTAATTTCATTGAATTTTTTATATATGTTTAGAAATGATAATACTCTAATATTCTACTAAATTAAATTAAGTTATATAAAAGTTTTACGTTCATTTACAATACATTTGCACATATTTTTATTTAAAATTATTTTTGTATTAATTATAATTTAATTGAATGCTAATTTTTCACATAATTACTATCTATATATTTGTAAAAACAACAAGTATGGGATTTATATGCTATTTTAGAGTAATCCGATATATCCCACTATATCTTCGCTACATCCCCGCTATGACTTTTTGCACCTCTACCGCATTGAATCCACCGAGCGCTTTAACTGCACAGGTTTGGAGTGATATGAAAAGGGCCATATCCGAACGATATGAAAAGCACGAACATGTATCAATACGAAATTGGTTCTACATCTATAGATATGAAGAGTGTTCTGTGGATGGATACGATCAAATCACAATCGAGTAGAAGATTCGGTCACTCGGCATGGAAAGTGGATCGATCCGGAAAGATAGCGCCACGTCATTGACCATCACGTGCCTATAAGCGACCCAAACGTGATCGATACGAATGGAAGCGATACGAAGTTGACAACACATTGAAAATCCAAACTTGGATCGATCATAACTAGAGATCTACAAGTCCAAATACCGCCAAATTTTCACGGGAGCTTGCCTACAACCTCAAGGATGTACCTGATCAATTTCAGCCCAAAAGGACCAATCATTGATTGATACGAACTCAATTTGTATTGCTCCTAGATCGAGTCGAAATCACCTGAACTCGATCCCATGGGCTTGTTAGTCCTTGAAAAGAATGGTTTTGATGACAACAACCTTAGGACTTGTTATAAAATATAAATACTAACATTATAGTTTAGATATATATGTATATGAAGGATATAAACATGCAGGAACTGAGAATGAAGACTGTATAGTATAGAGACTCAAGATCGAAGACATCAAGATTCAAGACTCATGAGTATCAAGATATCAAGAGTTCAAGATTTCAATAGTACAAGACAAGTATCGAGTCTAGAATTATGTTAAAACTCCTAGAAAAGCACTGACATCTTAAAATCCATTTTATTCGTGGTATGGAATCCACTTCGAGCCTGTTAAAGGGATGGAACCCTAAGTAGGATGGAACCTACAAAAAATCTAGTGGAACATCGTTTTGTATCCACTAACTTTTATTCAAATGTTTTACAAAATTATATTTTGTTTTCAAAATGATTTCAAAATCTTCTTTTTTAAATCAGAAACATCTATCCTGGTTTTAAATACTTTTAGCCTCAAAATAATCTTTATTTTCAATATCAAAATTATCCTTGGTTTTAAACTATCTTTAATTATAATGTACTTAAATTTTAATATTTATATTTAAGATTTATATATGAAATTATAGTAAAATTTTATATATACCAAAATATTATTCTCTATACTTATTTATGTATTTTAACTATAGTATATTTATAAAGTTTAAAGTAGTTTTAATATAAGATAGAAGTTATTTTCAAAAGAAAAACAAATTATCAAAAATACCTTAGGCATGTCGACAACCCCTAGGTACCCATGTCGACATGATGGCAGTTGATTCCAAAAGTTTGAATTTCAAAGGAAGTGTCTATTCGTCATATCCTTTCCCGAATGGACATGGTTGTTGTACTACTATAAATAGGGGATGTTTTAAACGAATTTACATTCATAATTTTCTGATTTCACTCCTCTTCTTCTTCCACATTTCTTTATATACATTTTTACTATTACTCTACTGAAATCACCATTGAATCTAACTAGATCATCTCTGGTTTGATTCTCTATCACTATCTCAACAAGATCCCAGTGCTATTCAGAGTTATAGGCTTCTTTGTAATCAATCGAGCGAGAAAAGGTGTGATTGTAGCCTGGAAAATCAATCAAGTGAGAGAAGGTGTGATTGTAGCCTAGGAAATCAATTGGGTGAACTTGTTGCCCGTAAAATCAAGTATCTCTACCCATAGGATTGTGAATCTGGAGCGGTGTACCTCGTGGCCTTGAAATTGAGGATGTAATTGTAAGAATTGATTTTGAAAGGAAATCCGTACTTGTGTTGCGGGACTGGATGTAGGGTAACTCCGAACCAGTATAAAATCCGGTGTGTTCTTTCCTTTATTGCTTTTACTTTATATCTACATCTGCGTTCGATTCTATGATCATATCTGTGTCTGAATATTGCATACATTTGTGTTCAAATTAAGATAAACTCAAAAAGAATTAGTAATTCCTTAAAACAGTATTCATCCCCCCTCTAGTGTTAATTCTAACTTTAAGATCCGTAATCCGCATTTCTCACATTTGGTATCAGAGAAAGGTTTTCAAAGTTTCATAATATGAATTTTGAATTGTTTTTTTAAAATGGATATGTTTGAAAAACTTGTTAATACTAGTTTAGAAATATTCAAATCATCATTGCATCATGAGTCTGCATATAATCTATATACAAATTCAAGTTGTCTACCAAATCTTTATGATGTGCAGGAAACATGTTTTATGGGTGTTGAGGAATCAATCCACAATGGACAAATTGTGCAGATCAAAAAGAATAAATGGATACTCGATAGTGGATGTTCTAGACACATGACTGGTAATCTGGATATGCTGAATGATGTAATATACAAAGACGGAGGACTGGTTAACTTTGGGGACAATTCAAAAGGATATGTGATTGGCATCGGCAATGTCGGTAACTCTAAAACTCCTATTATTACTAATGTTTTGCTAGTTAAGAATCTAAAACATAATTTGCTAAGTATTAGTCAACTTTGCGATAAAGGATATAAAATTAAATTTGAAAAAGATAAGTGTTACATTGAAGATAATAATTCAGCCATAATATTTAAGGGAATTAGGAAAAAGAATATTTATATTCTTAGTATGAAAGTTTCAAATGATAACCTGTGTCTTTTGGCAAATACAAGTGATCCTTGGATATGGCATAAGAGATTTAGGCATTTGAATTTCAAACTCTTATCTAGATTGTCAAAACATGATCTAGTAAGAGGTCTCCCTAAAATGAATTTTAAAGTAGATAGTTTATGTGATGCATGTCAATTAGGAAAACTTAGAAAAAGTTCCTTTAAATTAAAAGATATGATTTCAACTTCAAAACCTCTTGAATTACTTCATCTTGATTTATTTGGTCCATCTCAAATTTAGTCAATAAATCACAGTAAATATGTTTTTGTAATTGTAGATGATTATTCTAGATTTACATGGACAATATTTTTAAAACATAAAAGTGATACTTTTGAATGTTTTAAGAACTTTACAAAAAGGATTCAAAATCAACTTTCTGTAAAAATTATAACCATCCGTAGTGATCACGGTGGTGAATTTGAAAATGAAAAGTTTGAGGAATTTTGAAATAAAAAGGGGATAACTCACAATTTTTCATTTTCAAGAACTCCACAACAAAACGGAGTAGTAGAACGTAAAAATAGGACGATTCAAGAGTGTGTGAGAACTATGCTTTCAGATAGTAATTTACCAAAATATTTTTGGGCAGAAGCAGTTGCTACCGCCTGTTATATTTTAAATAGAATTTTAATTAGACCTTTAACTGTAAGACATCTTATGAACTTCTTCACGGAAAGAAACCTAAGGTATCTTATTTTAGAATTTTTGGAAGTAAATGTTTTATTTTAAATACAAAAGATGACTTAGATAAATTTGATCCTAAATCCGACAAAGGTATCTTTATCGGATATTCTAATAGAAGCAAAGCATACAGAGTGTTTAATTTAAGAACTAACACCATTGAAGAAACAATGCATGTTTCATTCGATGAAAATCTCAAAAATTTTGAAGAAACAAATGATGAAGAGGATTTAATTACTCAAAATCAAGAGTCAACTGAAACTAATAATGAATTTAATCATCCTAATAAAAGGATTAAACTTTTAAAAGATCATCCCATAGAAAATATACTAGGAGATATGCAATTTGTTGTTACAACTAGAAATCAACTAAGTAAAATGAGCAATGTAGCCTTTATATCAACCATTGAACCCAAAGATCCAAAAGAAGCATCAACTGATGATTCATGGATTTTGGCTATGCAAGAAGAACTAAATCAATTCACTAGAAATGATGTTTGGGAACTTGTTCTGTAACGACCCGTGATTTTTGATCCCAAAAATTCCGGATAGTTAGGAAAAGAAGAAAGAGATAGAAGAAGAAGAAGAAACAGAACACAACACAGATTCTCACATTCGCAGCGGATCAAAATATAATATCAAATAAATAGCAGTCATACAAAGGAAAATTTGTATCAGTTAATTTACATTTTTATACATCAGAGTTACAACATTTCACGATCACTGGACAGTTAAAATAACTTGTCCCAGATAAATAACAATATCACAACGGCATACACTCCATACGTTCCTGCCATCCAGCTCGCCTCCTGAACTCCAGAACGTTCTTACCTGAAAATCTGTAATACTTCGTCTGACCCGAGCGTTACATCAAAGTAACACCCGGGTCAGGCTGGAAACCAGCGTAAGTAAACCTATCTAACATGAAATACTAAAACATAAAACATACTTAAACCCGGGTAACTCGTTCATCACTACAAGTTCACACCTTGTTATAGTAAATACTTATTTTCACAATCAATTCCTAAGTACCTTTACTTAGTTTTAAAGGATTCAGTCATTTAAATCATTCCATTTCAGACTATTGATTTCACATATCAATCTATTAAGAATCATAGTATGGTGCAAATCGAAGTGGGTTCGGGTATTTACTGATACCCGACCCCGGACTCTTCGAATTCATTACCATCTTAACCCAAGTTATCCAAGTGAAACACCCTTCAACTTTAAATACAAGATGTCACTTTTTACACAGCAATTCATCATCATTAAATTACCACATTATCAATGTCCACCCAAACATATCATATTACAAAACATTTCATATCAGAGATATCAACCAATTCAAGGCATTTAACATCATTCAATCATTCATAAGCAAGATTGATCACTTCCAAGATTTATTTAATTTATCTCTGACTAAATTAATTACTAATCTTTAATCACTGGGATTTCCTTTACAAAACATTAATTAATTACAAACCAATTAATTAATTATCTTTTGATTATTCATCTTAATTAATCACCCTTGATTAATTTCCCCATTTAGTAATTTCCCTTCAATTAATCACTTCCATTAAGTAATTATCTCATTGGTCAAATATTCTCAATTTATTTACCTTTAATTATTAATTAATTATCCTTTAATAATTAATTTAATTTATTTAAACATGAATAAGTTAATCCTTTAATTACTTACATTAAGTGATTATCATTTAAGTAACTAATTCTTAGTTACTTATATTAATTAATCTCTAGTTACAATTTAATTAATCTAAATTATTAACTATCTGATTTAATTACCTTAAGTAATTATACTTAACCCAACCTTAAATGATTACCTTATCAATTAATCTTAATTAATTAACTAAAATTAGCCACATCAACCTAATTTATTACATTGAGTACTTAATTACTTTCATTATTACACTAAGTAGTAGCCCTTCCTATATCAAGTAATTAGCCCAAATTCCATTCATTAATTATTATTGCTTAATTAATTAATTAATTTACATTAGATTACTTAGATTAAATTGACCTATATCAAGTAATCGACTACCCTAAATTAATTTCGCAAATTAATTTGTCTTAATTTATTTACTTTGTAAATAAAACTTAGTTAAATTAAGATAACCCAAACATTACGTTAAATTCTTATCTTCCATATTAAATTCAAATGAAATTTTTAAGCTTATGTTTGCTTTACACAAAATCATCATCTTTAAACTATTCAAGTTAATTATTTTACGTGAATTACATTCAATTATATAAATAACACTTTATTTAAACCATTTAGATATCTATTACATAATTTAACTAAGCAATATTTATAACCAAATCTATATTTAAACAAAAGTATAAATTTCGAAAATCAACATTTACTTTTATAAAAACTGGACATGACTTGACTTCTGGAAACAAGCTGTAGTTAAATAAAAATTTTGTTTTAAATTTCATTTCTATTTGAAGACAGAATAGGAGTGACATCCTGTAACTAAAGCTACACGAGCCAACACAGCCAAAAACCTGAGACCAAACCCGCGCGACTATCTTCCCTCAATGCTTCGAGTCGCACACGAGTCAAACACGAAGGAACCCCCGGCCATCATTCTTCTTCCCAACACCTGATGCACAGCCTGACACCGTGCATATGCACGATGCTTCTAGTCGACGACGGTCATTTCTCCGACCATCATCAACTCGAAATCGACGATGACATCCATCACGATAACACAGTAATACGAAATCGAGGGTCAAACAGAAATCGAGCAACTCGATTTAAAACAGAAACCAACGACCGGACGGGAAAATTCCCCTTCCACGGTGATCCCGGCCTCGATGAGCCCCGCCGTCATTACCTCAGCTCCCTCTTGAACCACCGCATCCATCTCCCCTACTGTGATTCACTCCGATGCGAAATCAACGCCACGATCACCTCAGAAACAACCCAGACAAAACTAAGCTTCGAAACCCTACTTCGCCCTTACATGGCCACTACAGTCGTCGGTGACATCCACCACCATTTTTCCAATATCCCCTGACATCACGGCCACCTCCATGCTGAACTTCGACCTTCCCCTTGCCTCTGATCAACGGCAGAAGACAAATGTCCAAGATTTTATCAACACCAAATTTCACAATCAACTCTAAGTTAAAAATCACAAACTTTACTTAAAAATTCACACTTTGTTACTTCAATTCAGTTTATGAAATCAGAAATTTAAATTAGCCTAAGTGAATTTTATCAAATAATAGGCTTTCCACTATTATTTGCTATTCCAAAGCTAATTGTTAAATAAATTTTTTTTGTTTTTGAAATTATTTTTAGAGTTGATATCATGATGTTACAATCAAACTTCATTCAAGTATCTTAGTTTAAACTTGCTTATATTTGGAATTATGGATTTTTAAAGGAATTTGGGAAGACTGTAAAACTAATAGAGGCCAAAATCAAACACAGGCATATCCACAATATGAATATCATTCATGCTAAAACATCCATGAAATCAATCATTATTCCACACATTTCACTTAAAATAAAATTTAAATCTCAGATTCAAACTATTTTTTTTAAAGAAACAGGTTTACTCACCTGAAAAATGATTGAACAGAGAACAAATTTCAGTTCCTAGATGAACACGGTGGATTTTGTTTTCCCAATCTTCAAGTTGTTGATGGTATTGTAGTTATTGTTGATGATGTTGATTAAATGCTGAGTTTAGTTCAGGTTGCAGCTTGCTCTTCTTTTATTTATTTTTGATGCATGAACGAAAACAGAAGGTGATATATATAAAGGAGATGTGGACAGGTTTGCTATTTTGTTGGTACAAGATTTTAGTTGTACTAGTAAGATTTTTGTATGTAATTGATTAAAGATTTTATTTCAAATTGTAGGCTGATATGATAAAATGGGTGCTAGCATTTATTAAGCTTGTCTTGTTTCATAAGCTAATATATATCTTCTCCTTTTTTTCTTTTTTTTATTATACAACCTGATATTGTTTTGCTTCAGCCCTTCTTCATTTTATACTACATTGTATTCATTTAACTTCTTCTTTACTTTGGTGGCTGATAAAATCTGTTTTGTGTGCCAGCATTAATTGTTATTGTCCTTTTATTTTCTAGTCTACATACTTATCCTAATCTTATTTGTACATGAATATATAATATTGTCTTCTTTAACAAGCCTTTATAGATATTTATATTTTCTTTTGTTTAGTCTAATTGCTTTGCAATAAAAATGAAGTTCTAGTTAACGTGATATTAGAATTTATCTATGTTTACTTTAATTTTTATTCATAACCATATCATTTATCTTATATTTTTATTTCTATTTCTAACTTACATCCCTTTTTTTTACATAACATTTATTGTCTTGTATGTCTCTATGTATATTTATTTTTAAACAATATATTTGTTTTTAAAAATAATAAGTTGTATTTAAATTAAATATTTACTAAAATAATACTGCCAAAAATCTCGGGTTGTCACATGTTCCTATACCTGAAAATAAAACTATAATTGGAACAAAATGGGTTTATAAAAATAAATGAATGAACAAGGTGAGGTTGTAAGAAATAAAGCCCGGTTAGTTGCTCAAGGTTATTGTCAAGAAGAAGGAATAGATTGTGATGAAAACTTTGCTCCCGTAGCAAGATTAGAAGCAATTAGGATTCTACTTGCTTTCACAAATCATAATAATTTCAAATTATTTCAAATGGATGTTAAAAGTGCCTTTTTAAATGGATTTGTAAAAGAGGAAGTATATGTTGAACAACCACCACTTTTTGAAAATGAAAAATTACCAAATCATGTTTACAAACTTAAGAAAGCTCTATATAGTCTAAAACAAGCTCCTAGAGCCTGGTATGATAGACTGAGATCTTACTTATTACAATCAAATTTTGATATGGGTAAAGTAGATAATACTCTTTTTATAAAAAGAAATAAAAATGATATTCAACTAGTACAAGTTTACGTAGATGATATCATTTTCGGATCAACTAATTTTGAAATGAATAAAGAATTTTCCGAAATAATGACAAAAGAGTTTGAGATGAGTCATATGGGTGAATTAAACTTATTTCTAGGATTACAAATAAAACAATTAGATAATGGTATCTTTATCAGTCAAGAGAAATATGCTAAAGACCTAGTTAGTAAATTTGGTTTGACTACTGCAAGTGGAAAACCCACTCCCATGGCAACCAATGAGTACCTAAGTAAAGAAGATCTCTCGAAAGATGTAGATCAAAAGTTATATAGAGGAATGATTGGATCACTACTCTATATTACTGCTAGTAGACCTTATATCATGCATAGTGTTTGTCTCTGTGCAAGATATCAATCCCAACCTAAAGAGACTCACTTAAAAGCTGTAAAACATATCATAAGATACATTAAACACACGAATGATTATGGCTTATTTTATCCTAAAAATGATTCTTTTGAATTAATATCTTACTGTGATGCTGACTATGCTGGTTGTAAATCAGACCGAAAAAGTACAAGTGGAACTTGTCACTTTTTGGGGCATTCTCTGATTTCCTGGTTTAGTAAAAAGCAAAACACGGTTTCTTTATCAACAACCGAAGCAGAATATATTTCTGCTGCTTTGGCTTGTTCTCAAGTAATATATATGCAACAAACTTTAAAAGATTTTGGTTTAAATATCTCAAAATCACCAATTTATTGTGATAATACTAGTGCAATAAATTTATCCAAAAATCCTACTCATCATGCTCGAACTAAACATATTGATATCGGACATCATTTTCTCAGAGATAATATAAGTAAAGAAGTAATTTCTCTCGATTATATTAATTCCAAGAATCAAATTGCTGATATCTTAACAAAATCCTTAAATGAATCTATATTTACTAAATTAAGAAGAGAATTAGGTATTTGTTCAATAACTGAAATATAAAATATAAATATATAACAAGAATAATTAAAATTAAATTAAAATAAATCAAATAAGCAAAACTACAAGTACCCTGTCGACATCCCCCCTACACCCCTGTCGACATACAACGTTTTTTTAATTTAAAGTTTTTTCCCACCAAAATTCAAAATGAATGGTTATATATTCTTCCTATTTCGAAATTTTGTTCATTCCTTCTGTTCTTTCTCTGATTCTAACTTTTGAAAAATTAAAACAATGGCCTCCTCCTCCAAATCAAACAAAAATTCAACCTTTACGTTCCCTTCTCCTTCTACCGGACCATTTCAACATACTACGCTTGCATGGGTGATGAAAATGGAAGATTCCTTGAAGGATGCACTACAAATTATGACTGAAATTCAATTGGTGCAAATCAGAATGGCCAAAGAACAAGAAAGGCAAGGCAAAATCCTTAGAAATCTGCAAAAGTTTCTAATGGACAATCACGTCAATCCCATCTTGATCAATGAAGAATCTTCATATGTTCAAGTGCAAGAGGACAACGAGGAAGAAGAAGAAGAATTCCCCATGGAAGAAGAGCATGCTGAAGAAGACGACAAAGTTATTTGCGTTGGCGAAGTGTGCTTTGACAAGGATGGAAATCTAGTCGAACAAAATGGAAATTTCTGTTTCCATTACCTAAATTGCTCGATTCATGGATCTCCCATTGTCAAGAATACACATTAGTTTCTTTTCGTTCTTTCTTATTGTTATAATCTTACTTATGTTTTCTACACAAATGTAAATATAACATTATATAATTAATAAATGATTTGTGATTATCACATTATCATATATATTCTTAGTTAGGAGAGTTAGTTATTAAGGACTAAGTTTTAGTTTCAGAATTAAGTGTTGATTATTTATGATAACACTATCATTATAATCACATAGTATTAGAATAAGGGGGAGTTATATAGTTTGGAGTTAGTTTGTTTTTGTTGATGACAAAGGGGGAGAAGTATAAAATAGGATAGTTAGGCATAGATTAAGGGGGAGTTATTAGTTTTAGGGGGAGTTATTAGGATAGAAGTAATATTTTATAAACAAAGGTTGTCATCATCAAAAGGGGGAGATTGTTAGTCCTTGAAAAGAATGGTTTTGATGACAACAACCTTAGGACTTGTTATAAAATATAAATACTAACATTATAGTTTAGATATATATGTATATGCAGGATATAAACATGCAGGTACTGAGAATGAAGACTGTACAGTATAGAGACTCAAGATCGAAGACATCAAGATTCAAGACTCATGAGTATCAAGATATCAAAAGTTCAAGATTTCAATAGTACAAGACAAGTATCGAGTCTAGAATTATGTTGAAACTCTTAGAAAAGCACTGACATCTTAAAATCCATTTTATTCGTGGAATGGAATCCACTTCGAGTCTGTTAAAGGGATGGAACCCTAAGTAGGATGGAACCTACGAAAAATCTAGTGGAACATCGTTTTGTATCCACTAACTTTTATTCAAATGTTTTACAAAATTATATCTTGTTTTCAAAATGATTTCAAAATCTTCTTTTTTAAATCAAAAACATCTATCCTGGTTTTAAATACTTTTAGCCTCAAAATAATCTTTATTTTCAATATCAAAATTATCCTTGGTTTTAAACTATCTTTAATTATAATGTACTTAACTTTTAATATTTATATTTAAGATTTAAATATGAAATTATAGTAAAATTTTATATATACCAAAATATTATTCTCTATACTTATTTATGTATTTTAACTATAGTATATTTATAAAGTTTAAAATAGTTTTAATATAAGATAGAAGTTATTTTCAAAAGAAAAACAAATTATCAAAAATACCTTAGGCATGTCGACAACCCCTAGGTAACCATGTCGACATGATGGCAGTTGATTCCAAAATTTGAATTTCAAAGGAAGTGTATATTCGTCATATCCTTTCCCGAATGGACATGGTTGTTGTACTACTATAAATAGGGGATGTTTTAAACGAATTTACATTCATAATTTTCTAATTTCACTCCTCTTCTTCTTCCACATTTCTTTATATACATTTTTACTATTACTCTGCCGAAATCACCATTAAATCTAACTAGATCATCTCTGGTTTGATTCTCTATCACTATCTCAACAAGATCCTAGTGCTATTCAGAGTTATAGGCTTCTTTGTAATCAATCGAGCGAGAAAAGGTGTGATTGTAGCCTGGAAAATCAATCAAGTGAGAGAAGGTGTGATTATAGCCTAGGAAATCAATTGGGTGAACTTGTTGCTCGTAAAATCAAGTATCTCTACCCAGAGGATTGTGAATCTGGAGCGGTGTACCTCGTGGCCTTGAAATCGAGGGTGTAATTGTAAGAATTGATTTTGAAAGGAAATCCGTACTTGTGTTGCGGGACTGGATGTAGGGTAACTCCGAACCAGTATAAAATCCGGTGTGTTCTTTCCTTTATTGCTTTTACTTTATATCTGCATCTGTGTTTGATTCTGTGATCAAATCTGTGTCTAAATATTGCATACATTTGTGTTCAAATTAAGATAAACTCAAAAGAATTAGTAATTCCTTAAAACACTATTCACCCCCCCCCCCCCTCCTCTAGTGTTAGTTCTAGCCTTAAGATCCGTAATCCGCATTTCTCACAGGGCCCACCCACGTGAGAGAAGAAGTCCTCCGAGATCTGATCGAGATATTTGCTGCCTACGCCTATAAATAGTGACCGTGGACCTACAAAAAAAGGACTTTCTTAGCCTCTCTACGCCGATATTCTGCCGAGATTGCTGCTCTACTTTGAATGTACTGTTGTAATCCACTTGTAACCAGCAAGCTATAATCAATAAAGATCAATCATTTCATAGTGGACGTAGGCCATACACCGAAGCACTCTAAATTTGTGTGTATCTGCACTTTTTTCTTATCTGTTGTTTGGCGTGTTTGTTAGATCTGCCTCATTTTACATTTAATTTCTTCATTTTATCTTTTCAAACACATCCGAAAAGTGTTGAAGGATGTTGAGTTCGTATCCATCAGGTTGGCAATTATCGACTTTGTACCCATCTGAGCAGACAAGTGGTTTGTATCCATGGGAAAGAGCAAAACTCATTCGTGTCTATGGCCAAGCAACGCTCTTATTCGTATCCTTGGAGAAGGTATTGAGTTTGTATCCGTCAGTTTAGCAACCACCTTCTTTGTATCCACTTCATTTGAATCCATCTGGAGAGCCTCGATCGTATCCATCACACCTACCACGTTTTGCATCAATGGCTCGAAATCTTCTCGTGTCGCTTCCATCGACTGCTCAATTCGTATCGGCACTGATGACACGATTTGTATAGATTGGTGAATATCGGTACGAAACCATCCCACAACGATATGAAACAACATTCCAAAGGTCGATACGAATATAGTAATTTGGAGCCATACGAAAAGGGCCATATCAGATCAATACGAAAAGCACGGACATGTATCGATACGAAATTGGTTCTCCATCTACCGATAGGAAGAGTGTTCTGTGGATGGATACGATCAAAGCATAATCGAGTGGAAGATTCGGTCACTCGGCATGGAAAGTGGATCGATCCTGGAAGATAGAGCCATGTCATTGACCACCACGTGCCTAGAAGTGACCCGAACGTGATCGATACGAATGGAAGCGATACAAGTTCGATAGCACATTGAAAATCCAAACTTGCATCGATCATAACTCAAGATCTACAAGTCCAAATGCCGCCAAATTTTCACAGGAGCTTGCCAACAACCTTAAGAATGTACCTGATCAATTTCAGCCTAAAAGGACAAATCATTGATTGATACGAATTCAATTTGTATCGCTCCTAGATCGAGTCGAAATCACCTGAACTCGATCCCATGGGCCCACCCATGTGAGAGAAGAAGTCCTTCGAGATCTGGGCAAGATATTTGCTGCCTACGCCTATAAATAGTGACCCTGGACCTATAGAAAAAGGACTTTTTTTGGCCTTTCTACGCCGATATTCTACCGAGATTACTGCTCTACTTTGAATGTACTGTTGTAATCCACTTGTAACCAGCAAGCCATAATCAATAAAGATCAATCATTTCATAGTGGATGTAGGCCATATGCCGAAGCACTCTAAATTTGTGTGTTTCTGCACTTTTTTCTTATCTGTTGTTTGGTGTGTTTGTTAAATCTGCCTCATTTTACATTTACTTTCTTCATTTTATCTCTTCAAACACATCCGAAGAGTGTTGTGTCCAATTTTGTTACAAACACTTTGGTGCTTTCACTGAGAAAACCCAGCTTTTCTACTACTCATTGGATCTACTGCCAATATCGGATTGCAAGAATCTAAGGAGAAGATCCAGATCTCAAGCCTAGAAGTTCTTCCATCCTATTCAGATTTGCTCCAAGTCTAGGAGAGAACTTCTCTATTCACCATGGTCGCTACTAGGACTACCTCAACCGCTGCAGATCCAGAAGGACGGAATAGGCAGAACCCCGCACAACTTCCCTCTGCAGACCAGAACGCTGCTGGACCTTCGGATCCATGAGGCTGTATCACCAGGGAGGAGTTCCAACTACTGATGCAAGAACTGACTCAAAGCCGCCGGAAGCTTACCCAGCAGCTCTGTGCCAACACGGAGTTAACCAACCGTCTGAACCGAGAAAGACGAAGGAGATCCAGAAGGGATCAGGCTTCCTACTCATCTACTGAAAGTTCAACTTCCTTTGATTACAATCATAGATCCACGCGCCAATGGCTGGATGGAAGCTATACACAGGCCGTCGGACATCAGCGCACTTTGACTATTGGACAAGCGAGAGTTGGTCCATCAACCAGCCGTCAGACCAGACCCTCCTCCCGAGGAGGGACGGTTCCCTTTCACACTACTGACAACCACGCTGTTGCCGCTGCCATCGAATTAGAAGATGACACTCGGAACCGAACGGACCCAAACCATCGCCAACGTGATCATACTCCTGAACCGTATGTTCCCGAAGACCGGAGCTAAGGAGGCGAGGCATGGACCGTCAACCGCGGCCGGGCCATCCTCACATTGTGGAACCCGACCACACTTTGGCCTAGCATGCCCAGAATGTCCAAACACCAAACATCTCGACAATGATCCGCCAGATGATTCGAGAGAGCCAAGGCCTCACCAATGATGACTGGGGAATCTCCCGGAGTTATACCCTTTTTATCGATGACATTCTCTATGCTGAACCACCTCGACGATTTAGAATGCCAACTCTACCTGTTTATGAAGGGAGCTCTGACCCTAACCGGCACATTCTAAAATATGAATGGTTGATGAATGTCGCACGGGCGGATGATGTGGTTAAATGCCTAAGTTTCCCAATCTCACTAGAGGGCATCGCGACTATGTGGTTTACTCGCCTACCGCCCCGATCTATTTCATGCTTCGACCAGTTGGCTACAAAGTTTGTCGAGCAGTTTCGCATGCATGCACAAGGCCCAAAGATGTTAATACCTTGTCCAGCGTCACTCAATCTCTTGGAGAGACACTCAGACGTTACCTGGAGAGGTTCCACGCTGCATGCGTTGAGATTAGTAATCCTAATGACAATTCCATTCTAATGGCATTGACTAAGGGAATCGATCCTGATTCCGAATTTTGAAACTGGTTGGCCAGGAAAACCCCCTGCGTGATTGGACCGTTTCTATACCAAGGCAGCTCAGTTCTTGAGAAGAGAGGATGCGAAACAGTCTAGGAAAAAGGATGATGCAGGGCCCAGTGTGGAAGGAATCCAAAGCAATGTCGTTGTGAAACAAACTGGGAAGAGTTCCGGAAAGATGCAGTTAAATATATAGAATAAGCAGAATCATCAGAAAGGCGATGGAAATCAGGGTAAGAAGCGGGAGCAGAATCGCGGACCGCGACGTAGAGCTCCCATGTTTGACACATATACTCTTTTAAATACATCCTTGGAGAATGAGTACTTGTAAACTTGTAATACTATCAAATATAAGAAACCTACTCTGAAGCAATCGTTAGAGAAACAGATTCAAACTGGAAAGTTTTGTAGATTTCACGATAGTTATGGCCACAACACGAACGAGTGTCGTCATCTACAGGATATTATCGAGAAGTTGATCCGAGAAAGAAAGTTGGAGCAGTTCGTTCGGGCGCCGCAGGCTGGAGGTGCGGGTCCATCAAATCAAAATCAAGTACCGAATCAGGTTAGACCGGAGGAACCCGCACGTACTGGCGGGAGGTTAGTGATTAACACTATTGGTGGTGGTCCTCATCCAGTGGGTCGGAGCTAGAGGGAAATGGAGTTGTATGCCAGCTCTATTAGGCATGCGAGCTTCGAATGTTGCGGTAACTTGGAAGACAGGGCTCCGGCCAAACAACAGAAGATGATGACAGACGACATCGTTTTCCGAGATAGGGATGCCGATAGAGTCGAATCCCCTACCATTGATCCACTAGTCATTTTAGCTCAGATAGGTCCTGCTTGGATGAAGAGGATCTTAGTGGACAGTGGAAGTTCAATGAACATACTCTTTAAGCAAGCCTATGATCAAATGAAGGTGGAAGCGAAAGATTTGAAGCCTTGTCAGTCTCATATTCATGGCTTCAATGGAAGTGCGACTATACCCACTAGGATGGTAGAGTTACCAGTGGAGTTAGGAATTAGGGAACGTCGGAGAGTTCGGATGTTGCAGTTTATCGTATTGGATATTGACTCACCATACAACGCTTTCTTGGGCCGACCGGCCCTAGCTAAATTCAGGGCTGCTATCTCCCCTTGGTGTCTGACTTTGAAATTCCCCACCGACAATGGAGTCAGAGTCATTCAGGGAGACCAGGCTGCTGCACGGGCCTGTTATGTTGCTGAGCTGCGGGAGGCGCAGCGAAAAGAGAAGGGATAGGGCGTAGAGGAATCTCTCTGCGTCCGCTTTGCAAATAATTGACAATTAACGCATGGGCCTACGCCCGGGCACCACAACCAATTCCCAAGAGATCTTGACCCAAGAGATACTGAAATCGAGGATGAAGTCAAAGACAGTCAGGCTTCTCCGGCAAAGCTGACGATCGATGTTCTGATCGATAATAATGACGATTCTAGAATGATAAAGATTGGATCTCAGCTAAGCCAACAGATGAAGGAGGAATTGGTTGAATTTCTCCTGGCAAACCTCGACGTGTTTGCCTGGATGCACTTTGACAAGTGTGGGATCTCGCCGGACATCGCGAGCCACACCCTGAATATTGACCCGCAGCATGTCCTTGTCAAGCAAAAAAGGTGTGGTATGGATCCAGAGAGATATTCCGCCCTAAAGGAAGAGGTAGATAAACTCAAGTCGAACGGGTTTATCTGAGATGTGCTATATCCAGAATGGGTGTCCAATTCTGTACTTGTTAGGAAACCTAACAAGAAATGGAGGACATGCGTTGACTACTCAGACTTGAATAAAGCTTTCCCCAAAGACAGTTTCCCACTTCCCCTTATTGATCAACTTGTAGCTCAACAGCCGGACACGAGCTCTTATCCTTCATGGATGCATATTCTGGCTATAATCAGATTCCCATGCACCTGCCCGATCAAGAGCATACCAGCTTCGTCACCGATCTGGGACTTTATTGCTACAAAGTCATGCCGTTTGGGCTCAATAATGCCGGAGCAACTTACCAACGGCTAGTTAATCGAATGTTTGCTAACCTGATCAGAAAATCTATGGAGGTATATGTGGACGACATGCTTGTAAAGTCATGATTCTCCATCAGTCATATCAGAGACCTGGAAACGATGTTCAACATCCTTCGAGAATATAGAATGAAGTTCAACCCATTAAAGTGTCACTTTGGGGTGGCGTCCGTAAAGTTCCATGGGTTCATCGTTAATCTCACGGAATCGAAGCCAATCCCGAGAAGATCTGGGCAATTAGGAATCTTGAGACTCCGAGGACAATAAAGCAAGTTCAGAGCCTCAACGGGAAGGTACCAGTACTGAGCAGGTTTATCTCAAAGTCCACCGACAAATGCATCCCCTTCTTCAACCTAATCAGGAAAGGCAAACAGAACTTTGAATGGACTGCAGAATGTGAAGGCGCATTCCGAGTACTGGTTCAACACCTATCCACACCACCTATTTTGTCAAAGACTATTGGTCACTTGAGATTGTACATCTACTTGGTGGTGTCAAAAAAAACAATCGGTGCTGCTTTGATTCGGGAGGAGGATCAGATACAACGGCCAGTCTATTACATCAGCAAACGAATGACCGGAGCAGAGAGAAATTATCCGAAGTTGGAGAAGTTAGCTTACTGTCTTGTCATTGCCTCAAGGAAGCTTCGCCTGTATTTCTAGGATCATCCTATCACTATCTACACCGACCAGCCGTTACGACAGGTCCTTACGCGGCCTGAGATGTCTGGTAGGTTACTCAAGTGGAATATCGAACTGAGTCAGTTCGACATCACTTACACACCAAGGCGAGATATTCAAGGATAAGTCCTAGCGGACTTCATCGCCGAATTCGCTATCCCAGAGGACTTGCCCGAAGCTAATGAATCTCCCAAATATGTCTGGAAGCTGTATACTGATGGCGCATCAAATGACCGCTGCTCAGGCGCTGGAATTGTGCTCGAAACTCCTGAAGGCCGACCAATAATGAGGCCGAGTACGGAGCCTTACTTGCCGGACTCAGACTCGCTAGAGACTTGAAAATTATTGCTATGGAAATTTACTGCGATTCATAATTGGTTGTATGCCAAGTTCGGGGAGAGTACCAGGCCAAAGACCGGAGACTGACTACTTATCTTGCTCGGGTCCAGGAAATATTGAATCAGTTCGATTTTTTTGCCATCTATTGCATACCCCGAGAACACAATCAGAAGGCCGATTCCTTGGCAAAGTTAGCCAGCATCGGAGAGGCACAGCAAATGGGACTCCTTCCTATTGAGATACTATCTTCCACGAGTATTGATCAAACGGAGACCGACTGGGTATATGAAGTCATACCCGACAAAGAATCATGGATGACTCCGTTCAGAAACTATCTCGAGCATGGGACCCTACCCGAGCGCAGGAGTGAGAAAAGACAAGTTCTCCGGAAGGCTTCGCGATTTAATATTCAAAATGGAGTCATGTATAGAAGAGGATACTCTATCCCTTTACTCCGGTGTGTCGCCCACGATGAAGTTAAGATGGTATTACATGATGTGCACAAAGGAGAATGTGGTGATCACACCAGTGGGCAAGCTCATGCTAAGAAAGTGCCCCGATATGGTTATTATTGGCAGACTGTAAATCGCGACGCGTCAGATTATGCCAGGAAATGTGACAGATGTCAGAAGCATGCTCGGATTCCAAGAGCCTCGCCTACCGAAATAACTCAAATGGTCAGTCCATGGTCGTTCGCAATATGGGGCATCGATATTATTGGGTCTCTACCTCTAGCTAAAGGTGGCGCGAAGTATGCCATCGTTGCAGTTGATTACTTTACCAAATGGGCGGAAGCCGAACCCCTTGCTACTATCACGACGAAGAAAGTGATCAACTTTGTAGTACGCAACATTATTTGTCAATTTGGTCTCCCACATACCATCATCACTAACAATGGAGCCCAATTCGATAGCGTCGAGTTTAAGAATTTATGTCAACGATTCCATATTCAAAAGAAGTTCTCTGCGGTTGCCCACCCTCAAGCGAATGGACAGGTCGAAGCTGTTAACAAAGTCATAAAGTCCATTCTGAAGAAACGATTGGAAAATGCCGGGGGCAAGTGGGTCGATGAACTTCCTATGGCCCTATGGGCATATCGAACAACCCACAAGTCCGCGACCGGCCACACTCCATTTCCACTTTCCTACGGCTTGGAAGCTGTTATTCCAATCGAGTTGGAAGTACCTTCTCATCGTGTGACTTACTAAGATCCGAAGACAAATACTATATTACTTTCTGAATCTCTAGACTTATTAGATGAGAAGCGTGAAGAGGGTGATTTGAGGGAAGCTGCGCACCGAAGTCGTGTCGTCCGATTGTACAATACTAAGGTCCGACACCAAACCTTTGAACTTGGCGATCTCATCCTCAAGGGGATTTACCCGGTCCCTTCGCATATGAAACCAACGTGGGAGGGACCATATGTTATTGAATGAAGACTCGGAGACGGCACATTTAAATTATCGACCGTTGATGGCCTCATTTTGCCGAGAGCTTGGAACAGCGAGAGTCTTCGTCGCTACTACACATAACAGGCTTTGTTTATTCATTCAGTTTGCTTTTCATTTACAATTTATTTATGCATTTAAAAATTTGAATTTGTAGTAAGGCAACTGACTTTGTCATACTTTCTTATTTTAGCAATAAAATGCAATCTCTTCGAGCCAGAGCAATGATTCTTAAAATGCGTCATACGACCATCACAGTGCACGGAGAGCTAGTTCCATCCTATGGTGGGACTTATTCAAATAGGGAGTGACTGTGATACAGCCGGTCACTCGCTAAGTGAAACCCGAGCTCGGGGGCAATCTATCACACTGAAGCCAGAAAGGATTGATACACGACAATCCTCTAACTAACTCCGTCTCCCAAAGTGCAAGCTGGAGTATAAACTTGCAAATATGGGCTCGAAGAGGGTGGATCCGTCCATCTAATGACTTTGCCCGTATTTGATCCAAGTCCAAGGAGGATGGATCCGTCCATCTAACGACCTCGCCTATTAACTCATGGTGGATGCGACTCGACCGTCCACGATCCTGATAAATCTATCGTTCCCATAGTGCGAACGAAAATCTAAAACTCTAAACAGATGTGACTGACCGTCTGTTGATTAACTCTAAGTCCCCAGAGCACGGGCTGGAGTATAAACTTCAACTGGGTGTGACTGACCACCCACAACTAACTCTAAGTCCCCAAAGCGTGGGCTGGAGGATGAACTTCAACTGGGTGTGACTGACCACCCACAAACAACTTAAGTCCCGGGAGCGCGGACGTGACTTTAAACATTAAGCAGGCGTGATCAACCGCCCGCATGCGAGTTCAATCCCTAGAGCATGGATGCGATTGTCAATAAATGAGCAAGTGTAACCCAACCACCCAAACTCGTCTCTCTGCCACTTAGTTCCGACTAAGTGAAGCCAAAAATGTCGAAGGCGGAGAGCAGCCACCGTCCGACCACTTCGACTCATCCCCAGGACTGGGGGCATGACTCCAGCACTAACTACTAAGCAAGACAATACAATGTTAAGGATTGACCTGACATTTGGTTACGACCCAAAGCCATGGCTCCGGAACTTAACAACCGAACACAAGTCTGATCCAAAGACTGATGATTCGTAAGTATGTCGAAAGAAAACTCGAGTGATGTAACACTTAAACAAATAAACTTGGAATTGTGCAAAGAATAAAAGGAAATTCTATTTAATTTATCCTTTAAAAGAGAAATAGATACAAGGTGTCTATGCCAAAAAATCCTACTAGTTGGGGTCGAACCTGCATCTATACACGGCCTATAAGAACGAAAAGAAAGTTCCTAACTATCTACCAAAAAAGGGATGTCAAGATTCATTCCTGATCCTAGGGCTTCTTCTTCTTATGCTTCTTCTCCTTTGGAGTCGACCCACCGGAGCTGCCACTATGATGCCGCTTCGAGCTCTTGCCTTTACTAGGCTTGTCCCCGGCCAGGGGAAGTATCGTGGTCTCCTACTCCGAACTCATCGGAATTAGGATGCTTTCAGAGTGCGTGGACGGAGGGACAGGAGCACTTTCCATGTGAGAAGATACGGGGGGAACCCCAGTAACAATAATCGTGCCACCCGGAGAGATCATGAGTAAAGGGACCGGGCCGGGTACTGCCATTCCACCTTCTGTGGTACTACCCATTGTTGCGCCCGCCATCTCAGCGTTGATTTCCGCCATTATTGCGTCGTCGTGAGCTACTTGAGTATCGGTCGGAACGTTGGCAGTCGGAGCCGAAGAGCTGGCCGCGAACGCACTTCCACTCATAACAAATGGCAAGTCAGAAAGCGGATTGCTGTGAGTGCCTAGAAGCTCGTCCATTATTTTCTCGTTAAAGGTGAAAGCGCTCACATCCACTCCTCCGGCCATAGCAATAGTGGTGGTCATTGCGGCCTCTGTTATGATAGCCTCCTGCTCTTGATTTTATTCCTGTGTTGCAGGGGGCATGGTCGGTGCTGCTTTTATAACTGAATGGAGATAAGAGAAAATATTAGAAATCTCCTTTTATAGTACTCCAAACTTTGAATGAGTTCGAGAAGTGTTCGGAATACCTTCCTCGGGTTGGCTCGCGGCAGGGGTCGGAGTTCCTCCTAGCACGTGCTCACGAGCTGGAGATAGCTGTGGCTGATCCGGATCATAGGCCATCACAGGTAAAGGATCAACCGCAGGAGCGGATTCAGGCTGGGTTGACGCAGGGGTCTCAGAGCTTGTATCATGATGCCCTACGCCAGAGCCCTCTCTAACCTCCGAGTGCTGAGTAGCGAGCTTCTCTTTCTCAAATGCAACAGTTGCGTCATGAAGAATTCTCCTCTCTTCCTCGTTCAACACTTGGTTTTCCAGATCAAATTCATCGAGGGATTCAGTTGGTGCTCTGCCTTCTCATCGGCCAAGAAACGGCGCCAGGCACTATGTAAGTGAGTTGGGTAGTCGCTGAGCCAGCTCAAATCACAGTATCTCAGAATGTTGACATTGTAGGTAACTAAGAAATCTTCAATGTCACTCTCAAGTCTGGCTTCCGCTGCCCTGACCTCAACCTCAACCCTAGCCTCAGCCTCCTGAGCTTTCAACTTCGCCGCATCCCGCTCGTTCTGAGCCTCCACAGTTTGGTCATAGGCCTCCTGAGCAATCTTGTTAGCATCATATTTTTCCTTAACAACTTCGTCATATTTAGCTTTAAGCTCCGCCAGCTCTTGGAATGCTTTATCTTTTTCAGCAGTGACTATGGCATTCCTATGGCCCACATCATTTACTAACTTTAGATGCTCCTACCTCATCCGCTCCAACTCCCTATTGGCTTTGTCAACCTTTTTCAAGGCCTCCATTTTAGAATTTCTTAAAGTATCATTCTCTCTAGTGAGCACTGTTACGGTCCGATCCTTTTGGGTGATGGTTTCTTGGAGCTCTTCAATTTTCTCCGCCCGCTCAAACACCACAGCTGAAACTTTCTCGGCAGCCTTCTTCCACTCCCGGTATTGGCCAAAAGCATGATAGACATGATCATGGACGATTTTTTCTACTCCATCTAGAAGCACCATCAAATTTGGAGGAAAATGGAAGCCGTTGAAGCATATGTTTGAAAAATCTCTCTTCAATTGAACTATCCGAGCGGCTCCCTCACATGTCGACTCTATAACCGCCGAAGTAGCTGCAACAGAGGTTCTTGCCCCGGTCATATGGCGATGTTCGTCGGGTCTTGGAATTAAAGAGTGCACCGGTTGGCGCGAAGTCACAAGGGCTTGTGTCCTAGAACTGGGAGGTGGCAACGGAATCCTAGGTGGTGGGAAGCATGATCGGGAATGGCGTCTATCTCGCCTTTCTTTTTCTCTTTCTCATTCCCTCTCCCTTTCCCTGGCTCTATCTCTATCATAGCATTCCCTCTCTTGGCTAAAGTGGCGGCATTCATAGTCATAATCGCGCCTACGTGACTCCCTGTAAGAACTGGATGATTCGCGTGCTGTGCAGAGGCTACCAAGCATAGACGGTTCCTTCGACATCGGATCTGAAAAATATAAAGAAAGGCAAAGTTAGTTATCTTCGGAGATTGTACAACTCGTGAGTAATGAGTGTATGATGTCATGAATTACGTGCATGTATGGGCTAACCTCCCGACAAACTGGTTATGTCGGCCGTACTTAAAGAAGTGGACTCGCCTAAATCTAAAGCGCTTTGGAGCCCTTCCAATCTAATATCTTGTTGGAGCGACACATAGTCCAGGATTGGAATATCCACAAGTCCTTCAAAAGGGCTGTCTATGTGTGAGGAAGGGGCCTCTGAAAAAACAACACCGGCAGCTGGCAAAGACATAACTACGGATTTCCGTCTCGTAGATTTGCGGAGTTTACGAGCAACCGCCTTGCCTTTCCTTATCCGTTCTGGGCGTTGTGGGCTATCTGAAGGCCCGACTGCGGGATCATCTTCGGTGGGCGCATCCTTTTCGCCACCATGCTCAGCGATTACAATTCCAGGCGCTCTTCGTCTAGCTTGTCTTGCTAGAGCTGCCTTGAGAGATCCTTCAAGCCTTATGCTCTGATCTCCGTCAATCAACCCAACGGCCCTCAGGTTTTCGTCCATGAGCACCACTTCGATCTCTCTGAACTCGCTCGGTGTCTCATGGAGGACCCTGACGATTTCCCTAAATTAAGCGCCATCGGGTCGTGGAATCGAGGCTGTAAAAAGAAAGAGACATTGAGCTCATTATCAGTGGATATTGACCAGTTAGTTGCCGGAGGAATTGAAACACTTACGTCTGTCTAGCCATTATCTAGCGAAACCCGGCGGGCACCAAACATAGAACCACTCGGTTTTGAAGTAGCTGAGTTTGGTCCAAGTCCCAATCATAATTTGGCAGTTTCTAACTCCCTCTAAGAATGTGAATGAGGGATTATCTCCCCGACTCTTTACACTGAACAAGAATCTGACTTCCTCTGCAGTCGGGGGCCGAAAAAGGTGCTCCATGAAAATGATGAATAGGCTGTTCAGCAGAGCGTACCCATTCGGATGCAACTGTGATGGGGCAATCCCTAAATAAGATAACACCTCTCGGATATACTGATTGAATGGTGGGAGTGTCTCGACTGTGTAGGAAAATCTATTGAAAGCGGTATACCCTTCTGGAGGAGTATGTGGCATAACGGTCGGCCCTGGTAGCAGGACATCATTCAATAATAGCCCGTGCCTCAAGCAAATCCTTCCTAACATTTCTTCAGAAATATTAGATGGAACCGAGTCTTGTGGATTCCCGATGAAAGCTGCTCCTAGTAGCTCGTCCGGGGAAGGACTTATAACTTCGGCAGCAATAGCCGACATCTCTATTATTGGAAGGGGTGGGCTTTGAGCCTCTTGTTGTTGCAAGCTTCCGGGCTCCATAGCTAATCAACTCAGCAAAAATCATCGTTCGATGAAAAATATCCCATGTTTTCCCCAGTGTGAATGCATGAATGTGATGTGCAATGCAGTACTACATAATGCTCAAGATTTCTACCAAGTCCTAAAAATGTTTTAAGGATAAGACTTCGGAATTCAATCGGAATGACCATCATCGCTGACCGTCACAACCGTTCCATCCAGACTTTGGAGATCGATCCAAGTTGGAACTCATTAAATGTTGTCAAGTTACAGTTCCATTGACGAGCTTTGAAAGGCAGTCAAACATGCAATGGAGTGGTTAAGTCAAATTATGCAGGGCAGAAGCTCGTTGGAGTCATATGTTCAAATGTGCAAGGGGTTTCAAGTTCGTCAAGGTTCAACTCATATCGATCACCAAAACTCCCATTCGTATCGGTCGTGGAAGCTATTCATATCCATCAGAGTGTGAATTTGTATCGATCATCAAAGATGCATTCGTATTGATCTCCTAACAGACAATACGTATCGATCAAGTGAGACACGTTCGTATCGATCATTAAGTCCGAGCTTTCGTATCGATCACCTCGAATCGATATGAAGCCATCAATTAATATGAAGATCTCCACCTCTTCGATACGAAATCCCAGTACTTTCAGATCGATGCAAATTTCTTCCTCATCCTTGATCGATATGAGCGGCCTCATTCGTACCCCTCTCTCCATCGCACTCTTCTTCTTCCTCGAGCAAAGACCATGTCGCTGCTCCTCCACGACCTTGCTCCAACCAACTTCCAGCATCAATGTCGCCGAAAATCGGCCAATCTTGGATGGGATAGCATTGAAGTTCGAGTCTCATCTTTTTAAGGCTGGTTTAGTTAGTTAATTACCTAGATTAAAGGATCAAATTTAGGGGTAAATGGATTAACTTGAAGTAGGGAACGAAGACGGCTCTTTTATTCTCGAACTATCAATCGATATGAAAGGCAAGATGATATCAGGAAAGTAAAAGTGAAAAAAAATTCTAAGTGTTGAGGCATTTATAGTAGGGGGATGGCCCTTCGTCTCCCAGTCATTTTGACCTATTAAAACCAGTTTCAAGCCATTATTCGTATCCATGTAACCTCTAACCAAAGCATCACTTGTTCAAACCACTATGGCGACCGATACGAAGCACAAGGCAAGGGGTTTTTCGGGTTGATCGAGTCCGTTTGAGACGCATTACTCGTATCCATTTGATCTGACAGTCCCATCGATACGAACACCACAACCGAGTCATGCTTGAACTACTAAACTCCATCAATACGGACTGCCAGATCCATATCCATCTATTTGAAGACACTAAGACTCATATCCATCGATACGAACTACCTTGAAACATCAACCAAATTCGTATCGATCGCCATCGAGGCGAAAACAATTTTTCAACCTTTCACATCGATCCATGAGAGGATCTATACGAAGAAAAACTCTGAAAACATCCATCAAGCGTTGTTACAACTGGAATTTCACATCGATTCAGGGAAGGATCGATATGGGATTCGATACAAGAAAACTGGCAATGGCCCGTGAACGTACGAACGTTAACGGGAGTCAGGTTAACATGCATTTATGTTTATGATGAATTAACATTCAACTTTCAAAATCCACAGGAATTGAATGCTCACCTGGTGATAATCGCAACAATGACCAACAGGTTTCTGGTGTCCAACACTAAGTTACAACAATGCATAGTACAATCGTTGGCGATTATCGATCCATAATTTATATATATTACCGTGAAACAATCAAAAGTTACATCTTTTGACGAAAAGACAACAACCATACATCAAATCAGATAGGACTTTTTAGACAGAAGGATGCAACTTTTCAAAGCATGTCATGTTCACATCGGATGCACTTTGGGGAGGCAAATTTTATCCCGCCTTTTGGCAAGGCTGTGACACCAAGGAATTGACCAGAAACCAGAGACGGTTTGCCCAGAAGATCGGTTATACCAAGGTTCACTATGGATACTGGTAGATTTTTCCCGAGTCCAGATCAAGCTACAATCGACATGGTATGATAAGCAAAGCCACAGGAGCCAGCATCTCAAATTTCAAGTCAATCGGAGTTCGCATGATCGAGTTATGGATCGCTCAAAATTTCACGTGAAGGATGTTGAGTTTGTATCCATCAGGTTGGCAATTATCGACTTCGTACCCATCTAAGCAGACAAGTGGCTCGTATCCATGGGAAAGAGCAAAACTCATCTGTGTCCATGGCCAAGCAATGCTCTCATTCGTATCCTTGGAGAAGGTATTGAGTTCGTATCCATCGGTTTAGCAACCACCTTCTTCGTATCCACTTCATTCGAATCCCTCTGGAGAGCCTCGATCGAACCCATCACACCTACCATGTTTCGCATCCATCGCTCGAAACCTTCTCGTGTCACTTCCATCGACTGCTAAATTCGTATCGGTCACTGATGACACGATTCGTATCGAATGGTGAATATCGGTACGAAACCATCCCACGACGATATAAAACAACATTCTAAAGGTCGATACGAATATAATAGTTTGGAGCGATACGAAAAGGGCCGTATCAGATCGATACGAAAAGCACGGACATGAATCGATACAAAATTGGTTCTCCATCTATCGATACGAAGAATGTTCTATGGATGGATACGATCAAAGCACAATCGAGTGGAAGATTTGGTCACTCGGCATGGAAAGTGGATCGATCCTGGAAGATAGCGCCACGTCATTGACCATCACGTGCCTAGAAGCGACCCGAACATGATCAATACAAATGGAAGCGATACGAGTTCGACAGCACATTGAAAATCCAAACTTGCATCGATCATAACTCGAGATCTACAAGTCCAAATGCCGCCAAATTTTCACAGGAGCTTGCCTACAACCTAAAGAATGTACCCAATCAATTTCAGCCCAAAAGGACCAATCATTGATCGATACGAACTCAATTCGTATCGCTCCTAGATCAAGTCGAAATCACCTGAACTCGATCCTATGGGCCCACCCACGTGAGAGAAGAAGTCCTCCAAGATCTGGGCGAGATATTTGCTGCCTACGCCTATTAATAATGACCCTGGACCTAAAAAAAGGACTTTTTTGCCTCTCTACGCCGATATTCTACTGAGATTGCTGCTCTACTCTGAATGTACTATTGTAATCCACTTGTAACCAGCAAGCTATAATTAATAAAGATCAATAATTTTATAGTGGACGTAGGCCATACGCCGAACCACTCTAAATTTGTGTGTTTTTGCAATTTTTTTTATCTATTATTTGGTGTGTTTGTTAGATCTGCCTCATTTTACATTTACTTTCTTCATTTTATCTCTTCAAACACATCCGAAGAGTGTTGTGCCCAATTTTGGTATAAACAATTTATAGCAATTTTTATTCAACAATTATATTCAATTTAATATTTCTAAATGGTTGAAAATACGGGTCGTTACAAATGTTAAGTATATTATTTCATAAATCTCGTATACAATTCATTTAAAACAAAGTGTTATAAACCAACTTATTTTCACTTTAAAATTACATTTAAAAATCATAAAATACCCTTCAATATTTCCATGTTAATTTTACTTGGAAATCTTTGTTTAAAACCACATTTGATCCGAAAAGATAAGATTATTTTCTTCGTAAAAGTACCACTGGTTCTATTATATTAAATAATCCTTTAAATCAAATATATAATTTCAAACCTTTTTTAAAACACTTTAAAACCAAGTTTAAAACTTCCATTCAAATCATCACTTAAAAGCCAGCACTTTTAAAAGAGGGTCTGACTTTGAAAAGTAAGCAAATTTCCTTTAAATAAACCACTTGTTTAAATATCTCAAAATAAATCCATTAAATCTCAAATCTCTTTTAACATTCTACTTTTCAAAAGTACAATTTAAAATACTTAAAATATAGTTCAAACTCTTATGCAAAACTTTACTTCAAAAACAATTACTTAAAATTTGATTTGAAAACCCTTTTCCATTTTAAACAAAATAAAGAAGTTTTAAATATATAATAAGAAACTATACTTTAAAATTATTTAATAACAATTTAAAAATATATTTAAAACTTCAAACTCTTTTACAATACTTATATAATCTTTACAAACCATATTTGAAAAGAATTTACAAAATATCAAAAGAGAACAACATTTTATACTTTGCAAAATTCATAACTTTCTAAAGTACATCCATAGCGACTATGGCTATATGGACTGTAACTTTTCAAACTTTGTTTTGTAAATAAAATAGCTTTTAAACTCCATTAATTTCTACATTTTAAACCACTTTAATATAGAAAAATTTACTTCAAAATATTATAAAGTTGAAGTCAATTTAAAATCCATAACTTTTCAAATTCGAAAAGAGGCTTAGCGACCACTATGGTACTTAAGCAAGCTATCATTTGTTTCTATTCTCAAAAGAATTCAACCTTCCAAATCATATCACTATCATTTACATAGACTATAATATATGTAAATAATTATCAATAAGGCGAGGAATCTTTTAGGATCCCTCTACAAAATCAAATCTTTCGAAGTGTTCTCATAGCGACCTATTCGCTACGAAACAGTTCGACTTCCATTTCCTTTCTTTTTTCCCTGCAAAACAATGGTTATTATGTCATCCACTTTTAAGCAGGAATCAAATCCTGACCAACCAATATACACAAGCAAGTCATATATACATACTCTTATATTTTTAACACATGTTATATTATTTTTGAAACTAATTCAAAGTGAGATATCTCACTTCAAATCTCAACCAAAAGCTCTCCACTTGCTACCACTTCCTTGCTACTATCATTCAACAACAAAATCAACCACCTTTCTTCACTTTAGCTAGACCTAGGTCTCTCCCACTACCCAAGGGTGTTCAGCCATACCCCCTTCCCAAAATCTATGCATCAAAATATAAGCAACATACAAATTAATATAACAATTTATACACAAAATATAGCTAACCTAAAGGTAAGTTTTCTCGCTTTCAAAAGCGGTGAAATGCAAGCTCAAGCTCCCTACTTTAGCAAGCAACCTCCTAACTACTAAATAAATATTACTAAACTACCAAACTCCACAAACAAAAGCACAAAAACCCAGGACCCTTCCCCTAAACTCACGGCCAAGACTAGAAAAGTGGGGCTAGGTACTTCAAGTTGCCATTTTTTATGGTAGTGATGTTAGCTAAGGTAGTGAGGGTTCATACTTTGAATTTGGAGCAAAAAGGAGATGTTTAAACTAAATTGTGAATGGTTTATGATGTGGAGAAAAATGGAGTTGAAAAAGAAAGCAAAACACAAATGAAAACCAAAGTGGAAAATGAAAAAGTGAAGTCACTTTTATAAACTATGAAAGCAACAAATTACCTACATATCCTCACGCACCTTTTTCCCATCTTTTCCCTATAAAAAGACCACACTACCCTCATAAGGTACAGCCAAAATGAACCCCCCCCCCCACCAAGGACCCCATAGTACGTGCCCACATCCCATGTAATGATGGAGAAGAAAAGTCTTAGTACTTTATTTTATAATTATACACTTAAGGTACCTTTTTATAAACTATTAAACAAATAAGTCTTATCATACTTTATTTAATACTTGTTGTATTTTTCTATTAACTTATTTCATGTACATAAATGTTGCTATAAAGTGTATGTGTGTGCGTAACAACATTCTATAACTTTTCGTTCGGTGAAAAGTCGAAAATCCTAAAAGCGGCTTTTGGTCACATTTTTAGTTTATTCCTCGAACTATTTATTTATATAAACAAACTTTTAAAAAAAGTTTACTATCATTATTTATAAATTAAAAGAGGTTTATTTAATCATTAAAAATCATTAATTTAATATTTAAAATTTATCAAAATTCACAAGTCAGAGCGATAAAATTCTGGGTCGTTACATTTTTTCTTAGAAATATAATTAAATAAGTTCTAAAATTTAATTTATAATAGTTAAAACTGGAAATTTAATAAATAACTTAAATATTGGATTTTTAAATCCAAATTGGTTTTTCAACCAACGAAACTTATGGAAAATAATTTAACTCATGGATTTTAAATCTAAATGATTTTCCAAATTAATGATGGAAAATGAAAATAGATTAAATAATGAAAGTTAAATCCAGAATGATTTTCCAAATTAATAATGGGAATACGAGAAATAGTTAGGTAATGGATTTTAAATCCAAATTAATTTTCCAATCATATATATTTGAAAATAATGTAGTATTTGGATTTTTAAATCCAAATTAAATATCCAATTAGTAATTGATTGATGAAAAGTAATAATTTAATTGAATATATATTTTTATGTACTTTTTATTGAAAATTAGAAATGGGATTTAATAAGATATTTAATAGTAAATTGCTTATTTCTCAAGCAAAAACTTTCTAGAATATGAGATGAAACAAATAAGGAATAAATCCCAAATTCCTTATAAGTGATGTAATGACCCAATACCGGGAAAAAGCAAATGAGACGAATTAAATTCTTTAGTTGCATTTATATGTAATGATTAACATTTGAGTTGAATATGAGATGAACTAAATAAGAAAATAAATCTTAAATTCCTTATTTCTGAGGCAACGACCCAATGTTGGGAAAGGCGTGTAACTTAAATTGGATTCTTTGGTTGCCTTTATCTATGTTTATTACTATTGAGTTGATTATTGATCTCTTGTTATTGATAATATTTTTGTCCTTAATTTATATGTTGATAATTTACCGTTTAATGACATTGGAGGTTGAATCGAATAATAATAATCGGATTATTATTATATGAGTAAGTACGTCAGGATAGATTTTGAGATGATTAGAGTCCCATTGCAAGAGATCTTGTAAAACCCACCGAGATAGGTGATTTATGATGAAAATTAATAAACGAAACTCGATATATTAGTACTAGAAAGGCCAACATCCATCTTAGCTGACTGAATGTAGGGTAGCACCTTCGGTCTATGATAAGTTAGCCTTATTGTCATTGGTCAAATGGTTTGTTACTCGGGCTTTAAGATATATCATTGAGTAGAATTATTGAATATACGAAACTGATGGAAATACGAGAATTTGTTGATTTGAGTGTTAATTGGGGTAACAAAATGACCATGTGGGTAGGAACTCACAATATTGTGTAATGAGTATGTTCTCCCATTTTGTACTCATCTTTTGGTATTGTTGTGTTATAAACATAGTGATAATTATATACACTAATGTGAACATTAGAGATTGACATGTGTATTATCACTATATTGTTATGACTAGTAGTAGTTTATGAGTGTGTGACATTACCCTAATATGTTGGATGCACACAGTTGCATGATTGCATCATATAGTGCCAAATAGGAACATACCCTGTTATTATATGCTAACTCCATCTTAGCAGGAGAAGAGCAAGTTTTGGTACGATTCCATTATTTACATGCTTTATATGGATGTTATGTATCTCCCCTTAGCATATTCATAGTTTGGATTACAAACAGAGCCATGTTTGTGGTGTGGACCGACTATGTTATGATCGGCATGTTGTATTGTTGTGCACTATATTTATATTTTGGATAAAGAATTCCATTCCTACCAGACCTAGTCTGACCCGTGTGTTATTTTCCCTACGAATAGCTCTTGGGTACACTTAATTGGGTAGTCTAAGGAGCATGTAGGTATTATTAGAGTGCACAGCGGGTGTTGGAAGACAATTATGTATATTACCTACCAATGTATTGTATGGTTTGCCCTTAGTATAGCTGTTGTATGTATGACTATGATTATGTAGTCTCATGTGAGACATTGTAGACCGTGTTATAGAACCAGTTATTAATGAGGTATATTATATTTATCAACCATGTGTTTGAGATAATTCTTGTTTTATGTACTTATGTTGTTCTATTCTGGGAAACTTCTTTGTGCCCTTGCTTTATGTCAAGATGAGATCCATGGATTGAGGTGTATTGAGATGTATTTATCATTGGGAATATGTATCCATGTTGCCCCAATGCGTATGACGTAGCACTTATCTAGTTTCCCATTCTCCATGCTCTCGAACAGTTTTTACACTTTGATTGCATTGATATAGAGGTCAGTCGTCGAAACCTTGGCATCAGAGCTATAATTCAAAAGAACACATAAGTTAATAACAAGATTATCTTAAAACAACGTTCCATTAGGGTAGTTGTGCCTTTAGGTATGTATTATCCCTTAGTAAAGGGAATAGTAGATATATAAAAATGGTCACTGGGGTGATCATTTTGGGAATATGTATGTTATTTCACCTACTACATAGTATCTTTACTTCTTAATCCCCTTCTTGCTAAGTATTTATTATGGTGACCAAGTTAGATAATGGTTAGACCAGAAGTAAGAAGCCTTAGAAGCAATGTTAGCCAAAGGGCAAGTATATGACAAATGGACAAAATGATCTTGCATGAACTAGTGGTGATATTGTCATGATAATTATGGAACAATGGATGGAACTTATGAGAACAGCAAGGAGTGCAGACGATGTTAAAGATCCAAACACTATAAATAAAACCGAATTTACTCGATCATGTAACGATTTCGCTAATCTTGAAGGAAAGCCATTCAAAGGCGATGAATGCATTCTTTGAGTGCAAATATGGATAAGTACTTGTGAATGTGCTTTGGATTGGTATGATGCTTTGACCTCAGAAGTTCCAGAAGAGAACCTTAGTTGGGAGCAGTTGAAAGAAAGGTTTGAGATGAGATTCATTCTAGAAGCGAAGAAAGCATCTTAGTTTTGCAAGTTATTTGATTTAAGTAGAAGTAGAGTTCAATGAAAGAATATATAAGAAATTCCAATGCTATGTCTAAGCATGAAATAGCACCGATTAATACTCTATTTAGGAATATTAAGAACATTTTCAAAGGGTGGAGCTAAGGAAAAACCTTAGAAGTGGAAAAATCCCCTATGAGTTTATGTTCTCAAGCATAGTAGTTTGACTAATGAAATGGAAGGTTTGAGAATGCAATTGGTGGAGTTAGAAGAAGAAATTTTTATCCACTCAAGTAGTTCACCTTTGGGTGCTATGGTATTTATAAGGAAATCATATGGCTCATTAAGACTGGGTATTGATTAAACGAGCTAATTATTAAGAGCAAGTATCTTTTGCCTAGGATCAATCCTTTGTTCGGTTAATTAAGTGGAGATAAAGTCTTTTCTCGACTTGATTTAGTAACTGGTTTTCACTAGTTAAGAGCAGCGAAAGATAGTATTCCACTTGCCGCATTTTGAACTTGCTATGGATCTTACAAACGGTTAGTAATGCCAATCGAGTTCACAAATGCCCCTGCCTATTTTATTGACCTTATGAATCTAGTATTCCGCAGTAATCTCGATAATTTAACTTAGTATTTATCGATGGCATCTTGGTATATTCAAAGAATGAGAAAGAACATGAAGTCCACTAGAGAATGGTCTTTGAGATATCGAGGGAAAATCAACTTAAAGCTAAATTTCTAAATGCCATTTCTGGAAAAGGAAAGTGAAATTCCCAGGTCATGATGTATCTGAAAAGTGAATCTCTATAGATCCTTTGAATATTGAAGCAACAAAAATCGGAAGTGTTTTATATCCATTACAGAGATAAGAAGCTATTTGGGTTTGGCTCGATACGGTAGAAGGTTGAGAAAATACTTTTCAAAGATTGCAATTACATTAGCTCAATTGATGAGTGCGAACAGACATTTCAATTGAATGAAATGTTAACTAATGCACATGTTCTCATTGTATCGAAAGGTAAACAAAATCTTGTCATGTATATTGATGCTTATGGATTACGACTTGGAGCAGTTTTAATACAAAACTATAGAGTTGTGCATAAGCATTAAGAAAATTAAAATCGACTGAAGTAAGATAGAAACACATGATTTGGGAAAGCAAACATAATTGCTTTGAAGATTTGGCATTTTTTCCTCTTAGGAGAGAAATATATACTCTACTTGGATCATAAATCACTCAAATATCTATTCTCTCAAAAAGAACTAAATATGCGCCAATAACGATGGTTGGAATTCTTAGTCGCTTACGATTTTGAGAGTCAATATACACATAGAAAAGGAAATCAATTGGCAAATGCATTAAGTTATAAACACCAAGCAATGATGTCCATGGTGATAACAGAATACCAAGTACTCAAAGCATTGACTACTTGTGAAACTCAAAACAAGGGTTCGATATCCAACCCAAGTATGATATTGACAAGTATTGAAGTCGGGCCTAGTATTGAACGCATTTCTCTAGGTCAAAGAGATGATCCTATTATGGTTGATCGAATCAATCATTTGGAAAACAAAGTAGAAACAGATAACTTAGAAGGTTTGAGCTTGACTTATCAGGTTATTTAAGAAAGTAAGGTAGATTGTATATACTGAATTTTGGAAATCTTCATAAAGAAATTATGGATGAATGTCATTGTTCTAAATATACAATACATTCTAGAGGTAGCAAAATGTATTAAGACATGAAGTGTTTATTTTTCATGGAAGGCATGAAAAAATTGACATAGGTTTATATGTGCGGAAATGTATAAATTGTTAATTGGTTAAATCTAAGCACCAGAAGACTAGTGGATTACTTCAATCCTTAGAGGTATCATAATGGAAATAGGATTAAATACCAATTGATTTTATTATAGTTTGGCACGGTCTAAGCGAGGAAATGAAAGCATATGGGTTATAGTTGATAGATTGACAAAGTGCGCTCATTTTATTCCTGTGCGAACAAAATGGAGTGTATCAAGTTTAGCTAAGATATATTTGAAGTAAATTGTTTGACTTCATGGCATACCTACGAAGATTGTGTGCAATTGAGATCCTATAATCACTACTGCATTTTGGAAAAGTTTGCAAAGAGCATTGGGAATGAAGTTGAATCTAAGTACTGCTTACCGTCCACATATAGATGGACAAACCGAAAGGATTAATAGTGTACTAGAGGATTTGTTACGCGCTTGTGTATTGGATTTTGATGGATCATGCAAAGGTCATCTATCACTTGTTGAATTTTCTTATAATAACATTTTCCAATCTAGTATTGGAAGGGCCCCATTTGAAGCACTTTATGACGACCTTATCATTGACCTGTTTGTTGGTTAAAAGCGGATGATAAATTAGTTTGGGTCCCGATATGATTCGAGAAACTAATGGGATGATTGAATTAGTACGAGACAAACTGAAAATGGGTCAAGATAGACAAAAGTCGTATGTCGATAAATGACGAAAATAATTGAAATTCCCGGTTGGAGGTAAAAAATTTATAAAGGTATCTCCTATGAAAATTGTTATGAGATTTAGTGAAACGTGCGAGTTGTCATCGAGATATATTGGCCTATATCCCATATTAGGGTGAGTTGGTAATCTTGCTTATAAAGTTGAATTACCTCATAGTTTTTTTGGAGTGCATAATATTTTTAATTCTTCTCATTTGAGAAAGTGTGTACACGACCTCGATGTTGTGTTTGAACCAAAGAAGATTGAAGATTTGAGCAACGAACCTGACATGACTTATATGAATGAACTTATTTGCATCATTGCTTACAAAGTACTAAAGAGCAAAGTTGTACCGTTAGTAAAAATCCAATGGTCCTATGATCTAATGATTGCACTTTTGAAACGAGTCATTCGAAAGCGGATAAAATAAGTAGATTTCAAAAAAAAATCTACTTCGGACCTTCTGGGCCTATGAAGTCTGAAGGTATATTATATCCAATCAAATATAGTTTAAAATAAAACCATATTTTATTTAAAATAAATAAATTGGAGTTTGAATATAATTTAAATTTAAATGTATGAGTGTCAAATACAACTATGTGTGTAATAATTACTTGTCGATTTAGAGAAAAAACCATTTGTTTCTCTCTCTAAAACTATACAATTAATTGAGGGAAGTTTTCTTTTATTTGGAGAAAGAAACTTTTCATTTATCTCTCTTAGTTAAATTAAATGATTTATCAAATGTCATAAATGAGCAATTTATGCATAACATAAATTATGAGTATATCCAAATATACTCTAGTGAATATTATGTAAGTGCAACAAATAAGTAGTGTACATGATTAACATGACCGTGTATAAGTGTTGGGATTTACACCGCAATAGACTCATTTATCCATTGGTATATGCCTTTGTTGTCCAAAGCTTTTATTATATAAAAATATATAAGTTTACATATATAAATTTTAAAAATAAATTTCCCTATATAATACATGTTTTCGAATCAAGAATTAACAATTATAACACTGGTCTTAATTAAGGAAGAGTTCGAAATTAAATCTTATGGTTTTAGCCAAAAGTCCATTTTGGTTTAATTTAAAATAACTTATACACATGTATATCAATATATATAAATAATTGCATGTTATGCTTAAAGTTTAAACTAACATATGTATATGTAAATAGATATATATATATGTATATATATAACGATTGTAATTCAAGTAACATATATTTAAATTTAATGTTAATAAATTTAATTCGGTCTTTTAACTTGGGTAGGAAATATAAAAATTTATAACTTTACATAAAAGACCACTTATGAATTCTAGAACAAAATGAAACTTTTACTTTTATGAATATAATAGCCAAAAGAAGATTTTTCAGAAAATAACAATATAACGTAAGAAGTCAGTTTTCAATGTAAATTTAAAAAATCAACAAATATGGTTTATTTATGTTTATGTATACAAATGTTACAAAAAATTTATATAACACGATGAAATAGTTATACATTTCTTTTTTATAAACAATGACAAAGTAGTCGGACAACTAGGCATATACAAATTCGTTATAAGATAACTCAAATCTAACTTTACAAAGAATATGGAAAAAAAATTAATGACATAAAGGATTTGAAATATGTCAATCATAATAAACATGTAGTTAATGGAGATGTAGAAGAAAGAAAGATCTAAATTAAATCAGTATGATGATCATACAATTAATTGAGGTGGACAATAAGGAGACCTGAGTTATATTACAAGATGAACATGCAAAATAAAGAGATGTAACATGAATAGAATTTAAACCATTCAAACATGATGAATGTAAAATTAAATAAAATTTGAATTACCTAAAAATGAAGCCAATGATTTGCACCTTGATAGATTCAACTGAATCAATATCTAGATCTTGCAAGGAAGAGACAAAAACCACCTTTTAATTTTTGATTTGGTTTGTATTTGATTTTGGAATTTGTAGGCCTATACTACTATGAGAATTCGGCCATTACTTGATCAGAGGAAGAGAGAAAATTTTGTCAGAAGAGAAATGTGAAAGAAATAAAAGGAGATTTGTTTAAAGGAATGATAGAAACCTTTCTTATTCCTTCCTCAAAACCTTCCTCTTTTAATTCTTATTAAATCTCAGAAAATCCTCTCCCCTTCTATATGCATGGTCGTCCATAAATAGTGCCATATGAGCCCATAAAATTTCCAAAATTCTATTAGCATTAATCTCATTTAAATCAAGTTTAAATGTTCTACTGATATTGTATATCGTTGTGTGTGTTCATAACTTTTATGTACGCATTTTTTTAAATGCAAATAGTATTTAAATAAATCAAATAAATTTTAATAATTACTATTTAAAAATTATTAATTAATTTAATTAATTTACAATTATTATAAATTAATTAAGTTGTGTGGTTCACTCATAGTATTCATCATTTCGGTTGTGCAACTCAAAAGTGTTAATTCAGTTAGCGGTTAATATAGAACAATTTAAATATTAATGTTCACACATAACCTTAGCTAATGGTGTGATATTTGGCTAAATTTATTGCTTATACATCATTTGGTAAAATCTAATCTTACTTATGATAAGGGTACCTGGTAGTAATGTTATTTACACTAATTCTCTTCATCAAAACTATATCACATTATGACTTATGGAATTTGGTTTTGGTCAAAATTCCAACATCGTCCAATTCAACTTTGTAAGTCCAAACATAAAATCATTGATTCAATAATAACAATCATTAGTAATTGTATTGCTTTGACCAGAGACTTTGACTTTGATTTGACTATAGTTGACCGTGATACTAACCCCATATAACTAAGGAGATAAATTCTCTATTAAATAGTGTTTCACTTCCAATGCTTCAATTCTAACACAATTATAGTCATTCAATAGACGCCATGTCATGGTTAACTATAATCAAAGTAGATTGTCCATATTGAAGTTCATAGTATTCTCAAGTCGAGAGAATTGTTAAACATTGTCATTTCGAGATTGTCTGTTTGACCTTAGTTATATTAACCAATAAAAAACTCTCGAGTTAGTTATTTCATGGTTATCCAATAAGTATGTAACCCCTTGGAACCCTAACCACCATGAGTAATACACTGCCCAATATTTATAGAGCGTTACTTACTCTGGTCTCAACCGATGGATCGGTATCCTTTCACGAAACATCTTGACTGGGAATATTTAAAATCATATATTATTTTTCAATGTGATAATTTTTTTACTATTACAGCACATTGTAATTACTATCACATAACATATCATTTAAGGATTTTCTATGTAATATACTTTAAATTAATTACTTAATTAATTCTATCACAATATAATAAGTATATAAGAGGAAAAAAACACCTTTTATTTGAACAAGATTGGTTATCGAGTTAGATATGTGTAACAAATTACATAATTGCCTCTAAGGCATACCCTTAACTCTATTAATCTCTCGCTTGCGTTTGGGGTAAATTTGGAATCTTATTCAAACTTTTCGATCGTTTTTCTCAAAAACTATTCAGGTCGGTCTCTTAGTGAACGGATATGTTATTTTGTTTTAATTATCTACTCTATCAATCAACTCTCTCTGATGCTAATAAACTTCCTTTATCATATAGAACTATTCGAAGTATGTCTCTCGACTTCTAATGAGTTCTAAGTTCTTTTACGAACTGTATCACGACATTGTTACCATATAACAATGTCATGGGATTCTCAACATTTGGACTGCTTTGACTTCTTCCTTTGAAAATAATTTCAAATTTAGTTCTTGTTGAATTTGTAAAATTATTTTTACAAGTACTGCTAGAAAAATTAGAGATGATATAATCAGCATTATATAAGGAAGTGAAATACTGGACTGCTTCACTTTGGATGTCTTAAATGTTAGTTACATGCTTGCCATTAGAATCAATAAGCAGTTTAATGTCATTTCTACTCCTATTTGTTGTCATTTGGCTATAGAAAAATATGTGCATTGATAACCATCTTGAAGCAACTTGACCTTGGATTTTGGTTAGTTTTCAATTAAATAAGTGTGTAAAATTCTTTCAAGAAGGTACGATTTATCTTAATATTCATGTACTAAACTATTGTCCTCAGGATTTAAAATCATTTTCTTGTATAATTCATTGCTTTTCTCCCTTGTTTTTTCAAGAATAACTCTGATGCTTTCATGGCCTTTGTTCAACTCTTTTAAAGCATTTTTCAAGTTTTTAAGTTTTTGCAGCATAACAAATAGAGGATTGCCTTGCTCTAATATAGTCCATGAATTGCTTATGACATTATTGTAAACACTAAGATTAATCCAAGCATTGCTATACCTGAAGGGCATTTTGTGACTTTAAGTTCATCATTTAAAAGATTGACTAGAAGGAGGGAGTGATCACTTGATGAGTGATTAAGTACATGAGAAAAAATTATTATGGCAGCTTATAAGCATTTCAGAGATGATAAAAATTCTATCAATTTTATTGTGAATCTAATTATTCCTCCCTCCTCTCCAAGTAAAGTGGTCACGTCACTTCTTGAAGCCTAGTAGATAATACTGTATTATAGAAATCATTGTCAGCATTGTTACTACTGTTGTTAGGACTTATATTGTCTTTATTATAGAGAACATGATTAAAATTGCCTAGAACAATCCAAGGAACATTATTTGAAAAAGTGCATAAGTGATTCCAAATTTCTTGCCTATGTTGATGTGTAACTGTGAAAAACATTATTTGAAAAAGCCCAAATGTAACTGTGAAAAACATGGTCAGTCCACCTTTATTTTGAACAAACATGTGATAACTTTATGGTTGCAGAATAATACACTACAATTCCATATGTTAGGGTCCTATAGTATGAGTATTCTACCCTTAGTATTGTCAGAATGGTTATTGATAGCTGACCAATTTGGCTTGAAACTTTTGGTAAATACATGAACTTTGTTACAGCTAAGTTTATGTTCCAACAGACAGACGAAAGAGGGATGTAGTCTATTAATATGCTTTATGATATCGTATTTTCTTGTGGGGAAGTTCATCTTCCTGACATTCCATGGAAGGAATGTCATTTAAGATGTTAAGGATGTTTCCCCCTTATTTTCTTAGCTATAAGGGGGAGCTTACTTTCGTCTTTTTATTTTTCCTGTTTTTCATTTTACCTTGTGTAATAAGTATAGACCATGTTGGGTTCTAGACCACACTATCGGAAGTATACGCCTTAAAAACAAAAGCATATTCATCTCTTATATTTCTCCTAGTAGATCTAGTTGCCATAATCGTATCGGGGTGTTATCGCTACTTTTTGCATCAGATTTTCCATTTTCGAGCATCTTAGTGGCTTAAATCTTTTTATGTATCTCATGTTTGCTTTTAGCTCCACTTAGAGGATAACGAATTTAACAACCCTACTTTCTATGTCGTAATAGTAAGTAAATTTAATTAAAATAAAAGTATTCAAATTTGATTTTTTTATAATTATTATTTCGAAATTAAATTCTTATATATTTGAAGTTTAGTTAATAAAAGATTAGGTTTTAATAAATTAAATTAAATTAATAAATTCCTTTTAGGTAATATATATTGAAATCGAATAAAATGATTTAATTAATATAAAATTATTTTTAAAGCATAGATAATTTTTGTATGATTGAAATAGTCGAAAAAATAAATTTATTTTGTAATAATACAATGAATGGTTAAATAGAAATAAACAAATATTGAATTGAATGAAGTTGTCTATTATTGAAATATACTGTACAACGAAATGTAAATTAAATTAAATCAAATTGGGGTTTATTTACAAATAGATACATGGATCATTTAAAGGAAGAGAAATAAATTAATTAATATAGTTAACAGGAGCCCAAATTCAATCCCAAGCCCACACCACTTTGCAAATCTCATACCCAAACCCCTATATTCCCATATCCAAACCCTATTTCCTTAAGCCCTAATTCAAGATTATTCTCAAAACTGAAATCGGGACATTATAAAAAAATGAAATGAAATCGTGATCGAAGGAGCGAAGCTCTGCAACATCGATGATGCTCGACGGTATACGGTGCCGCAAAGGGGGAGTGGTCGAGATGCGATGTTAGCGGCTGGTGGAATCGCGTTTGGACGAGGCATGAGTGGAGAAGCGACTATGATGGAGGCATGGACCTGGCATAGCATTGTGGAAGCTAGGACAGAGGCATGAGATGGGGGGAAGGTGATGTGGTTGCTCGAGTGATTGACGTGCAAGTGTAAGGAGATTGACGCGGTTGGTGGCTGCTGCGGCGTTAGTGGAGGATGGGATGACGACGATGGCAAGTTATACTAGCAAAGGCAAAATAGTTGATTTAGAGAACTCGAGCATTGTTTTGGTGAGTTTCTAAACTCACTTCTATGTCTATTTCATGTTGGTTAATGAGTGTTTATCCCATATATAAGTTGAATTATTTATTTGAATGGATTGTTTGATATATTGGTTTGGAAATTTGTTGATGTGAAATGATTGATTGTTTGTATTGGTTGGAAGTATAAATTTGCAAATAGAACTCTGTCTGATTGCAAATTATACTCATGGATGTGTGTGCATTCTACAGATGACCGGAGTTTGACGGAATTCGATTTGGGACACGCTTAAATTTATAGTGAAGATTCTGAATTATATTCAGTGTTTGAAATAAATATAATTTATTTTGGAAGTCTATAAATTTATTTCAAAGTAGAATTTCATTATGGAAACCTCTATATGTTACATTTGATCGATAAAGTAATTTTGAATGTTATACACACACACACAAGGATTTGAGAGTAAGTTATAGTGTTTAAATCTTTATTTTTGATATTATATAAATGAAGTGAAATTATTTAATATATAAATATTTCGCTAGTTTTATTAGTTCTAGAATATAAAATTGATTGAAGAAAAGTTCTACTTAAAAATTAGTAATTTATTGAAAAGAAAATTTTATGTTTGGTTTTAATTAATTATTTAAAAGATAATAAAATTATGAAAAATATAAAATATTTTCTGATTAATATTTTAGGTATTTTAAAGTGTATTTCAATAATAATATGATTACTTGTGCATTATTAAAGTGTGCTCTATATATAAACATGTACGTACATACATGCGTGTGTGTATTTGAATATTTGATTTAAATGTTTAAAGAAACATTTTGTTGAACTTTACTATTATTTCATTTCTGAAATAAATTGAGATTTTTATGTATGATTTCTACATCCTCTGATTTCTCATTTTTCTATACTGATTTCGATATTTTGAATGATTTGCTGTTGATATCACTACAAGAAACAGAGCATTTTCCGACAGCTCTCGACCGTCGGCGGCCGTCAAAAGCCGTCGGAAAATACCGCCACAAATTAACTCGTCGATGAACAGATTTTTCGACGGCTCCCGACAGCATCCATCGACTGTATTTCCGACGGCTTTTGACGACAGTCCGACAGCTTCCAACGACCATCGGAAGCCACGTGGACGGTTACGCTTTGTGGCGGAAGCCATCAGAAGCCGTCGGAATTTCACCGCCTGTAGCCGTCGGAACATGTCAAATATTGACTTATAGACCGTTAGAAACTGTCGGAAAAACTGCAAATTTTTTCTGCATTTCAGCTGCGATTTGGCTTTCCATCCATAATTCATAAATACAATATCTTTCACCCAACTTAATATATCCAACTCAGATATTCAACATGAAATCAAACCATAGAAAGATAATCAAATATCATAAAGACATAAATCAAACCCAATTCATGTAAAATCAAACCAAACTTCACTACCATAATTCATATACATCTAATTGTACAATATATACATCAATGCTTCACCAACTCCTCACAATCAACTCCCAAATATCAGAATCACTACCACCAAGTGTATCATCAAACAATGTACACAACAGTTCAAATCCAAATCCACCAACTCAATGTATCATCCAAACTTACAAAACAATGACACAAAACAAAAAAACATACCTATCACTCCAGTCAATCAGCTCTAGAACCATCTGACCACCATAAGATGGAAAGCTGCCACCATATTGTTGCATGTACTCAGCAATACGCTGATCCAGCAGCTGTGTCATCTCGATGGTCTGGCGACGATTCTGATCTTCCAGTTGCACCACCCTAGCTCTCAACTCTTCGATCTCTGCTAGATCGATATCAGCTCTGGTTAGTTGGTTGGCTCGCCTCTGTCTACTAGCCTGCAGCACTTATTTAATTTAGTCTATAATCTTACTATCAAAGTTACAACATAATGTGTTAATTGTTATATCTATAAACTTATTACTGAAAATAAAGCGATGTGAAGTTCTTCAAAACTAAAAGATTATTAAATTGTTATATCTTAATATATTATTCATTACCGCTTGATTGCCAAAGCTATAGCGCTTGTTCCGTGATGGTGGATCCATGACTGGCTCAAAAATAATATCCTCCTCGTCCGTCGTGAGCTGCTCTCGACTGGTATCCTCCAGGAGTTTCGGGTGTTGTTCCATAAACCTTGCCTGCATGAACAAATAAAAATGCAGGTAAAATTAATATCTTAATTCATTATAATTTAATAATTAAAAAAATTACTAATAGTATATAAACTAAAATATGCTTACATGGCTCTTGCTCGATTTATCGTCGTGCCATGTATATGAAACTGTCCCATTCGAATTTACATGCTCGACGGCATGCGTACGGGTAAACATATCTATATACGACACAGGACCCTATGCCTCAGCTTCCTGAAATTGATTATTATGTACTGTTATTGTATATTCAAAATTATATAGCACAATAACTATTTACAATTCGCATTTAATAAATTTACCAACTCCTGGCGATACTACTGGAACGACTTCGACCCTCCTCGATGAGTGACGGGATTTTTGTTTCTATTTGCATAGCTTCTTTTCGACTCTGCCTGTACATTTAAATTTAATACATTATTTACTTACCAAATATTTTTTAATATTTACGTATCAATCAAATAATTAATAAAAGTTTAGTACACTTACATTCGCCTCGTCACTATCCTAATGTTTCGGCCACCCTTCCCATACACTCGTCCCCATCAAGTTTGGCTTCTGCCCTTTATCCTTCACTGTCGACATGGAATCCCTGTAGTTCTTCCTCATCTTCTACATCCAGTAATGTCGTACCAACTGCAGGTCATCTGACTGTATGTCATGGTGGTCTATGTTTCATGTTAACAAGCAACCAAAAATTAAACAATAAAAGGTGAACAATAAATAAGCGACAAAAACAAATTAATAATGGAAAACAGAAGATTATACTTACAATGAAATCCTGCCAAATACACTCGAGGATGTGGGGAGGGATGTTATCCCACTTCGGCCAACAAGCCGACATCCTACTCTTGTACGCTTCCCTCGAAACCGATATAACTACAGCTGATGGCTGTAGCTCAAACCCCTTGTGTTAAATATGATACATATTAGTATATCGTACACAAAATATTTAAGATGCTGAAAAAAGTTTAATACTTACCCATCGACTCTAGGTACTAGAGTCACGACAGGTCGCTGTGACGGTTGCAATGGACCGCTGCCATCGCCTTCTAAAGTGTGGGAAGAACTCCTCCTTCTGGATGACATGATACCTGTCACAAACACATTATTTTAAAAGAGAACAATAACATGATAATGAAATATATTTTATAGTTAAATGACATAAATGATATAAAGTACATAAAGTGTAAAGTATACCTGATTCAGATTGGGTCTCATATTCCGATGATAAGCAGAATACATTGCATTTTTAACATAAATCGCTAAATAAATGACAGTAATGGAAATACCATAAAAGATGTAAATAACGATAAACAGATTCGGTTTCATAAATGACATAAATTACATAACTAGCAAAATAAATCTCATCAATTACATCAATTTCGTAATACACCAAGAATTCAACATAGTTACACCAATTGCATAATTACATCAACTGCATAATCTCATCAATTGCATAATTACATAACTACCAAAATAAAGCTCGTCATTTACATCAATCATCATCATCTTCTGATTCAGATTCGGTCTCATATTTTACGTTATTTTCCTCCATACTCTCGAACGCTTCTACCAAAACGTTTGATACATCGTTCAGAGGTCCAAAATCCGTTCTCACACTATGCCATCTCATATGAGATGCAGTTACAGAAGATGCGTATAATCTTTGAAGCCTAGGAGTGATGTGTAAGTAATGCATATGCTTGTATGGAACTTCCTTTTCCTTTTTTTCTTGGTTTGTATCTTTTATGATTACATATTTTACAATTCCTAAGATTTATGTCTTCTTTCCAAAACAACATGCAGCCATTTAAACATGTATCTATTTTCTGATAAGGTGAACTAAAAGCCGACATAAGTTTTTTAACTTCATAGTGATTTTCGCACATTAAACTATCGGGCGGCATATGCCTTTTTGCAGCTTGTACAATAGCTGTAAATCCAGCTTCGATGATATTGTATTTTGACTTCATCGCAATGTATTCTACGGTTACTGATAGCTAGGTGCCGCTTTTACAATCATCCCAAAGAGGTTTCTTAGCAGCATCCAGTAAATCATAAAAAAAAATTGCTTCAATATTTGATTCTTCAACATTTTCATCGTCGTCGTCAACTTCAACCGTAGGGAACATTGATCGTGCTACATCTTCAACCATATTTTCTATACAGTTCGTCGTAACAATTTCATTACCAGCAATGTCTAATTCAGACTCTGCAGAAGTATTTGCTACAACTTCTCCATGACGATCCAAACATAATACTCCGGCACAAAACTGTTTTGCACAAATGGACTTTCACAATATCGGGTAACAAATACTTCAAATGTCTACACCTACTACACGGAAAACAAATTTCTGCATCGTTTCTTTTATTACTTAAAGAAAATTCAACAAATACGTTTATACCATTATAAAAAACTTCTTTTATTGAGCCTCTCAACCGCCTTCTTTGATACATTCATCTCCTTCGATCAACAAAATAATCGATCATTTTTCCTATTTGAAAAAATATGTCACAAATTCAAAAATAAATATTGGTCATATGTTCCATTACATTTTATTTTTCAACGTATCGATACAAAATCTTATACGCGTCAATTTTACCCCACTTAAGAATACAATATAGAACTTTTGGTTTATAGTTATCTTTATTTCTGGTCAGTCATCGTACTTCCCATTACAAACACAGTAAAAACTTACATTTCATACATTATTTTGTTTTAAATGATTCAACAAAATTTCGGCAGCACTTCCCTTTTATTTCCTGCATTGTACACAAATGCGTGAACGCAGGAAATAAAAAAGAAAAGTGACGGCGAAATTTTGTGAACTGTTTGAAACGAAATAATGTGCGAAATATAATCGTTTACTGTGTTTATAACTTGTCCAATATAGGGACAAATCCAACAAGCATTATACCAGATGAATATAAATGGCCGTTTTGTGATAAAAATGACTATTTATATAACGATCATGTACAACACCCATCGGACGGGGCCAGAAACTCTCTAAGGGGCGTAATAAAAAGTATTTTATAAAAAATAATATATATTTACTAATTTTATACATTTCAAAAAATATTAATTTAGCTCATTTTTTCCGCGTATTTCATCGAATAAGGCTGCTTTAGTATTATTATCATTTTCCAATACAGACAAATTTCTTTTAGACTCGTGCATTCATTATTGTTGCACAAGTCAAGATGTTATACGAATCATGTCTTATTCTAGTTAACACAATACAATGGTAGAAACAATGCATATACAATGGTTTCCATATACACAAACAATCACAAATTATACATACTTTTTACAATTTCATGATAACATATGAAATAGGTATACCATGGGATGCTATAAACCATTATTATGCTATTGAAAACAATTGCAATCACTAATTATCCCTAATTTAGCAACTTATGCAAATCTAGATTTAGGATAAAAATTAGATTTTTGGCGAAAATAAGAGATTATACCTGAGTTAGAGAGCAATAGACGTTGATTACGCAGCCGGGGAGGATCCGAAAGGTCGAAATTGGTGATTGGAAGCTTGGGGGAGAGATTTGGGGATTTTGGGTTAAAAAATTTCGTGCTGCAAATGAGGAAAAAGAAGGCTCGGCCGAGCCCTGTAATTCGCGAATTTCCGACGGCTTCCGACGGCCCGTCGGAAACCGTTAGAAATTGGCTGTTGGAAACCGTCGCTTGATGCTGTCGAAATAATTGCCTTTTCTAGTAGTGTATAGATTTGATTAGTGATTTTGATATAATACAGTGATGACATCCTTCTGCTTGATTTCGTGATATTTCATTTTGTATGACGAGAAATCTGAATAAACAGAGTTATAACACCGTCTAGGATGGGCATTCGGTAATATTTCTTTGGTTATTCTTTACACTCGCTATATAGAATATTATGGAGATAGAGTATAGTTTATGAGCATTGAATAAACGATTGAGCATCACGCAGTGGTATGGGATGACGATGTGATACTTATTCGGTTATTCATTATAAGTAGATGTCACTCAAGTGGCGGGAACTGAGATATTGGGATTATACTTATATGAGGTGATGCTCGGGGTAGAGCAAACTCATGGATCATTGAGTAATGGAGGAGTACCCATATACATATATATTCATAGATATTATCTACTTGTCTATCATGATGTGTTCCTGGTTATGTTTTCAGAGTTAGCGGGAACTAGATTAGGGCCGTATCTACCCTGGGGGCTTGATCATGGGGTCGCACCCTAGATCTGTGACACCTTTATTATATTAGATGTGCATCATGGGATTTTATTGAAGGATGATTAGCCCTTATGGTGGGTAACCCTAGCCCATTTTTGTCACCTAGGCTAACAGTCAGTTACCATAGGGTCAGGATTCAGATCGTGACTATGAGTCCTCGCGTTGATGAGCACATCAGGTGGATATTGTTATAATTACCGTGAAGGTAACAGATGACTATAGGAGTGGATCCGGGTGTATATCCCAGGGCTCCTGGAACAGGCGGTTAGTTATCATTCTCTCGTTTGGTTCTACATAGAACGGTAGATAAGTACATATTACTTATATACCTTACTAAGTATAAATATGGGTGGTGTAACCCATACATTATGATATGACTCTACTTAGGACCTTGAGTCTGTCATACAATTAATTCTCGTTACTAATTATTTCAATATGAGGAGATGTGATTATACCTGTAATGTGATAAGTGTCCAAAGTATAGTGGATTCTCATATCTTTTATTATATATGATTCTTTGATATGCAGTCTATATTTCTATATTTTATATTAATGCTGATATTTTATTATTGAGATTGAGAGATATACTTGGACAATATTGTATGCTAGCCTAACTATACTTGGTGATATCTCATATTGATGAATTCTGTATTTTGATAACAGTTGGAGATTTGGATGATTCACACATATATCATTGATTTTATGATTTCCTATTAAATGTGTTTTATATGGGTGAGGACATTTTCATATCTACTTTGATTGATTTCATTTAATTTGAGATATCGGAGGTGGTTCTGTGTGCGCTGACTTTCTTGTGTTAATTGAGACATCATTGTTTATCTTAAATGTATTATTATATGTATATTAACCCATTCATTTCGACATGGTTTAACCCATGTGTTATTTACATAATACTCGGGTCAGTCCGAGACATTTTAAGTACAGGGACGATGAGACTAGCTCGTGTATTTTTTGGGCTTAGAGGAGACTAATATATTGTATTGTTGTATTTATTTTGAGAATTATATAGTTTCATGTATGTATATCCTTGTATTGAATATTAGACATACTTTGTACATCTATTATTATATATTATCACTACGATATTGACTCTGTGTTCTCTGTTATATATTGTATATTGTGTGTTATTCAGTCCTGGGGGCATACGTATTTATTGCTTTCTGTCGGTACTGTGTACGTTTTGTGGTGAGTTATATTCCTTGTTTTTGATATGTACTAGTGTTGGCCCAAGGGAATATTCACGTGTATTCCATATTGCCTTATTTTCCATATTATCCGATAGTATTACTCTTTAGTACTCTTAGATAGTATGGATATAGAGGTAGGGAAATTACAACGAATGCAGTAGAATGATTATGCAATGTTGGTGGGCAATATGGACTTAATGCTGTAATGCTATCAGTGGTATTGCTAGTTGGAGTGATTATCTCTAGAGTTAGAAACATGTGTAATATTAGATGTTAAGCTTGTACATTTAAGTGAGGGATTGCTATGTACTATTCCGGACTATTTAATGGTACTAACATTTCTAAACTAAGATTCATTATAATTGTTGAGGTATGTAGAATTTCATGTATTCTCACTACTCTCATCCATTTTATCATTCGATGCTGAGTAGTAGTTCGTACCTAATGTAGTTTGTGCTTAAAAGGCTTTTGAACTCGCAACATGATCAGAAGTAGAGGTTGTGTTATTACTATTATTGTGCGTATGTAGTTCATCTACTTGCATTGTTATTCTCTATGTTATTCTGCTTCGACACCCATGATTTCACCATCGAGCAATATCTCGTTGAGTGTTCAAACCAACAACATTTGGTACACTTAATGGGTTGCCGCTCATATTACACTTCTTGCCAAAATAAATTTTCATGTTCATTAAATACTTGAACTTTGTTAGGTAGTTACAGTCTGAACTAACCTCACTTAAAAATCTAGCGAATGCAATTCTAATGATTCTCTCAGTCACCTGATCCTTTTTTATGGGAGTGTCAATAAGTGAGGCAATTCTCCCAATCTCTTCCTTTGTCCATTAGTCTAATTCTAACCTCCGAAAGCAAACCCAGATGGGGATGGTTTGAAGAAATTCTTTAGCTTATCTCATTTCAGAATTCCATTTTTGCATGATAATCAAAATTTTGGTTGTAAAGATAAGAGCCACTAGATAACATTGCCACAATCATCCTCATTATCAACTTAGCAATGTAAAAGCCATTGTCTTTAGAAAAAAAATTAAAACTCACATAGTAGGGCTTTGGGCCTATAACGTAAAACACAATAGTATTCCTCCTCTCTAGATTTACCAACTAATTGAGAAGTCATCTTAGCACACTTTAACCTATCTTTAATGATCTGTTGATAGAAGGAAATAGGCATAAAAGCTCTTGATTCATGTCTCACAGCAATCTACCAGGTTTTTGGGGCATTTGGTGCACAAAAATTTTGATTAAACATGTGAGGGTTTGACGCTTGGGGTGTTTCACTTAGATCTGGGAATTGCATTGTCTTTCTGGTTAATATTGCATGTTGCCCTAGGATTGTCTCGGGTTGGACCACGGGGAAGGGTTTGCTTACGATATTCCAGTCTACTTGGGTTTTTCTTGGTGGCTTTTGAAAGAACGGGTGTAAATCCAATACCCTAGTCTGAAGGCAGATGAGCAGCTACGGTGGAAGGGGAACCATCAGTCTTAGGAGGGGTATTTGATGGATTTCTGACTAAGAAGACAAAGCCGGACCCAATGAAGAGGAGGGAGAGAGGAAGAAGAGGGTCAGTTGCCACAAAAACCCTAATTGATTTGCATTACATGCATAGTGCTAACTAATTTTTGAAAACAGGATTTGCCTAGATTATATATAGTGCAAACTAAATTCTATTATACTTTGGCCATACTAGCTTGCATTACATATAGTGCAAACTTGCATTATATACAATGCAAGTGAATCCATATAAAATGAAATCCAATTTAATTCTATTTTTTTTAATTATTTTCTTTAATTGAGATGAAATAAATAATGAAATTAGTTTTTTATTTAAATTAATTTAGAATTATTTTGATCCTTTTTATAAAGTAATGATATTAAATAACACTAAACTAGAAGAATTTCTAGCTTTCTTGTTAACTTTAGGCGATTTCTCCACTCTCTTAAACTCTCCCTCGATATTTAATTTTCAAATTCCTAAAATTTACCACTTTACAATTATTCTACCAAACTTCTTATACCATTTAACATTTAAATACCTACTTTTTGAAATTTTTTACAAGCATTTACAAATCACTTCTCAATTATCTCCTAAAATTTTACATTCAAGTTAATATATTTAAACTAATTACATAATCTAAAATTAAAACGGTTTGATAAACTCAATTAACTAATATTTATTAATCCATCAAATAAAATATGACAATTTCAATATGTACACCATAGCTGCATCAACAAATTTATAGGATTAAAAAAAATTTAGATACAAAGATATATAAATCATGTACATAAATTATATACATTAACATAATAACAAACTTATTTTATAACTTATTTATCTCATAATTTATCATACATTGCACTGTAAAATTATATTTTTATAATCAAAACTGCATTTTACATTTGCTGCAATTACTTACCCTAGAGTTCTCTCCTAATATTTTGCATCCAAATCCATGTATTTAACTAATTATGTAATCTTAAATTTAAACTATATAATAGATTTAGTTAACCGATATTCATTTATTCAAGTAATAAATCCTATAAGTATGACAATTCAATGTGTACGATATTCATATATGAGTAAAAATGATAAAATTATTTTTTTATTCAGATATATAGATATATAAATCACACTACAAAATGTATACATAAAATTAAAAATAATTTTTTTAATTTATATTTCATTTATTTCAAAAAAATTATTATACATTGTAATAAATTTGTTTTTAACACTTTTAATAGATAAATTTATATTTTACAACGTTACAATGTGAACACAAGGATCACAATAATAAAAATTAGGTTGTATAAACATTCTCGTTTTCAAAATAATATTAAACCTTACTCATATCCTGATTCAACTAAAAGCTATAAATACAATTCTTCAATTATCAAAGTAGTAAACATGTCCCTTCTGCAACAACATGAAATCTATGGTTAACAATTGGAAGTTCAAATAATGGATGAAAATTAACGTGTAAATATACAACACAAAGTGATCTTCTCAATTACAATTACATACAAACCTCATCTCAATTTTATCCTACCTTTTTACATTCAATTCCATATAGCAAATTAATCACCAACTTAAATTATGTAAACAAATTAAGTTATACGTAAGTGTGAGTATGTAAGTTAGAACATTAATTCTCATATGGATATGCATTTAACAAGGACTAAACCATTGTTGCATTTAAGTGTCGTATGTCATTTTAATGTACAATTCTTCCATTTCAATAAATGTGTCATATACTACCAAATAAAATTATGTTTCAAACAATAATTAAAATATATATACTGTTTTTTAAACAACATTCTCATCTGTAACGCATACATTATACGCTAGTTGTATTACGATGAATGTGAAAGGTCCTTTTAATATATTATGTTTAATTGTGTGGACCTCTCATGATTCTCTTGTTCTAAAAATCAGTAATGTAAACTTTAAAAATAAAACATGGTAATTGCATTTTAAAATTACTAAGTGTATATTTTTCACTCTTTATCAACCATCGGTATGTCAAATGTAAACATTACTCCACTTATGCATGTGCTACATGATATTAAATAACAGAAATAACCAGGTTTGCTTCCCAGTACAATTCCATCGATGCAGGGATAGCGTCAGAAATCCAGTTTCATAATTTCAGGGTTTTGCACTCCAACTCGTCTACTGATGATACTAGATGATATAAAGTCGCGTGAACACGGTTATTCAATGCTTTTTTAAAAAAAAAAAAAATGGAGTAATTTCTATCCTGAACACGTTGCAAGCAAGTCGGAAAATGCAGTAAAAAGGAATCATAAAAAGGAATCAAACAACCCAGTCAGTGTTATGTAAATCCAGAATCATCATTTAATCGATGGCTGCTCTTAAAACTTTAGACAAACAATGCTACGAATATATACACAGCTTCAAGTTCAACAATACAATACAATTAAGTAAACATCATACAGCACAAAAAATAGTTCTAAAAGGATCACTATATAACATAGTTATTTGTCCCAAAAGTTAGTTAAATATCCTAAAATAAATGTAATTAAGTACGGTTTAAGGATAAAATCTTAAACAAGTAACAATATAAATTAAGTTGCCCTTCTCCAATCCTTGAAACATCACACAGCCAGGGATCGCCAAAAAAGAAAAAGAGAAGGGAAACAAATAACTATTCCATGACCCCAGAAAAGGAGGATGGTGCACCCATAACAAATCTCAATACTATCACAGAAGGCAGATATGCCATGTTACTCGCCATCAAAAAACTGCCAACCTCCCATGCAAATTAGCTATACAAAAACGTTAAGATTCCTTACCTAATTTTTTTTGCGAGTTATATTTTTGTGCTTTTTTTGTGTTTTGTGGTTTTTTTTTTGTGGTTTTTTTTCTTTTTTTTTTTCTTTTTTTGGTTTTTTTGTTTTTGCCAAATTGCCAGGAAAGCAAAAATGTTGCCTTCACTGGGACTAATATAATGTTCCTCAAAAAGTGATTGGTTTAGAGTCTTTTTCTGTTTAAGGAGTGAATCATCAATCTCTAAAACGGAGAAGCAAATGGTACATAAGTCATCCATGTGTACCCTCATTTGGACCTCCACCATTAATGGTTTGAGTATCAGGCACAGCAGGCAGAATCCAAGTTTTCCAATCGCCACGTCTCCTCATCTTCTCACCCTACAGCGATAAAACAACTTGTAAGTATAACTAAAGAAATTGAATGAACTCAACACAACGAGGAGGGTTTCTGTGCTGAATTAATTTTAGGACAAATTTTCAAAGAGAACTAATTGTCGAAACTATTTCGCATTCAGAGCTAGTTTGAAAACTTATTACCGAATAGGGTTAGTTTTAGCCCAGTCAGCATTCACATCAGCAGTGTTGTAACTGCCAATGTACTTGCGCAACTATGAGCATAGTTGCGCATATGGTGAAATAATTTTTGCACAACTCATAGTTGCGCAAAATATTTGAAACCAATAAAGCGCAACAATGAATCACGCATAAAATTCCACGTATGCGCAACTGCGCAACTCTTAGTTGCGCCTGCACTGCCACATAAAGGCAGCAGCAACCTCACCATCCCATTTCATTTCCTAAAAATTTTGCTTTCCATTCTCTTCTGCTCGAACTCATCTTCCCCAAATTTCGAATTTTGATTTTTTTGACCAATTCCACTCAAAATTAACAAATTTCTTTGCCAATCGATTCCCGCTTCCATTGTGATTGACGAAGAAATTTGTTAATTTTGAGTGGAATTGATCTAAAAAAATCAAAATTCGAGATTTGGAAGAGATGGATTCGAGCAGAAGAGAATGGAAAGCAAAAGTTTTTAGAAAATGAAATGGAATTGTGGGGTTGCTGCTGCCTTTATGTGGCACTGCAGGCGCAACTAGGAGTTGCGCACACGTAGAACTTTATGCACGACTCATTACTGCGCTTTATTGGTTTTCAAATATTTTCAATTTGCGCAACTATGAGTTGCACAAAAATTATTTCACCATATGCGCAACTCATATTTGCACGAGTACGTTGGCAGTTGCAACACTCCCGGTGTGGATGCTGACTGGGCTAAAACCAATCCTATTTGGTAATAAATTTACAAACTAGCTCTGAACGCGAAATAATTTCGAAATTTTGCCCACTTTAAAAATTTTGTCCTTAATTTTAATATAAACTAGAAAATACATCTTAGATTGCATCCATCTGGTACATATATAAAACAAGAGCCTAATCCATTGCGTCCCAATGTAATATTCAAATACTAATTTAGACTTCAAGCATAAGTATGTTACAAAGCACCAAAAGAATGGTACAAACCATATTAAACCTCAAGTCGTGAGCTATTTCTAACATAAATCTCCTTGTTAGATCTAATTACTACTGTAAAAACATGCATCGACTTTCTTCACTAATTAACTTTTATGGGATACCACAGAAGAGTATCTCCCATGCCAGATTAAGACTGCATGCAATTAGTTATACGAGTTGTTGCATGTTGAGCGTAAAGATGAAACATTCTCTATAACAGCATATCTGCAGTCAAATGGTGGATCCATTTTTGACACATCAACAGTGATTGAATTACATGACACCCAGAAGCTGGAACAAAAGCTTAAATAATTTGCCCTAAATTCAATCCCAGATTTACCTGAACTTCCACTAGCTCTGAATTTTGTACCAAATCCAGTATGAATTTGGTGCTGTTTGAAATGTTACAAGTTATTTGTCTGACCTGCAAAGCATATATATAACATAAGACTGTTAATTTGAGGCCTAGATGAGTGCAAAAAAAGAGTAATAAAGGTGAGAAATATGAAAAGGAGAGCAAAATTAAACAGAATGAACAGAGTAAGATACGCCCACAAAAAGAAAACATGACTATACATACATTACAGAAATGCAGAGAATAAGTATGTCACATCCTATATTTACAAGAAAAATAACATAGTCATATTACCGGGAATAAAAAAAACAATAAAAAAAATACCCTCGACGTAAGACATAATTAAGTACTGCAATTGCACCTTTCTTACAAATACCCTCCAGCATCCAATTTGTAACTATAATACTTTTGTTGTTGTATTTCACAAGCAGTCATCTCATGTTGTACATTAGTTTTCTTTATAACAGAACCTGATTCATCCATTGTTTTTTAATTTTATTTTCAATCTGTCAAGTTAAATGTAGATGGAGCTGACACAAAGTTCATGCAACATTTAATAGGAAGAAAAGCAGCATTTGAACAATATAGATATTATAAATACAACGTGAATATTTACTTATTTTATTTACTTTAACACGTATATTGGATTAAGGAAGGTAAGTTCATCGCATTCTGACACAAGCAATCTTTTCATAAATATTATTTACAGGCTAATAGAAAGTAATCGTGATACAAGTGATAATACCATATCATCACTTTATAATGAGTCTTTAATTGATTAATGGAAGTTTGTATATGGTTGTAAAGGTAGATTTCCTTTATTTTGCTGTTTGCTAAATGAGTTTGAACCCTTTTATGTATGAAATGATCTGCCCCCCCCCCCCCCCAGGAATTTATATAATTTATTAACCATGGTTGTTACGAGCAGACTTGTGCCAATCATAAAAATAATGATGAACTAAATTGTATATAAATACCTACAGCCCGTAGAAATAGAACAGTGTTATTAAAAAATAGTTGGTAATAGTCAATTAAGAATTTAGGAGATTTTAGAGAATTTTAAATCAAGCAAAATTTGTTTGATTGACAATCATATAGAGTTTGTTGCAATCTCATTATGAGTTTGTTGGGTCTCATGCAATCATTTTAAACTGATTTTAAAGGATATAAAGTTTGAGATTTCAGTTTCACTCTCGGTTTCAATTATACGAAGTTTTCAAAATTTCGATTGGTTTCAAGAGTTTCAATTTTGGATTTCTACCCTTTTTCTTAATAAGATTATTTTAATAAACGAGATCTAATGCACGTGCTATGCGCTTGCAAAATAAAATGATAAATACATAGGTAGGGGTGTAAATCGGTCGGACCGGATTGGACGGAGGTGTTTTCAGTTTCTATCACACCGGATATGGACCGAACGAGATTTATGCTCGTACAAATTTTACTGTCATAATTCATGTTCTAAATGAAATCAGAAGGATACGGACGAACTTTTTTCGACCATGGCAAACAGACACAGACGAACATTGTTATTTATATCAGATTTTATATTTTTAATAGAGTTTCTATCAGCTATATTACTTTTATCTGTATGTATTGAAGTATAAGCATTTTATGAATCTTTACTCAATCAACCAACCAAACAGTTGTCATAAATATTTTGAAGTACATAGTCGATATACTGAATTATAAGAAATTCAGACGAATTCAAATGAATACGGATTGAACGAGATTTTTGCTCGTACAAATTTTGTTGCCTTAATTCATGTCCTAAATGAAAATCGAACGGACGTTTTTTAATCACGGACTCGAACGAACATCGGACACTTGTACAAAATTAATGGCCATATAGATAGGGTACACGGTTAACACATAAAATGCAAAATAAATAAAATAGATGGCAACATCTACGTATGAAAGACATTAAAAAATAGTACAAAACCCTCACGCTCCACGCATTACATATAAAAGGCTATAATTTAAAATTTAAAAGCTTAAATGTCACTTTTGGTTATCATGACAATTCAGTAATGTAAAACTTGTAGAGAGTTTAATATAAGCAATCTAGGGGTTAACATATATCAAATATGTAACAATTGTATTTTATCTTTTTTTCCCATTGATTTCACATTCGATGTCAATAGCAAAAAGTTTATACATGAAGTCAAAAGACCCTTTTAAAGAGTATTTGACATGATTTACAATGCTACTTAGACTATTTGTTCTTTTTATTAGACTTAGCTCATTGTTTGTTATTGTTTACAAATTGTAAAAGCAAAAACTAATTTGTTAAGAAACTATTTGCGAATGAGATTGAAAAGAAAGTTAGAAATGATTTTAAAATATTTAATTCTAGATTAAGATAATGTAAAATTGCACACACACAATCATACAAATATACATATGTAAGTATGAGAAATAACTGAACGCTGCACAAAATATAATTAAGACTTTGGATTTTATTCACGATCAAGTTAAACGGTTTTCTATTTTCAAATATTAAAAATCACAAAGTAAACTAAAATTATATAAAAATCGAAACAAATAGCATTTGATATAGCATTGGAATAAATGAAAAAGGTATACATATTATTAATATTTAAAATGGAAAAGACATTACAAAAACGAAAAATCTATTAATAGTTGGAATAGAAACGCTATTTTTGATCCTGTGAACTTCCTAAAATGCCCATATAATATATAGATAATGTCACGAGTTCAAATCATGTTGACAACAAAAATTAATTTTTATTTTTGTTTGGAAATATTAGAACACCGATAAGGTCATTGTATTCAAATCCCGACAATGGCAATATTTCACATTTTTTTCCTTTCCTTTTTACATTTTTCTAATGGTTTTCTTCATTTCAGTATCGACAAATCATTGCAGTTCTTTCTTTATTTTAGATTTAAGTAGAACTCGCATTTTATCTTGATCTTTTATAGTTTTAGCTTACTTTGTGGAAAACGGACTGTTTAATATGCGGAAGTTAAAGGTAATTTCGTCTAGCCATATAGGAAATTGTTTCAAAAATATTGTTTTGACAATCAAATTTTTTCTTATACGTAACAGTTATTTAAATAAATATTACAACTAAAAATCGAGTTTATATATGTGTTTGTATTTGTCATTTTACATGTTTTCAAATATAGGTAGAATATTTTTAAATCGCCACTAATTATATGATTTTTTTTTAATCAAAAATTTATCAAATTGAAAATAAACAGTATATCATGTACGGTTTGATTATTTTAAATAAATATGTATTCCGTTCAAAATCATTTTATATAGTTAACGTGCTCACAAGCTAATAGAAAATATTGAAATAGCTATTTTATATAGTTAACGTGCTCACAAGCTAATAGAAAATATTGAAATAGCTATCAGCTCTGATAGTAAACAATTTCCAATTTAATTGATTTTTTACTTTAATAAATAGTGAAAAACTTTAAAAGCCAAGTCTTAGTAAAAAGAACAATAGCAGATAAGTTTCGTAGTTTGATTAATATTATGAGTTACGCTAAAATATTATTTAAAAATGTTTTCTACTCCACAATGTATACTATTTTTTATATCGAGATCGTTGTCAAGATTGGACAAATAAGAAAAGAAAACAATTGTTATAACAATATTTAACATGGTTTGAACCACCATAATATGTTTAAATTAACTTCTCTACGGATTTACATACATTGAACTGAAGTTTATTCTGTCAACAATTCTCATTTAAGTTTATAAATTTTAGATTTTAAATTGTCATTCACTTGTAGAGCAATTATCGTGTATACTAATTGTTATGTCTTTTCATGCGCACAGAGCAGACATCAATTGTATACTAATTTTGACTTTTATGTGCAAAGCATAAATCAATTGTTTATTAATTTTGTCTTTTATGTGCAGAACAGAAATTGATTATATTAATCATTTTGTTTCAGAGGTACAAAATGCAAGCTCCTAGCACTAATTATTTTGTCTCGCACTGCTCTATTCCAACTTTTAGTAAAGATGTTGTAATACATTGCAAAATATGCATTTCCGAAATGGTAATGCTCTCCAACCCAATTAGCTCAATCATTCATTTCCATAACTATGCAGCCCGGTCCCTTATTTTCCAGATTACTTTCCAACCATAAATATCCCGCGGTCAAAAAAATTTCCCGCTATTGAAAAAAAAAGGCTAGGGTAATGCAGTACGCGAGCTGCTGCAATTGGGAGGAGATCTAGAAGAAGGGAAGCTGCTGCAGATCTGGAAGAAGAGGGTCCATTTGTGATTTTTTTTAGTTTTTTTCTTTTTGATGTCAGTTATTCCAGCGATTTGTTGTCCTATTTCAAAATGTTTTGGTAGCCTTTGATCTGAAAATGAGTTTTTTGTTTTCAACCTGTCCTTTAAAAATGCACGGAAGAGGAGTGCATGTACGAGGAGAATGAGTGGATAACGGTCGATTCAGATAATGGTTTTAACATATAAATTTAAAAATGTCTTTTTCATGCTTTTTGTCTTTTGGGAAATATCAAAACCAACCTTCTCCCTCCCTTCTCCCCTTTGCTGGAACGGTTAGGATTTTCTAACTTTTTCATCTCTCAGTGTAATTTGACATACATATTGAAAACGTAAAACACAAAACTCGTTTCAAGTCAACCACTACATTAACGTTTTATTTTGACTTTCTTTGTTTTAACACAACAAAAATTATGTTTTCTTCTAGGTCATCTACCAAAATGGGATTTTGGTCAAGTTCCATCTCAGTTCTAATCGGAACCTTAATTGAAAGGGCTGGGATTCTAGGTTAAGACCAGAACCTCATACCTTGATTCAATATTGAACAAACTGATTTATTTTATATCAACAAATTATTTCACCAAATAGTAAAATACAAAAATGGAATTCAATTTGTTTGATTTATTTTAGTATAGGAATCCTTTCAAGTCCCACTGTTAAAAACAAGATACATCGTTTTCTAACAAAATTTGAATTACCATGTATTAAATTGTGACTCATTTAAAGCTTAAGCTGACCAACATTAATTTTATGGTGCTTCAGCCAAATTATAATCAAATAACCATTCATTTTGTAGTTTTTCATAGGATTTATCCTGAAATCCATGTTTGACTAAGAAGTGATTTGCAGGATGTTAACTAAATTATAGTTGACTAACCATGGATGCAATTGTATATGAAGAATCCTATCAACCCTTAACTGAGTGCAAGGTTCGAGAATTCGGTTCCGGTCTCGTTTTCGGTCATTTAAAATTTTATTTGTTTCAGACGATTTCGAACATGCTGAAAACTTCGGTTTCAGTCCCGATTTTGGTTTTCAATTGTTTGTTAATAAACATGTAATGATGATCTTTGTAAATAAAAATAGCCTATGCTAATTAAGTTAAACCCTGAAACTAAATCATACTAAATACAAATTAAAACTAAATTAAATTATAGTAAATACAAAATAAAACTAAATACCAATTAAAACTAAATTAAATTATAGTAAATACAAAATAAAACTAAATACCAATTAAAACTAAATTAATTATAGTAAATACAAATTAAAACTAAATTAAATTATACTAAATACTAATTAAAACTAAATTAAATTCCACTAGTTAATACTAGCCCAACACTAGTTAATACTAAACTAAATTCCACTAGTTAATATTAGCCCAACACTAGTTAATACTAAATTAAATTACACTAGTTAATACCAGTCCAACACATTATTGCATATTTCAGCCCAACATCAGCCCAAATAAATGTCGACGTCTTAAATAATTAATACGAAACCAATTATACTAGGGCCAAAAATCGACAACGCTAATTATTAGAGTCTCAAATTAATGTTGACCGAAGTTGATTTGATCTGACGAAGAAGACCGAAGTCTCAAATTAACATCTAGGTCGATTGATCTGAGGAAGACGAAGGCAAGTCGAGGTTTTGCTACAAGTATGATTGTTTTCCATTGATTTAGTTGATTTTTTTTTGTTTCGATTTTGTGGAAAACCTAACCGAACCCGATTTTTTTGATTGGTTTTGGTTCGCTTAGTGACAGCACCGGTACGGTACCACCGAAATTTCAGGGTACTGTCTGATACCTCGAACCATGATTGAGTGACAACAATGAAATAAGGAATGAACAACAAGCAAAACAGCATCAGGTTAGAAACTAAAAATTGTGCAATTTAAAACAAACAATAATGTTTTGTCTTTGATCGGTTGAAAGTTGAAACTTACTCAGTTATTGATTAATGAGGAGCAATATCCTCATACTAGAAGCGTGCGCCATGTGTTCTTATCATATACAAATGTATAATAACCAGTGTTGCCAAGGCACGTGCCTAGGTGCAAAAAACACATGGCGCCTGGTGGACTTTTTTGGGACTCGAGGCACATGATTGTCGAAGCGCCAAAAAAAAGCAAAAAGCCCTAGTGCACAAGGCGCACAGCTACAAAAAAGAGCGCTTTTGTTTTATTTAAGCAACTAAGTTGTAATCTCAAAGTATTTTTTGTTGTAGACTAAAGTTGAACGGCTTTTGACTACTTATTTTGGTTTGTGATGAACTTATGAAGTTTTATTCTCAAAATTGCACGTATATGCAATTTTTATTGCCAAAAAATTGTGATTAATAGTAATTTTACTTGTTTTTAGCAGGTTTTAGCTGCAGTTTTAGCAGGGAAAAGCGCAAAAAAGCGCAAGACGCAAGCCTTGCGCTTTGTCGCCTTGACTACTTTAATAATAGCACAATACACTAATTAATAACAAAAGTTATCCTGTTAAACATATGGCTGAGTGGGAGTCCTCGCACTTTCAAAGAGTGTGATGTAGCATCCTCCTGACTAATTTACATGCACTTGCGTAATTTATCTTATTTACAGCAGGTCATGTTGTTCAACTCCGTCATTTAGACTGAAAGTTGATTATATTGCTTAGTAAAACATTTAAATACCTTCAGTTTCAACACACTATCAATTCTCTTCTCCCTCTCTTTCTCTCTTTCCCTCTTTCCCTCTTTCATTTTCTCTATGCATAATCCAGAACTTAAGAATCGACTGGGTTTGTGTTTGAAAAACTCCCAAGTAATTTCAATGGAAATGTAATACATGCTAGTTTAGGGGTGTCTTTATAATTCACGCAATAAATCAGGATTTTCTCCAATAAAGGTTCGCCGTTCAGTACGTAATGGCTTTGGGCTAATCCAAATTAGTAGATAATGGATTTGGGATAATGTGAATCACTGTAATCAGTATTCAGTAGAATGAAGACATGAAGATTGTTGTGGACAATCTGAATGAGTTGAGAGGAAGACGTGGGTAAACTGTGAGTATTTGAGGGGTTCCAATATTAGCTCATGTCACTAAACCACAACATAATGGTGGTTAGTTGCTTCAAAAATAGTCAACGTTAACAGTAATGCAGTAATTGTGAATAAAATGATACATGTGGTGTTTAAAATATAAACTCATCAAAAAGACTGCATACGACCCCCAGAGGGTTACCCAGTTGGTGTGTAGTGTGAGTTGTGAATAGTTGGAGCATGTGTTGCGAGTTCGACACACACTCTCAAAGTTACAAGCGAAGCTTAGTTCTCTAAGTATTAAAAACACTACACATTTCGAGCCAAACCTATAAAAAAATGTTGGCGCGGGATATACATTAAGAAAAAAAATACAATGTCAGCTATAGCAAGGCTTGAAACAAACCACGTGTGGCAAAACGAAAGATCCCTATAGAAACAAAAATATTTAGTATATAATACATTTTCTTTTATTGACCAAATAAGAACTTGTTTCCACAAAGCTAAGAAAATGCATGAAAACCATTGAGCCAAACCAAGCCAATATATCAAAAGCAAAGAAAAAGGGGGAAAAACCACAAATGCACACAATAACTCAGATGGCGTAGTTACTGAAGTTTAACTCTAAATTTACTTGGACTTCAATTACCATCATCATTGCAAATCCTATGTAGAATGGTTAAAGATGTTGCCATAAACAAATTGCCTTTAATACATATTTATGCAAAGGATTATCTTCACATATAAAATTTGTGCATTCTTGAGATGATGATATCAGGTCCCCCCATATGCTATCACCATCAACATTTTAAAAACAAAATTTAATTTGTAAATTATGAAGTTTAAACTTTGAATCAAAACTGGTTTAAAATCCATGTTTCAAGGTTTGTAAATACTTCGAAATTTGATTTAAGAATTTTGTTAGCAATGATCACCATGATGATTGGTTTCTTTACCAAAATATCATGTTTTGCTTGCATACTTAACTTACATCAAGGTTTCATTTGTACAGCAGCACCTTCACATAATTAGATGTGCGTGCATGAGAAACACATCATCAGAAGTGTAGTGCATGTACAGGGGAACATAAATAGAAATAGCTCGCAACGTAATAATAATATAAAGACACAAAAAGAATGTATTAGCATGGGCAAATTGAGACGCTTCAAATCGCACAAAACAAAAGCAATATACAAGACCAACTCAAGTTGAAAAATGCACATATTTCAATAGGATGCCCAACAAAGTGTAACAAAATTATGGATAACGAGATTTTTTGGCACGTGCAATGCACGTGCATATAGAAAAATCCTTGTTGATGATATAAAATTGTTAATTTTTTTATATATAAAGTGTTGATAAGTAAAGATTGAAAATTACAAAGAAAAATATTATTAACACTGTGTTGAGATTAGAGTTTGAGCTTGTGATCTTATTAGTGTATTAGAATATTAATTTGGAAAGAGATGTTTTTTTTAAATGTGATTCAAACTCCTGACTTTTCATTTGTATATAAGTGCATTTTTGGAACTTCGCGGTCAGACCAAAATTGCAACTCTATTCGATATTAATAAAGATTTTTAGGCACATGCAACGCACGTGCATATAAATCCCTAAATATAAAATTTATATGTTGTTCTGGTAAAAACAAATTGAAAAATATAGAGAGAAAATTTGTAATTTTTTTGTCGAAATAGGTTTCGAACTTGTAACCTTATTTACGTTCCACAATTTCAATTTAAAAATAGATGTTAACTTTTGTTCTTTGTGAGATTCAAACTCCTGACCACTTGTTTATATATAAGGGTATTTTTGAAACTTTACGGTCGGACCAAAAGACTGTGCTTTTATTCCCATTATCAATAAAGATGAAACACAATATGACAACACAAAGCATTATAAATATCTATGACATCCCAAAAAAACATGTTTACATGGGTGGACCTCATACCCTCACATATCTACAAGAAATAAAAAAGGCAACTCACGAAAATACCAGAAGATTACATACTTCTAATAAGATGACACTGTAAATGTAACAATACTAAGAATTTATTACTCAGGTTTATGACATAATTTAGCCTGAAATGATCGAGAATGCAATAGTCAGAAGCTGGAATTATGGAATATAAACTTTTGGTTAGTACAAGAATCCAGTACTAGACCAAATAGCATATTACCACAACATTTAACTAAGCAGACTGGATTTTCTATTAGAGGCTTTGCATGCAAAAGTGTTCAATGATAGATGTATTGCATGGATCGATGTTAGTTCTACTATTTCTAAATAAAAATTGGATGAATGCATTTCAAAAGGGTAACTTTTAAAATTTCATAAATACCCTTACTAATAAGGCTACCGACGTTTGTGCTGCGCCAAACTTCCCACCTACACCATTGAACATGTTGGTGCAATCAAAGGGTTTTGCCACACTACTTTCATCTGTATCTCTACTATTAGTAAGGAGAACTGATTTCATAAAAGCTCAATCATCGTCATTTAAACCATATATAATACCTAGTTGCCCTCTTGAATTTGCTTGACAAAAAGAAATGAAGAATGGAAGAGAGAAATAGGAGGAAAGGAGTGGACGAACGCTGTTTCTAGATATCATAAACAAAAACATACTTAAAATTGAAAATGCTTGATATATATGCATCCAAACTCTCTTTTGGACTATATCTTATTGCCTACCAGGATGGAAGAGATATTACTATACAACATTACTGTATCGGTTCGCATATTATGAGTGCCCTTACACTAATGTTGTATTGCAGTATACCTTGCATCATGGTAGGCTTAAAATGCAATCCCAAAGAGGGTTATAATAAGGTGGCATTATAACCATTGATTTTTAATATATTGCTGCAAATATTTCCACTGATATAGTTCAACTTGCCACACAGAACATTATCTCTGCTACCTTGGATAATATGATTGCTAATTGAGAATCACAGCTTTACAATATGCTGATGACACCAACCATTTAGCTTTAAGTAACCACATATTACCCACACTTACTCGCAATGTGCTTTAAAAGATTGTTTACATTGCAAATTTATTTTCAGGACCGTCCCATATATCAATAGCAAGACACAGTCATTTAGAAAAAGAAATAGTTAGCACTTTATATTGCAGGTTGGCATTACCCATTACCATATCTATGCATAAATATCAGACCTAATGATGTAAAGCATGATAAATGGTTACCTATATTTGATAGGTAGACGGAGGGTTAGCAATCTGGAAAAGCAACACCACTTCTAGAGTTGGAAGACAGTTGTTTGACAATTCACTGTTATTGCCCTTAGTTATTTACTGGTTATCCTTTCAAGAATTTCTACTTGTGTTACAGATAAATTAAATGCTATAATTAAAGCTTTAACAGAGAGGAGGTAGGACTAGAATGCTATCAACTGTTTTGTGGCATTGGACAAAGTATATAAAGCCAAAATATCAAGGAGAATTCCGAATTTTAACAGCAAATTATTGAAAAGGTCAAAAGGTTTCTCTATTTAGGATTTCTATTTTATTTTTTTTGTAGAATTTGATATAGTAATATTTTTCAAAAACAAGCACCCAAACGTATTGGTACAAGTAACGTACCGAAAGGATGAAAAGTGTAGCCAACAAAATCCAATATGTAACACACGACCAATGCAAATCCTATCGATTTTAGTACATGATACTAGTTAATTGTGTCCTTGGAGGTATCTATGCAGCCCAGATTTGCGGTTCAATGGAATGCTAGAGGGTACTGCACTAACTAAGCTAACTTGGATTAAATGAGAGTGCTTTGATATTTGAGATTGAGTGACACTGGAACTGATTAACAGCAACAGAGAATACAAGTTAAGAGATATTTTACTGTTGAATCCATGTATAATCTAATTTTTCTGGATTAACAGTAAATATAAATGTGGAAAAATAAGGTTCCTTCTAAGGTTTGCAAATACTCAAGTTGAAGATTATTATCTCCACAGAAATGTGTCGTCTTACGTGAAGCTACCCAACAAACATTAGGGCAATGTGGCTTTAGTCATAGTTATGAAAGGCACGTTAGGGCATGCGCCGCGGCACAACGACTGTGCCTTTTCACCCTAAGGCGCAGCGCATATGGAAAGGCACACCACATTGCACGTAAGGTGCACATTGCGCACCTCACGAAAAAGACATCATTTCAATATTTTATTGTTTTTTAAATTTTACTTTTGTATTTTCGCAATCCAAAAATATATAGAGATTAGTACTTATCATATAATTATATTTATTATTACTATTATTATTATTACTTTACACGTTCTAATGGGTCGCTTTTTTATATTTTTTTTGCTGGGACAATAATATGTAGTAGTTGACATGGAAAATCTAATTCTCTATGTAATACACACACATTCCCAAACCAACTTGTAATATAAAACCCATCGTGTGTGTATATTAATCAAATCCAAATAGTTTGTTAGTAATATGTATTATTATTGTAAATTATCGCTTTCAGAAAGACCATCGTACTTGAAATTTTATGTTTATGAAAATATGTTTAATGATGTTTCTACAAAATTCTTTAAAAAAATTGCTTTAGTAAAATAAATATTAATTATATATAAAAAAATTCAATTAATTGTTATGTATAATAAAACGTGCTTTTTTTCTAAACATTCATTGTAAATCAAAAGGATGGGCGCCGTTCACGCAACATGCTACAAGGCTCCAGGAAGGCTTTGTGTCGTACGTTGTTAATGGCTTCGGTGTTGTGTGTATATTAACATTAACCATGTTGAATTAAATTTGAATGTGTTAGACCAAGTCTAGTGCTAGAAGGAGATAAGAAAGAGGGCTGCTGACAAAGCTAATTGACATTGTGAACATCACATACAACTGGCATGTTTAGTATGAAAGAACAAAAAATGTTTCGAAAAAGACAAGTAACTTTCCTTTAAATATATTGATATATGCACTACTAAGGAGATGAGATAATATTCATAGAAGAAAAAAGATAAAAAAATTAACATGGGAATAAAGTACTAAAAATGATATATATAAAAATTAAATCTAACTAAAGGTACAAGTATAGGCAAAATATTATGAAAACTAAGATTCATGTGATCAGTCGCAATTATTTAGGAAGAAGGCAATAATGATGAAGATGATGGTATCGAAAGATTCTACCAAAACAAAATTCAAGCTGCTGATTGATGACAAGACAAAGATGCATTTGATGAAAGCATTGAGAACACCAATTACACATGATTCTGGGCAATAATGACTTAAGACATATGTGCACTTCCTTTTGTTTGTTATAGACTTTTGGTGTTGTCTGTATATGCTTATTTTTGCTTTAGAGACGGAACTCTTAGTCTATTAATCTTATTTATTTTTGGTGCCAAAATGTTAGTTCAGTGTAAACTTTGTAATGAATGCTGTCTAATTTACACGCAAAAGTGGCTGATAAAAGCTGACATAAGTACTGATAATGTGACAAAGATGGTCACATGATGCATTATCAACTCATGAAAGGTTCGCAACGAGTATTACCACCAACCCATATAATTGGGGTGAGATTTTAATATTATAACTTAAGATATAATTCTAGCTGCAACAGAAATAAAGAAAATAACAGCTCACTCGGTTGAAGCCAGCAATAAGAACAGCAGGAACCCAACCCTCTGCATCCATATGCTTCCGCAGATATGTATCTTTAACTAAATTATCGTTGCTACATAAAAATAGTAAGAAATAAATAAATAAAACAGTAAGCAAACAGATCAACCGTATAACACTTATTACCTAAAATAATACTCTATCTGCTTCAAAATAGCAGCATTCACAGGTACTGATGATGGAATTGCATGAACAACCGGCTGGGCAGCAATGTAAGGAGGTATAGGTGGTCCCGCCATATAGTAAATAGGAGAATGAATCTCTGTTACGAAAGAGCTACTTTATTAAATGAAAAGCTAATGAATTTCGAAACCATGATTCTAATAAAAAAATGACAAATGTATAATACAAACAAAAATTTGACTATGTAAACGCTAGATAGTTGATTTGCTTGTAAGTTTATTCCTGATCATATTCAAAATAAGTGCTTTCTTTTAAATCAAGATATTCCACACCAATTTTCAGTTTCCAAAGAAAGGTTTTAAACACCCTAGTTAAGAATGTGATTACCTGAATTAATTAAGAACAATCACAAGTAAAAGACATTACTGAGGCTTTTTTAAGAAGAACTAGTATAACTGAAACAGAGATAAATTGAATGAAGAATTAAGAACTGAACATAGCCACATGCCTTTTAAGTATAACGTCAAACAAACAAATTGCATCTGAATTGAAATAACAAAAGATTTTAACCACTTTGAGTTATATAGCCAGCTGCTTGTTAGACAAATATAGAAACTAAAAAAAAAAACACACACACACAGAGTCTTAACTCTTATGAGATCGCATTGCAGTTTCAACTAAATTTACATGATATTAGTGTCCACGCCTGCATCATAATATACATTGACATACTGTGCAAAAAATAGCTTAATAGTCAGCACAAGGCATCCTGTTCAACTTACTTGACCATATGGAACTTGTGCTCGGCATTGTTTATTAGATGTTTCTTCCAATTCATAGGATAGCAAAAATATATAGTAAACAGTGTAGTTTTACTATTTTTCAGACATATATTTTTTATAAGAGAAATAGTGTCCACATGCTAATAAGCTTCCGAACATGTGCAAGTGATACCATCGACCCATATTATGAAGCAAAACAATCATACCAGGGAAGCCCATAGGTGGGGCCATAAATGGTCGAATGGGAGGCGGAGGAGGTGGTGGTGGTCCAACGAATGACACTGCACCAGCAGGAGGCAAAGGCGGTGGTGGCCTGATAAATTGAGGCTGATGCACAAAGGATGGAGGTGGAGGCGGAGGCATGTGGGGCCTACCACCACCATTATGAGTTCCCCCACCATTGTGTGGTCGTCTATTAAATGGTTTATGAGGACGCTGATGATGATCAGACCCACCATGAGAGTTTGGAGAAAACAAACTTCCCTTGGAACTATTATTATTTGTATTCCTGAATGAAGATTCTTGACTCTGACCAACAGGATTGTCTGAAAGCTTTTGAGTAATCTCCACAGGTAGCAACGGTGGTGACGAACCAATCCTCTTTGAGTTGGGGTTGGGATTGAGAACCCTCATCTGATTACTTGCCGCAACAGGAACCTACACACCCAAAATCAATGTTGATCTGTAACTATCAAAAATTATAAGTTTATACACTAGTCAAATCAACAGAAAATTACAGTGTTAATTGCATAATGCAACAATGTTCTAAAAAATTATCTAACTCGCGAGGCTCATTCCTTGATCGAGGTATATATGCTATTTATAAGAAAAAAATCTATGATAAGGAATGAGCTTTTTCATTTGTATACGTACTTTCAGTTAAATGCCTTGCTGAAATTTTACAGCAAATTAAATACCTAAAGTGATTTAAACATATGCACATAGATAGGTATTGCTTTCTACTTCTACATGCCCAGCATTATTTTATCATAGCGGGTGACATATATCCCAATCAAATTTACATATGCACATTTACTCCAAATAGGGATTTGAAGAAAGTCATATCATTGATGAAACACTCAAAAACAATTCACACCTTAGTTGCAATCGATGTTTCACGATCAAAGGTGTAGTACTCAGAGCCGGCCAAGGGGAAAGCCCACTAAGCCCCTGAGATGGGGCAGCCTACTGGGCACGGCAACAAAAAAGAAATTCAGAGTCGCATGAAAAAACACTCTCAAACTCTCCTGTTTCTTCAAATTGCATTGCGCCGGATTACAAAAATTAGGGCTTCCCACAATCGGACCGACCATTTTGTCGCAGCCCCCTCCGATCAATTCCTCTTGCGTCAGAATAAACAAAATTGGGCAAGCCCACCTAGTTTTGACTCTTGCACGACATCTTCTATTTTGTTGTCTCCAAACTTCAAGGGTTGTGCAAATTGGTAGCTCCTCTTTTGTTGCTTGTTGCTTGTTGCTGAGCGTTGAGAAAGGTATATTCTTTATTTTATTTTCTCTTTTTTGTATTTTGAGAGTCTGAGATGCTTACTTTTGCTTTTCTAGATGATTTTTTTTATCATTGATAGAAATGAGAATCTGAGACAAAATAGGTTCCCTGCTTTAGAATATGTTATTAGGGCAAATTAAATGGTGTATGTACAAATGTTAATTCACTTTAGAATTTAGACAAAGTTATTTAGGAACTGATAACATCTATAATTAGTTTCACCTCAGAATGACTTGGAAACATTTAATTTGATTAACATCAAATTCTGAGGTGAAATTAATCAGCTAATTTGATGTTATAACTTGTTTGTAAATAATGTAAGTAATAGAGATTATTAGACAAATAAAAGTTATATCTTATTAGATGGTTGATGAAAACGATATTTTATGCTGACATAATTTTAAAATATCTTATTAGATAGTTGATGCTATGCAAAGATTGGGGAGAGAAAAAACGGACGAGATTTGGGAAATAGAACGTTTGAGCTCTGGAGCTAGTGAGCTTATAATAGAAGGGTTAAACGACGTCAAGATGCGATATCTACATCATTAGTGGACTCAATTTCTAAACTATTCAATGCAAAAATACGACAACCATTTTACTCAAGTGGAGAAGCAAGTGAATCTATTAATGGAAATATCGATAATGTTATAAAAGTAAGAATATCAAAGAGTACATAAGAATGAAAATATTTTTATGAATGAAGCTGATGAGGACATAAACAATGACAACCATGAAGAGCATGTGAATGAAGAGTGGAATAATGAAATTAGTGATGATGGAACAAGTAATAAATGCGATAAAAGTATGCTTGATTTAAATAAGAATGTGGATGTATATCAAGATCCGAGTTTGTGTGGACCTATAAGTGATACTAAAAGATTGATAATAGTTGAAAGACGACCAATCAAAATCCAAAAAATATATGTAAGTATCCAAATATCATTGAAAGTGGCTTATATATTCTAATTCATTGAATAAAGTATTTTGTTTTTGTTGCAAGTTGTTCAAAAATAAATTGGTGGTGAGTAAACTGTCTGAAGATGGAATCGGTGACTGGTGACGTGCCCAAAATTGACATAACACGAATATCACTTAAAAAGGAATTAAACAATATAAAAATGAAGAAATCAAACAGAGAAGAAGGAATAACACAATCTTTTTATGGTTATTCGATAAAATCTCCAACCTACGTCCACTTAGTTATCTTTATTGACTGATTCTTCCCGGATCTACAATCAATTTTTAGTCACAATGAGATAGATCTTGGTTTTGCCACAAATGGTCAAGTGAAGAAGATCCAAAAGGTCTCCTCTTAGTTGAAGGTAGGCTGCCTTTTACTGATGAGATCCAGCACAAATTTCAGCATTCCGGCTTTGAACTAGTTAATTTCTCCAGATCCAAAGTTTCGCATGAAGAATAAGTCACCGCGCACATTCCCCAAGACAGCCAAACATGTCGGTCCGACCTGTCAACATAGCTTGACTCAAGCCTCCAAAGTAGCCAAATCAAAATCTCAAATCATGTCAATGCCATCTTGTTTTGCATTTTCAAAACTTATCCAAACTTTTGATTTCTTATATTATTACGAATTGAAGTTGTGAATGCACTTTCAAAACGATTTGCCTCTTTTGTGGGAGCAACGAGAAAATTTATGAATGAAATAATGGGCTATTTTGTCAACTTATCGAGTTTCTTGCGAAATTTGATCCAATTATGCAAGATCATCCACGTATGATTAATAAAGAAATTTGAACTATGTCCAATTATTAACTATTCTGGTCATGCTTGCTTCTGCCGAGGTAAGCTTTTCTAAATTAAAATCGATTAGAAGTTATCTTCGAACAATTATGTCACAAGAACGATTGAATGAACTTGCAATGATCTCAATTGAATATGTGGTTCTGGAGAAACTCGATTATAACAATTTAATAGAAGAATTCACTACAAAAAAGGCAAGAAGAAACGTTTTCCTTTGAATTATTCGTCCAGAAATGGACCAATATTTTGTATGAAATGTTAATATTTGGTTTTATGTTTCTTTAAATTTAGTATTGTGGCTTGTTTGACGTAGCAACTTTTGTTTGAAAAGTGTTGGTTGTCTCGCATTGTATTTGACCAATTGACGTATATTGAAAATAACAATCTTACAGCATGAAAAATTATAGACATAGTGGTATATATATGAGTTTGGTCGTTTGTAACAAAAAAGAATTCCTTTTATTAAAAAACATTGATTAAACTCTACGTTACCCCCACAGAGATATGTGGTGGTATCAGAACCGATGACAACATCTGGGACAATGCGCAAGATATTTGTAAATCATAGTGGTTAGAAGTGCAGGATTAAGTAGTCTGAATTAAGGCGAAGCTTGACTATGGTATGTAGGATCTAAGAGAATGACATGTATACAAGTCTCAATATGGTGCAGGCATCAATGTTGACGTAGCGAAGGATGCATGAATGGATACGAGCCGAAATGAAATTTGTTGGATGTGGATAATGAACCCCGAATTGGAAAAACAATCATCCCACATCGTGAAAAATAATAAAGATGGATATATGTGTGTGTTTGATCACATAAAAACAAAAGAATCCTTTTGTTAAAAAATGGTAGACCAAACTCTATGTTGCCCCACGGAGAAATGTGTAGACGGATTTTTGAATTTCAACAAAAAGTTAATATTTTGTTATATTTTGTTTTTATGTAATTTTGTGCTTACAAAATATTTATGGAAAATAACATGATATATGGGCAACAAAAATCTAATTAGGCTTGGACAACCTATTCTTTGGACCAGCCCTGGTAGTACTGTTTGTAGTAGTCCTATATCTGGTGTCGCAAATCAAAAGACGGTGAAAGGAAAAATCATGACTAATTGGGTGGAGGTGGTTGATTTTTTACTTTGCAGATTGCAGACTGTGGAGGTATTAAACTACCCCCTCTCTATCACATCATTTAATTTTATAGATGCAACCGGTACCGCTGGCAACCACCAGCCTATGCCCTGCATTCACTAAACAGCTCTAAATTTCTTACAAACTGTACATCGACAGTTTGTAAAAAAAAAATACTTACCATAATTGTTTTTCATAATATTTTTATTTAAAGGAAACGAAATTCTTTTTTTTTTTGGTAAAAAAATAAAATAAATAAATAAATAATCGCAAGAAAATATACAGAAGTTGAAGCCGATCCACAGGATTTGGTCGCAGATTTAGTTGCAGATTCTCCCAAAGCAGGCCAGGAACAAGAATCAGCACCCATCACGTTAGTAGATTCGTTTACCACGGGATTAGCTTCACTTTCGATCCGACTCCAGGCTGTCCTCTTGCTGTCAGAACAGTCGGCGGCGGCAGCGCTGGCGGAGGAGTCGGAGGAAGGCGGCGACATATAAATGATACTAGGGTTTGGAAGGAAATTTTTTTTTTTTTTTGTTGGTTTGTTAAAAATAAAACTTTGGAAGAGGAATTAGTTGAGAAAGAACACGCGCAACGGAGAGAGACGGTACATAATCAAAAAAGCACTTTGGTTAGAGAAGTTTATTGCTTCGTAGTTTCCTATTGAATGCCAACAATTACCCAGTGGATTAGATATTCACAACGGCCTTTGGGTGAGAATCCCCGTACCTGTATAATAATGGATAATGATTACACCAAGCAGCTTGTAAATTTGAAAATACATTGGAAATTCCTTTCTATTTTAAAAAAAAAAGGGCAATGATAACACAATGCCATGTAATCTTATAATTTGATGGTATAGGATGGTTTAAAATGTATTACTCGTGTTTAAGCAATATAAGTATATTAAAGGTTCACAATCGAGAAAGAAATATTTTGTAAAATGTATAGCAGATCTTTCATTGGATAATAGTAACAAAGGATTGCGTCACCAACTAGATGAAACTCAACCATTGTCATTTAGAGCTCGTTGATAAGAATTATATTTATTGTCCTACGCAAGAGAAATGGATGAAAGCAAACAAAATTGTCGATTTTTAAGAAGTATTTTACGACGCCGCTTGCTTATTTTTTGGAACTAGATACCCAACTTCTAATTTATTTTTTTCAAAAGTTGTTATGGTTTTGTTTACATTGCAAAAGTGCATGGGATCCAATGATTTTATGTCTGACATGGCAAGTAGCATGTTTTTAAAGTTCAATAAATATTGGAGTAAATTTAGCATATTGCTTTGCATTGCTTGTATACTTGATCCCCGATATAAAATGGATTTTGTCAAGTTTTGTTACAAAAGACTTTATGGCAATGATTATGGCGAAAGGTTTGAGGTGGTAGAGACAAAAATAAAAGGTCTGTATGAGAAGTACAAGAAAAAAATAGAGAAAAAATCTAATAATGAAGCCAGCGGATCAAAAGAATTAGATTGCGGTGATTCGTTTATGGGACCTTATTCGCAGGGGTGTGCTGATGTAATGGAAGAATTTGAAGTATATATAGAAATTCTGAGTTTGCTGAAAGTTGTCATAATTCAGAACTTAAGTTATATCTAGAAGATGGACTGTTAGATCGCAAGTTACCACTCAATATTCTTTCATTTTGGCAGTCTCAACAACTTAAATACCTTATTCTCTCTCTCATGGATGTTTTAGCCGTACCTATCACTACCGTTGCATCCGAAAGCGCATTTAGCATTGGCGGAAGGGTTTTAGACGAGTGTCGCAGCTCCCTTAAAGATGATATTGTGGAGGCGTTACTTTGCACGCGTGATTGGTTATATGGAAATGCTATTGCAACGGAAGTGGAACAAGTAGATGAAGATATTTCCAAATTTCATATTGATGCAGAGCAGTTTATTCAAGTTCCTACACCATCCATAGGCGACCATTGATTTTCATAGTAGAAGGTACAATTTTATAGTATATTTTATAGTATATTGTTTTTATATTGATTGTCATAGTATAAGGTACCATCCTTAGATGACCATCCTTTTCATTGATAATTCTAATATGAATACAAGCATATATTTCCACTTCCGGAGCATTTCACCAGAAGGACAAACTTTGCAGTTCAATTAGTTTCTAGGACACACATTCAAAGAAATTACTTTCAAGGCCAAAGTCAGCAGAATAATTACTTTCAAGAACAAAGTCAGTTGTCCAATTACTTTCAAGGACATAACTTCATAGGTTTTTAGGCCCTAGAAACTAATTATTTTACGTTTTGTCCTTGAAAGTAATTATTTCAGTTGTGTGTCCTAGAAACTAATTCCACTTGCTAAAGAGGCCCTTGTGGCTAATTTCAACTTCCCCTAAAACCCTGGTTGTTTAATTAATTTGACACTATGCATATTTTGATCTTATCGTCATCATAGTGTCCTCAAATTATGTCTGTCCTCCGTGCTTCTTGAAATGAACATTATTCATTTCATTTAGTTAGATAGTTAAGTAAATGAACGCAACTAAAATAAATGATTATACAAATGGTGCAAGTAATTGGATGCAGATGAATTGATCCATATACCTTGTTCATGCGTGTTGTTTGATAAATAACCGCTTGGACAACAAAAACGAATAACAAAGTCACCATAAATAATGAAAATGTACAATAACTAAATTAAATGATTTATTAGACATCATTTTGTTTAGATGAACATCATGTTTCAATGGTTTTATAATTAATTATCTACCGAGTACTTACCACAGTAAAAGAATATATATATATATATATATATATATATATATATACACACACACATGCACACACAAAGCATAAACTTAGAAAACAAAGGTTTTTTTGGAAAACGGAAAAAAGTTTCATAAATCTCCTGCTTGAGCAAAAAGACATACCATCTCCTGCTTGAGCAAAAAGACATACCATCTCCTGCTTGAGTACACTTTGAGAAATCCAAAAATGATAAAAAGTTTCCCTAAATAATCTTGTGAACATTACAAAACGAAAATCAATCCTCTATACTAGAAGTTTAACCATGAAAAGCTACATGATTTAATTCAATGTGATTGATAATAATAAACCAATGTTGATGATATGTCAACTGTGGTGAAAATTGCAAATCAGAAGAAAGTGCACTTAATAATAAGAAAGAAATAACAAGGCCACTTGTCAATAAAATTGATGTCATTATCGTAACCTTTGATTTCAAAACAAGCTAGATATGCTAAAATTTAAGTCCTTGCATACGTATGCTAATAACAAGGCCATATGTTTATTTCATAAAGCTAATATCTTTGTAAATTATAATCCTCCAATTTAAAACTTTCATAGTATTTACAGGATAGTGAACAAAGTTCGGTCAAGACAGACTATGGTTGCTAACTCGAATCTGAGATCATATGGTTCTATATGGTGGAGCAGGTGAGAATATGATTTGGCTACAAAGAAGAGATTGAGCGGTTGAACTGAAAGAAAAAGATGGTCCTTAAGTTTATTTCAGTTATTTTGATGCACCTATTGTATTCAACTATGGAGTTTCTCACCTAAAAGTGTACCATGTCAAATCTTTTAGTTTCTGATGTTGTAGTTTGTAATTATACTATACCGGACCTTCAAATATTTTCTACTTTTTGCAATTTCTAGTTCTGTTTTCTATTTTACGATGCAGTTTTTGTTTTTATGTAGAATTTATCAATATATGATGCAGTTTGGTGCAGTTTTTTATTCTTTTACTGCAGTTTTTGTTTATGTAACAGCTTAGTTTTGATAGGCCTAGTAGTATTGATAATAATGGTGCAGTTTTTTTTATTTTATTGTACAGTTTTCATTGCTTATGCAGCAGTTTTTTTTAAATGGGTCGGGTCGGGTTGATCTTTTATTAAATGGGCCGGGTCGAATCAACCCGTATATTAAATGGGTCAAACGGGTCGGGTTTGTTTATGTCTTGTATAGATCGAGTTAAATTCTACCCGAACCATTTATGACCCGACCCGACCCATTTGACGAGTCTAGATTCTTATTTCTAAACGCACTTTTGATAAGAACGGTAGCCTGGAATGCGTAAAAAAACTCGGCGCCCCCATTGGATGATAAAATGGCACTGGCTGAACCATAGTTAAAAATTATTAAGAAAAAAATAGCATTGCTCCTAATCAGATTTTCATATAGCAGCTCTCTTTCAAAATTCCCCTCCGCACTACATGAAATCAAAATCATCCAATCTGTTTCAACAACATAATTCATACCTACAATCGTTGATTTACTAAAACAGAATTCAAAACCATCAATGTTACACGCACTCATGCAAGTTCGATGCATATGTATATAGAAAAAAATCCATCTAATTTTTTTTCCTAAAAAAAATGGCAAAAAAAAGTAAAATTGATAGCAACATAATTTTAACGTCTTTGAGGTTTGAATCCAAGGTCTCTACAACCCAAGTCTAAAGCGCTCGTTTAGCATCGGTAATTTTGTAGTATCAAAGTTTTCATTCGAATGTATTTTTATTATGTATATCGGTACGTAGAACGTTCGTTGGACGTGAGCACAGAAAATGTCATTAAGTTTCTTTTATTGTAATGTAAAATGTCCCAAATTATCTTGCTCATATATAGATGATTAACCAAAAAGATTTTATGGCACATGCAATGCACGTGCGTATAAAAAGTTCTTTTAAAATTATAAAATTTAGAATTTCTACAATGTTTTGGTAAACATAAACTAAAAAAAAGTACGGGAAAAAATGCAATTTTTTGTTGTAATATAGTTTCAAACTTGTAACCTTATTTATTTCCAGAATTTATAGTTAAAAATAAATGTTAATTTTTGTTCTATGTGAGATTCAAACTTCTGAGCTCTTGTTTGCATATAAGGGTATTTTTGAAAATTCATGCACGTGCACAAAGAAAACTCTTGTAATGTAACGACCTGAAATTTTACCACTCTGATGGGTGAATATTTAATTAATTTTAAATATTTAATTTAATGGTATTAATAATTAAATAACCATCTTTAATTTATAACTAATGATGGAAATTCATTTTTGAATTTTATTTACAAAAATAATTAGTTTAAAGGAAAACAGAAAATGTGACCAGAAAGCTTTTTCCAAAAAATCAATTTTTCACCATCAAAAAGTTGTTTAAAATGTTGTAAACACTTCAGCAAACATATACACATGTATATTAATAATAATATATGCATGGTTAAGATTATATTAAGATACTTATATATTTATGTTTGATTTTGAAATGATGTAAGATTCTTTAACTGTAAAAATCAACTTAAAGTACATGTAGCACCTTATTATCCAATGTATATTCAATGCTTTATACTTAAATATGATGGGATGATGGAAAGATGATAAGAGGGGGGAATAACGTGTATGATAAGGCATGGAAGGAGGGAGGATGGATGATGTGTCATTATTTGAGTGGAGTGTATGTAAGGAATGTCATTTTACTAATTTGCCAAATGTACTTTGTATAAAAGTAAATTCCTAACTTTTTCTTCTCATTTTTCATTTCAATGTCCCTTTTCTAATCTTTCTCCAAGCTTTTTTAAAAATTTCCATGGCTTCCATGAATTTCCAAAACTTAAAAATCTTTTTTTTTTCATTTATCCTTAAGCAAAAATGGTTAAAACCTTTAGCTTTCTTCTCTACACCGCTTCTTCTTTCAATTTCAAGCCCATACACCTATATACCACCAAGGCTGAGCCTTGTTTTCCCCTAGACCAAACCAAAAGTCCCTCCATAAGGTTCAAAAGCAAGTATTTTTCAAAGAAAAGCTAAGATCTAGGCTCTTTTTAAAGTTCTAGTGAAGTTTGGTTTGGTTATCTTAGCTTTAAGTGAGTAAAGCTCGCTAATTTATATAAAGTTTCTAACTTTAGTTATAATGCATATTTTGTTGTTGCTTAGTTAAAATAGTTGCTTGTTTGGGTGAATAATAGTGTTGGCTTAGATGTATTTATGTGTATTTGGATGTGTAACAACCCGCATATTTCACGATTATATATTTAAATGTTTTATTTAAATATAGCATCGTTAATCGGATTAAAGTCTGAAATGTTACTTTTTGTAAACAGTCGAATTGGGACTCGAGACCACTTCCATTAAGTTCAAAATGACATTTATAACTTTTTTGAGTATAAACATCGATATGTTTGAAGTTGAGTAGAATTTTGCTATTTTTCTATTTGGGCTTTGGGTTTGGGTTTCAGCCCACTAACCCAACATAATACCCTAACTCCTCTACTCTTCATCCATTCACTCTTTCTATTTTCCTAACACTCAAGCTAAAGAAAAATGGGGGAAATAATGAGAAATAGAAATTCCTAAATCCTAGTTTTGATTAGGAAACTCAAATTCAAGTCCAAAATCAAGGAGAAGCTTGGGTAAGCATCCTCTTCATCTTCTCCATCTCTATCTCTCTTCAAATTTCAGAAATTCCTAAACCCTAACTTAGGAAATATTTGCTTATTACTTAGATTGGAGCTTTTTGAGTTGAAGTTGAAGAGGACTTGGCCTTTCCTTTGTTTTAGAGCTTCTCGTTCGTTGTTTTTGGGTTTAAAGGTGAGTTCTTTAACTCACATCTACGTCTATAACTTTCATTGTTGTTAGGTATGAATTCCTAACATTTATTCATGTTCATTTGCTTTTGATTTGAATTGATTTGGTGAATTTTCCAATTTTTGGCTTGTGAAGTCCAATTTTATGAAAATCCTATTATGGATGTTTGGACATGATATTTGGGGTGTATCGAAGAGCCTATAAGGTTGGGTTGTTGCTTGGTATAAATCCCTAATCGTCGTTGCTCGTCTGATCGCTTCCGAAACGTTTTGGCCATCTTGGCCTAGGCAAACTGTTGCCCAGGCCAGGTGACCAGACGTCTGGATATCAAGTCCAGACGTCTGGTTATAGACCTGGAGGAAAAAATATACACGGCAGAAAAAAATAAAAATGGCAGAGACTAATTCCAGACGTTTGAAATATAGGTTCAGACGTCTTATTAGGGCTCAAACGTCTGCTTCGAAATTTCAGACGTTTGGGAGGTTTTCTGAAAATTTCCAGAAAACAAATCCAGACGTCTGGATTCTAAACCAGACGTCTAGAACTGTTCAGTTTTGCCTATTTGCCTATTTTTTTAGTGAACTTCCAATTTTAATCGATTTTTGTTGATCCGGTTAGTTGTCATCACTTATTATCGACTTTGATGACTTTTTTCTTTGGATTTTTTGGAATATCCATTTGATGGATTTGATATTGATTTTTATGGATTTAATTCACATTCTCGTATGTGAATTTTTAGTAATCGATTGTTTCTGCAATCGTTTTCTGTGAGTTGTCACTTTTAAAAATACAAAGGTTTCTATACTAGTAGTAAATATTAAAACGCTTTCACAAAGATGATTTCAATACCATTTTTAATACAAAACTCGTTTTTAAATCCGTTTTCCAATCTATTAGTATATACAAACCTTTACCTCGTTCGTATGAGAAATCTAATTAAACAGCTTAGCAAAACAAGTAGTATGAAACGCTTGCATTTACGTCGTCGGTTAATTCTTGGACTTGTTCGATTGAACTCTCATAACAATTTTTGAGTGGAAATCTACAATCTATTCGTAAATATTTAAGTTAAGCTGGTGGTTATGGGACATGAAGCTAAACTCATTTATTTACTAGCTTAGTGTAATTTACACTTATTTCGAGTGGAAGTCTAGAATCTGTTCGTAAATATTTAAGTTAAGCTATATGGGACATGAAACCTAACTCATTTATTTACTAGTTTAGTGTAATTTACACTTGTCGATCATTGATGATCATTTTGTGTGATGCCCCACTCCGAGACCCACATTAGCAAAGAGTATTACTAGGTAACACCGTCTGCGAATACGGAGAATAGAGCTGGATAAGAGCGACCATATATAACCTTGTCTTAATTATCTATTGAATACGCCGACAAATGCCACTTCTTACTTAAATGGATCGACATATCCAATATATACTTAATACAAAGCCATAGGTGGTTGAAGGATCTATCAGAATAAATATGACAACTTAAATGTAATACACATCACAGAACAGAAAATCATCACATACATTTTCACATATACAGATACACCACAGAGTTTACAAAATGATACATGTCAAGTGGTAAAGCAAACCACAATATACAGGCGAGTCAATAGAATACATATCAGAGTTATAGACAAAAAGGACTACACAAAAAGCTATAACAAAAAGGAGCTAGCGGAATAGTCCATGCGGAAGCAAAATAGGCTAAGTTCAATGTACCTAACCTAAAACATCTCGGTCTGACCCGAGTATAAAATACACGGGTCAGTCTGGCTAAACAAATCAATTAGATAAACTAAATGATAATGAACATACAAGATCATAAAGTACCACAATTATCTCCAAAAGAGATATCCAAATCATCTAACATAAGATGAATCAAAACAAGCCTCATATCATAGGCAACCCAAATAAACCAAGGATATCATATCCCAAAACAAGCCAAAAGGCAATTAACAAATACCAACGAAGGTACACCAGTTTCCACAAGGTAATCGCTATATATCGTGCGGTTTAAAGAACCTACCCCGAAAGGCGATACACTAGGGAAATATAATTATCAAAGAAACAAAAGATGCTCGAGCTCAGTACTGTATAATAAGGATCCATACGCCCGAAGGCAACGCCAAAAGACAACGCCCGAAGGCAACAAACCCCGAAGGCTCAAGCCCGAAGACAACAAACCCCGAAGGTAACGCCAAAAGGCAACACCCGAAGGCAACAAACCCCGAAGGCTCAAGCCCGAAGGCAACAAACCCCGAAGGCAACGCCAAAAGGCAACAAACCGTAGTGGCGATACTGGACACCACTGTCTGGCGGAATGTGTCACAACTCTCAGAAAGGAACCCGGAAAATGTTAACGTGAGTCTCATACCCCACGTTCGCACTAAACGGTTTACTAACCGTTAGCCAACTTCACACTCAAAGCAGTACAAAGTTCACCTCATCTCATCGGTAAACCAGACCCAAAGGTCAAAACGGTCAAACGAATAGATTAGGAATTAACTGAAAAGATGAACGCACGTGTTCATAGCACGCATTTTATCTAATCATTTAATTCTCCTCCCTCTTCGCTCGAAGTGCAAAATTGTGTGTGTGTTTTAAATAGAAATTATAAATTGGAGAAACGAGATTTTAATACAATTTGAAAAGATCATTTTATAAACCCGTGCACGAAATCAAAAAGGAATCATCAAAATCAAATATGCAATAACAACTAATTGGATCGACACGAATCGATCGAAATTGGAAAACCAAGCAAAACAACAAATTGGGCTGAGACAAGCAGGTCAGTCGATTGAACTAGGGGGTCAGTCGACTAGACCAGTGCCTGGAAACTTTTAGTTTCCAGCACAGGGGTACGCAACTTTCTGCCCCAGATTCAGTCGACTGACACAGAAGGTCAGTCGACTGATACAGACCCGGGCAATTTCCTGGGGTCTGGTTCAGTCGACTGAACCTGCTTCTTGGGCAGAATCAGTCTAGCCCCCTTTGGGGCAAAATCGATAACACGGACGGAAGTGAACGAACGAGCAACTACGACTGAGGATTTACGCCAAACGACAACCCAACCTTGTATGGCTCTCCGAAACACTCCACTAACGTGTTCAAACATCAAAAATTGGATTTTTTTACAAAATTGGATTCCAAAAACCAAAAATTGGACAATTCACCAAATCGATCCAAATCGAACACAAATGAGTATGAGTTGATGTTAGGAATTCATACCCAACAACAAAGAAAGGTATAGACTTAGATGTGAGATAAAAATCTCACCTTTTTAACTCTAAACAAAGATGAGAAGCTCAAATGCAAGGCTAGAACTATCACTCTTCAATTTCAACCCAAGGAGCTTCAATCTAAGCTCAAAAGAAAACATTTTCTAAGTTAGGGTTTAGAACATTTCAGAAATCGAAGAGGAAATGAAATGGAGAAGATGAAGAGGAGGCTTACCTAAGCTTCTCTTTGAATTTGGAGCAAGAATTTGTATTTGCAAAGGAAACTAGGGTTTTGAATTTTAATTTCCCATTCCTCTCCCCATTTTTGGTGAAGCTTGAATGTTAGGAAAATAAGAATGAAGTGAAGAGGAGAGGTGGACAGAGCTAGGGTGTTAAGATGGGTTAGTGGGCTGAAACCCAAACCCAAAGCCCACTTAGAAAATAGCAAAATTCAACTTACTCCAAACATATCGATGCTTATACTCAAAAAAGTCGCAAACGCCATTTTGGACTCAATGGAAGTGGTCTCGAATCCCAATTCGACCGTTTGCAAAAAGTGACATTTTGGACTTTAATCCGACTAACGATGCTATATTTAAATATACAATCGTAAAATATACGGGTTGTTACAGACTCCCCTCCTTAAAGAAATTGTGTCCTCGCAATACTTAAGAAGAAAATAAAGAGTAACAACCATAAAAGCATATCAACACAAAAGAAAATCTGAAATAAGAAGTTCACCATAAAGAGCACGAAAGAGTAAGTCCGGATGTGTTCGCTCAATGGATTCTCTGGATTCCCAAGAGCAATTCTTAGGATTTGAGGACCATTGAACTTCCACAAGAAGAACATCTTTATTTCGAAGGCGTTTAACCTTCGAAGTAATGATACGAATAGAATGTTTCTCATAAGTCAAATTTGGTGAAACTTCAATTTCTACAATAACACCCGGCTCAAGAACGGAATCGGAATCCCTAAGGTATTTCCGTAGATGAGAGACGTGGAAAACGTCAAGAATAGCAAAAGAACTGAGCCAGTACTAAAAGAGGTGATAAGCCACGGAAACAATGCGTTCGGTGATGGGAAATGGACCAACATATCGAGGTGCTAACTTTCCCGATCGATTGAGACGCACAACACCCATCAAAGGTGAAACACGAATGAACACCAATAAAATCTGGACCTAAAACCAGCTTCTCACCGGCTTCAAGCCAACACAAGAAAATCGGCATGGCCTTCCGTAGAGTACCTCGAAAGGTGCCATACCAATACAAGATTGGAAGCTTACTATAGGAAGAAAACTCAACAAGAGACATATGATCTTCCCAACTTCCACCAAAATCAAGAACACATGCATAAAAGAGATCTACAAGAGTTTGATTCACACGCTCGGTTTGCCCAAGGATTGAGGACGATAAGCGGTGCTAAAATTAAGCTTTGTTCCCAAAGCTTTTGAAGACCTTACAAAAATCCACTAGAAAAATAATGGATCGCGATTGCTAACAATAGAAGTAGGAACTCCATGCAATATAACAGGACATAGAGTTCAGCCAAAAGAGGTATAGTCCAAAAGAGAAGGACGAGCCTCAAGGCTACACCAAACAATCGATGAACATGAATTGGATTCACGATCTCGAATCTCATAAGTGGATAAAGTCTCGAGATCACTCCATTTGGATATCAACAAAGAAACATCCGCTTGTTGCAGACGATTAAGGGCATCGGCAACTCGATTGCCCTTTCCGGAAGTATAGAATAACAAGATCATAAGATGCAAGGAACTCGAGCCAACTTTGTTGACGCAAATTGAGTTCCTTTTTGAGAAAACAAATACTTCGAAGATTTGCGATCGGTGTAGAGAACAAATTTCTTTCCCAAAAGATAATGACGCCAAAATCTAAGGGCGAAACAATAGCCGCGAGCACCAGATCATGAATGGCATATCTAGTCTCGACAAGCTTTAATTGTCAAGAAGCAAATGCGATAACACATTCCCCTTTGCAAGAGAATGACACCAAAACCAATACGACTAGTATCGGTACAAACAATAAAGTCTTGGTTCCCTTCGGGAACCACAAGAATAAAAGCATCGGAAAAGAGTTCCTTTAATCGATCTCTTTCTCGAAAAGCTAAGACTTTCAAAATTATAATTAACTTTGTATAATCATCTTTTTAGAAAAATTTACTTATTACAAGTCAGTTTACTGTGTCTGACTGTCTCATCATAGCGTTTAGGAAATTCCCATCGACAACGTTGATCAAGCGCATCGACCAGAATTCTTAAAGCACTCAATGGGCAAAACAACACAAAATTATCTTATATATGATAACCATATCTCTTATAAAATTTACAATTACTCTTTGCTCGTTTAAGAACAAAACCCAATTATACTTATAAATATCTTATTAAAAAGATTTGCAAATTTTAAATTTGTTACTTTCATCCATAATCAATAAATATAAGGATAAACTAAGATAAACTAATCGAGATATTCGTAGAATACTCGATTCACAAAATGGATGAAATAAGGTAGAAGGTTCGTCAAATCGAATGACATAACGAAATTCACAAGAATCATAACGAGTGCGGAATGCGGTAAGAGGATGCTACCTTCCGCAACTCGTAGCTGAAGAAAACCGGTGGCAAGGTCGAGCTGAAAAGACCTTAGCACCACTCAAAAGATTGCTTAGGTGATAATCCTAAGACAAGCTCAAATATACCGAAAAATCCACAAACTACTTAAATGAGAGAAATAACACTTTCCTCATTAAGTGAGTTTAAAGAATTAAAATGATATCACCGAATTTGGAAACAAAATCATTAAGAACAAAAGAAATCTGCTTAACAGATTGAAGATGTCAAAGATGAATACTCCACATTGGACATAGGATATGGCCTTCATAATAATTAAGCCAATCCTTTCCCAAAAATCAATTTTGAAGCCTAAGTAATGCATAACATGCAAATCGGCTCAAAAAGAATAACCACAAAAATAATATCGACATTTTTACAAAGCAAACTGAGTGTTGCGGATCCACCAACCGGATTCGCAATTCTCAGTGAAGTCATCAAACCCATAATATTTAAAGAAAAAGAATCAACAAGTTCTCTTGATATAAAAGAGTGGGACGCACCCATATCAAAAGAATTCGAATAGGAAAAACACGAAATAAAATAATGTCATCAAGGATAAGAGGAGAATTACCTCTGGACTGAGAGGAACCTCCAGAAGCCTTAACAACATAAAGCTTGCCATACTTGGCACTAGCAGGAGCAGTAGGGCAGATGGAAATATGATGACCTTCCTTCTTGCAATAACGGTAGAAGAAAGGCTTAGGACAATCTCGGATCATATGATCAGGAGAACCACAATTGAAACACTTCCGAATGGAAGGTGTTCCAGCAGATTGAGAGTTAGAACCAGATTCAACAGGCTTTTTCTTCTTGGAAGGGAAAAATTCCTGCTTCCCTTTTTTGTTGGGATTAGGACTTTTGAACTTAATATGCCTCTTCCCGTTGATGTTGAAGTTTTGTTTGGCATCCACAACTTCAACATCATTATCTTTATCGGCCTCTTCAAGTCGAAGAGCGATATCTACTAACTGGTCGAAAGGCACTTCTAATTTCAGAGGTAAAACCTTTTCGGGGTTCTTACCTAAAGCACAGATAAACCTTTGATTCTTTACAGGATTCAAAAGTTGTTGAGCAGTCATAAATACGCCATCCAGAGAAGGACTACTGGATTGACCGGTGTTGGGACTACCAGATCTAACCATCTCTTCTTCTTTAAGAAAGAAAGAAAAAGGACAGAAGAGGAAAAAGGTTATTCTCAAATGAATATCAAACAAACATGATTGATAAAACAAGGCATCATAAAAAGAAAATAGGATAGAACGGTACGAAGACTCGAATTAATTCCTATGGCCCGATGATTCAAAGATTCGTAACATTCGTACTACACTTTGATGTACCGTAATATGTGTCTTTGTTCTATGTTTATCATATTTTGTTCTGAACTCAGCTCTGATACCAAGCTGTGACGCCCCACTCCGAGACCCACATTAGCAAAGAGTATTACTAGGTAACAACGTCTGCTAATACGGAGAATAGAGCTGGATAGGAGCGACCATTTATAACCTTGTCTTAATTATCTATTGAATATGCCGATAAATGCCACTTCTTACTTAAATGGATCGACATATCCAATAAATACTTAATACAAAGCCATAGGTGGCTGAAGGATCTATCAGAATAAATACGACAACTAAAATGTAATACACATCATAGAACAGAAAATCATCACATACATTTTCACATATACAGATACACCATAGAGTTTACAAAATGATACATGTCAAGTGGTACAGCAAACCACAATATACAGGCGAGTCAATAGAATACATATCAGAGTTATAGACAAACAGGACTACACAAAAAGCTATAACAAAAAGGAGCTAGTGGAATAGTCCATGCGGAAGCAAATTAGGCTAAGTCCAATGTACCTAACCTAAAACATCTCGGTCTGACCCGAGTATAAAATACACGGGTCAGTCTGGCTAAACAAATCAGTTAGATAAACTAAATGATAATGAACATACAAGATCATAAAGTACCACAATTATCTCCAAAAGAGATATCCAAATCATCTAACATAAGATGAATCAAAACAATATATTATAGGCAACTCAAATAAACCAAGGATATCATATCCCAAAACAAACCAAAAGGCAATTAACAAATACCAACAAAGGTACACCAGTTTCCACAAGGTAATCGCTATATATCATGTGGTTCAAAGAACCTACCCCGAAAGGCGATACACTAGGGAAATATAATTTTCAAAGAAACAAAAGATGCTTGAGCTCAGTACTGTATAACAAGGATCCATACGCCCGAAGGCAATGCCCAAAGGCAATGCCAAAAGGCAACGCCCGAAGGCAACAAACCCCGAAGGCTCAAGCCCGAAGGCAACAAACCCCGAAGGCAACGCCAAAAGACAACAAACCGTAGTGGCGATACTGGACACCACTGTCCGGCGGAATGTGCCACAACTCTCAGAAATGAACCCGGAAAATGTTAACGTGAGTCTCATACCCCACGTTCGCACTAAACGCTTTACTAACCGTTAGCCAATTTCACACTCAAAGCAGTACAAAGTTCACCTCATCTCATTGGTAAACCAGACCCAAAGGTCAAAACGGTCAAACGAATAGATTAGGAATTAACTGAAAAGATGAATGCACGTGTTCATAGCACACGTTTTATCTAATCATTTAATTCTCCTCCCTCTTCGCTCGAAGTGCAAAATTGTGTGTGTGTTTTAAATAGAAATTATAAATTGGAGAAACAAGCTTTTAATACAATTTGAAAAGATCATTTTATAAACCCGTGCATGAAATCAAAAAGGAATCATCAAAATCAAATATGCAATAACAACTAATTGGATCGACACGAATCGATCGAAATTGGAAAACCAAGCAAAATAACAAATTGGGCTGAGACAAGCAGGTCAGTCGACCGAACCAGAGGGTCAGTCGACTAGACCAGTGCCTGGAAACTTTTAGTTTCCAGGTCAGTCGACTGACCCAGGGTGTCAGTCAACTGACACAGGGGTACGCAACTTTCTGCCCCAGAGTCAGTCGACTGACACAGAAGGTCAGTCGACTGATATAGACCCAGGCAATTTCCTGGGGTCTGGTTCAGTCGACTGACCTACTGGTTCAGTCGACTGAACCTGCTTCCTAGGCAGAATCAGTCTAGCCCCCTTTGGGGCAAAATCGATAACACGGACGGAAGCGAACGAACGAGCAACTACGACTGAGGATTTACGCCAAACGACAACCCAGCCTTGTATGGCTCTCCGAAACACTCCACTAACGTGTTCAAAAATCAAAGATTGGATTTTTTTTACAAAATTGGATTCCAAAAACAAAAAATTGGACGATTCACCAAATCGATCCAAATCGAACACAAATGAACATGAGTTGATGTTAGGAATTCATACCCAACAACAAAGATAGATATAGACTTAGATGTGAGAAAAAAATCTCACCTTTTTAACTCTAAACAAAGATGAGAAGCTCAAATGCAAGGCTAGAACTATCACTCTTCAATTTCAACCCATGGAGCTTCAATCTAAGCTCAAAAGATTACATTTTCTAAGTTAGGGTTTAGAACATTTCAGAAATCGAAGAGGAAATTAAATGGAGAAGATGAAGAGGAGGCTTACCTAAGCTTCTCTTTGAATTTGGAGCAAGAATTTGTATTTGCAAAGGAAATTAGGGTTTTGAATTTTAATTTCCCATTCCTCTCCCCATTTTTGTTGAAGCTTGAATGTTAGGAAAATAAGAATGAAGTGAAGAGGAGAGGTGGACAGAGCTAGGGTGTTAAGATGGGTTGGTGGGCTGAAACCCAAACCCAAAGCCCACTTAGAAAATAGCAAAATTCAACTTACTCCAAACATATCGATGCTTATACTCAAAAAAGTCGCAAACGCCATTTTGGACTCAATGGAAGTGGTCTCGAGTTCCAATTCGACCATTTGCAAAAAGTGAAATTTCGGACTTTAATCCGACTAATGATGCTATATTTAAATAAAATATTTAAATATACAATCGTAAAATATGCAGGTTGTTATAGTTTATCATTTAGACTAGCGATGTGCGATGTCTCTTTGTCCGCGTGGAGGACTGTACCCCGTTCTATTGAGCTTCGTCTCATTTTTATAGGCTAGCGACCTACGAGCTTTATGGAGTTCGGTTCATCGAACGTACCGTTATTACACTATGTCGTTGTTCCGAATTATTTGAGTTTCAGGTTCATCTGGCATACCATTATTGCACTACGTCGTTGTTCCAAAATATTTGAGTTTTAGGTTCATCGGGCGTACCATTATTGCACTACGCCGTTGTTCTAACTCATTTGAGTTTCAGGTTCCTCGGGCGTACCGTTATTGCACTACGCCGTTGCACCGGCTCTATAGTTAGCGACCATGGGATAGCGACCCGTTTGTGACACACGTGTTGGGGAGTTTTCATGCTCCCGTTTGTGATAGGCCTTCCCCTTTTTGTGATTTCTGGATTTCTAGTTGATGATTTCTAGAATTTGTGTTTCACCGATTTTTTCGATTGGCATTGATATGTTTTGTCAATATTTGTGTTTTGGTGAATAATTTAAAGAATATGACATTTTTTTTAGTGTTTGAGAATATTTGAGATATTGTATGATTTTTGTTGTTACCTGATGTATACTTGTCATGGTATGGCATTATTGTTATCATATGTTTTTGTTATATCTCTTATCCTATCTCATTTTATCTGATATTTATAGCTAGACTGATCCGTTTATTAATTTTCTTCTTAAATAATACTCGGCTCAGACCGAGGTGTTTCAGGTGCTTCTGCTTAACTTCTTATCAGGGTCCGTCATCTGACTTTTGGCTATCTACTTTAGATTAGTAGATTTTGCTTTTATACATTCGAGATAGAGACTCCTTGATGTATACTTATTCTTTTGTCTAGCACTTGTACCTATTCTTTTGTGACGTAGTGAATCTTGTATGACCACTATTTTGATGTGCACATTTATGTGTTATATTCATATCTGTTTCCGCCTTTGTGATGTGAATATCTGTGACTGATTTGTGTTATGCTTATTTCTACATTTGTTTTCGAATGCCACACAGCCACTGTGTGGTAGCTTTGAGTTTGTATTTGATATGTCAGATTTCCTCCTGAAATGAAATGCAAGTTATATTATCTGACATATCGGTACTCGCACAAAGCAATTACATAGATGGTCGCTCCTCAACAGCCTTATTCTTCGCACTAGTCGATGACATTACCTCGTAGTGTCCTTGGCTAGTGTGAGTATAGAGGTGGGGCGTCACAAGGTGAGTTGACATATAGTTTGAAAATGGAAGTTTGAAAGTCAAGTTATTTTGCAATTTGTAATCTTCCATTGTATATATTAAATCATGTTATATATATATATAGACACGCACACACACATACACACTAGTGTGAACCCGTGCTATGCATACAGACTTGTAGAAAAATTATACATACATATGTATGAATGTATGTATGTATGTATGTATGTATATCTGTGTATGTAGAGGAGTGCTTAGACTGAAATCGTGTGCGAAAACAATTATATCTCTGGATAAATCTTTGATGATTTCATAGTAACCTAATCACTACACATAAAATTTCAAGTTTGTGTACTATTAACTATTTGACAAAGTAAAATAACGGATTGTATCGTAGTGTTTTTAAAATTTACAAAAATGATGTTTTAGGATTCTCATTAAACTCGCATCTAATAGAAAATATATGGATGTAGTCATTCAAGCCTATACCTCTTTAAAAAGAGTTTAAATCGTACAAATCCCAACTGAAAATATGCTTCATGCGACCCTACAAAATATCAGTACAACTAAATTCTGGGCAAACAAAAGGAAATATTTAGGGCAGGTACTAAAATATGAAAAATAATTTCATATGTACATAGTTACACATGGCAACAGAGATACATTTACTACAAAATGACACTTTTTAAATACCATGTAGAGTAACGTATAGACATTTTCCATCATAAACATGAAATAAATCATATTGGATTATTTATTGGTCTATGACTAACATTTATATCCTTGGTCTCTCAGCTTGTAACTTCCAAAAACAATACAAATTGCCTACATCCTTGATAATGGTGTTGATATGCCATATCTATCCTTCATCGCATTTCCAGAAGCATAACACACAGTCCTTCATGCACATAATAAAAGTTGTAATGCTTTTGTACACAATCATAATAAGATTTTTTAGGATAAACACAATGAAAATGTCAATTCCATACCATGAGTAAGTAATGACAAAGCTACAACCAAATAAGAGTGTCAAGGTAACAAACCTTTATGACATAGTTACATAAACTAAACAGCTTGAAGAGAAAGGAGTGTTTCAAATACATACAACATTTTGGGAGAAGAAAGATCGATGTCTAAGAGATATTTCTAAGCCTAAGGAAGATAATATTAGCATGAAGGATTTGTCACAAACTGAATTTAACCAAGAATCATATAGCATAAATTATTGACATGTATAAGTAAATTTAAAACTACAAACAAATAGTGTGGTATGATAAACATCATATGAACTAATGCAAATATTTTACCCTCTAATAAAACAATGAAGAGTGTATTTTTTCCTTCTCACTTCTAGAATTTATACACATATATGTCTATATATAGGCTTATCCTTGTGTATGTGTATTTTATTAGTTATGCGTATATAATAGGGTCAGTGCCGGCCCAATAGCATATGTTGCCCTAGCCAAAGTTCAAAAAATCAAAAGAAAAAAAGTAAAATTTACGATTCCAGGAATTAAACCTGTACGTAAAGGGAATGGACCAGCAAGAAACCATTGTACTGCACCTTCATTTCTTAATTTCTTTGCCCTGGTACTTTACTAAATCGATTTTATTCAATAGTAGTTAAAAATTTTGTTGCCCCCTTTACCATCTTCGGTGGTGTTTCCCTAGCCGAAAGTCTTGCTCGCCTCCCTTTTGGATCGAGCTTGAATAGGATGAAAATCGATGCTTTCCATACCTTGATGAGTTGAAAATGACACTTCTGACAATATTAGCCGGACATTAGAATTGGCTGGAATGTCATATCTGTAAAGAAGTGGACTTCTGCAAATCCAAAATGAAATTAAAAACTACTGAAATATATACATATGCATACATACACATACACATATATAATACATGCATGTATGTGTTTATATTCATTAAAATGCATTTTCTAGCTGAGAGTAATTATTATCGGTACCTGTATTACTAAGTACTTGTATATTGCAGTCCTCAGCAATAACTGAATCATGCATTCTTTACATGTGTTTCATTGCTCAAGAAATATCAGTTATTGTCAATTTGAACGTGTCCTTAAATGTATGACACATATGATGAAATCACATGTAAATACAATATGCATGAAGAATTTTGTTTTGAGCAAATTTTTATAGAAAACCAAACTCAGGTTAGACATTCTTAAGTGTAACTTAAAGAAGTTCCCTTAAAATTTTGGCCCCTAACCCTAAAGGAAAAATTGATTTTGTTAAAAATAAAACTAATTAGAGGAAAAATTCCAAAAGTACATAGAGGTTACTGTATTATGTCTACTTATCGTATTATTTTTCTCCTATATACAAGGCATCGTAAATAGCCTATATCATCTTTTAATTTGCAATTAGATCTCACTTAACAACTTCACCCTAAATTAGGTGTCCCATGGCATAAAACTTCAGAGCAACAACATGCATGTTTGTCATCTTATAATACCTTTATCAAAGTCTATATAAAAAATTCTCATTATTTTGGTAGTTGTCATTCACTTCTGCATTGGTTCTCTACTATGGAGGTCTTGATGAGTTACATATATAACATTTAAAATTCAAGAACCATAAGATCTGGATAATCAGCGCATAACATAAGACCGTGGAATCAAGATTAAAGAGCATGTACATGTAAGGTGAATAAACAAATATCAATTTGTTAAAAGTAAAAAAAGAAGACAAATAGTCAATGACATGCACAAATTATCAAGGTAATAATAGTTATAACTATAACAAAGTTGCATTTTCACAGTTCGTTTTTGCTTTTAACAAAATAGCAATAACTATTCATTTCATGTTATGATCTAAACAAATTATAAGAAGCAACTTCATCCAAACATTCATCACTATCCGAGACATCTAGTAAAATTTTAATCCACGCTTCATGCAAAATGGAATCTTAAAATTTTCCTTGCCAACGATAAAAATAATGCTCACAGTTTGGCACTTGCTTTGGAAGCTTAAACAATTTGGTGAGCTATTCATTATCTAGATGTTAAAATGTAGACTTGTTATTGGTTTTATTTAGACTTCAGATCATTCATCCTAAATGATAGAAAAATAACGGAGATAAATTTTATTTTTTTTTAAAAGTAACCGAATATTGAGAAAACATTTTAATTGTCAAACGAATGGTTCCTAATTATTAGAACACAACGTATTGTTTCATCCATTTTGATCTTCTAAATAACTTATCGCTTGTCAAAACCGAAAAGACTAACAAATTTGAAACCTTAACTCATTTTGTTTCTGCTATGGATATTCTAGTTCAAATATGATACTACATAATTATAGACTAATTTTTCATTCGATTTCAGATTTTTTTTGGGTATACATGGATGGCCCTAACAGTATTATTATAATGACCCAACGCTATGTCCAGTTTAGCAAAGAACATTACAAGTAATGTCGTCTACTAATCCAAAGAATACGGCTGGTTAAGGGCGATCGAATGTGAATATATCTTTATACTAACACTGGCACGTCTTATTTACCTTTTTGAGGACCTGAACCAAAAATTTTACGTGTGCAGTATTAATACAAAGTAATAAACACGTCGATTAAAAATATTCAAAACAATATATAATATAGATAAATCAGAATCAGAGTCACAAATCATAGCGGAATAATATACATCATCATTTACATACGAGAATGTGAGTCTAAAAAATATCAGTACTATACCCACACAATTATATACATCATATCCATTGATCTTGTATTAGGTACAAATTCACTATTATATAATATAGATGACATAAACTCCTAACTGTCAATATGTACAAGCATAAAGTAAACTAAAGCTATCAAAATAGTCTACTTCAATGCTAGCCCAATATCCAAAGGTCAATGGGTCCCTGTACCTGAAAAGTCTCGGCCTGACCCGAGTATTACAAAATAAACGGGTCAGACTATATCTAATAGAAAGGTGAGATGATACTAATATCATAATTATACGACTTAAAATAAATAAGCCATAATAAAAATATGCCAGAATAAATGATTATAATAGGGCATATCAAATTATGCCTAAAAACAATTAACCAAAATAAGGCATATTAAACCAAATCACCATTTCAAAATTCCATATCAAGTCTCCAATAGACTATTAAAATATGGTGATAACAAATTCAAAATTCTCCAGGGCCCAAAAGATATTAAATATCTATCCCAAAATCTCTGAAGAAATAATCATCACTAAGGAAATAATAATAGTAGTCAACTATCAGTATGATACAGTGCGACACGGGGCCTAACTAATCTAAATAAACCCCGCCACATAGCGCAATAGTCTACGAAGATAAATAGACTATCAGGTAAAAACCTCGACTCCTAACGATAAGAAATAGGTAGTCGTGTTTATGACAAAACTATGTGAATTTACCTAACGAATATAAATAGGTAAACATTGTCCAATTGTGAAATAAACTGATAGGCATGCATATAACACCTGCCCAAGAAAGAAATGGTAGCTGTGTCATACCATAACAAACCTAACTAAAAGAAATAGGTCTGCCTACACAAATCTAAAAATGAATCAACTTTCAGGTCGATGAAAAATAAGTCGTCGTCTCTCGGGGATCTATCGGTTTAAAATCCGAACACCTAAGATAATACAACTCTAAGTATTAATTACTGTCACTCCAGTAATTACAAGAATTTAGCTAACTGTCCCATACCAGAAGGTAAATTCAAGTATTTACTAAAAGCTAGTAATTTCCACTTCAAACTCTATTTAACAAATTGTAATAATAATCGAAAGAATTGTACAAAGTGTCCTATACCACCCGACAATTCAATCGTTTATTAAAATTCTTTGTTTCATAGAAAAGCACGAATTCCAATTAAATCCCAAATCCATAATAAATAAAATAAAAGAGTTTTAAAACCATTTATTTCTTTAAAATAATTGGAAAGAAAAAGAAAATAAAAGGGAAATTTCTGTTGAATAAAATTTGAAATAACTTAATTACTCATTTTTATACCGTGCTTGTAAGACAAATTATTTGTTAAAATAAATGGAAGTTGATACTAAGTTAAATGGCAAGGTAGTTAAGTTAAAGCATGTATAGGCCAATTTCGAAGAATATATACATGTTTTGTAAAGTGTGTATAGGTAAGATTCGAAACATACACACAGGCAAGTAGACTTTTATATATTTACAAAGTGACGTTAAGTCAAGGCTAAAAGCATGTACAAGCTAGCAGGGTATTTAGTTGAAAAGAAATGTAGAGGCTATACAACATGGAAAAGCAATGCACATGCTATATTTACAAATTTCAAAACTATATATATAGTTAGGCTATATAATAAAATATGTACAAAGTAAGGTCAAGTTACATTAATAAAAGGATGTACAAATATAAAACATATATGGTTACTTTCATTAACAAAATTATAAAATGAAACATAGTAGGCCATGCATTCGAAAGTGTTTGAGCGTAATTATTCTTTATATATATAGGACCAGGCCATGTGTACAAATGCATACAAAAGTTGTTTTGCATTCTTCATTAACATATGACCAGGGATGTATATATATACAACATATATATATATATAGGACGTGTGTCCTTATTGCTATATTGGAAAATTTGATTAAACCATGCAAGGCCAACTCCATATGACCAGGCGAAAATAATTTAAAGCATGAACTTCTTTGTCAAATTTTGAACTATGCGTGCCATATTTCCCTATATTGGGATAAGCTAAAGTGAACCAATTTTTTTTTATGACAGCCACAAGTATATAAATATGACAGTACGTACACTAATAAATGCAAAGTTGGAATGTGACTTCTCTTAATAACAAGGACAATGAAAGAAATGTTCTTTTATTTTCATTTTAATATTTGATGTAGATTGCAATTGAACTCTAAAATAACAATAAAAATGCATACAATTGCAAGTGCTCAAGTGACAGAGCATGGAGGCAGGGATGTATATAATTGAATGCAAGTGTTTGAATGTGACTTTTCTCCAAAATAAGGACAACAATATATAAATCAAAGCATGTATTCATTCTTAATATAAGAAATATATGTAACGACCCTGAATTTTTGATATTAGAAATCAGGATATTTAATTGATTTTAAATATCTGGAAGTTAGTTTAATTTGAAATTCGAGATATCAGAATGAATTTGGCGATTTAATTATTGAATTTAATCGTTAAATCTGGATAAAATATTGTATCTTCAGTTTTTTAAGCTGATTAAAAATATTTTTAAGGCTTAGAAAATTTGTATTGATAATACTGAAGATAATAAAAGCTTTAGAATTGTATTTGAAACTGTTTTGTTCAGTTTTAAAAATATATTGTTTAAATCGATATTTAAAAATAGCGTTCCGGGGCACAATCTCGGAATTCGACGAAACTAGTTCCATTGGATCGGTAATGTTGTATTATTATCGGATTTCAATTTTCGTAGTGATCGGAGTTGTTGTGTGAGCGTACGATAAGCAAACGCACTGAAAATTATATGGAAATTCAATTTAATAACTGGTCCAAAAAGCTATCTTTTCCATACGATTGAATTTGGACTCGAAACCTTTTCCATTGTGTTCGGAATAGGCGTATAACATTATGAACGCCTAGCGGCATGCCTCCATAGGAGGTCAAGATTTTGAGTTGCATTTTCGAGACAGTTTGAATTTGAATTTAATTAATATATATTTAAATTTCTGTTAGCAGTTGAGATTTCTTTCTTCTCAGCTACCCTATTCCTGAGCAAGCCGACCTACTCTCTGCTTAATCATGTACCCTTTGCCTTATCTCGGAAGCCAAAAAAATTAAACGAAAAAGAAAATAAGAGAAAAGCCAAGCCCTTCTCTTTTTCAACTCTAAATCGAAAGAACGAAAAAATCATCAGAACGAAAGCGAAAAGAAAAAAATAAAATGGCAACTCAAATCGAAGACGAGATAGTTTCGTTCTCCATTCTATTTCCGAGATCGATCGAAGGGCATCCCTCCTTTCCAACTCGCGAGGCCGACGCTGCTGGGTTATCGTGTATTGGGTGTCTTGCTCGAGTTCGAGACAGTGTGGTTTGTCGAGTGGAATAGCTGAAGTTAGGGCACGGTTCACGATCTCGATTGAATCGGTGAGGTGTAGGCGTAGAAGCTAGAGCGCGCGTAGGCCGATGTCAATGGAGGAATTACGAAGGGTCGAGCATGGATTCGCGAGCATGAATGGTAAAGTCTGGAAGTCACGTGCGATGGTTAGGGTTGAACATCGATCGACTTAGTAAGGTATTCGATTTATTTATTCGATTAAACTTAGCTAAATATGGATGTATATTGAAAAAATAGATATAAAGTTAAAGCAGGAACTTGTTTGGTTTGAAGAAAAATATATATAATTGCAATAATGTATATTAACATTAATTTTGAAATGTTGTTGTTTTTTTGAAAACAGTAAAGTTTTAAATTTTGTTGATTTCAAAACAGTTTGTTTAAAAATGGAATCAGCTATATATCTATAGGACAGTAAAGTAAATTCTTATTTTGCTTACTGAAGAGGAAAATATGTACATGATTTTAAACTCACAATTTAATTTTAAAATGATATTTGAGGTGATTAAATCATTAGTTAATTAAATTTATTAAATGGAAATTGATTTGTTCAATTATTTTGAATATTAATCAACTGTATAAAAATTGTTTATACAAGGTTTGAAACCGTGAAGAAAATAATCTGGAATGGAAATGGATTTCAAAATAAATAAAAAGCAAAGGTGAGATCTTCTCACTCAAATTAAAATTGAATTGCAGTTATTGATTGATTGCTTGATTATGATAGTATATATAGTAGTATATAGCAATATATATATATTGGAATATATATATATATATTGGAGTTGTTGATTTCCCGCATTATATAGCGGATGAGACCCTATGCGCCGCATAATAGCGGATGATATTTTATAAATCCCATATACCGCGATATTCCACCTCGAAGTGGAATGGGTATTTAGTTGTTGTGCTAACATCTGTGGATGCAGGGAAATAGGTTGGAGGGATCCAACTGGATTCCTCAAATTATATGAATTTGTTTCATATGTTGTATGAATTTGTTTCATATGCTGTGTGATTATTTATTTATAATCTGTGAATGATTATATTTGTGATTGAATTTGTTAAAGGCTATAATTTAGCCGAATGTATTTTTGGTATCGTTGGATACTAGAAATAAATAAAATTGGGTTTTTGAAATTAAAGTTGGAATTTTTTGTAAATTCCTTTTGAAATAATTGGATTAATTTAAAAGAAGTTTGAAAAAGATAAAGTTTTATTTTTGAATCATATTGAAAAAATTCCAAATATGGGAAAAAAGCTTAATAAGTGGATTTCGAGTAATATTGTTTATAAGTTGAAGAATTTATTTAAAATTTGGATTTTTAAAGAGATTGGAAGAGATAAAAGAATTTGTTTTCTTTAAAAAGAATTTGTTTCTTTAAAAGGAATTTATTTTAAAAGGGAAATAAATTTGGAAATCCATTTGAAAGTTGATTTGGAGTTGAAAGTGAATATTTGAGAAATCGATTTGAAAATCGTATAAAAAGTGAATATTTGGGAATGTAAGTTCAAAATGGAATTTATAAAGGAAAGGGAAAATTGTTTTAAAAATAAACACTGATTTATTTTTAAAGTGTGGAAGTAATTTACAAATTTGGAATGTAAATTTGAAATAAATCGATAAGGATTTATTTAATTGGTTTAAATGGACCATTTTGAAATGGAAGTGTATTTTCCTTGAAAAGCCGAGTATATTTCCAAAGTAGTTTTAAATTATAAATGAAGAAATTCTGAAATTGGATTTTAAGGAATATTTTGGAGATAAAGTATTTGAACTCGGCAGATTTCCAGTGGAAATGAATAAATATTTGGAAATATATCCCGTGTAGGGAAATTGATTTGAAATTTGTTCTCAAAAGTTTGAAAGGTGAAAAGTGATTTGAAATTTGTTTTCAAATGGTTGAAGTGTTAAACCATATCTCGCGAAGATATTTGAAATTTAATAATTTGGAAGAATTATTTAAATTGGTTGATTGTTGTGAATGTTGTTGATAGTTACATAACTGACTATCAATATTTGCCTTTGAAATGGCACTTGAATTTGTTTTTAAAATAAGCGCTCATTATTCGGTTTAGCCGGGAGAGGACTTTGTGTCATAAAACCCATTCCGAATAATGATACGACGAAATGGATTACATTTGAAGACCGGTGTGAAGACCGGGTATTTTCGAAAATGAAAGGACAACCTGTCGAATGTCTCTGCACCGAGTTGCTCCGGTATAGAGATTTATATCACTCTTCTTGTGATGGGAAGTCCGGACGTGATTAGTGAATATCCGGATTGCAAGGGCTTCTTTGGAAGTGCCTTCGGTTCTGTTCGAACCCGGAACAGACTTGTATGGTTGTTTGTCTGACATTACACTTTGAGATATAAAGCTGATTTCTTTCAAATACATTTCTGTTGGTGGCGGAGAATTTATTCTCTTAGCTTAACACCCTTCTCTGAGACGTACGAGCTCAGAGGTTATTGATGCAGCAGCGGATAAAAAAAATGATGAATCGGTGAAAGTAGCGATTGTGGAATAGAAGATACCGAATGGCCCAAATTCGTTGATCCGAAGATACCGAATTCTAGCTATCTTCGTCACGTTGATCGCGCACGATGCCGTGAAAGAAGATCTACAATTCTTCAAGCGTTGATCAAGCGCACTTGATACCGCGAATTGGCTTCAACGATCGTTGATTCGAGCGCACTCGAATAACCGAAAGTGGAGATAGGAGATCACACTCAACTACCAATTTAATGAAAGCACAAAGCTAACAAACAAAGTTTATTTCAAAATCAACTAACTATTACAAATGACCAACACTCCCTATTTATAGGGTTACAACTCACGCACTTCCATGACACAACACTTAGGTCGTTAACGACCTATAACATGCGACTTAGTACAAACAGTGACACACACGCGACCTACGACCTAAACAAGGTCGTTAACACCATATATACATCACAACACTTTCTCGCGACCTAAAAACAGAACACAACATAACATATATACAACTCAGCGACTTACGACCTAAGTACAAAGCGACTCAAACAAAACAACACTGCTTTATGAAAGCGACTTAGGCTTCAGCGACTTATAGCAATCAACGACTTTGCGACCTAAGAACAGAGCTTCATGACAATCTTCTTACGACCTATCACTTGAGCGACCTATCGACACGGCACGTGAGTTAGGTCATTCGCGACCTAAAAGAGCGGCATGTGAGTTAGGTCGTTCGTGACCTAAAGAAGTGGCATGTGAGTTAGGTCGTTTGCACCCTTCTTCAGCGACCTTGGACTTAGGTCGTACACGACCTAAATTTGCTTCATTTTGCACTGCATGGTTAGGTCGCTCGCGACCTAGGACTTTGTTAGCTCGCATTACATCTTCGAAGTTAGGTCGCAACTCCTTATCTCGCGACCCGTTAGGTCATTCTCGACTCAAGAATTGGCTAGGTCGTTCGCGACCTATCACTTCACCATTCTGGGCTGCATCATCCTCCCCGTGTTGGAAGAAATTCGTCCTCGAATTTAACAGCTCTTCGTCTTCGATACTCTGATCCTCGTGAAATGGAACCAAGTGTTTGATATTGTCAATATTAGCTATAGGACGATGATCCGGCAAGCTCATCTTACAATCGTTCTCACAAATTGTTTTCATAATTTCCAAACGACTCATTCCTCCGGCATCTAGTTTATTGTACGTACCAATAAGAAATCGTTCAACCATCAAGTAGATAGATTCGTTGTCACTTTGTGTCTTCATCAAATCGAATACAGAGTCCATATTTACGTTCACCCATGACCTAGTATGTTTAGGTTGTAACAACCCGGATATTTTAACGGTTTTAATTAATTTAATTAACTGAATTTGTGTGAAACGGTAAACGATAAAATTTTGAAATTAAAATTTTATATTTGGAATGCGTCTAATTAAACATAGCAAACTGTAAATTTTCATCCAAAAATATGAAAGTTTATTTCGTGTGTAATTTTACTTCAATTTAATCAGTTAAAAAGCGGGAAAAAATGTTTTCGGAACCTAAATATTTTTACATAGAAAATTTTTAAATCATCTTCTGAGCAAGACGTCATTTTTCATTTTTCCAAATTCGGACTTCTTTAGCTCCGTCGATCTTATTTTTTTGCGTTTTGCTGCATTTTCCACTAGTAGAAAATTCGAATTTTTATAATTAAATCGTACTGCTTATATCTGTATACCGTTTTGATCGTCTCGTCGTGCTAATCGCTGCGGTATATTTAATTCTGTATTTTGGAGACCGTTGCACAGCTGAAACCATAAAATGGATCTCCGTATCGGTATCCATTTTGAAGCTTTTGGTATTCAGTGGCCATACAAGTTTCCAATGCGGCTGGTCACTACTTTTCAAATTCCCAGAAATTATTAATTATGACGTTTGCTTTCCTTTAGTTTTATTATTTTATCTTATTTTCATTATTTTGTATCGTTCAAAATTGTGTGAATCTTCCATTGAACACATTATATATGATACATTTGCATTTCATCACCTGTCTGTTCACGTTTTATCTACCTATTTCTTTTCAAAAGACCTGCCTCTTCTTTCCACAATTCCCCTCCACAAATTCTTGCTCCACCATGCGTCTCTTTCACTTCGTACCAAAATCTTTCCACCAACTCATCTTCTTTCTCCTCTTCACGCATGTCCCTGAACCTTAGCTGCAACATCACCTCCGTGCAACCCTCATGACCACATCAGCCATGCAAACAACAACACGCACACGACCTCCATCACCACGCTCGCCTTCCATCCATAGCCGCCTGCAACCCGAGATACAACTGAGACCCGCGCCCTCCCTGACGCAGATCCGCCTCCTCCTTCACATCGCCGTGAGCCCCTCTGCTTCCTTCCTCCGCCTTCACCCCCTAACTTGCGACCGCTTTTTCCTTCTCCTTGCGCGCAACCCAAGTGCAGCCGATCTAGCACCCGAGGCCACCACCATCTTCGCCAAAACTATGCCACCTTCGCCTCCACGCGTGCAAGTTTTCCCTCCTTCAGCTGTTCCACCCGAACCCGCTTCCTCCACCAACAACCGTGCTCCTACTTTGCCTAAGGAAAACCATCTCCCCAGATCCTTCTCTTTATATGTAGGTAAGCCTAAAGCTATATATATAGTTGGGTCATATTTTGGTTTATTCTCAGTTTGTATAGGTTTGGTTGTCTTCTATAGATATATGTAAGTCGGCCTATTTTATATACATGATAAAGTATGGGTCTGTACTTTGTTTTATTTTCTTAGTTATGTATATATTTTTTGTCGGCTTGTTTCAGTTTATAATGCTATGTGTAAATATATTATACAAGTTATATTTGTTTTTTTATTTATAAACATTGATTTTTAAAGAGATATAAAATATAGAAACCATATATTATTTATTGGTACGGAAGAGCTTTATGTAGAGCTTGTAAGCACATATATATTTATACTGGTTATATGCGTATACATTTGTTCTGTTTTGATTATATATGAAGTATGTATAGTGTACTTAAGCTATGATCTATTGTATTTATATAGTTATAAAGTTATACAGTTTAACATATGTGTTTGTTTATAAAATAAATTTGAGTCTGTTTGTACAATATATATATAATGTTTATAAAGTATATTTTACACATGCTGTTTGTACAAATATGCATGTCAGTCTATATTTAGGAACTATTTCGTAGTAGCCTTGTTAAAGTGGTGTAGTTTTAAAGGTGTTGTAGTTTTCATACGAGAATAAATTTATGATGCAAGCTGTTTCGAAGTATATAATTTTACTATATTCATGTTTCAAGTGTTAATAATACAACAAGATGTATCTGGTTACCTATTTTGATATGTATACGTGCGCACTGTGTTTTATATATGTTTACTATGTATAGGTTTATAATAGTTACAGTTATATACTGATTTTGATTTTTGAAATATGTATGAGCTTAAGTTATAAATCAATTATATAGTTTGTGTATTCCATTGAGCTTTAATATAGAAATTTATTAAAGTTTATTTTATAAGCTGTTGTATTATTGATATGTTTAATTGGGTGTATATATAAATGTTGTGACAACCTTCTTTACCTTACATTGTTTTAAATATATATAAGTTATTTTACTGTACCTTATATTGTTTGGGTTTGTTTTGCGGATTCTCATAAATATGATGTTTTACAGTATTATATTTATACTATTTTGGATTAAGATGATTTTGTAAATGCTAAGCTTATAATAAAAATTTATTTGAATATAACATATAGTGTTATATTTTATCAGTCTTTTAACTTTTGGTTTGATGGTTGATTGCATAAGTTACATATACATAAGCTTGACTTTAATATTTGAGTTTAGTTTAAACGATGATTTTTAAAGATATGTGTATATATATTTAATTCAACATATGTTTAAAATTTTGAATATGACTAGATATTTATACATAGAGTTGTATATAGTTATATTTGGAAGTCCACCTACACCTTTTAGCCTTATCGATCTATTTCTGATTTGTTTTCCCAAATTCTTATTTATCAACTTCGCCTGTCGTGTCTGGTTTTCTCTATCGAATGCGTGCCCATCTCACTTTGCTTTGAATTCGTAGCTCATTTCTATGTCAAAATTCTCTAACCTCGAAAGGTGAGCAATCACTCACGATTAATATTCTTTTATTTATTAAATTTGATTTTAATTGAAACGACAATTGAAATATGCAGCGGTTAATTATTTACACTGTTATATAACTGTTATTACCTGAATCAGTTCTCCTGTGACATCTGACACCATGATTTGTTATTTATACAATGATAATTCAGTTTGGTTGATAATGATTGATTGTTTGATGTTGACTTTGGACGTTAAATTGTTAATGTGTAAGTGATAAATAATTTGAAATTGAAATAGACGTAGGATAGTTAGATTTGATGTATGTTAAATTTGATTAGATGACATTTGCATAATATGACCCTCTAAATGTTGAATTAATTGAAACGTAGAAATTTGGTAAAATACACCTCGAACCATTTAAATGTTTGTTGTTTAAATTGATGTTGTATGAAATTGAATAATAGATATCCAGTGAAGAACCGTATAAATATTAGTGTAAAAATCTTTAATCTATATGAAATGATAGTGTAGATTCTAGAAATAATTATATTAATTCGCACAAACAACAATGTGAATTAATACAGTTATTTCGGGATTATTTGAATTGATTATTGGATTGTTATTGATTGTTGTTATTGCTTGTTTATTTACTTTGACACCATCCCAATTATCACACTGCAAGTTCCCTTTGCTATGCTTTGATTTTGAATTGAATTGGAATCGGGTTGAAATGATAAATACTCAAATGAACTTGGCCTAGGATAGAGAATTAAATAAAACCCGATTGGTCAATAATTTGATTTAAAAATAAAATAAAGATTTTATTAGATAAATAATAAGGTTTTGAAATGAAATTGGAATTTGAACTTTTATGGAAGGAAAATATTAATATTTAATAATCTAAATCAAGATATTAACATAGTAGTTGATGAAAGAATGTTGTTTTAAATTCGAATTATTAATAATTAAGTTTAAAATTATTTAATAATTAAGTTGAAATTATTTAATAATTAAGTTTTGAAAATTATTTAATAATTAAATAAGGTTGAATTATTTAATAATTAAATAAAATTGAACTTCTTGAATAAGTGAAATTAAGTTTCTTTATTAATAAAAAGTTTTGCAATTATAACTAAGTAAATAAATAAGTGAAATTGAATTTCTTTAACAAGAAATAAAATGTGATTTATTGAAATTAATGTAAGACTTGAAATGCAAAGAATTTTATTTGATGAATCTAATTTAATTCAATTTGAAGTTTTGATATATGGAAGTTGAACTTAAGTAATTGATTTAATAACTTGGAAGTTAAATAGAAATGGTTTTTGAAGGATAAATTTACTTAACGAATATTGAATGAAATCGAAATGAACTTAAATTGATTTGAATGTAAATTAAATCATTTTAAATGATTTTGGAATGAAACTTATATACGAATTTAAATGAATATTGGAATGGTTTTAAATAATAATTGAAATTATAAGATTTTGAAATGGTGATCTGGAAGTTTTGAAACGTAAATTATGGAAATTGATTTAGAAAGACAAATGAAATGTTGATTTACAAATTTTATTTGAAATTGAAATTGATTTGGTTTTGAAAAAATAAATGACCAATCGGTGTAATAATTTCGGAAGTTATTAAAGAGACCGGAATCGGTTAGGGACATACTCACTGTCTAAACCGAAAACCACTTTAATAACTACATGCGGAGTGTGATCCAGAATGAAGTGGTTGGAATGATGAACGCGATGACTGAAGAAAGAGAACGATAATGGATAGCCTTGACACTTGTGTCAAATTGGAAATGACTAAAACAGGAGCCGTGCCGGGCCAAATGGAGGTCAGCTACCTCGAGCGAACACACTTCTTCGAAAACTACTCATTACTTGTTGTCGATTGGTGCACCCTTGATTTGGGAGTGTTGTTTCGCGGTGTTGCGGTCGCTGCGGCGATGCGTTCTCACCAGTCCGGATCAGGCAAACGGTAGTTTCACTACCTTGGGTATTGCCTCATGTGCCTTGTCATACTTGGATTCCTATATACGCGACCACTACGATTTGTTTTGTGTTATACCTATAGAGTACTCCCTGATAGCCCACTAGTTTACGGTGGAGTTTACAGTGCTGTATAGTCTATAACGCTTATGAAAATGTGTTAAGGGGGATAATGGTAACGCCTTAACACTATTTTGATATTTTATATTACTGATAGGCATTATCTATTTACCGTACACTACTACATAGTAGATAGTTTAACGGATCCTTAAAGGATGGTTATTCCAAACATCCTTTGAGTTACTTGTATTTTAATTGCTATTTCACTTGAGTTGGATTTATTGATATAAGAATGTTAATCCTGACTCGAGTGCTTTGTGTTTTGCTTTACGCTCGGGTCAGACTGAGTGTACCAGTATTCGAGACTCACCTTTGGAGTTGCAGCTTTGCTTGAAGATCCAGCCATCTATTCTACTTTCAGTATTCGATGATTCCAGTGATGTATTCTGATTTTTATCTGATGTATCGTGTTACTCTTCCGTTGTATCTGGTTTAACTCTGATGTAACTTATATATTTATATAGTAGCTTCATGAACTACTATCTCTTTTATTTCCGCTACATTTATTACTCTGTGTCTGTGATCTATGATTATTTATTTACTGTATATGTTCAGTTTTGCCAAATTTAAATTAACAACGCGGTATTTTGAATTATTCAAGTCCGACATGTGCGGATGCGAATGGTCCAAAATAGCGGGTCGTTACATAGGTAATGACATATATAATCTTGACTTCGTCGCGGTCTCTTTTGAAATTTGATAACTCTGACTCTTCTGAACAAGCCTTTCAACCCCTTTCCTTATTGACGGCCCAAAACAAAACATTGTAACCAACTGCATGGTATGATAACTGTCCTCGTATCTTTCTATATGTAAGTCTTTGATAAATTTTACTTGCCAACTGCGATCAGGAGTATACAACTGCCTTCCTTTGAATAGTAACCCATCAGCCAATCTTCTCAACTCTACCTGCTCTGTCGGACCCATATGATTACGTGGCATATACGGTACAATAGCACTCGACACTGGATTAACATGATGTACGTTCCTCAGTGGCAGTAATTCTTTGAACATTTCTGCAGGAACTACATCTTCACATTCATTCACCATTGGCTTAACCTCTTCGACAATTTCAACACTTTTGTTGGTTTCAATTTCATCCAACAGGAACATTTCTGCACTACCCTCCACTTCTTTAACAAGCTCTTCTGTAGATTGTAGACTAGTTGAATCCACTCCCTTCATCAACAATTTACCCTCTTCCTCTCCTGACTTGCTTTCTTCACCATCATCCAACTTTGCTGATTGTGAATTTTCAACCTCATGTTCAATAGATTTCGTTGGTTGAAACTCATCAACTTCATCTTTATCAAACTTTGATGATTGACAACAATCGACTTCATCTTCCACATCAACAAGTTCCTTTAAAGACAACAAAGTCTTTAGCTCCTCGATTTCCTCTAATTTGTTTTCATTCTGTTGACGCTTCTTAGGAACCAAAACGATTCATGTATCCTCAAACATAAAACTGTAGCTGTTTGTGCGTCCATCATGTTGCACAGCTCTATCGTATTGCCATGGCCTCCCCAACAACAGATGGCAAACATCCATATCAACCACATCACACCAAATTTTGTCTTTGTATTTCTTCCCAATGGAAAAATTAACACAAGCTCTCCGATTAACCTTCACTTCCCCTCCTTTTCTCAACCAAGCTAATTTGTAGGGATTTGGATGTTTCTCTGTTTTCAATGACAACTTCTTTACAGCTTCTGAAGAGATAATGTTATCGCAGCTTCCCGCATCAATCACAAATTTACAAACCTTCCCTAGAATAGTGCATGTTGACTGGAAAATATTGCTCCTCAACCAACTAGAATCATCTTCTTGCTTTGGTGTTAAACAAGATCTCCTTAACAAAAAACTACAACCCTCATCTCCAGACAATAATTCTTCTTCTTCAACTGGTATAGAATTGACACACTCTACCTCTACATTTTCATTCTCAATCTCCGCAATCATTGCTCGCTTCTTGGGTTTTGTACATTCATTGCTTTTATGGCCCAACTCTTGACAATTAAAGCATTTGAAATGACTATTGACCTTTGCTTTGTTGACTTCATTCACAATTGACTTATTGACGACTTTGGAAACATCCGCACTGTTACTAACATCCTTGTTCTGATTGTTGGAATTTGTAAACACTCCACCACCTCTCCTTCCTTGCTTCTCCCAAGCAAGTGCTTTCTGATGTGCTTCGGCGATAGATCTTGGATCAAACATATTCACCATGTCTTGAATCTGTGTTCGCAACCCGCCAACATACCTAGCTGTTAGCTGTTCCTCTATTTCCATAATATCATTCCTCGTAATCAATTGGTAAAAATCATCTGCATACTCATTCACTGATCTCGCCCCTTGTCTTAGGTTCTGCAAACGTTGATACATAAGCGATTGATAATTGTGCGACAAGAAAGTAGCTTTCATTAACTTCTTCATCTTATCCCATGTAACAATCTTTGACTTCCCCATTCTCTCCCGTGTAAGTTTAGTCTGCTGCCACCACGCCATAGCTCTCCCTCTTAATCTCGTAGCAACCAACTTCACTCTTCGATCCATGGGAACTTCTTTGAAGTCAAAAATTTCCTCAACATTTGAAACCCAATCCAAAAATTCCTCCGTTACCATTCCTCCCTTGAATTCTGGAATTTCAGTTTTCATCCCCGACTCCCATCGGCGATCATCTTCTACAACCCGATATGCACTTCGTACTTGGTCTCGATCTCGCAAATGCATACTACATCTACCACCATCTTCATCAAAAATAGACGTACTTTGATAACGATCTCGACCACCCACATCTCTATGATCACGCATATCTCTTCGACTTTGTCTTTCATCATCACGGTATGGTTCATGTTCAAACTCACGTGGAGTTCTTCTCTCTTCATCTCTATACTCATGATGTTCTCTTCTCACTGAAACTGAAGATTCTCTTCTTCCTCGAAAAGATTGTGGCGACACCCTCCCCGCTTTCGTAACCGATGGCGAAACTCTGTTTCCTCCATGGTTCGAGATTGGCGACCTCCTTCTTTGTCCTTGATTCATATCATTCATCAGTTTCTCTAACTTCCCAATACCTTCATCAAACTTTTCATTGATGCGTTGTTCCATTTGCTTGGCTTCTTCTCTTCTATACAACGCGTCAACATTCTGATGGCGATTAGCTCTTCTCGGTGGCATTTTCAAACTTCAATTCTCGGCTTTGATTCTCAAAACGATGCACGATTTCAAACTCTTCTCCTCAAACTCTTCTGTAAGAATTGGCTCCAAGACTCGGCTTAGCTATGATTGGCTAAGTCTAGCTCTGATACCAAACTGATGCAGCAGCGGATAACAAAAATGATGAATCGGTGAAAGTAGCGATTGTGGAATAGAAGATACCGAATGGCCCAAATTCGTTGATCCGAAGATACCGAATTCTAGCTATCTTCGCTACGTTGATCGCGCACGATGCCATGAAAGAAGATCTACAATTCTTCAAGCGTTGATCAAGCGCACTTGATACCGCGAATTGGCTTCAACGATCGTTGATTCGAGCGCACTTGAATAACCGAAAGTGGAGATAGGAGATCACACTCAACTACCAATTTAATGAAAGCACAAAGCTAACAAACAAAGTTTATTTCAAAATCAACTAACTATTACAAATGACCAACACTCCCTATTTATAGGGTTACAACTCACGCACTTCCATGACACAACACTTAGGTCGTAAACGACCTATAACATGCGACTTAGTACAAACAGTGACACACACGTGACATACGACCTAAACAAGGTCGTTAACACCATATATACATCACAACACTTTCTCGCGACCTAAAAACAGAACACAACATAACATATATACAACTCAGCGACTTACGACCTAAGTACAAAGCGACTCAAACAAAACAACACTGCTTTATGAAAGCGACTTAGGCTTCAGCGACTTATAGCAATCAGCGACTTTGCGACCTAAGAACAGAGCTTCATGACAATCTTCCTACGACCTATCACTTGAGCAACCTATCGACACGGCACGTGAGTTAGGTCGTTCGCGACCTAAAAGAGCAGCATGTGAGTTAGGTCGTTCGCGACCTAAAGAAGTGGCATGTGAGTTAGGTCGTTTGCACCCTTCTTCAGCGACCTTGGACTTAGGTCGTACACGACCTAAATTTGCTTCATTTTGCACTGCATGGTTAGGTCGCTCACGACCTAGGACTTTGTTAGCTCGCATTACATCTTCGAAGTTAGGTCGCAACTCCTTATCTCGCGACCCGTTAGGTCGTTCTCGACTCAAGAATTGGCTAGGTCGTTCGCGACCTATCACTTCACCATTCTGGGCTGCATCAGTTATGTAGTTGAAGGTTATCAGTGGTATACTCCCAATTTGGTAGTGTGGCATGCTAAGTGTTGCTGTGTGTTGATGATCATTCGTTGATCATTTGTTGATCAAAGCATGGCTTTGTGAAAAAGCGTAGCTTTGTGGACGAGACTTCATCGGACCTCATAACCGGAAATGGTCGAAACAGGAAAGATGCGGCAAGGTTATGAGGGTCGCGCCCTTTAGGGTATGTCATTTCCTTCTGGACAAAGGTGATATTATGGTATGGAACCCAGATATTTACCTGTGTGGTTGCTCCAATCTCATTTACTGTGTGATTGTTGCTTTGTGATCGAGGGCCCTCGGATAAAGGTCCCATAGGACCGGGGGGTGGCATATTCGTGTAGTAGTTACCTAGTGTAAGGGGTAACCCGGCCTTGTGTTGGCAGAGAGCTAGTTAGTTCTCGGGACGTCCATCCAGAGGCGTACCCATATGGCAGTAGGAAGTTCCTTAGCCTGACCATTTATTGGAAATCCAATTCCCAATACGAACCTTGTACGGATTTAGTTGTAGAACCTGCCATTTACTTATGGTGGTCACCACTGTTTAGATGGTAGCTATAGTAGGCATAGTTCGAAATGTCTATGCTGGCTAAGATTAATATTATACTTTCGAAATGTTTTCCACACTAGACATTAATAATAATATCAACAGATTTTTCATAGTAAGCATCTTTGACTATCATAAGGAGAAATCTCCTCCAATTATGCGTTTGCATTGTGTGTGTGGCGGGAGGCCTTATGGTAGTTTCATTTTCCAAAAGCATTGCGAATTTCTTTTATTTTCTTTGTGAAAATAACTGTTTTACAATCTCATACACCAGTCACCATGACTGACTCGGAGTTTATTGTTCCCTTTCTAAACTCTGGGTGCCCATAATTTTCCACACGGGCAGCCTAGAGTTATGTTATCAGGATATTCTGGATATTCTGGAGCTTTAGAGACGAGCTAGATGGCGAGACGTACACTCGTACTTATTTATTTATTCCACTGTGTATTCTGTATGGGGACAAGTTTATATAACTGTCCATTGTTGTATTGAGTTGTATATTGATTCTCATTGTTGTATTGTATAGACTGATATAGTTCTTTGTTTAAAAGACTAGTGATTATCTATTATATATTGTTCCGCTACGAATGTGAGATTCTGATATTGTTTCTGTTTCTGTTTTTCTGTTCTTTCTTTTCTTCTGTCTTCTTCTACCTCTTCTTTTTAACCTTAATGGTTCGGTTTTCCGGCATTCGATTGCGCGGCATTTGATACAGTGGATGTATTAATGTCGATTTTAGAGCGTCGAAAAATCTCAACCGTTACAATATACATACCCATATTTCAATTCCAGGGATGAATTTACTGACATGGACGAAATTTGTGCCCATATTCTTCAATGCAATGGACACTTTAAAAGTTGAACTGAAAGGGCATATACATAAACAAAGCTAGAAATATTTGTGTATTCAATTAAACAATGCAAAGAACAAAGATAGGGACACACGCAATTAATGCTAAAGCAAGGGTGAGTGATCATATTCTCAAGCAACATCGAAACATGTGTGTCTAGTTTTAAGGCAACAGGGCTGAAATAACTCAAAGCAGCGGGAACGAAACAAATTAAGGCATAGGGAAAATGCCTTAATTTTCCGAGACTAAGTTTATACCGACTCATCCAACTGATCAGTTCATCCAATTAGTAAATAAATTCAAACGGTAATTCATCTCAAAATTATTACCAGTACTAAATATAGGTGTGTGAGATTTTTATCTCACCTTAACCATTTGCTTGTCGAATAGCGCTAGCTCACCATGCTCGCTTCTTCATCATTTCCAACATCTACCTGAAGTCGGCGTGCAAAGATTCTAGCCATCGGCTTCCTCGATGACATCGCCTTGACCTAGCTACAGCCGCCCTTTGCCTGCTCGTGCTTCATCCTTACATCGCCTCACGTCGTCGCATAGTGCCTCAAGGGCGATCGCGACCTCTAAACTATCGCGCGCTCCTCTCCAACTCCAAGTCGTCATCGGCGATTCCCGAAGTCGCGCCTATCTCCAACTCGAAGCTCAGGTCGACCGCTTGGGTCTTACGCCTTCCTCCCATCGCGCGAGCTCCCCCTCCTCCATGCTTGCGTCGCCTTACAGTGGTCGCGTTGGCCACTCGATCATTCGCCGCTGTGTGTTTTTTTTTACTGTTTTCAATTTTGGAATTTGGGGCCGATTTTGGAATTGGGGCTAGGGCAATCTAAAAGTGAGGACGGGTTTTGCAAAAGAAAGGGACAAATTTCCTAGAAGAGAGAATTGAAGTGTGGGCTAGCTTATGTGGGTTTTGGGTCTTTAAGTTTCTACTTACTATGTTTATTTTCCCTTTTTATTTCTATACATAAAAAGAAACTCTTATTATTTATTTAAAATATATTTCAATTTAATGGAAATTGATTTTCACTTCATTCGACACAACAAAGTTCGATAACTATACAATGCTATTCAATTCAATTATTTCGTTGTACTGAATTATCCATTGAACTAATATAAACAAAATTGTTCATCTTCGTTGATTTATTAATTTTATTGAATATCAAATAATAAAAAGGAATTCATTAATAATTAAATTTTTATTTTCACAGAATCATTTATTAAATAAACTTCAATTGAATAATAAATTGATTTAAAAAAAATTTATCAAAAAAATCGAATAAAAACATTTTTGTTTTAATTAAATTTGTATAATATTACGCTGTAACGAAAACAGGGTTGTTACAGACCTCCCCCTTATGAAAATTGCATCCACGCAATTTCTTATAGGGAGACATCACTCACACACACCAACATTAGCTCTCTTTCGAATTTTACAATCAAGTTGAAACTCGTTCAGTTCTCTAATTAATTAATACTAGAGCTAATCTTATCGTATGTTATAAATTAAAACAAATTCATTTATTAATTTCCGTTTCTTCACATACGAAAATTTATTGAAAATTTTCTATGTGTTAAAATTTTAAAAAAAAATTCGGCAAAGTCTCCTTTGTACGGAGAGCCGTTTGTAATTTCACAAATATAATATAAACAATATACATCGACCACACGGTCGGAAACACAATATAAACCAATATTTTTAACACTTTCGTATTTAATCCAAAAACATACCTTTATTTTTGCATTTAAAGCAATATATTTAGTTTTATGCGAGCAAAAGCTGGTATGCACGCCACTATTCAATCCTAATAATCTTCAATTACCTGCAACTTAAACACTAAAATGTCAATAAATAATAAAATAATACCTATACCATTTTAAACTACGTTTTTAACCTACCAAAACTAAAAATATATTTACAAGGTTTTAAGCTTACGATATCACACGAATTCGAGTTTTAACCATATCGGTTCATGTGAATTTAAATGCACACAGTTTTAAACGTAATATCTCAAATGTATGGTTTTGATTTCAAAAAATTTCAAGTCCCTAACATTCTTTGTTTTCAATGAAACATAAATTTCGTAAGATAGTTGGCTTACAGTGAATGTTTTTGTGAAAAGCATGAAATGTTTAGCTTATAACAGGAGATACCAGATACGTATGCGACACTATTTTTCGGAAAGATACATGATCTTAAAATCATATGCATGTATTAGTGGTTAGGGTATATATTTTTCAGCGTTTTTGATGCCTGAGATTTCACATGTATGTGCATTTATAGGTTCAGATTTCTAAAATATAGCATGGTATCATAAAGTTATATATGGCACCAATTACATGTAGATTTTAATATTTCTGTTTTCAAATAAAGTACTATCAGAATTTAAATCCATAAAATTTTTCAAGTACATCAAGCTTTTCGTATGTGTAAGTTTTAAAACTAATGTAGATTCACAAATTTTTTTGTATATCAATTTTGCATAGAGCAAAAATATATGATGTTTTGTATGTGGGTATATGACTTCATGTACAAATGTTTTATATACTTCAAAATCCTATTAAGTACAGATTTTGAATATGCGTAATTTTAAAGTGCTTATCTAAGAAAATCTTACACGTTCTTATTGTTTCAAGTGTGTTCGATAAGTTCCACATAGATATGTGTGAAAACAGCTTTAAATGTATGTTGAGTTTAGGTACAGCTATATTGAACATATTGAATGCAAAATGGTTTCGGATGCAACAGATTTTAAGTTTGCATGGGTAAGTGAAATGACCCTCCTATTTCCACCCTAATTTCATAAGGATTTTTTTTTTTTTGCTAAGAGATGATATATAGATATATCATTCATTGCAAATATCTTTTCCAAGGTCATTTTCTTTTTCCAATAAACAAAATATATCCAGGATCAAAATAACTTACCAATATAAATATATCAGTGTATATCTAATAACATACACATACATATGAAGATGTATGTGATCTTCTTATCTAAGTTCAGAGTGTATACTTCATTTTTTTGTACAAGAACATTCTGTTTGATTTAGATTTTTAGCAATTCAGATAAATTATTGTATTCAGATTTTTGGCCATAATATCCACTAGAAACATGTACTTTAGTCTGTCATTAGGATTAAGAAATGATCAAGTAATAATCAGTGGTAAACAAGCTTTTAATATAGATGATTATGTTAAAGTCTGGATAATATCAAATTCAGTATAAAAGTAAGTGGATCCTAAGTGAACACAAGCAACATCTAGGCGTAATGGAAACACGCCTAACTTATACATGAAAGGTCACGAGTTCGAGTGCTATGCTGGTCGGTTCAAACACAATTTTTGGTTTTTCTTTTTATTTTTCTCCTGTATGGTTGAAATCTGATACCTACCTATAATTGTGCATATATATTTGATTTTTGCCTATAACCTAACATACAAAACAATTCTTTTTACATAACTATTTTTAAAACCCATTCCTACAACTGTTTTAAGAATTTAAATTTATATTTTTGCCCAATTTATCAACATGTACACAGGTATTTATGTACATGTCATTACCTTTGCTCAGTTTCCAGAAAACTGAGTGAAACAATTGCTAAATGTACTATGCTTTGATATGCATCTATATTTTCAAGATACAGTCTATCATGATCAACCAATACTTCATTTAGTTGAGGCTGGTTAACTCATGAGTCTTGTATATGCTATACACTAGTTCAAAAACAAGGGAGATACCTTTCATTTCATTCTATCTGAAGCTTTTAGAAAAACATTTTACTTTTCCTAATTCAATTCAGAAATGAGTTCAGATCTATTTACAAAGCATTTCAGTAAAAAGAAAATAAAATCCTTTAAGTTTACTTCTTGCTAAATCCAGATTTTAGTTCTAAAACTCAGTGCTCTGTTATGTCTCAAGGTTAACTAATACATAATATAAATTATACAAAACAGTAGCTCAACTACATGTGCATATTTCTCTTCCAAACATTCATATCAATAATTAAAATCATTTCATTGTTTCCCAGTCAGATTTTTCCTTTGAGATTTTAAACCTTAGTGCATAACAATATATTTAACATGATACAACTAGTTCATCTAACCATAATAGAATTCATTACATGACTGGAAGTCTTAGAAACATAATATTTTTCCTGAATACATGCAGATATAATCAATTTAAACTCTTATTGAGACTAGCTAGCATGTTCATTCACTCCTCCATAAAAGCCATAACTTCATTTTTACTTAGTGCCCGGGTTACCTGAAAGAACATAAGTGGCTGCCTCATTTTAAAATGAGACACCCCAGATGCCATGAGCAAACAAGGGTCAGATCTATGATCTGGTATGAATAACATCAATTCATTCATGATATTAAGCAATAGAGAATATAAGGGTACTAACTTGTTATTTAAGCAAATTTCTGCAATCAAATATTTTAACATAGTATAATTAAGTTGATTCAGGTATGATATATTCACTTATCATTCCCTCACTTGCATACATAATCATGCAAACATGATTATCTATTGGCATCAATTTCATTTACTGGAATCATCTTGGTTCCATACCATTCAACCTAAGAAATATCCACATTCCTATTTCTTCATTTACAGGTTGTAATATTCAATTTAAATCCCTGCCTCATCTGCTATTAAGGAATCACTGGGACACATTGCAATGAACTAATTCACATCATTGCACAAAGATCTCAGGGCTTAAACAAACCATGTGCCAACTTGCATACTTCAAATATGACAAGCATTCCAGCAGTCATCTTGGCCTTCCCTTCCCTAGTTTATTTACTAGTGTATTGTCTTAAATCCTAACATCAAATATGCTAAGTGAACATGTCACTGCAAACATGGAAACATCCATAATTTCTTCTAGCATAATTTCCCCTCAGAAATAATCAGACAGTCATTTCCTAAATGGGGTCAATATGTCTTGATCTTAGTAAATATAAGAACATTTTCAACTGTAAAAGAGGCATGGCATGTTATACTGATCTGCAAGCCTTTATGATTAATTCAGATTCAAGATCTGGTTCAATCATAATTTTAGCTTGTGGGTTTTTTTTTTTTTTTTTTGATTAAGGGCTCAGCACTTAGAAAATTTCTATTGCACCCTTAACATTTTTCTTTTCAAGCCTCAGCACTTATACCAAGTATAATGCAGCTCCAATCATTTTTATAAGGTTTCCATGCCATAGATCTATAACAGTTGAGAGTATTCTCTATATAATTTTTAAGATCCTAAACTTTAACATTTATGAGTATAAATAAAACAGTATGATACTCATCCAAAGACAAATGTCTCAACCAATCAAAGATCATCAAAATCATCCATATTAAATCATATCAGATTTAAAATAAAACATCCAAAAAGCATTGATGAAATCATATACATCAAAACCAGAAATACATAAATGGCAATATAAAAAGTGGCTGCCTCAACTCAGGTCTTAATGCCATGAACTCAGTGAGATTACTCACCTAAATGTTTCTTCTTATTAATCCAGAAAATTCTTGTTTGAGTGTTTTCTCCTTCCTTTCAATATTTTCTTCTTCTTTTCTTATTTTTATGCAGCTCGGGGTAAAATAATTCTACTGGCTAAACTGCCTATTTATAAGCATTTTTCCTCTAGGGTTTTATTGAAACAGAATTCCATTTCTGTCCTGGCTTAGCATCATGCATTTTTCATTCATATTACCCCGGCCATATTAACCAATTTAAAGGCTGCATTTTCTTTCTTTTACTTTTTCAGAAAATGGCCACTCACTTAGTCATGTCAAAAGTGTGACTATTCTATTTATTTTAATTATTTCTGAAAATCCCCTTTGCTATTTTTGCCTACACAAGCATATTGACTTGTATCACATTTCATGTCATTTTAATGTTATGGTTTCACTTGCTAATATATATATATGTACTTTTCAGTATTTAAAAATGTATATTTGTATACATATCTTATCTAGGCTTATTTTAATTCCTCTTTTAAATTCAGAAACATATGCACCTATATGTATACAAGTTTACAAATATATATATATATTATTTTCTTTTCTGGGTTTTAAATAAATTTGTTTACTGATCTAAAGTAAAACTTACTTTTCTTATTTTCTAAGATGACCCATAAAATCTCAGAAATCAAATAACCATGTTGCAAAATCATGTTTGTATTGCTCTTTAATTCTTGTTTTAAATCCAAGAAATCTGGAGTTCTTTCTTGTGCCATTTCAGTGTGCACGTGCACACATATACTTGCACACTATTTATTCCAGAAATTTCACCATATTTAAATCTAAATATTTCAAAATTAAATCATTTTACAAAAATGATTTTTCACAAAATTTTGGGGTATTACATTCACCCCTCCTTTTAGGAATTGTGTCCTCACAATTTTTCTAACATTTAGTAAGCATCATTTTTCTTTTCTGAAAACTTATCAAATATATGCATAAGCAAACAAATTCAACCATATCAACCATGCATAACAAATAATTTTTCCAGAAGAAAAAAAAAATTACCTTTTAATTTGCAAAAAGCTTAGGATAATCCATTCTAATCTTATCCTCTAACTCCCATGTGCAGTCATTAGGATCACTACTCCACTGGATCTTAACTAGTTTCAAGGTTTTGCTCCTTAATTTCTTTTCTTCCTTGGCTATAATCCCCACTGGTTCTTTTTCATAAACCAAGTCAGGATTTATTTGAATTTTGGTAGGCTTTTCCAAAATGTCTTCCTTATCATGTACCCATTTTCTAAGTTGGGACACATGAAAAACATTATGCATTGCTTTCATCTCCTCTGGTAGTTCTAATTTGTAAGCCAATGAACCAATTCTTTCCAGAATTTTATAGGGTCCAACATACCTTGGTGTAAGCTTACCTTGCTTGCCAAATCTCATGACTTTCTTCATAGGTGAAATCTTGATGAAAACAAAGTCTCCCACTTCATATTCCACTTGCTTTCTCTTCCTATCTGCAAATTTCTTTTGCCTATCTTGAGCTGCTGCTATTCTTTTTCTTATTAACCCAATTTTCTCTGTGGTTTCTTTAACATATTCAGGTCCAAGAATAGCCCTTTCTCCAGCCTCTACCCAGCATATAGGTGATAAACATGGCTTGCCATATAAGGCTTCAAATGGTGCCATCCCTATGGTGCTTTGGTAACTGTTATTGTAGGTGAATTCAGCTAGATGGAGGTGGTCTTCCCAGTTGCCTCCAAAGTCCAGTGTACATGCTCTCAACAAATCCTCTAAGACTTTGTTCACCACCTCAGTTTGACCATCTGATTGTGGATGGTAGGCAGTGCTTAAGCACAATTCACTCCCCATAGCCTCTTGAAAACTTTTCCAAAATCTTGAGGTGAAGATGGTATCCCTATCACTCACAATGGTTTTGGGTATGCCATGCAACCTTACTACCTCTTTCATGAATATTTGAGCCAATTTTGGAGCATTTCTTTCTGTTTTAACTGGGATAAAATGTGCTACCTTAGTTAGCCTATCCACTATTACCCATATACTTGTGTTTCCCTTCTTAGATCTAGGAAGACCATCTATGAAATCCATAGATATATCCTCCCACTTCCACTGTGGTATACTAAGGGGTTGCAATAGTCCTGATGGCCTTTGTGTCTCTGCCTTGACTTGTTGGCAAGTCATGCACCTTGCAACATATCTGGCCACATCTGACTTCATCCCCTTCCACCAAAGATTTCTTTTCAAATTTTGATACATCTTGGTGCTACCTGGGTGTATGGAGTACTTACTCCTATGGTACCCATTTAATATTTCCTCTTTTAATTCTATATTTTCTGGAACACATATCCTATTTTTATTCCTTAAATAACCATTTTTATCAATTTGATAATTTATTACTTCCTCCCCTTTTGATATGAGCATTTTCTTTTCCATCATGTTTAAGTCTTGTTCCTGCATTTGTCCAATCTTAAGAAGTAAATCTGATTGCAGAGATATCATACTTAATTTTCCTTTACCTTTACCTTCTTCAATAGGCATCATTTGTTCCTCACTGTTTTCCTCAATTTCCAAATCAGTAAGTATAGACAAATCCCTAAACTCTTCCATCATCAACATGGCTACCTTGGCATGTTGTCTACTCAAGGCATCTGCAACTTTATTTGCCTTGCCTGGTGTATACAGTATATCTAGGTCATAGGCAGCTAGGAACTCTACCCATCTATGTTGCCTCATGTTCAAATCTTTTTGTGAGAATAAATATTTCAGTGCCTTATGATCAGTGTACAAAATGAATTTGGCACCTAACAAATAATGTCTCCAAAGTTTCAAAGCATACACAACTGCTGCTAGTTCAAGATCATGGGTTGCATACCTGGTTTCATGTGGCTTTAATTGCCTAGATGCATAGGCTACCACCTGGTCTTGCTGCATCAACACAGCCCCTAACCCAGAGCCACTTGCATCAGTGTACACAACCAAATTTTCATTTCCTTCTGGCACTCTCAATACTGGTGCATCAATCAGGGCTTCTTTTATTTTGATAAAAGCTTGCTCACATTTTTCTGTCCATACAAAGGCTTGGTTCTTTCTAGTTAAATTGGTAAGTGGTGATGATATTTTTGAGAAATCTTTTATGAATCTCCTATAATATCCTGCCATCCCCATAAATGATCTAATCTCACTGATGGTGCTAGGCCTTTTCCATGCTTGGATTGCCACTACTTTGTTAGGGTTTACTGATATCCCTTTGGCAGAGATGACATGCCCAAGGAAATGCACTTCTTCTTTCCAAAATGCACATTTTGAAAATTTTGCCTTTAAATCATTTTCCCTTAGTCTTGACAAAACTAAATGCAAATGATTTTTATGCTCTTCCACTGTCTTAGAATAAATCAAAATGTCATCAATAAAAATCAGTACAAACTTGTCTAGATAATCTCTAAATATTCTATTCATCAAATCAACAAAATATGAAGGAGCATTTGTCAAACCAAATGGCATGACCAAAAATTCATATAAGCCATATCTTGTGTTAAATGCAGTATACTTAACACTTGAGTCTTCAACCTTCATTTGATGGAATCCTGATGCTAAGTCTAGCCTAGAAAATATTTTAGCTTCACTGAGTTGGTCAAAGAGATCATCTATTCTAGGCAATGGGTATTTATTCTTGATGGTTACTTTATTTAGTTCTCTGTAATCTATGCACATTCTCAAGGTACCATCATGTTTTCTTACAAACACTACTGGAGAACCCCAGCAAGAATTGCTTGGCCTTATAAATCCCTTGCCTTCTAATTCTTCCAACTGATTTTTCAATTCTTTCAGTTCACTTGGCCCCATTCTATAAGGTTTCTTGATTATTGGACTTGCTCCTGGAATGAGATTAATTTGGAACTCAACTGGTCTGTGGTGTGGAACACCCTTAACTTCCCCAAACACATCCAAGTATTCATTAACTATGGGAATTTCTTCAATGGTTAGTTCACTCAGATCTTTTTCTAAGTCAACTAAATGATACAATTTCCCTTCCTTAGCTATTTCACATAGAACTGTGATTCTCTGGCCTCTAGAATCTTGCAATGATATGGTGGATGAGTCTAAATTAATTATGGCTTTAAATTGCCTTAACCAATCTACCCCCAATATAACTCCTATATTTGGGTAATTTAAAACATATAAATTGGAAATAAAAATATTTCCTCCTATGTTTAACTCCACATCCACACAATTCATGTTCAAAACACTAGAACTCCCTAGGGGACTTTGTACAAGCAATGGGGTTCCAACCAATTTGCAGTTTAATTTTAACACTTTAACTAATTCATAGGAAATCAAAGAGTGTGTTGCTCCAGTATCATATACTACTGGTATGGGTATGGCACAAATGAGTAATGTACCTTCCACTTGGCCATGATTTTCAGCATCAATTTTCACTGCAGATTTGCCTTTTCCTTCCAAAGTTGCCAATTTCCCTTGCTGTTTATTCTCAGGACAGTTCCTCTTCATATGCCCCTCTTTCCCACATAGGTAGCATTTGAAGGCTCCTCCTTTTAACTCTGGGCACCTTGGTTTGATGTGTCCTTCTTTTCCACAATGATGGCAAACCAATTTCTTCTTAGTATCATTGGCTTTAGTATCTTTACTCTTCCTATTGTCTGCCTCCTCCTTCTTTTTATCATAAGGGTGATATCTTCCCTTATCCTTCTTGTTGTTGCTCTTAAAATTCCTATATTTCTCTCTTTCTTTGTCATGTTGTTCCAGTTTCAAAGCCAGATCAATTACTTGATCAAATGTTCTATCTGCATATGGTAGCATAGCTCTGCTAAGTCCTGGGTTCAGCCCTTTTATATACCTATCATTCTTGGATGCTTCATCTGCCACTAGCATTGCTCCATAATTAGATAGCCCCTCAAACTTTTGAGTGTATTCAGTGACATTCAAAGTTCCCTGCCTAAGTTTGATAAATTCTTCAAGCAAAATGGTCTTGGCTGATGCTGGTACAAATCTTGCCTCCAACATCTCCTTGAACTGATTCCAAGTGATTTCATTTTCATTTCTTCCAGCTATGATCACCTCCCACCAGCTTAAAGCTACCCCTTTCAGTTGTCTAGAAGCTACTTGCCTCTTTCTTTGGTCATCCAACTGCATGTCATTGAAAATCCTATCAAGTGTTCTCAACCATGCTTGAATTTCCATCACACTCTCTGTTCCTTCAAAACTCTTGCCTCCCAAATTGGAATAAGTCTTCAGTAGTTTTGAAAGCTCTTCATGTGGGTTCTCAGGCCTATGCCCAATTCCATCTCTTAAAACCCTCACAAATTCTTGCATATCAAGCATTTGAGGTGCACTGGTTCCTGCATTGTGATGAGATCCTCTTCCTACCATGTTCTGCTAACTAAATTCTGGGTAAATGGTATTAGTATATTATGAGTGCTTCTATAATTTCTAATTTCTTATCTAAATTATTTCATCCAAAACAAACAGACATTATACATTTCTATAATACTTAACAATCAATGCAACCAAGTGCTCTGATACCAACTGAAATGACCCTCCTATTTCCACCCTAATTTCATAAGGATTTTTTTTTTTGCTAAGAGATGATATATAGATATATCATTCATTGCAAATATCTTTTCCAAGGTCATTTTCTTTTTCCAATAAACAAAATATATCCAGGATCAAAATAACTTACCAATATAAATATATCAGTGTATATCTAATAACATACACATACATATGAAGATGTATGTGATCTTCTTATCTAAGTTCAGAGTGTATACTTCATTTTTTTGTACAAGAACATTCTGTTTGATTTAGATTTTTAGCAATTCAGATAAATTATTGTATTCAGATTTTTGGCCATAATATCCACTAGAAACATGTACTTTAGTCTGTCATTAGGATTAAGAAATGATCAAGTAATAATCAGTGGTAAACAAGCTTTTAATATAGATGATTATGTTAAAGTCTGGATAATATCAAATTCAGTATAAAAGTAAGTGGATCCTAAGTGAACACAAGCAACATCTAGGCGTAATGGAAACGCGCCTAACTTATACATGAAAGGTCACGAGTTCGAGTGCTATGCTGGTCGGTTCAAACACAATTTTTGGTTTTTCTTTTTATTTTTCTCCTGTATGGTTGAAATCTGATACCTACCTATAATTGTGCATATATATTTGATTTTTGCCTATAACCTAACATACAAAACAATTCTTTTTACATAACTATTTTTAAAACCCATTCCTACAACTGTTTTAAGAATTTAAATTTATATTTTTGCCCAATTTATCAACATGTACACAGGTATTTATGTACATGTCATTACCTTTGCTCAGTTTCCAGAAAACTGAGTGAAACAATTGCTAAATGTACTATGCTTTGATATGCATCTATATTTTCAAGATACAGTCTATCATGATCAACCAATACTTCATTTAGTTGAGGCTGGTTAACTCATGAGTCTTGTATATGCTATACACTAGTTCAAAAACAAGGGAGATACCTTTCATTTCATTCTATCTGAAGCTTTTAGAAAAACATTTTACTTTTCCTAATTCAATTCAGAAATGAATTCAGATCTATTTACAAAGCATTTCAGTAAAAAGAAAATAAAATCCTTTAAGTTTACTTCTTGCTAAATCCAGATTTTAGTTCTAAAACTCAGTGCTCTGTTATGTCTCAAGGTTAACTAATACATAATATAAATTATACAAAACAGTAGCTCAACTACATGTGCATATTTCTCTTCCAAACATTCATATCAATAATTAAAATCATTTCATTGTTTCCCAGTCAGATTTTTCCTTTGAGATTTTAAACCTTAGTGCATAACAATATATTTAACATGATACAACTAGTTCATCTAACCATAATAGAATTCATTACATGACTGGAAGTCTTAGAAACATAATATTTTTCTTGAATACATGCAGATATAATCAATTTAAACTCTTATTGAGACTAGCTAGCATGTTCATTCACTCCTCCATAAAAGCCATAACTTCATTTTTACTTAGTGCCTGGGTTACCTGAAAGAACATAAGTGGCTGCCTCATTTTAAAATGAGACACCCCAGATGCCATGAGCAAACAAGGGTCAGATCTATGATCTGGTATGAATAACATCAATTCATTCATGATATTAAGCAATAGAGAATATAAGGGTACTAACTTGTTATTTAAGCAAATTTCTGCAATCAAATATTTTAACATAGTATAATTAAGTTGATTCAGGTATGATATATTCACTTATCATTCCCTCACTTGCATACATAATCATGCAAACATGATTATCTATTGGCATCAATTTCATTTACTGGAATCATCTTGGTTCCATACCATTCAACCTAAGAAATATCCACATTCCTATTTCTTCATTTACAGGTTGTAATATTCAATTTAAATCCCTGCCTCATCTGCTATTAAGGAATCACTGGGACACATTGCAATGAACTAATTCACATCATTGCACAAAGATCTCAGGGCTTAAACAAACCATGTGCCAACTTGCATACTTCAAATATGACAAGCATTCCAGCAGTCATCTTGGCCTTCCCTTCCCTAGTTTATTTACTAGTGTATTGTCTTAAATCCTAACATCAAATATGCTAAGTGAACATGTCACTGCAAACATGGAAACATCCATAATTTCTTCTAGCATAATTTCCCCTCAGAAATAATCAGACAGTCATTTCCTAAATGGGGTCAATATGTCTTGATCTTAGTAAATATAAGAACATTTTCAACTGTAAAAGAGGCATGGCATGTTATACTGATCTGCAAGCCTTTATGATTGATTCAGATTCAAGATCTGGTTCAATCATAATTTTAGCTTGTGGGTTTTTTTTTTTTTTTGATTAAGGGCTCAGCACTTAGAAAATTTCTATTGCACCCTTAACATTTTTCTTTTCAAGCCTCAGCACTTATACCAAGTATAATGCAGCTCCAATCATTTTTATAAGGTTTCCATGCCATAGATCTATAACAGTTGAGAGTATTCTCTATATAATTTTTAAGATCCTAAACTTTAACATTTATGAGTATAAATAAAACAGTATGATACTCATCCAAAGACAAATGTCTCAACCAATCAAAGATCATCAAAATCATCCATATTAAATCATATCAGATTTAAAATAAAACATCCAAAAAGCATTGATGAAATCATATACATCAAAACCAGAAATACATAAACGGCAATATAAAAAGTGGCTGCCTCAACTCAGGTCTTAATGCCATGAACTCAGTGAGATTACTCACCTAAATGTTTCTTCTTATTAATCCAGAAAATTCTTGTTTGAGTGTTTTCTCCTTCCTTTCAATATTTTCTTCTTCTTTTCTTATTTTTATGCAGCTCGGGGTAAAATAATTCTACTGGCTAAACTGCCTATTTATAAGCATTTTTCCTCTAGGGTTTTATTGAAACAGAATTCCATTTCTGTCCTGGCTTAGCATCATGCATTTTTCATTCATATTACCCCGGCCATATTAACCAATTTAAAGGCTGCATTTTCTTTCTTTTACTTTTTCAGAAAATGGCCACTCACTTAGTCATGTCAAAAGTGTGACTATTCTATTTATTTTAATTATTTCTGAAAATCCCCTTTGCTATTTTTGCCTACACAAGCATATTGACTTGTATCACATTTCATGTCATTTTAATGTTATGGTTTCACTTGCTAATATATATATATGTACTTTTCAGTATTTAAAAATGTATATTTGTATACATATCTTATCTAGGCTTATTTTAATTCCTCTTTTAAATTCAGAAACATATGCACCTATATGTATACAAGTTTACAAATATATATATATATTATTTTCTTTTCTGGGTTTTAAATAAATTTGTTTACTGATCTAAAGTAAAACTTACTTTTCTTATTTTCTAAGATGACCCATAAAATCTCAGAAATCAAATAACCATGTTGCAAAATCATGTTTGTATTGCTCTTTAATTCTTGTTTTAAATCCAAGAAATCTGGAGTTCTTTCTTGTGCCATTTCAGTGTGCACGTGCACACATATACTTGCACACTATTTATTCCAGAAATTTCACCATATTTAAATCTAAATATTTCAAAATTAAATCATTTTACAAAAATGATTTTTCACAAAATTTTGGGGTATTACAGTAAGAGCCGCATATATGTGAATTACAATACTACAGAGAGTTTAGTATAAAAGTATACAAGTACCAAAGTTATATCCACCTAAATTTCAAGAAAGTAAAGCTTTGAATAATACAATATTTTGGATATGCGTGGGTTTGCACCTAAATTGCACATCTAAGTTTGTTCATGATTTTTTTTATGAAAATCAAGATTCTTATATGGATGTCTCTAGAATAATATCTTACATGTGCATATACAAAAGAACTAAGATGTGAAATAGCTGTCATACTTATATGCAATTAAAGTGAGTATAAGCACAAGAGAAACAGCCTAAATTCGACATATTGTAACCAAATCACAAAACCAAGTATAATTATAATCAGGTAATATTATAAAAATTAAATTCAAATTCGACGCACTCAAGCAATCACAACAACTTGACCTTCACACCTGGGATACGTCAGTTTGTAGGTGGCTTATCATATTTGTATCCATGCATTTCATCTTATTATTATTATTATTATTATTATTTTAATTGTAAAAACTTAAAAGGACAATACACTGCCTTAGCACAAAAAAAAATGACAGGTTATTTTATTGCCACATTACATTGTATTTGACATATCCATTTTGACTTAAAACTAGATTGTTTATTCATTTGCTTTTAGCAGAAAGTTACTTCACTTGCATACTTGAGTTCTAATTGCTTTCTCTTTTTAACAGTACTAAAGAGACCATACATGAAATGATGTATGAGAAATTACTGTAGAATTTCTTTGTTGTATAAATTCATATGCATACTCAACGGTACATGCATGCATGCATGTATAACTGCAGTTATTATATTTGAAAATAAAGTTACAACTTTTAAATATACTTCTTTCTACATTGGTTGCTCATTATTGATACATAGTAAAAGATAATCCATGACTTTGTAGGCATTCATAGACTTATTTCAAGTGCTAAAAGAGGATTTACATCAAAAGCAAAGAACAGCCTACAAATAAATACATCTCACTCATAAAAAGAACAGTAATTCTACAGGTTTTTTTCCCAATCATTGTATTATTATTATTCAAGCATTGCTTTATTTTCATAATAATTTTTTTTCAAGCCATTGTGTCGAAATGCCTCATCCTAGTGTTTAGAAATTCCTATCAATAACGTTGGCCAAACGCATCGACCAGAATTCTTTAAAAAACTCAACGGGCAATTTAACACAAAATTATTTTCTATAAGAGATATACATATATCTTTTAATACCTTATGGATTTCCAAAATATTTGCTTATTTATAAGAATTATAATCAAATTCCATATAAATGTATATCCTTTATCAAAAAGATTTTAATTTAAACAGATGCTTGATTTTAATAAAGTCCTTTCAAATAATCTTAATATTATCATAGAAATAATAATTTACTGATAACAATTCCATAGCACACATATTCATCAATATATACCTTAAGCAAACATTAAATTTTTAAGTCGTCTTATCATTTAATTAGTCACACGTATGAATTAACTCTTTATTTTATATTTAAATTTAAATTCCCAATATTTATAGCGATAACTACACGCCGCAAGTTGTTATTGTTACTATTGAGTAGGTTCTAACTCTCAATATCGATTTCTACTTAATATTAATTTTGCATAATCATTTACAACTTTAAAACAATCAAGCATCGTTCAACCAATCAATTTTTATTTATTATGTATATTTTCAAGTTTAAAATTTAATTAGATACATATTATTTATCGTTCTATATTTTATAACTATTAATTGCTTCGATTTTTTTCTAGCGATTCTAATCTGTAGAAATAAACATTGATAATTGGGTTAGTCCAGATTCAAATGGGATTATAAATCCTTTAAGTGATAATGTTTTATTCAATTTCATATTTTAAACTAAACATAACAAAAACAAATATTTATGCAAACAACATACATCACAATCAAATAACCAAGCAACCGCCTTCAACAGAAAGCTATTTTTCAGCTTCCGCTGCGCACTCTGATCATTAACAAATCAAAACACAACAATATTCAATTCTAAACTACATAAGTTCTCATTTACGCTATTCATTATAAATCTCACTTTTTACAAAAGCGAATTCCAAATTTAGTACTTTCATAACAATACGTTATAATTAGTATTATTAAAAAACTTTTCAAATACGTACCAATGATAATTCCCAATAATCATTTATATTCCTATTCCTAAATAGTTAATTAAATTACTAACTATTACACACCCAAGGGATGAGACTCTAGGTCATCTAGATTTAGATCTCAACTCTGTACTATTTATATTCTATAATGTTCTGAACTCAGCTCTAATACCAAGCTGTAACGACCCCACCGCTATGCCCAGTTTAGCAAAGAACATTACAAGTAATGTCGTCTGCTAATCCGAAGAATACGGCTGGTTAAGGGCGATCGAATGTGAATATATCTTTATACTAACACTGGCACGTCTTATTTACCTTTTTGAGGACCCGAACTGAAAATTTTACGTGTGCAGTATTAATACAAAGTAATAAACACGCCGATTAAAAATATTCAAAACAATATATAATATAGATAAATCAAAATCAGAGTCACAGATCATAGCGGAATAAATATACATCATCATTTACATACGAGAATGTGAGTCTAAAAAATATTAGTACTAGACCCACACAATTATATACATCATATCCATTGATCGTGTATTAGGTACAAATTCACTATTATATAATATAGATGACATAAACTCCTAACTGTCAATATATACAAGCATAAAGTAAACTAAAGCTATCAAAATGGTCTACTTCAATGCTAGCCCAAAATCCAAAGGTCAATGAGTCCATGTACCTGAAAAGTCTCGGCCTGACCCGAGTATTACAAAATAAACGGGTCAGACTATATCTAATAGAAAGGTGAGATGATATTGATATCATAATTATACGACTTAAAATAAATAAGCCATAATAAAAATATGCCAGAACAAATGATTATAATAGGACATATAAATTATGCCTAAAACCAATTAACCAAAATAAGGCATATTAAACCAAATCACCATTTCAAAATTCCATATCAAGTCTCCAATAGACTATTAAAATATGGTGATAACAAATTCAAAATTCTCCAAGGCCCAAAAGATATTAAATATCTATCCCAAAATCTTTGAAGAAATAATCATCACTAAGGAAATAATAATAGTAGTCAACTATCAGTATGATACAGTGCGACACAGGGCCTAACTAATCTAAATAAACCCCACCACATAGCGCAATAGTCTAACGAAGAGAAATAGAATATTAGGTAAAAACCTCGACTCCAAACGATATGAAATAGGTAGTCGTGTTTATGACAAAACTATGTGAATTTATCTAACGAATATAAATAGGTAAACATTGTCCAACTGTGAAATAAACTGATAGGCATGCATATAACACCTGCCCAAGAAAGAAATGGCAGCCGTGTCATACCATAACAAACCTAACTAAAAGAAATAGGTCTGCCTACACAAATCTAAAAATGAATCGACTTTCAAGTCGATGAAAAATAAGTCGTCGTTTCTCGGGGATCTATCGGTCTGAAATCCAAACACCCTAAGATAATCCAACTCTAAGTATTAATTACTGTCACTCCAGTAATTACAAAAATTTAGCTTCCCATACCAGAAGGTAAATTCAAGTATTTATTAAAAGCTAGTAATTTCCACTTCAAACTCTATTTAACAAATTGTAATAATAATCGAAAGAATTGTACAAAGTGTCCCATACCATCCGACAATTCAATCGTTTATTAAAATTCTTTGTTTCATAGAAAAGCCCAAATTCCAATAAAATCCCAAATCCATAATAAATAAAATAAAAGAGTTTTAAAATCATTTATATGTTTAAAATAATTGGAAAGAAAAAGAAAATAAAAGGGAAATTTCTGTTAAATAAAATTTGAAATAACTTAATTACTCATTTTTATACTGTGCTTGTAAGACAAATTATTTGTTAAAATAAATGGAAGTCAATACTAAGTTAAATGGCAAGGTAGTTAAGTTAAAGCATGTATAGGCAAATTTCGAAGAATATATACATGTTTTGTAAAGTGTGTATAGGTAAGATTCAAAACATACACACATGCAAGTAAACTTTTATATATTTACAAAGTGACGTTAAGTCAAGGCTAAAAGCATGTACAAGCTAGTAAGGTATTTAGTTGAAAAGAAATGTAGAGGCTATAGAACATGGAAAAGCAATGCACATGCTATATTTACAAATTTCGAAACTATATATTGTTTGTACCAAAATTGGGCACAACACTCTTTGGAAGTCTTTGAAGAGAAAAATTGAAGAAATTAAATGTAAAAAGAAGAATTATCTAACAAAAACTCCAAATTTCAGAAATGAGAATAATTAAAGTGCAAGGAGACACAAGAATTTAGAGTAGTTCGGCGTATCTCCTACGTCCACTATGAATGAGTTTGCTTTATTGATCTTTCTTTTGTGTTTACAAGTGAATTCAATGATTTACAGTGGGCAATTATGATTTGCAGCAATGAATTTCGTTGGTAGCAGTAGCAATTGAGTTCAGATTTGGATCTGGCGGAGTCCGGGCGTTGGAGATCTCAAAGAGGAAGAAGAACCCCTTTTCTGTTGGCTTTGGGGGTCTATTTATAGGTGTAGGAGGCTGATATTTCGCTCAGATCTCGGGAGACCCTCTCTGGCACGTGACCAGGCCCGCACGCCCAAGCCCGTGAAGTTTCGGTCCAATCCGTGATCGACACAAATAGATTTCGTATCGATCAAGATTTCATCCAATGGAGTCGAAATTTGGCGTGGACATTCTTTAGCATGCACGTAGTCTTCTGTGAAAATTTCATAGCATTTGGACTTGTAGGTTGGGAGATATGATCGATACGAAATGAGGTTTTCGGTAGGCTGTTTCCTTCGACTCGCTTCTGTTTCGACTCACTTCCATTCGACTCGGTGACGTGGCGCTTGAATCTCACTCTGCCCTTGATGTTGTTTCGAGCAAGTCGAAATGTTCACCGATCGAGCAAGTCGAAGTGTGCCCAGATCGAGCGAGTCGAAGTATGCACTGGTCGAGTGAGTCGAAATGGAGCATCCAGAGAGGTTTGAGCAGTGGCTTCGCCAATGGAGTCGAAGTTGATGGAGTCGATCAGTGGTTCGAATGGAGCGAGTAGAAGAAGGCATCTGAGTGAAGCGAGTCGAAGTAGGCATCTGAGCAAAGCGAGTCGAAGTAGGTACTTCTGATGGTTGTGAAGCGAGTCGAACCTGAACAACTCAAAGTTGGCCTCTGAGCGAAGCGAGTCGAAGTTGTCACTTCTGAGTGTTGCGAAGCGAGTCGAAGTTGGCATCTGAGGGATGTGGAGCAAGTCGATGGGACCAAGTCGAAGGGAGCGAGTCGACCGGTGATTGGTTTTCATCCAATTTTGTATCGTTCATAACTTGAGCATACGAACTTGGATTGACTTGAGATTTGGAACGTTGACTCTCATGGCTTAGCTTGTCATGTCCTACCAATTTTGGCTCGATCCGGACTCGGACAAAATTCGTCGATATCCATAGTGGGCCTATGCATAACTGATCTCTAGGATGGGCCGTCGTCGGTTACTAGTCAATTCCTTGGTGTCACGGCCTTGCCAAAAGGCGGAATAACATTTACCCCCCAAAGTACGTCTTGTGAAAACATGATGTGCTTTGAAGTGCTGCAATCTTTATTCTGAATAGTCATTGTCTTTCCGATGAAAGCTGTAATCTTCGACTGTTTTTTCTCGATAATGTAAACTGTTGACCGTCAACTGGTGTACCCTGCATTGTTGCGACTGATTGTTGTATGCCAGTGGTTACCCATTTGTTGTTGTAATCGTTATTGGATGAGTTTCTGATTACTGAAAATATGGAATATTGAATATTAGTCCGACAATCATGCATATATGTTAACCTGACTCTCGTTGACGTTTGTACGTCCACGAGTCATTGTCAGTTTATTTTACTTTTGAATTATGTATCGATCCTCTCCTGAACCGATGTGAAATTCACTGCAACAACTCTCGATGGTTGCTTTTGAATGTTCCTTCGTAACGATCCTCTCCTGAATCGATGTGAAGGGTTGAAACAACGAAGATGATTTTCATTTGATTTATGGATGCGAAGTAAGTATGTCGAGTTGATGGAGTTGGCCTCTGGAAGCCATGATTTGATGGATTCGAACTGACTGTTCATATCGATGCTCTAGGGAAGGAGTTGGAAACTATGGACACGAACAGGAATTTTGCATCGATAGACGCAGGGTTCGATGGATACGAAGTGCTTGTTCGACTCGATGATGGACGCGAACTGAACGAGTCGAAGTAAATTTTCCTGATGGCTGTGAACTGAGGGAGTCGAAATGGAGCGAGTCAAAGTAAACTTCCCTGATGGCTGTGAACTGAGCGAGTCGAAATGGAGCGAGTCGAAGTAAACTTCCCTGATGGATTCGAACTGTTTGTTTTGCTGCACCGGAGACGGAGTCGAAGTCAAGCGATACGAAGGGGAGCTTCGCATCGACGTAATGGAAACGGAGTCGAAACGTGTGTTCGAATCCACCGGGATACGAAACGTTTATTCCCTTTGCTTTCGAGTCCATATAAATACTTCGTACTTAGCTATCTTTTCACTTTTTACTTTTCGTTATCCTGCCTTGCCTTCATATCGCTCTGAGACTCGAGAAAACAAAGAAGAAAAACACTCTTGCCTTCGAACTGATTCATACCTTCGATTATTTGAACCAATTGACAAATTTTAGGTAATTCATTGAGCGAAACCATCACGTAAACGAGGAGACTCGATTCTTAACACCAAATCGATCAGAGTCATGATCGATCGAAAATTCCTTGGCCTCAGCTTCGTGTCGATCTGGAGTAGGGGTTTCGAGATGATGAGGCGGAGGCCTTCGTATCGATCGATGGTGGAGCTTCGCATCGAGTTGAATGCTTTGAATCTGTGGATCGATACGAAGGGGCTGTGTCTGATGGACTCAAAACGATGGCCCTGGATCGAGTCGAAAAGTATGTCCTTTGATCGAGTCGAAATAGTGGCCTTGGAACGGTTCGAAGTGGAGTGCCTTGAGATTGAGTCGAACTGAAAGTTTGGGACCGAGTCGAACTGCGTAGTTTTTGATCGAGTCGAAGCAGAGGCTTTGGATCGAGTCGAAGCGCGTGGTTTGGGATCGAGTCGAAGTAGAGGCTTCGAAGCAAGTCGAAGTGCGTGGCTTCGGATTGAGTCAAAGGACGTGGTCTTGGATCGAGTCGAAGCACGTGGTCTTGGATCGAGTCGAACTGCACAACCCCGAACAATCGATTCGAAATCGAGCCTTAGCAAACGATTCGAACTTGAACCTTAGTGATTGTCTTGAACTTGAACTTTTGATGATTGACCATTGATTTAATTTCGATGATACCAAAAATTCTAGTGCCTTTGACCACTTAACTCCGACGAGCTTTAGACTTGCTTAACCGGACTTAATTGTTTCACCGCACACCTGATTGCCTATTGAAGTTCGTCGATGAAACTGGAACTTACTAAAATAATAACACATTTTAACTCGGACTAATAGCTAATGGCACGGTTGTGACGGTCAGCGATGATAGTCCTTTCGACTGAATTCCGAAGTCTCGTCGTTTACATGCTTTCCTTAATCCTGTAGATCTTCTCCAAATGATATACAGTACTGCACCGCACAACACACACTCACACACTTTACACTGGGGGATGCACGAGTGTTATTTGTTAGTTTACAATGATTTTTTATAAGCTAGCTAGTCATGGACCCTTCAAGTTCTCAGCAGCCGGAAATCCCAAGTTCTATTCCTCCAACCATAGAGATACCGGTTATTGAAGCCGAAGTTATAGTGCCAGCTCCGGACGAGAGTCCGGGTGCTTGGTTTATTCTCAATCCAACAGATTATGTGCCGTCGGGTATCTCTGAAGATATGCTAGGACGGATTTGCTTAAGGCATGGTTTGTCGCTTGACGACGTGCTGCTTCCTGGGCCAACTGACAGGCCACACAATCCCCTAGAGGGGTTTTGTGGTGACCCTCGCTCTATAACACATAGTTTTTTTTCTAAGTTTAAAGAGGCATTCACCACTAAACCCCAACTCTTTTATATTTGAATATTTATATAATTTCCAAATATTTTTCCCAAGACCCTAGTTTTACCAATATAATTATATCAGTGTACAAGCAAAATTAAGTCAATTGTATATTTGATGATATACAATTGTTTCTTTATTATTATTATATTATTTTTTATCAGAGGGAATTTAAATCAAATAGAAATCAAAATACCATGCAAACTATTGACATTGCCACTTTGACAAATTATAACACTTATATATTTATCTTGCCTAGATAATTCTATTTAACACTAAAATAACATTTACTTGATCTCATGATAGTTATCAAAGTTGATAATAATTAATAACAATAAGTTGGATCGCCTAAAATCGACAAATCTTGGAAATTTACTCGAAAATAGACAAATTTGGCAAAATCAGCAGTTCAGACGTCTAAATTTTTATGACAGACGTCTAAATTGGATCTTAGACGTCTAAATTTTTATGACAGACGTCTCAGAGTGTCTAAATTTTAAACAGAGAGTAGAAAACATTTTGAACTAAATTCAGACATCTAAATTTTTATTGACAGACGTCTAAATTCAATCTCAGACGTCTAAATTATTATGACAGACGTCTCAGAGTGTCTAAATTTTAAACAGAGAGTAGAAAACATTTTGAACTAAATTCAGACATCTAAATTTTTATTGACAGACGTCTAAATTCAATCTCAGACGTCTAAATTATTATGACAGACGTCTAATTTGATCTTAGACGTCTAAAATTGTTGACAAGTTTTCTCAGAGGTTAAACTTAAATACTCAATTACTTACAAAATTTCCAGAATTCGTGCATATGCAAGTATCACTTACCTGCCATGCACAAATTCATCTCACTTGAATATTCTACTAAATTCTTGAGTGTTCATTAAAAATCAATCCCCTTAGCTTATTAATTTCCAAAAGGCAAAACATAAGCAATGAAAATCAGAGTTCAAATATATATGTATCCATATCAAATGTATATGACATGTCTAACCCCTTATTTTCTCCAAATCAGACATTCATAAAATAAATTTAGTAGTTATCAAAAACATCATCGATGATCACTCATAACAGGTTTTGATTAAGTACATATCTTCAACTCAAAATACTTAAAAAGTTTCCTAAAGGTAACTTCAATTACAGAAAATAAAATGTGTCTAGCAATTTCATTACAATGCATCTGCAAATTTTAAAAACAAGTCTCTCTCTTATTTATACTAGCAGCCAATGCCTTCTATACTCATCAAGCCAACTTCAATTTCCTGCAAGCAAATCATTTAGCTGCCCCAAAGAATTTTTGAGACACCCAGATGATTGCAAGGGCAACCAAAAGGGTCAGTTTTCACTGGTATGAGCATTTATCAATTTTGTATACATATTCATGATTTTAAAACATAATCTTGCAGTGCCTTCCTAGTTTAACAGATGTTTATACTTAGCATGTTTTGGTTCATACAAGGTAATACAAAAACACATTCATCTATTCAAACAAATACACAGCAAACAGTAAAGATAAACATATGTATAATTCTTGATTTATTCTCCCCAAATCTAGATAAATAAACCCAAGTTTCATACTCCAAATTTTCACCCAGCAACTAATCAATGAACAAGTTTAACTTGATTAAATTAACACCATATCTGGATATTTATAACCCAGATTTTTAAACCCCTGTCCCCATTTATTTTATGGTCTTTAACTCCTTGTCAAATGAATACTATGTATGCATTGTGAAGGAAACTCCCAGGTTGTTTAAATTATTCCAACACACAAAGGCCTCAGGGTGCAGTTGCACCATGCATATACTTGCTTCCACCTGAAGTAAGCAAATCATTGACTAACTCCCAAGTGACCAATTTAGTTTTTTCTTTCATTCATATTTCAGAAAGATATAACTGCTTGTATATTTTTCTGATTCAACCCCATGTTCCCCTGTTTAATCTATATTCATGTTTAATGATACTAAGATAGAACAAGAATGCTCCAATCATGTTAGCACCAAAAACCCACTTACAGATTAATACTCCAAACACACAAAAAAATGCACAAACAAACATCCATATCACCCATAACAAAATTAATTCAGAGATTTGAATGTCTCATAATATTTTAGGCTGCCTGCAATAGGGCTTAATGCCATTGCACACAAAGAATAAATACTCACCTAATGTTTTTCCTTTCACTGCTTTAATCTTTTGAACAGCAAATCCCCCAAAGCCCCAAGCTAGTGTTTCTCCTAGTTTATTTTTTTTATCTTTGTTTTGATCCCGAGAGAATGATGGTTTTGGCCATGTGCAGTTATTTATAAATCCATTCTAGGGTTTAAGAAAATGGGTAATTCTCCTAATACCCTTAGCTGTTCATGCATACATCTCATTCCTGTGTGGTCCTAAATGGGAAATGTACACATCAGGTTACTTTAATTGGTTATTTTGGGAGTTGAACATTTTAAACACTACATGCTATTTTCATGTTTCTATTTTGTTCATGCCATATGCATGTGATCCTTTATTCATTTCTTTTTATAAGTTTAGAGAATCTGAAATTCTCCTTTGTACAGTTAAATTAAAAATCACATATACTATGCTAATTATTTCTGGCACAATTATAACTTTATATATAAAACAGAAAATGCCCCATATATATTAAATGTATATATTTTTGTTTTATTTTATTTTAGGGTCATTACATACCCTCCCCCTTAAAGGAATTATGTCCCCATAATTTCACCTATTTTCTCCAATTAAAAACACTAACCCATAGCCTGTTTTAACTCCATAACCCCATACTCATATTTTATGGAAACAAACAATATATAAATACATTTAGAAAAATTATCTTAGGCTGCTTAAACATACCTCTCCATCAGTAAACCAATTGGGGTATTTAGCCCTCATTTTGTCTTCAACCTCCCATGTACAATCATTAGTGTCCAAGCTCCATTGGATTTTCACCAGTTTGATCACCTTGTTCCTCAACTTTTTCTCTTCCTTGGCAACTATCCCTACTGGTTCATTTGTATAAACCAAATTCTTCTGGACTTGAACTTGAGTAGGTGACTCTAGAATTGCTCCTTCATCATGCACCCATTTTCTCAATTGAGAAACATGAAATACAGGATGCACACCACTCAACTCCTCAGGTAACTTAAGTCTGTAGGCCATAGCACCAATTCTCTGCATAATTTCATATGGTCCTACAAATCTTGGTGATAGTTTACCATATTTTCCAAACCTGAACACTTTCTTCATTGGTGATACTTTCAGAAAAACATGCTCTCCTACTTCAAACTCCATTGGCTTTCTCTTTCTATCTGCATAAGACTTCTGTCTTGATTGTGCTGCCTTCATTCTATGTCTAACCAATTCAATCATGTTGGTGGTTTCTTTTACATGATCTGGCCCCAATATTACACCCTCTCGTGCTTCCAACCAACAGGTAGGAGACATGCAAGGTCTCCCATACAAGGCTTCAAAGGGAGCCATTCCTATTGTTGATTGATAGCTATTGTTGTAAGTGAATTCTGCCAAGTGGATATGATCCTCCCAATTACCCCCAAAATCAAGCACACATGCTCTAAGTAAATCTTCCAATATTTTATTCACTATCTCTGTTTGCCCATCACTTTGAGGATGGTAGGCAGTGCTTAAACAAAGTTGTGTTCCCATTGCTTCTTGGAAACTTTCCCAAAATCTTGAGGTGAACAAAGTGTCTCTATCACTTACAATAGTCTTGGGTATACCATGTAACCTCACCACTTCTTTAATGAACAATTGTGCAAGTCTAGATGCATTTCTATCTGACCTGACAGGAACAAAGTGAGCTGATTTGGTTAGTCTATCAACAATTACCCATATACTATCATTGCCTTTCTTAGTTCTAGGTAAACCATCCACAAAATCCATGGAAATGCTTTCCCACTTCCACTGAGGTACTTCCAAAGGTTGCAACATGCCAGAGGGCTTTTGGTGGTCTGCTTTAATTTGTTGGCATGTGGAACACTTTGCCACATATCTTGCCACTGCTTGCTTCATTCCTGGCCACCAGTAGCCTCTTTTTAAATCATGATACATCTTAGTACCACCAGGGTGTATGGTGTACCTGGTCTTGTGATGCTCATTCATGATTTCTTCCTTCAATTCTGCAATGTTTGGCACACAAAGTTTATCATTTTTCCTCAAATAACCTTGGGAATCTATTTTAAAATTCTCTGACTCAATGTTATTCAATAACATTTCTTTCTTCTCCTTTAGACTTTGATCTTGATCTTGCATGCTGCCAACTTTCTCCACCAGATTAGACTTCACTGTGATTATTCCCAGTGTACCATACTCCACCATATCACCATGTTCTTTAAAATTCACTGCATCCTTGCTGTATATATCTGCCTCCCCAAGCACTGCAAGATTTGTAAACTCATCAATCATCAGACTGGCTAATCTAACATGATTTCTGCTCAAAGCATCTGCTACTCTATTAGCTTTTCCAGGAGTGTACAATATATCTAAATCATATGCAGCTAGAAACTCCAACCACCTTGCTTGCCTCATATTTAAATCTTTTTGAGAGAATAAATATTTCAATGCTTGATGATCTGTGAATAATTCAAATTTTGCCCCAAGCAAATAATGCCTCCATAGTTTTAGTGCAAACACTATTGCAGCTAATTCTAGATCATGAGTTGCATATTTGGTTTCATTGGGTTTAAGCTGTCTTGATGCATATGCCACTACCTTGCCATGTTGCATAAGCACTGCACCTAACCCAGATCCACTAGCATCAGTGTATACAACCATTCCTTCATTTGCTTCTGGGATTTGTAGGACAGGAGCTTCCACCAATGCTTGCTTCAATTTCTCAAAAGCTTGTTCACACTGCTCAGTCCACACATATGGTTGGTTCTTCTTGGTTAGTTTGGTCATTGGTGCGGCTATTCTTGAAAAATCCTTGATGAACCTCCTATAATACCCTGCCAAATCTAAGAATGACCTCACCTCAGTCACTGTTTTGGGTCTACTCCATGATTGAACTGCAATGACCTTGCTTGGATCTACACTTACTCCCTGCTGTGACACTATGTGTCCTAAGAACTTTACTTCTTGTTGCCAAAATGCACACTTTGAATACTTGGCTTTTAATTCATGTTCTCTAAGTCTGGATAATACTAAATGTAGGTGCATAACATGATCATTTTCTGACTTTGAATAAATTAGTATGTCATCTATAAATACCAAGACAAACTTATCCAAAAAGTCTCTAAAAATTCTATTCATCAAGTCTACAAAATAGGAGGGAGCATTGGTCAAGCCAAATGGCATTACTAGAAATTCATAAAGGCCATACCTTGTATTGAAGGCTGTGTACTCAATGCTTTCCTCTGCAACTTTCATTTGGTGAAATCCAGAGGCTAAGTCTAGTCTTGAAAATATTTTATCTCCATGCAATTGATCAAATAGATCATCTAGTCTAGGCAGTGGGTACTTATTTTTGATAGTTACCTTGTTTAAATCCCTGTAGTCTACACACAACCTCATTGTTCCATCATGCTTTTTAACAAAAAGCACTAGGGAACCCTAACTGGAACTACTTGATCTTATGAATCCTTTCTCTTCTAATTCTTCTAGTTGATGTTTTAATTCTACCAACTCTTTTGGACCCATTCTATAAGGCTTCTTAATGATTGGATTTGTTCCAGGAATTAATTTTATTTTAAATTCAACTGGTCTGTTTTGAGGAACTCCCTTTACTTCTCCAAACACATCTATATATTCATTTACTACTGGGATTTCCTCTACCTTTAATTCCTTTTGAACTTCATTAATACTCCAGATTTTATTAAAACATGTATTCTTTGCTATTTCACTTAAGATGGTAATTCTTTTGCCTTCATTTGTTTCCAAAGAAATAGTAAGGTTTTCTAAATTTAAAATTGCTTTATTTCTCATTAACCAATCTACCCCCAAAATAATCCCAATACCAGGATAATTTAAGGTATATAGATCTGAATTAAATTCATAACCCCCTATAATTAATTTCAGACCCATGCACTTCATCCCCAACATGCAATGACTCCCTATGGGACTGTGTACAATTAAGGGCTGATCAATAGAAACACAAGCAAGTGTTAACTTCTTTACAATTTCCAAAGATATTAGTGAATGTGAGGCACCAGTGTCATATATTACTGATATTGGTTGGGTATGAATAAAAATTATACCTTCAAGTTGCCCAACATTCCCAGTGTTACTTGCTGCCAAAGCTCCTACCCTTGCTGTTCCTCTATTGGTTTCTGGGCAATCCTTCTTGAGATGACCCATCTTTCCACAATTATAACAGCCTCCTCTAGGTATTTTAGGGTCAGGGCATTGGTTACTATAATGTCCAGCTTTTCCACAATTAAAACAATGAGTGAATTTCTTGTTTTCAAGTGTTGTTGCTCCTTCCCCTTTCTTAACTCCTTTACTTGCATTTCTCTTGTCATAAGGTTGCACTTTGTTCTGACCACCCTTCTTCTTATTGAGCTTCATATTCCTGAATTTCTCTCTTGCAGTGTCATGTTGCTCAAATGAGAGAGTTAGATCAATTACTTGATCAAAAGTTTTGTCTTTGTATGGCAACATTGCCCTTGACAGAATAGGGTTCAAGCCTTGAATGTACCTTGCATTCTTTGCTTCTGCATTCCCTATTAACACCAGTCCATACTTGGATAATGCTTCAAACTTCTGAGTGTATTCATTCACACTCATGCTTCCTTGCCTTAATCTGATAAAGTCTTCAAGTAGTGTGGCCTTGACAGATGCTGGGACAAATCTGGCCTCAAGCATGTCCTTGAAATCATTCCAAGTGATAGTATCCTCTTGTCTTCCTGCTGTTACAACTTCCCACCAATCCAGTGCAACCCCCTTCAATTTCCTTGAAGCTATCTGTCTCTTCCTCTGGTCATTGATTTGCATATCTGTGAAGACCCTCTCCATAGTTCTTATCCAAGTTTGAACTCCTATAGCTCCTTCAGTACCTTCAAAATCCTTTCCTCCCAAAGTGGTACATGTTTTTAGCAGTTTGGAGAGTTCCTCATGAGGATTGTCTTGCCTTGGTGCCATTCCATCCCTTAAAGCTCTCACAAAATCCTCCATGCTCATCACAGGTGGCTCTCGTGATGATCCTGCACCTGTATGGTGCCTTGGTCCTACCATAATGCTATAAATATGATTTTTACATTAGTTTATTTACCCCTATAATTTTTGGTGTCTTTACTTGCTTCATTTTCATTTCTGTGCACACTGTGCATGTATCACATGTACACATTTATATATATATATTTTTATTCAGTCATAAAACAAAAGCATTCAACATCAATAATTCAAACAATGCATTCAAACATCCATATGCATACAACAATATTTACTATGTTGTTCAAAACATAGCTCTGATACCAACTGTGGTGACCCTCGCTCTATAACACATAGTTTTTTTTTCTAAGTTTAAAGAGGCATTCACCACTAAACCCCAGCTCTTTTATATTTGAATATTTATATAATTTCCAAATATTTTTCCCAAGACCCTAGTTTTACCAATATAATTATATCAGTGTACAAGCAAAATTAAGTCAATTGTATATTTGATGATATACAATTGTTTCTTTATTATTATTATATTATTTTTTATCAGTGGGAATTTAAATCAAATAGAAATCAAAATACCATGCAAACTATTGACATTGCCACTTTGACAAATTATAACACTTATATATTTATCTTGCCTAGATAATTCTATTTAACACTAAAATAGCATTTACTTGATCTCATGATAGTTATCAAAGTTGATAATAATTAATAACAATAAGTTGGATCGCCTAAAATCGACAAATCTTGGAAATTTACTCGAAAATAGACAAATTTGGCAAAATCAGCAGTTCAGACGTCTAAATTTTTATGACAGACGTCTAAATTGGATCTTAGACGTCTAAATTATTATGACAGACGTCTCAAAGTGTCTAAATTTTAAACAGAGAGTAGAAAACATTTTGAACTAAATTCAGACATCTAAATTTTTATTGACAGACGTCTAAATTCAATCTCAGACGTCTAAATTATTATGACAGACGTCTCAGAGTGTCTAAATTTTAAACAGAGAGTAGAAAACATTTTGAACTAAATTCAGACATCTAAATTTTTATTGACAGACGTCTAAATTCAATCTCAGACGTCTAAATTATTATGACAGACGTCTAATTTGATCTTAGACGTCTAAAATTGTTGACAAGTTTTCTCAGAGGTTAAACTTAAATACTCAATTACTTACAAAATTTCCAGAATTCGTGCATATGCAAGTATCACTTACCTGCCATGCACAAATTCATCTCACTTGAACATTCTACTAAATTCTTGAGTGTTCATTAAAAATCAATCCCCTTAGCTTATTAATTTCCAAAAGGCAAAACATAAGCAATGAAAATCAGAGTTCAAATATATATGTATCCATATCAAATGTATATGACATGTCTAACCCCTTATTTTCTCCAAATCAGACATTCATAAAATAAATTTAGTAGTTATCAAAAACATCATCGATGATCACTCATAACAGGTTTTGATTAAGTACATATCTTCAACTCAAAATACTTAAAAAGTTTCCTAAAGGTAACTTCAATTACAGAAAATAAAATGTGTCTAGCAATTTCATTACAATGCATCTGCAAATTTTAAAAACAAGTCTCTCTCTTATTTATACTAGCAGCCAATGCCTTCTCTACTCATCAAGCCAACTTCAATTTCCTGCAAGCAAATCATTTAGCTGCCCCAAAGAATTTTTGAGACACCCAGATGATTGCAAGGGCAACCAAAAGGGTCAGTTTTCACTGGTATGAGCATTTATCAATTTTGTATACATATTCATGATTTTAAAACATAATCTTGCAGTGCCTTCCTAGTTTAACAGATGTTTATACTTAGCATGTTTTGGTTCATACAAGGTAATACAAAAACACATTCATCTATTCAAACAAATACACAGCAAACAGTAAAGATAAACATATGTATAATTCTTGATTTATTCTCCCCAAATCTAGATAAATAAACCCAAGTTTCATACTCCAAATTTTCACCCAGCAACTAATCAATGAACAAGTTTAACTTGATTAAATTAACACCATATCTGGATATTTATAACCCAGATTTTTAAACACCTGTCCCCATTTATTTTATGGTCTTTAACTCCTTGTCAAATGAATACTATGTATGCATTGTGAAGGAAACTCCCAGGTTGTTTAAATTATTCCAACACACAAAGGCCTCAGGGTGCAGTTGCACCATGCATATACTTGCTTCCACCTGAAGTAAGCAAATCATTGACTAACTCCCAAGTGACCAATTTAGTTTTTTCTTTCATTCATATTTCAGAAAGATATAACTGCTTGTATATTTTTCTGATTCAACCCCATGTTCCCCTGTTTAATCTATATTCATGTTTAATGATACTAAGATAGAACAAGAATGCTCCAATCATGTTAGCACCAAAAACCCACTTACAGATTAATACTCCAAACACACAAAAAAAATGCACAAACAAACATCCATATCACCCATAACAAAATTAATTCAGAGATTTGAATGTCTCATAATATTTTAGGCTGCCTGCAATAGGGCTTAATGCCATTGCACACAAAGGATAAATACTCACCTAATGTTTTTCCTTTCACTACTTTAATCTTTTGAACAGCAAATCCCCCAAAGCCCCAAGCTAGTGTTTCTCCTAGTTTATTTTTTTATCTTTGTTTTGATCCCGAGAGAATGATGGTTTTGGCCATGTGTAGTTATTTATAAATCCATTCTAGGGTTTAAGAAAATGGGTAATTCTCCTAATACCCTTAGCTGTTCATGCATACATCTCATTCCTGTGTGGTCCTAAATGGGAAATGTACACATCAGGTTACTTTAATTGGTTATTTTGGGAGTTGAACATTTTAAACACTGCATGCTATTTTCATGTTTCTATTTTGTTCATGCCATATGCATGTGATCCTTTATTCATTTCTTTTTATAAGTTTAGAGAATCTGAAAATCTCCTTTGTACACTTAAATTAAAAATCACATATACTATGCTAATTATTTCTGGCACAATTATAACTTTATATATAAAACAGAAAATGCCCCATATATATTAAATGTATATATTTTTGTTTTATTTTATTTTAGGGTCATTACAGGTTTACTGCTTTCAACCGTCACGCTTGCACAGCGGGGACACTTCCTCCCTTTAATGAATATATAAGGGAGATGTTATCGTTTCTTGGCATAGCTCCATCTCAGCTACATCCCAACAGGTATGCCTTGTTGAACAACACCTTTGTCTTGTTTATGGAGACCTCTTTCGACCGCCGAAGCCGATCGAAATCTGATATTTATTCAACATCAAGAGCCGTGGAGACAGCCTTTCTTTCACCTTCCTGGAGGCGGTCAGAAGCTGCCACATTGTACTGGGCTCCTGGGGAAGGCTAAGTTACTATAAAACTGAATGGTTCTACGTTCGGTGCCCCCTTGGATTTGATGGGCGGTGGTTGGATAGACGTAAGTGTTGCCATTTCTCTCTCGAATCATTGAGATACTAGTAACTGACTTCAAAACTGACATACTTTTCCTTTCCTATAGCCGCAATCTCTCGTCCCGATGGCGCATACTTCAAAGAGCTTGTTCGGATTCTTACAGCATTTCCGGGCGAAGATAGGCACATAGACTTAGTCCCGACCGACAGGAATTTGAGGACTGTCGGGCTGATAGAACGGAGACAGAGCATACATCTGGAAGGGATACATAGAGTGGTCCTGAAGAAACGGGTGAAGCGCAAAGTGCCCACAGTCGTGATAACCGAGGAAGTTGATCCGGAGAGAACGCCTACCGACACCGAGCTCCCGGCCGGGCCTTCTTCCGATGTCCAAGATTCCGGAGGAAAAAGAAAAGGCAAGGCTGCTGCTCTCAAACGCTCTAAATCCGAGAGATTTAAATCCATGGTCGTGTCTTTGCCCGTCCCGGGGATTAGAATTGCGGAGGCTTCTCCCCCGCCGACAGAGAATCTTTTGATGGGCTTGCCGATGTTCCGATTCCGGATTTTGTGTCGTCTCACCACGACGCCAAGATGGAGGAGCTTGATAGCGCTCTTGAACCGAGCGGGTCGCTTGCCACGAGCGCGGCCGACATTTACGGTTGGTTGGGGGGTTGCACATGCATACACTTCACTACACTGCATGATTCACGACTGTAAATCGACCAACTTAAGAAGTCGCTAACTCTTTCTTCGCTTCTTATTCTCAGGTACTATGTCAGGAAGAGGGTTGATGCTCGGGAATCTTCGCTCAGCCCGAAAAGCTTCTAGTTACTATGATTCCCGCAGGAGGGATTCAGATAGGGATCGCGATCGCAAATACTCTAATCAGGACAGGTATGGGCGTGACAGAGAGTACAGACATCGATCCAGATCACGCTCTCCTCCTCCTAGACTTCCGTCTCCTCCTCTGGTTCAAACTTCAAATCCATCAGAGCCTCCTTGTCACAGGCCGTCTTCTCATGCTTCTAGGTCCGAAACTCATCTTCAGAGAGTCGAGACCACGGCCTCCATGATTACAGAGCAGGTCCCAGCTGACCCCACAGGAGAAGGGGCCCTCAAATTGGCTCAGATGAGGAAGGACTTTCCGAACATCTGTTTCGACGGTTATGTCTTCCCACCACACTTAAAGAGAATTCCATCAGGGGTGGAAAACATGGTGCATGACTTCGTTCATGACATATACACCCAGTACCGGGAGTGGGAAATGGCTGCCGAGAAAGCTTCCAAAGTGGCCTTTGAGCGAGCCAAAGCGCTCAAGAAGATGGAGACCGAGCTCGCAAAAAGGGATCGGATTATTCAGGTACTCTCCGCTGAGTCCGAGTCTTCTCGGAAATCTGAGATTGAGGCCGTTAAAGGGGCTGACAAAGTGAAGGCGGAGATGGAGAGGTTGGGATAGACTCACGTTGCCCTGGTGGAGGAGATGGGCCACCGGAACACTAAAGTCATTGCCGAGCGGGACGCGGCGGTCAAGGAGCTTAATGAACTCAAGGCCAAATTTGCTGATATGGCCAAAGAGAAAGATGACGCGAACAACGCAGCCCAGGAGGCGTGCGAACAAGCTGTTCTGCTCAAGGGTGAACGGGATGCGGCTGTGGCTAAGGTCCAGAAGGTGGAGACTGAGGTCGAGGAGAGGGTGAAGTTGGCCGAGTCCAGGCTAGAGGCTGACATCGAAGACCTTCTCGTTGTTTACAACGCTAATGTGCTGAGGCACAAGGGTCTAGCCTGGCTCGATGATTTTTCGATGCATCTCTACAATGCTTGGAGCCGACTAGTTGAGGAAGAGAAAGAGGCGCATCAGGGCGAGTCCGTGGATGAATTCGAACTCGAGAATCGCATTCTGACTGATGATGAAAAGAGGATTCTCCACGAGTCGATTATTCTGCGCGAGAAGGAAAAACTTGGCTCCCAGCACTTTGAAGTGGGAGAGGGTTCTGGAGTTGACCACCATGAAGCAAGTCTTGAAGTTCCTGCGTCAACCCAGCCCGAATCCTCGTCTACGGTCGATCCACATGCCATTCCTTCTTATAATCCAGATCAACCGCAGATGTCTTCGGCTGCAGTGTAAGTCACGGATGCCGCTCCGCCGCCTACGAGTCAAACTGAGGAAGGTATTCTGAACATTCCACATATCTTTCTTAAGTCGACACCTTCGATCGAGTTAAGTTCTAACAGTTTTCTCATTCCTTGTCCAGTGATCGATGTCGCACCGGCCATGCCTCCCGCTACTCAAGAGCCATATCAAACGCAGGAGGCTATTGCGACCGAGGCAATCACCATGAGTACAGCTTCCCCGCTCGACGATCTGCAGGGAGGTACAATTATGTTTGACGAGCAGCTAATGGATGAACTCTTTCGTCGTCACGGCGATCCTCTTGCTGACCTGCCGTCTATCATGAGTGGAACTGATCCTGCTGCAAGTTCTTCGATGCCGACCGCTGATGCTCTCAGCGGGGCTCGAGCAGTAACTGAAGAGGAGATGTTTGCTCAAATTGATGCTGAAATGGCAGCAGCGGCCCATAGTGGCAGTTTTGGAGGTGGGATGGCAGCACCGGGGCCTGTTCCACTCAGAACGATATCTCCTGGTGGTACTGTTTTCCTTAGCAGCGTGCCCATTCCACCTTCCGCACCTGATCCCATTCCTCCGACTCCGCCCGCAGAGAGCATTCCTATCCACTCGAGTTCGGAGGAGGATGTTGATATAATGCCTTTGCCTGAAGACCCACCGCCGAAAAGCAAAGGCTCGAAGAGGAAGATTAGCGGTGGCTCCAACGGGTCTACACCGAGGAGGAAGCCGAGGAAGAAGAAAGATTAAACATGCTTCCCCGGTGTATTTTGACTTTCATTTTGTTGGCCGTGTATAGATGCGGGTTCGGCCCCTGCTAGTAGGAATTTTTGGAAACTTGTACACGAACTTCTTTTATAAAGAATAGAAATGAAACTTCTCTTTTTTGGCTTCTTTTCTCTCATTGTGTATTTGCCTAAGTGTTTCAATATCTGAAATTCACTTGTGAAGTTTTAGCCTCCGAATGAAGTTTGTTTTTGTTCGCCAAGTTCGAAAACTGTGGACTTGACTTGCGACCAAGAAGCGAGTTGAATTCTGACGTCGCATCACTTCAATCAATGGTTGATGCTTAAGTCCTGCCCCCTAGTCTTAGGGTTGAGTTGTAGACCATCAGTCGACGATCGCTTTTTACTTATAACATGTTGAGTCTAGTGTCATCGAACGGACGTCTGAGGAAAGCGGAGATTGAGTAATACATCCATGCTTGTTTGATTGTCGATGATCATATCCGCACTCCAGAGATCCTCATTCGTTTACTAGCGGTTGGTCACGCCGGCTTGAGTTTTAATCATATGTCTGCTATCTGGGGACTTGGAATTGGCATTTGTACTCCGACTCGCACTCCGGGAGTTTGGAGTTGATAATTATACTTCGATTCATGCTTCGGGAACTTGAAGTTGGTGTTTACGCTCCGTTTCGCATTCTGGGAATCCAGAGTCGATGTCTATGCTCCGACTTGCGCTCTGGAAGTTCGGAGTTGTCGTTTATTCTCCAATTCGCGCTTTGGGAATTTAGAGTCGATGCTTATACTCCGCTTCGCACTCTGGGAATTCGGAGTCGATGTTTTTACTCCGGTTCGCACTCTGGGAACTCGGAGTTGATGTTTATACTCTGCTTCGCACTCTGGGAATACGGAGTTGATGTTTATACTCCGACTCGCGCTATGGGAGTTCGGAATCGATGTTTATACTCCGGTTCGCACTCTGGGAACTCGGAGTTGATGTTTATACTCCGCTTCGCACTCTGGGAATACGGAGTTGATGTTTATACTCCGGTTCGCACTTTGGGAACTCAGAGTTGATGTTTATACTCCGCTTCGCACTCTGGGAATACGGAGTTGATGTTTATACTCCGACTCGCGCTCTGGGAGTTCGGAGTTGATGTTTATACTCCGCTTCGCACTCTAGGAATACGGAGTTGATGTTTATACTCCGACTCGTGCTCTGGGAGTTCGGAGTTGATGTTTATGCTCCGGTTCGCACTCTGGGAACTCGGAGTTGATGTTTATACTCCGCTTCGCACTCTGGGAATACAGAGTTGATGTTTATACTCCGACTCGCGCTCTGGGAGTTCGGAGTTGATGTTTATACTCCGCTTCGCACTCTGGGAATACGGAGTTGATGTTTATACTCCGACTCGCGCTCTGGGAGTTCGGAGTTGATGTTTATACTCCGTTTCGCACTTTGGGAACTCGGAGTTGATGTTTATACTCCGACTCGCGCTCTGGGAGTTCAGAGTTGATGTTTATACTCCGCTTCGCACTCTGGGAACTCGAAGTTGATGTTTATAATGACTGATCAAATGCACACAATAATATAAACATATATAGTTTGCGCTTTGGGAGTTCGCAGTTGATGTTTATACTCCGGTTCGCACTCTGGGAACTCGGAGTTGATGAAGGATTGTCGTGTGTCAATCCTTTTTTGACTTTGATGTGATGACTTGCCCCCGAGCTCGGGTTTCACTTAGCGAGTGATTAGTTGCATCGCAGTCACTCTCTATTTGAATAAATCCCACCGTATGGTGAAACTTAGCTCTCCGTGCATAGTGATGGTTATATGAAGTATTTCAAGTAAATCACAGCTCTGGCTCGAAGAGGTTGCATTTTATTGCTGAAATAAGAAAGTATGGCAAAGTCAGTTGCCTTATTACAAGTTCTAAATTCGAAATTCATAAACAAATTGCAGAAAAGGAAAGTAAACTAAATGGATAAAAATAGGCTGTCAGGTGTAATAGCGGCGAAGGCTCTCGCTATTCCAAGCTCTTGGCAGGGTAAGACCGTCGACGGTTGATAACTTGAATGTGCCATCTCTGAGCCTTCGTTCAATAACATACGGTCCTTCCCATGTCGGCTTCATATGCGAAGGAACCGAATAGATTCTTTTTAAGACGAGATCGCCTAGTTCGAAGGTTCGTGGACGGACCTTGGCGTTGTACAATCGGGCGACTTGACTTCGATGCGCAGCTGCCCTCAAATCAGCTTCTTCATGCTTCTCATCTAGTAGATCGAGAGATTCAGTAAGTAATATAGCATTTGTCTTTGGATCATAGTATGTCACACGATGAGAAGGTACTTCTAGCTCGACTGGAATAACGGCCTCTGAACCGTAAGAAAGAGAGAATGGAGTGTGGCCGGTCGCGGTCTTGTGGGTTGTTCGGTAAGCCCATAAAGTCATAGGAAGTTCATCGACCCACTTGCCCCCGACCTTTTCCAGTTGTTTTTTCAGGATGGATTTTATAACTTTATTAACTGCTTCGACCTGTCCGTTTGCCTGAGGGTGTGCAACTGCGGAGAATTTCTTTTGGATGTGAAATCGTTTGCAGAAATCTTTGAATTCAGCACTGTTGAATTGGGTTTTGTTGTCCGTAATAATGGTGTGTGGGAGACCGAATCGACAGATGACGCTACGAACCACAAAGTTGATTACTTTCTTCGTTGTAATGGTAGCGAGAGCTTCGGCTTCAGCCCACTTTGTAAAGTAATCAACTGCGACGATGGCGTACTTCGCACCACCTTTTGCCAGAGGTAGAGCACCGATGATGTCGATGCCCCACATTGCGAACGGCCATGGGCTGACCATTTGCGTTATCTCAGTAGGAGGAGCTCTAGGAATTCAGGCATATTTCTGGCACCTATCACACTTCTTCGCATAGTCCAACGCATCACGATTCACGGTAGGCCAGTAATATCCGTAACGAAGTATTTTCTTGGCAAGTGCTTGCCCCCCGGTGTGATCGCCACATTCTCCCTCATGCACATCGCGCAATACTTGTTTAATTTCATTGTGAGCGATACACCGGAGTAGGGGAACTGAGTACCCTCTTCTGTACATGAGTCCATCCTGGATGATAAATCTTGAGGCCTTTCGAAGGACTTGTCTCTTTTCACTCCTGCGCTCCGGCAGGGTTCCGTGCTCAATGTAATTTCTGAGTGGGGTCATCCATGAATCCTTTTCGGGAACGGTTTTGCATACTCGGTTTATTTCTGTCCGGTCGATACTTGGGGAAGATAGCGTTTCTACGGGAATGAGTCCCATTTGTTGAGCTTCACCTGTGCTGGCTAACTTTGCCAATGAATCTGCCTTTTGGTTGCGCTCCTGAGGTATACAATAGATGGCGTAGTAATCGAACTGATTCAATATTTCCTGAACTCGGGCTAAGTAAGCAGCCAACCTTCGATCTCTTGCTTGATGTTCCCCCCGTACTTGACACACAACCAATTGTGAATCACAATAAACTTCCACAGCGATGATTTTCAGATCTCTGGCGAGTTTCAAGCTAGCTAAGAGGGCTTCGTATTCAGCTTCATTATTGGTTGCATGAAAGTCAAACTTCAAAGCGTAGCCTATAGATCGACCTTCGGGGGTTTCGAGCACAACACCAGCGCCCGAACACCGGTCGTTCGATGCACCATCGGTATACAGCTTCCAAACATATTTGGGGGATTTACTGGTTTTGGGCAAGTCCTTTGGAATGGTGAACTCAGCGATGAAATCAGCGAGGACTTGTCCTTGGATTGCTCGTCTTGGAGTGTATGTAATATCAAACTGACTCAGTTCGATGTTCCACTTGAGTAGCCTACCAGACGTCTCAGGCCGCGAAAGGACTTGTCGTAACGGCTGGTCGGTGTAAACAACTATGGAATGTGCTTGGAAATACGGTCGGAGTTTTCTCGATGTGATTAGAAGGCAGTAAGCCAACTTTTCTAACTTTGGATAGTTCCTTTCAACCCTAGTTAATCATTTGCTGACGTAGTACACTGGCTTCTGTATCCCGTCTTCTTCTCAAACCAAGGCAGTGCTGATAGCGTTTTCTGATATCGCCAAATATGCATACAACTTCTCATGATCAATAGGCTTTGACAGTATCAGCGGTGTGGACAGATGTTGAACTAGTGCTTGGAAAGCGCCCTTGCACTCCGTGGTCCATTCAAAGTTTCGTTTCCCTTTTCGGATCAGATCGAAGAAGGGAATGCATTTGTCAGTGGACTTTGAAATGAACCTGCTCAACGCCGCTACCTTTCCATTGAGACTCTGGACTTGCTTTATAGTCTTGGGAGTTTCAGGATTTCTGATTGCCCAAATCTTTTCAGGATTAGCTTCGATTCCCCAGGCGTTAACGATGAACCCAAGGAACTTTCCGGATGCAACTCCAAAGTGACATTTCAGTGGGTTGAGCTTCATTTTGTATTCTCAAAGTATGTTGAACATAGTTTCCAGGTCTTTAACATGGTCAGTGGAGAGTCGTGACTTCACAAGCATGTCGTCTACGTACACTTCCATGGTTTTCTCGATTTGATTGGCAAACATCCGATTGACGAATCGTTGATAAGTAGCTCCGGCGTTCTTGAGTCCGAATGGCATAACCTTGTAGCAGTAAAGTCCCAGGTTGGTCATGAAGCTGGTATGTTCTTGATCGGGTAAATGCATTGGTATCTGATTGTAGCCAGAGTACGCGTCCATGAAGGATAAGAGTTCATGCCCAGTTGTCGAATCTACTAGCTGATCAATTCTGGGAAGTGGGAAACTGTCTTTAGGACATGCTTTATTCAGATCGGAATAATCGACACATGTTCTCCACTTTCCATTCGGCTTTCGGACGAGCACGGGATTCGACACCCATTCAGGATATAACGCATCTCGAATGAATCCGTTCGCCTCAAGTTTTTCTACTTCTTCTTTAAGGGCGGCAGATCTCTCTGGATCCATACCACGCCTTTTCAGCTTGACCGGGACATGCCGTGGGTCAATATTCAGCGTGTGACTCGCGATGTCCGGCGAGATCCCACACATGTCAGAATGTGTCCAGGCAAATATGTCAAGATTTGCCTGCAGAAGTTCAACCAATTCCTCTTGAGTTTGCTGGCTTAGCTGAGATCCAATCTTTATCATTTTCGAGTCATCGTCATTGTCAATCGGGACGTCAATCGTCAGTTCGGCCGGGGATGCTTGACTTTCTCTAGATTCTCCTTCGTCTTCCGTTTCTCTCGGGTCAAGATCCTTGAGGAATTGGCTTGGGTGCCCGGGCCTAGGCCCGGGCGTTAATTGTCAATTATCGGCGAAACGGACACAGAGAGATTCTTCTATGCCCTTTCCTTTCTCTATAACAACCCGCATATTTTACGATTGAATATTTAGATATTTTATTTAAATATTTCATCGTTCGTCGGATTTTAGTCCGAAAAGCTACTTTTTGCAAACAGTCAAATTAGGACTCGTGAGTTCAAAATGCCGTTTGCGACCTTTTTGAGATAAGTTTCGATATGTTTGGAGTTAGTAGAATTTTGCTACTTTTTCACTTTGGACTTTGGGTTTGGTTCAGCCCATTTGCCCAATTCTGGTTTCATTAACTCAAGCTCCACTCCCTCTCCTCTTCATTACTTCACTTTCATTTCCTAACACTTAAGCTTCATCAAAAATGGAGAGTGGAATGGGAAATTAAAACTCCAAGCCCTTGTTCATTTGCAAATCCTTCTTCTAGCTCCAAATTCAAAGAGAAGCTAATGGTAAGCATCCTCTTCATCTTCTCCAACTCATTCTCCTTTCAATTTCAGAAATTCCCTAAACCTAATTTAGGAAACGTTTCTCTTTTAAGCTTAGATTCAAGCTTGTTGAGTTGGAATTGAAGAGTGATTGTCCTTGCCATTGCTCTATAGCTTCTTCTTCATTGATTTTGTGAAAAGGTGAGATTTTTATCCCACATCTTAGTCTATAATTATCTTCGATTATTAGGTATGAATTCCTAACACATATTCATGTGCATTTGATTTTGGTCTGGATTGATTATGTGTATATTCCAATTTTTGGTGTTTTGGTTTAATTTTTGTGAAAATCCAATTATGGATATTTGGACATTGATATTCGAGGCATGTCGAAGAGCCATTAAGGCTGGGTTGCCGCTTGGCATAATTCCTTAGTCGTTGTTGCTCGTCCGATCGTTATCGATATCATTTGGCCATTATTGGTCTAGGTTCAAGAAATGTCTGAAATTCCAGTTTCAGACGTCTGAATTGATATTTCAGACGTCTGAATATTATTCTGGGAAAATTTCTATTCCCAGATTCAGACGTCTGAATCAAAGGCTCCAGACGTCTGAATTGGTTCGTTTGCGACCAGAAAGGAAATAGGCAGAAAATGCCTACTTTCAGACGTCTGAAATAGAGGGTTCAGACGTCTGAATCTGTGTTCTGGAAAATATTTAATTTTCCAGATTCAGACGTCTGAACCATTTATTTCAGACGTCTGAATCTGCTGTCTTTTTCCAGTTTGTCTATTTTCGCTTGAGAATTCCAATTTAATCGATTTGTGTTGATTCCCATCTGTTGTTATCATATATTATCGACTTTGATGACCTTTTCTTCGGGATTTTGTGGAATATCCATTTTAACGGATTCGGTATCGATTTCTTTGGATTTTATTCACGTCTTCGAATGTGAATTTTAATGATTGATTGTTTCTACAATCGTTTTGTGATTTGTCACTTTTAAAATACAAAGGTTTTCTATACTAGTAGTAAATATTCAAACTCTTGCACAAAGATGATTTTAACTCTATTTTCAATATCAAACTCGTTTATCAAAACCGTTTTCCAATCTATTAGTATATACAAACTTTTACCTCATTCGTATGAGAAATCTAATTAAACGGCATAGTAAAACAAGTGGTATGAAACGCTTGCGTTTACTTCGTCGGTTAATTCTTGGACTTGTCCGATTGAATCCTTTGTGACAATTTTCTAGTGGAGATCTACAATTTGCTCGTAAATATTTAAGTTAAGCTAGTGGTTATAGGACATGAAGCTAAACTCATATATTTACTAGTTTAGTGCAATTGACACTTAAATTCGAGTGGAAGTCTACAATTTGTTCGTAAATATTTAAGTTAAGCTAGTGGTTATGGGACATGAAGCTAAACTCATATATTTACTAGCTTAGTGTAATTTACACTTGTGGGTCTGCGAAGATCCTTCTTGTGGAGCTTCGGCTCATGGTCTTCGGGCCGTTCTTGTGGAGCTTCGGCTCATGGTCTTCGGGCCGTTCTTGTGGAGCTTCGGCTCAAAATTGATGGTTAGCGACCATGAGATAGCGTCTCATCTTGTGATACACGTGTTGGTGAGCTTTAATGCTCCCGTTCTTGTGATAGGCCTCTTTCCCTTTTTGTGATCTTTCTGGATTTCTAGTTGACGATTTCTAGAATTTGTGTTTCACCAATTTTCGTGATTTACATTAATAAGCTCTATCAATATTTGTGCATTGGTGAATTTGTGTGTCATTAACCCTTGTGATTGGCCTTGGCACTTTTATGGGATTGGCCATCCTCTTTCTTGTGATTTCTGGATTTCTAATTATTGATTTCCGGAATTTATGTTTCACCAGCATTTACCATTGGCATTGATATGTATGTCATTTTTGGGGCTTGGTGAATTAAATTAAGAATGTGATGTTCTTTTCTGTGTTTTGAGATTATTGAGATATTGTATGACTTTTGTGGATTTTCTAATGTTTACTTGACGTAGTATGACATCTTTTTGTTATCATATATTTTTATCATATCTCTTATTCTCATATCTCATTATTTTCTTCTTAAATAATACTCGGGTCAGACTGAGATTTTACAGGTGCTTCCTCTTGACTTCCTATCTGGAACCATCATCTGACTTTTGGCTAACTACTCTAGTTTAGTAGTTTTTGTTGTATACATTTGAGATTAGACTCCTTGATGTATACATATTCTTTTGGCTAGCACTTGTATCTATTCTTTTGTGTTATTGTGGTTCTTATTTGACCACTACTCTGATGTACACTTTCATGTGTTTTATTCATATCTATTTCCGCCTTTGTGATATGAATTGTCTGTGACTGATTTGTGTTATGTTTATTTCTATATTTGTTTCCGAGGTCCATATAGCCACTATGTAGTAGCTTTGAGTTTGTATCGGTATGTCGGACTTCCTCTTGAGATGAAAAGTTATATTTTTATCTGGCATATCGGTACTCGCACGAAGCAATTACACAGATGGTTGCTCCTCAACAGCCTTATTCTCCGTGCTAGTTGACGGAATTACTCCTTAGTGTTCTTGGCTAGCGTGGGTATAAAGGTGGGGCGTCACATTCTCCTTTCGCTGCGCCTCCCTCAGCTCAGCAACATAACAGGCTCTGGCAGTAGCCTGATCTCCCTGAACAATTCCTATTTCATGATCAGTGGGGAACTTTAAGGTCAAACACCATGGGGCAATGGCTATCCTGAATTCAGCGAGGGCCGATCGGCCCAAGAAAGCATTATAAGGGGAGTCTATGTCCAATACAATAAACTGCAACATCCGTACTCTACGACGCTCTCCAACTCCCAACTCTACTGGCAGTTCCACCATTCCAGTGGGTATTGTGGCACTTCCATTGAACCATGGACTCGAGATTGACAAGGCTTCAAGTCTGCGGCTTCCATCTTCATTTGATCATAAGCTCGCTTGAAAAAAATATTCACAGAGCTTCCACTGTCAACTAAGATCCTTTTCATCCAAGCGGGACCTACTTGTGCTGAGATGACCAGTGGATCGATAGTGGGAGCTTCGACTTTATCAGCGTCTCTGTTCCTGAACACGATGTCATCCGTCATCGTTTTCTGTTGCTTGGCCGGAGCCCCCTCATTAAAACTACTGCAACACTCTAAGTCCGCATGCCTGATAGAACCTGCATACGACTCCATTTCCTTCCAGCTTCGATCTGCTGGGTGAGGACCACCACTTATTGTATTGATGACCAACCTCCCGTCTGCACGAGTGGGTTCCTCCTGTCTTTCCTGATTCGGCGCACGATTCTGATTTGATGGGCCCGCACCACCGGATTGCGGCGCCCGTACATACTGATCCAACTTTCGCTCACGTATCAGTTTTTCAATGAGGTCTTGTAAGTGATGACACTCATTGGTGTTGTGGCCATAACTCTCATGGAATCTACAGAACTTTCCTGTTTGGATTTGTCTTTCAGTTGGTGGTTTCGGGGCAGGTTTCTTATACCGCATGGTATTGCAGGTTTGCAAATACACATTTTCCAATGACATGTTCAATGGAGTGTAATTATCGTACATGGAAGCTCTACGCCGTGGTCCACGATCCTGATCACGTTTTTTGTTCTAATTTCTATTGTCCCTCTGCTGATTCTGTTTATTTTGGACGTTCAACTGAATTTTTCCAGAACTATCTCCGGACTGTTTAGTAGCGACGTTACTTTGGATATCTTCGATGTTGGGCCCTGCGTCATCCTGCTTCCTAGACTGTTTCGCATCCTCCCTTCTTAGGAATTGGGCTGCCTTGGAATAGAAACGGTCCAATGACGCAGGTGGTTTCCCAGCTAACCAATTTCCGAACTCGGAATCAGCATCAATCCCCTTACTCAGTGCCATCAGGATAGAGTTATCGTTGGGATTGCTTATTTCTGCACAAGCAGCATGGAATCGCTCCAAGTAACGTCTAAGTATTTCTCCGGGAGCTTGCGTAACACTAGACAGAGTGTTAACGTCCTTAGGCCTCGCCACGTGCATACGGAATTGTTCGACAAACTTGTTGGCCATCTGGTCAAAGTTAGAGATGGATCGCGGTGGCAAACGAGTGAACCATATGGTAGCGATGCCCCCTAGGGAAATGGGGAAACTACGACACTTTACTGCGTCATCAGCTCTAGCAGCATTCATCAGCCATTCGTATTTCAGGACGTGTTGATTGGGATCAGAACTTCCTTCATAAACTGGCAAAGCTGGCATCCTGAAGTGCCGAAGTGGTTCAGCATATAAAACGTCATCGGTGAAAGGGGTATGACTTCGGGAGATTCCCCAGTCGTCATTAGAGAGACCCTGACTTTCACGGATCATTTGGCGGATCATCGCTGGTATATCCGGCGTTCGGATACTTGGAGCATGTTGTGCCAAGGTGTGGTCGGGTTCCACAGCGTGAGTCTGGACCGGACACGGTCGACGGTCCGTGCCTCGCCTCCTTGGTTCAACATCCTCAGGGACGTAAGGCTCAGGAGTCTGCTCTCGTTGGCTACGTTGAGGATCAGCTTGGTTTCTAGCATCACCTCCCCGTTCGGCAGTGGTGGTAGTAGCAATGTTGCCGGTAACATGATAAGGAGCAGCTCCTCCTCGGGCTGAAGGTTCTGTGCGGAGACTAGTGGATGGTCCAGCTCTAGGTTGCCCAAGGTTCGAAGCAGGTTGGTGTCCCGTGGCTTGGGTGTAGCTTACACCTAGCCGTGGACGTGTGGATCTGGTTTGGCCATCGGAGGAGGCTGAACTTTCTGTGGAAGAGTGAGAACCTTGGTCTCTTCTGGATCTTCTTCGCCTTTGGCGATTTAGCTGGTTAGTCAACTCCGTGTTGGCGCGTAGTTGTTCAGTTAACTGATGTGACTTTGGGTCAACTCTTGAAGCAATATCTGGAATTCTTGTCTAGTGATTGGACCTGATGGATCTGAAGATCCTGCAGCATTTTGGTTGGATGGAGGTGATTGCACGGGATTTTGTCGGTCCTGTGCTCCTAGTTCAGTAGCTACAGAAGTGGTACGTGTGCTCACCATAATGAATTAATGAAGTCCTTTCCTAGATCTGATTGCAAATCTGAATAGAATGGAAGGGCTTCAAAGTTCTAGATCTGGATCTTCTTCTTAGATTTATGCAATCCAATATAGATATGAGATCCAAAGAGCAGGAGAAAAATTGGTTTTCTCAGTGAAAGCACCAAAGTGTTTGTACCAAAATTGGGCACAACACTCTTCGGAAGTCTTTGAAGAGATAAAGTGAAGAAATTAAATGGAAAAAGAAGAATTATCTAACAAAAACTCCAAATTTCAGAAATGAGAATAATTAAGATGCAAGGAGACACAAGAATTTAGAGTGGTTCGGCGTATCGCCTATGTCCACTATGAAGGAGTTTGCTTTATTGATCTTTCTTTAGTGTTTACAAGTGAATTCAATGATTTACAGCGGGCAATTATGATTTGCAGCAATGAATTTCGTTGGTAGCAGCAGCAATTGAGTTCAGATCTGGATCTTGCGGAGTGCGGGCGTTGGAGATCTCAAAGAGGAAGAAGAACCCCTTTTCTGTTGGCTTTGGGGGTCTATTTATAGGTGTAGGAGGCTGATATTTTGCTCAGATCTCGGGAGACCCTCTCTGGCACGTGACCAGGCCCGCACGCCCAAGCCCGTGAAGCTTCGGTCGATCCGTGATCGACACGAACAAATTTCGTATCGATCAAGATTTCATCCAATGGAGTCGAAATTTGGCGTGGACATTCTTTAGCATGTACGTAGTCTTCTGTGAAAATTTCATAGCATTTGGACTTGTAGATTGGGAGATATGATCGATACGAAATGAGGTTTTCGGTAGGATGTTTCCTTCGACTCGCTTCTGTTTCGACTCGCTTCCATTCGACTCGATGATGTGGTGCTTGAATCTCACTCTGCCCTTGATGCTGTTTCGAGCGAGTCAAAATGTTCACCGATTGAGCGAGTCGAAGTGTGCCCAGATCGAGCGAGTCGAAGTATGCACTGGTCGAGCGAGTCGAAATGAAGCGTCCTGAGAGGTTTGAGCAGTGGCTTCGCCAATGGAGTCGAAGTTGATGGAGTCGATCAGTGGTTCGAATGGAGCGAGTCGAAGAAGGCATCTGAGCGAAGCGAGTCGAAGTAGGCATCTGAGCGAAGCGAGCCGAAGTAGGTACTTCTGATGGCAGTGAAGCGAGTCGAACCTGAACGACTCGAAGTTGGCCTCTGAACGAAGCGAGTCGAAGTTGTCACTTCTGAGTGTTGCGAATTGAGTCAAAGTTAGCATCTGAGGGATGTGGAGCGAGTCGAAGGGAGCAAGTCGACCGGTGATTGGTTTTCATCCAATTTTGTATCGTTCATAACTTGAGCATACGAACTCGGATTGACTTGAGATTTGGAACATCGACTCTCATGGCTTAGCTTGTCATGTCCTACCAATTTTGGCTCGATCCGGACTCGGACAAAATTCGTCGATATCCATAGTGGGCCTGTGCATAACTGATCTCTAGGACGGGCCATCGTCGGTTACTAGTCAATTCCTTGGTGTCACGGCCTTGCCAAAGGGCGGGATAACATATATATAGTTAGGCTATATAATAAAATATGTACAAAGTAAGGTCAAATTACATTAATAAAAGGATGTACAAATATAAAACATATATAGTTACTTTCATTAACAAAATTATAAAATGAAACATAGTAGGCCATGCATTCGAAAGTGTTTGAGCGTAATTATTCTTTATATATATAGGACCAGGCCATGTGTACAAATGCATACAAAAGTTGTTTTGCATTCTTTATTAACATATGACCAGGGATGTATAAATATACACAATATATATATATATATATATATAGGATGTGTGTCCTTATTGCTGTATTGGAAAATTTGATTAAACCATGCAAGGCCAACTCCATATGACCAGGCGAAAATAATTTAAAGCATGAACTTCTTTGTCAAATTTTGAACTATGCGTGCCATATTTCCCTATATTGGGATAAGCTAAAGTGAACCAATTTTTTTTATGACAGCCACAAGTATATAAATATGACAGTACGTACACTAATAAATGCAAAGTTGGAATGTGACTTCTCTTAATAACAAGGACAATGAAAGAAATGTTCTTTTATTTTAAATTTAATATTTGATGTAGCTTGCAATTGAACTCTAAAATAACAATAAAAATGCATACAATTGCAAGTGCTCAAGTGACAGAGCATGGAGGCAGGGATGTATATAATTGAATGCAAGTGTTTGAATGTGACTTTTCTCCAAAATAAGGACAACAATATATAAATCAAAGCATGTATTCATTCTTAATATAAGAAATATACATGCCCACATTTCAATTCCAGGGATGAATTTACTGACATGGACGAAATTTGTGCCCATATTCTTCAATGCAAAGGACACTTTAAAAGTTGAACTGACAGGGCATATACATAAACAAAGCTAGAAATATTTGTGTATTCAATTAAACAATGCACAGAACAGAGATAGGGACGCACATAATTAATGCCAAAGCAAGGGTGAGTGATCATATTCTCAAGCAACATCAAAACATGTGTGTCTAGTTTTAAGGCAACAAGGCTGAAATAACTCAAAGCAGTGGGAACGAAACAAATTAAGGCATAGGGAAAATGCCTTAATTTTCCGAGACTAAGTTTATACCGACTCATCCAACTGATCAGTTCATCCAATTAGTAAATAAATTCAAACGGTAATTCATCTCAAAATTATCACCAGTACTAAATATAGGTGTGTGAGATTTTTATCTCACCTTAACCATTTGCTTGTTGAATAGCCGCTAGCTCACCACGCTCGCTTCTTCCTCATTTCCAACATCTACCTGAAGTCGGCGTGCAAAGATTCTAGCCATCGGCTTCCTCGACGACGTCGCCTTGACCTAGCTGCATCCGCCCTTTGCCTGCTCGCGCTTCATCCTTACACCGCCTCACATCGTCGCGTAGTGCCTCAAGTGCGATCGCGACCTCTAAACTGTCGCGCGCTCCTCACAAACTCCAAGTCGTCATCGGCGATTCCTGAAGTCGCGCCTATCTCCAACTCGAAGCTCAGGTCGACCGCTTGGGTCGTACGCCTTCCTCCCATCGTGCGAGCGCCCCCTCCTCCATGCTTACATCGCCTTACAGTGGTCGCGTTGGCCACTCGATCGTTCGCCGCTGTGTGTTTTTATTTTCGTTTTCAATTTTGGAATTTGGGGCTGATTTTGGAATTGGGGCTAGGGCAATCTAAAAGTGAGGACGGGTTTTGCAAAAGAAAGGGACAAATTTCCAAGAAGAGAGAATTGAAGTGTGGGCTAGCTTATGTGGGTTTTGGGTCTTTAAGTTCCTACTTACTATGTTTATTTTCCCTTTTTATTTCTATACATAAAAAGAAACTCTTATTATTTATTTAAAATATATTTCAATTTAATTGAAATTGATTTTCACTTCATTCGACACAATAAAGTTCGATAACTATACAATGCTATTCAATTCAATTATTTCGTTGTACTGAATTATCCATTGAACTAATATAAAAAAAATTGTTCATCTTCGTTGATTTATTAATTTTATTGAATATCAAATAAAAAAAGGAATTCATTAACAATTAAAATTTTATTTTCACAGAATCATTTATTAAATAGACTTCAATTGAATAATAAATTGATTTAAAAAAATAATTATCAAAAAAATCGAATAAAGACATTTTTTTAATTAAATTGGTATAATATTACGCTGTAACGAAAATAGGGTTGTTACAATTATTGACTTTAGTTCGTTTTCTACCATACCATTCTTTATCATATAATTTTGGTAGTATCGGAAATATGTCCCTCTTTTGTGCAATTAGAGTCAAACTTGCATTAGAAACTGCATATGCTTAACAATTATCAAGACTTTTGGGTTCAAAAGAGGGATCAAGCATTAAGGGCATGATAGTAACAAACGCATGGACAGTCTTAGAGATCAGTAGAAATAATGAATTATATGATAATAAATCCTATAGTGGAGAATATTCTTATTCATGGTCCAAATTTTTGGGTTTAGGATGGTTCCAACATTATACGCACAAACCACCTTATTGATTTGTGCTAATTATACGCAAAGTTATATGCAATCAAATTGCCAGAAGCTAATTGAAGATAAAGAAATACAAAATAATCCATCGTCAAAACTGCTATGCATTCACAATTATTATTCATACAATAGAATATAAAAAATTAACATCAGTATAAAACATTAAATCATGGAAATGATAAGACATTAAAATAAAGCTAATTAATACTAATAATCTAAAATGTTTAGTGAGTCACTACTTACACAACATATAAAAGGGAGGTGACTATGTTATGTTTACCTTGTAAGCAACATGTCTTTAAGATTAATTTTTCAGTAGGAACTGTTATGCTCGATTATACCTGTTTATTTTTTATGGAAAAATAACTTAGTCATCTTTGTTGTCTCCTCTTTGGAAATGTATTAAAAATTCCTTACGAAATGTATTACAAAACTTATGTTATGTAATTAAATCTACATTTTGTAGGAGTACATACGCTACCATAATGCAGAAGGAGTTCAACTAATATAAGCATTACTATTATGTCCATGTAATATCAGACTTGTTAAGCGCAATGTAAAAACATTAGCTAAATGCCAAATTGAATCGTGGTGGGGAAACATTTTGAAGATGAACTCCACTTTGAGATATATTACAGTTCCTATGTCATATTAACTAAAACTACACTTCACAAAGATTTTTTTAGTCGGGAAAAAAACACTTTAGAATATCAAGTCCAAGTGTTTTTCCAAATCTGTTTCCATTAAAAGAAAGGACTTCTACGAATATACCAAATAAACAATATCTGAATGCAAAAAAGTTCACCTGTTATTAGCAGATTTCTATTCTTGACTGGCAACTCTTTATTCAACTTCCTTTCTTTAGCATTTATCCTCTTCGGAATCTGGGTCTACACTCTAGCCAACTGATCCCCTCTAATGTATTTGCTTCCCAGGATAAGGAACCTCTTTCTTTCCCATCACCTTAGTGGTCTATGTGATATTAGGTTTGGTGCTCAGTTTGGAGCCTGAGTCGGAGCAGATGGAGCAGGGATCAAAGCGAGTGATTTCGAACTCAATCTCGACGCCCAAGATGACAGCATTGAAGGTGAGGTTGTAAGTCCCATCATAGCCTTGGATCGAACATCGGTGGGAAGCACAGGAGGCAGAGCTCATCCTGCCGCTTATTCCTCCATACATGCCCTCCAATTGTGACTCAAATATGTCTTCGACTGAGAATGCAACTATTTAAAAATGTCAAATTTTATTAATCATTCCTATTGATTATGTTATAATTTCAAATTTTCCCAATATTCCATGAAACAATTCTTTAAACCTGTAGGCTGGTAACAAAGTTTCAAATCAAATCAAGGAACAACTATAGAAAATTTAGACTAAAATTGCCAATACTCAAAATCTTAACCATCTTTTCTCTAAGTAAAAGAACTCAAAAGTAAACTTGCAGAAGCTTCTAACTTTGAGATTAATATGATGAAGCAAAAACTTGTTGGTATACATGAACTTTAAGGATATAAAAATTCTACATTATTTCATACTGCGTTGAAAACAAAAACTGCAATAAAAACATCTATAATATCCGTTGTATGCATATCTTACAGTCAACCAGATATATTCAACAAAACTTTCACCAAGTACTTTGAAACAATTTTTAACTCAACGCAAAGCACTCAAGATAAGCTTACTTAAATGTCCAATGTTTATCTCAAATAAGCCAATCGTAATCTCATGATTTAACTAACCATATCTGTCCAAAAGAAATAAAAATTTCCATTTTCTCCATGAATACTTCAAGTTGTGGTGGCCTGATGGGTTTAGTGCCCACTTTTTTTAATATTGTTGGCACATAGTTTCCACTAATTCATCAAAGCAGTTCAAAATTTATTTTCTAGTAACTAACTGCTATCTGAAATAAACGCCACTATAATATCTCTAATCCTTGAATCTACTAACCCTTTCTCGGTTGCTGATTACAAACCAATTGCCTTGTGTAATGTTAATGACAAATGCATCTCAAAAAACATTACCCAATTAGTTGAAAATAACCCTACCTCAAATATAGGATAGGAATCAGCCATATATACCTGGAACAATTCTTTGAATCTACAATAATTTTTAAAATCACCCAACTATAATTTCAGAGTCTGCAAAAACTAACTACCGATAGAAAGAAAAATGGAGCATGGTCCAAAACTTAAAAACATATAACTACATACCATGGGAGAGGAACAGGTAGCTTCCCTGGAAATTGATTGCTGCTTAACAGACAATCCATGGGCTAATTGAGGTAAACTGGTACTCGCTGATGATGGGATGACGAAAACTGTCTGAAAAAGCATCGCACGACGGTGCAGTGCAGGTAGCTGTCACTTCATCAGAGTTGGGGAATTTCATGTGTGAGGATGTTGGATCATATGAAAATTAGGGTTAGACAGAGAATGGGGTGAAAGCGAAATGAATTGAAATTTTCTTTTGGTAAAGAATTCAATCACCACTTTAATCGATTTGATACCCTAAGGATATGTTGAAATGCTGAATTTTCCCCCATTTTTATCCTACCAGTAGAGAACTACGGCTGTTGAATTGGGAGAATGATATTATTTAGGGATTAGGTTGGAGGGAAACGGAGGAAAGGGAGAGCTGCACACCGAATGAAAGGAATAAAATGCATGACGGTTGAGTTCAAAATTGGAGAGTGCTCGTATGCTCATGAAATGCAACTTGGTAAGAATAGTATAGTGTGTGAATAAAGTTTTCAACTTCGTTTTGTTTTTTGACAAACTTTTACTTATGTTTTATAAGGTAAGTAAGATTAGGAGTAAATGGTTTGGAAAAGTTAACTTAGCAACTAATTTTAAGTTACGGTATCCATAACGGTAGTCGCTATGGATGTAGTTCGAGAAAAGTTAGCATTTTAAACTTAAATTGGTTTCTTTTTAAAAATGTTTTGAAAACTTCTTCAAAATACTAATTAAGTGTAAATGTTAATTATTTTGAACTTAAATATGAGTTTAATAATAAATAAATTAATTAATTAAGAATAATTATTAGTTAATTTATAATTAAGTTAAGTAAATAGTGTTTAAATATTGATTAAATAAATTGACTATAATTAATTAATTAATTAAGGAAGTTTTAATTAATGATTGATTAAGTTAAAGGTTAATTAAGAATTAAATTTTATTTAATTAATTTTAGTTGTTTAATTAATTATTATTCAATTAGGGTTAATTAATAATTAATTACTAATCAAGCAGGGTTTAGTTAATCAGTCTAATCAGATTTAATAAAGGGCTAATTAAGTTTAATTAAGTTCTTAATTAGAATTAATTATGGTTTATATTTATAATTAAATTAAGATTTAATTATTAAATAAATAAAGGTTAAATTTTTAACTCTATCAATTAATTTTAAATCGGCTCTCTTTTATAAGTAGACTGATTTTAAATCCAAGGATCTCTTGTCTGTACCATTGAGTTAGCCTAATAAATATGAATGCTTTATTGATGACTTATATTTAGAAGAACAAATCCTGATTCTGTTATAAATTAATTGAATAGGATATTGTGGACATCTGTTTAGCAGAATAAAACACTATTCTATTATCATCTAATGAGATAAAAATATAGATGAATCTATTTAGCAGAATAAATTCTCATTCTGCTATAATTAAATTAAGTATATTATTTGGACATCTATCTGGCAGAATAAATCCTCGTTCTGCTATCATATTGTTTGGACATTGAATTGAATGTTAGTAAATTAATGTTTGATAAGTGATGTTTTCTATATGTGCATAGTTGTTATTTGCTTTTGTATATATACCCCCATACTTAAGTTCTGTGATGTTCGAATGGAAATGTTATCCCCATTGAAATATTTTTAAATCTTGTGCATGGCTTTTACAAAGTTAAATAATTTTTAAAATAAAGATGAGATTTAAGTTAATTAATTATCTTATCAATGACATTTTAAAATTAGTTAATTGTTTTAAATAATGATAATTAAGGTAAATTAATTATTTAAATAATGATGTGATTAAGATTAATTAGTCATTTTTAATGACATTTTAAAATTAATTAATCATTTTAACTAATGACGTTTAAGGCTAATTAATTATTAATTAACGCTAATTAATCATTTTGTTAATGATGATTTAAAATTAATTAATCACTTTAATGGTAATGTTTTAAATTTAATTAATCATTCTAAATAACAATGTTTAAAATTAATTAATCATTTTAATAAATGATGCTTAAGGATTAATTAATTATTCTAATAATGATGTTTTTAAAGTAAATAAATCATTTAAACAAGGATGTTTTAAAGTTAATTAATCTTTTTAAATAGTGTTGTTTTGAAGCAATCAATCAGGATTAAAGCTATTGATTATTTTAAACAAAGATGTTTAGAAAATAATCAATCTTTAATTAAAGCTGATTTATCATTTTAAGTAATATAGGAAGTTATTAGTTTTAAAAGGTAATTAAGTTGTGTTTAAAGCAAATCAATTCATGTTGATAAAGTTGTTTAAGTTAATATTTAAATGTGAAACCCTAGCGCAAGTATGGTTTTAAAAGTAAAAGTTCGATTCGTTTATGGAAAAGTAGTTCCATAATCCGACATCGCTTATATGGAAAGGATTTTGTCATATTTTTAACAATAAACATCGAGACTTGGACTCGTTTCTTTCTCGAAGGTTAAAAATGTCGTCAAGGCAATGCCTAGAGGTAACGCTATCTCAACTTGCCTGGCTTCATTTTCAACCGAGGGATGACACTTGTTTAGAATTGACGAGCAGTGATAAGAATACGAGATTTAATTTCCATATACGATCATTTTTAATTATCCCAGATAGTTGATTTATCAACTATCGGTTCAGCTTTCTGTAGGATCGATTTCACCCTAGAGGGAGGGTGAATAGGATAATACTAATAATAATAAAAATTAATGTAGAAATATATAAAATAATTGCAGCACAGATAATAGTAGAAATAAAACAACACAAATTTACCCAGCTTCGGCATAACCCTGCCTACGTGCTGCCCTCAAGGTTTCTACTAGAAATTAAGTAGTCAGACGGTTACACATGTAAACTTGTGACACCCGCTATCGACTAACCTAACTCTACGCTCAAAACACTGCCACAACTCATCCACTGAGTTGCGAATTCTCGAACTACGCCGCCGTAGTTCGTCCCCTAGTCACACGACTAGAATTTTATAAAAGTTTAAAAGTAAATTACAAAATAAAAAAAACAACTCAAAAATAAAAACCCTAATTTTAAAAATAAAGCCCAATAGGAATTAATAAAGGCCGGCCCAAAGAAATAGACACCGTGATAATAATAATCTGTTCCCTTCTCTTTTTATTTCTGTCTACCAATTCCTCTTTCATTCAGTTCTTCGTTCGTTCCTCTTTCGAAAATTTAGGGCTTCTGGAATTTGAGGCCTCCGATTCAAATTGTTGATTGAATGATGATCTTCCTTTAGTTTTCTTCGTCAATCAACTCGTCGCTTTGATTTGCATACGGCTGCTCCTCGATTGAGTTCGAATTGAATGATACTGGTATGCGATTTCCTTTATTTACTCTTATTGATATGCCTGAACTCGATACACTGATTGTCGATGATGTTAATGGTTTAAATAGGGATCGATTCCCATAATTTTCGTTCGAATATTTCGTTTGAATTCGTATGATAATTTAGCTTAGCCGTTCGATTTTACTTGAATACGTGTGATTTGTTTAGAATGGTTCAATTCAAATATTTCTTTGCTTGATTATCACCACTTGCGTTTGCTTTGAATTTGGTTCCGTTCTTTTCTCTATTGACATCTCTGATTTCGGCACTTTAAATTATAGATAATATTTTCTAATTTCATGATAATTGACTGGTTCACGATTTGCTGGCAATCAATTATGGTATTTGAATTTTTGATATTTCCTGGACTTGTTCAATTCATGTTATCACCTGGCTTTGACTTTGGCATTTAAACTTGACATGTTCAGTTTGAATTCCCTGCGACATTGACTTTGTTCATCGAAGTGTGTTTTGACATGGTTTTTGCATTGAGTTGAATTTGTGGTATGCACTTTTGTATTCTCTGGCATAGCTTTGCATTTGCTTCGGGTTGCACTACTTGCATATTCATATGAACTGATATGTGCTTGTGAGTCTGGTTCTTGTGCATTTTGAAGTCTTTGTCCTTCTGTCTTGTACCATTATGTCTTTGATTTGTGCACTTGTCTGAAATTGCTTATTTGAGCTGCTGTTTGGTTTCCACTGCATATATATATATGCATGTGTATTTATGTATAGTCTGTTTCTTGCCTTTGTGTTTGCAGTCTTGTCTATGTTGAAGCTTAACTTGCATGTGGTTGTTGTGTTCATTTGTTTGGTTTTGCATTTTGGTCTTCACATTTCATTGCTCTGAACTGTTGTGTTCATATTGAAGACTGATCTGGTTTCATGTTCACTGACCTGGTGTGGTGCACTTGTGTCATCACTACTTAGACCATCCATGCTTATAATTATTGTTCACTTATGGTTGTTGTTTTTCTCCTGATCTCTGTTGCAATGTTGTACTCAGTTGCATTCCATTGTTCACTGTTTTCATACTCCTGTTTTGTTGCAATTTAATGTTGAGGCTTTGCTCAATTAACTTGTTGGTGACACTTTTATGATGTATTTGTATTGCACCTGAGTTGAATCCAGCCTTGGCTCAGGTTTGACCTTGTGCTCACCTGTCCCTATAGTTTTATCAAGTGTATATCAATGTGTATGGCCTTGTGGCATGTACAGTGATACACTGTGCATGTCACAAGTTGTTCGTGTATGAATGGATTAAAATTAAATGATGACGAACAACCCAAATAACCAAGGCAAATAACATTTTAAAAAATACTCATTTTATTTTACACTGCAAAAATATTTCTTTTTCAATTTTACTACGTCAATGTTTATTTTCCAGATAATTCAACTGCTGGACACTGGTTGAAATATAGTTGAAGAACGAATATGAGTGAACGAGTGATATGTAGTGAGGTGCAAATGTAAGTGACAATTGTGATGTAATCGAAATTGTATTGTAATTGAAATTTTGTATATATAGTGAGAGCTCAAATTTTGTACTATTTAAACTTGTAATAAAATATTTGTTTGAATAAAATATCTATTTGAATTTAAATTCTATGTTATTTATTTTATTCAACAAATATTTATTTAATTATGTGAAAAATAAAATAGTACAATTAACAAATACATTTAAATGAATATATATATATATGTTTATTATCATCAAACAAAAATCATATACTTGCATATTCAACAATCTCCCCCTTTTGATGATAACAAACATATATTTAAGATTTTGAATTTATTAAATGTATTTGATCATTCTATTTGCTTCCCTTATTTGAATGCTCCCTCTACACCAAAACTCCCTCTTCATATATGCATGAAAATAAATAAAAATAGGCAAATAAACCTAGATGGGAGTATGCAAATAAGAAATAAGATATTTGATCTTTATTTGCCAAAATCTTAACTTTTCTCTCTCCCTTTTGTTATCAGCAAAAGAGTAATAGTGTTAGAAAAATAGAGATAAAGTGATAGACATTAATACAACATTAATACCCAATCGAGTATAAATATTAAATTTCAATAAAAAATCAAACAAAAATCATAAATACTCTGTTATGCGCATATTCTACTTTAGAATGATAGGGGCGATGTGGGTATATAAAACCATATAGTTGTGTCTATTTGTGGTATATTTATATCAGGAATTTGAATATCTACTAACCATGCATAACCGTTAGGACTTTTAAATGAGATTAGTAGTATTCCCAATTTTCATAAGAAAAATAAATTTCAAGCATCTTCTAACAACGCATAACCGTAAGGACTTTAAAATGGGATTAGAATCAACTTGTCTATTTAATAACCAATTTTGATATGTGTTACATACATGCATAACCGTGAGGACTTTTAAATGAGCATGAAAGCACATACACAAATATTCCAAGTAATTCACCAATGCATAACCGTGAGGACTTTTAAATGAGCATGAAAGCACATACACAAATATTCCAAGTAATTCACCAATGCATAACCGTGAGGACTTTTAAATGAGAGTGAATACTTTGGATGTTTTTATTGCTAAAAAATAAAATAAAATAAAAACGAATAATTTCCTATTTTAAATACCACATTTTGACATACTATATTGGATTTTAATGAGTGATGGTCGTTTAGAAATATGATAGAAATAGAGATGGTCATGGAATTTTTACCCATCAAAAGTTATTATAAATCTTGTTTAAATTTTTAAAGAAATTTACTAAATATACTGTCTCAAGTCATAATATATGATTAATATCAACACCCATCACTTATATTTCAGTCACTATTTATCTTTTGATAATCAGTAGGGAGTAAAATTAGTTAACATGGGCATTTAAGATCAAAAACAAAAATATAGAATCAAATTTCTAAAATGCCTAAACTGAGACGAAGTCGACAAAAACTATTTTCTGGAAGGGGTTTTGTAAATATGTCTGCCAATTGAGAATCAGTTGAAATGAAATTTATGCAGATATTTTCTTTGGAAATATGATCTCTAATAAAATGATGTCTAACATCTATATGTTTTGTCCGTGAGTGATGTGCAGGATTATTTGTGAGATCAGTTGCACTTTTGCTATCACACATTAGTGGTACACGTTTAAAATTTAGACCATAGTCTTGCAAAAGTTTGTATCATCCATAAAATTTGAGCATAGTAACCACTTAGAGCAATATACTCCGCCTCAGTGGTGGATAATGCAATACAATTCTGTTTTCTACTTAACCATGTGACTAATGAATGTCCTAACATAAAACATGTTCCACTAGTACTTTTTCTATCAACTAGACTTCCAGCATAATTTGCATCTGAATATCCTTTTAATTCAAAGTTATCATTAGTTGGATACCAAAGACCAAAACGTGGGGTGTGCAACAGATATTTTATAATTCTTTTAATAGCTTTTAAATGAGATACTTTTGGATTTGATTGAAATCGTGCACATAAGGAGACAGAAAACATGATGTCAGGTCTAGACGCAGTAAGATAAAGAAGTGATCTAATCATACCTCGATATTGCTTTTGATCAACTGCCTTACCTTTTTCATCCTTGTCAAGTTTAATTGTTGTGCTCATGGGTTTTTTTTGCAGGTTTAACATCTTTCAATCCAAACTTGTTGACAAGTTCCCTAATATATTTCGTTTGAGAGATGAATGTACCTTTATCACTTTGTTTGGTTTGAAATCCTAAAATGAATTTTAACTCTCCGACCAAGCTCATTTCAAACTTCTCCTGCATGACTTTTTCAAATTTCTCATACAACAAGTTGTTAGTGGCACCGTAAATAATGTCATCAAAATATATTTGAACAATCAAAAGATCATCGTTTTTGTGCAATAGAAATAATGTGGTGTCTACACAGCCCTTTTTGAACCCATTTTCAAGGAGGTAAGTGCTAAGACATTCATACCAAGCTCTAGGGGCTTGTTTTAATCCATATAGTGCTTTCTTAAGTTTATATACATGGTTAGGGTATTCATGACTTTCAAAGCCTTCTGGTTGTTCAACAAAAAACATCTTCTTTCAAAATTGCATTAAGAAAAGCACTTTTAATATCCATTTATCTTAGTTTAAATCCTTTATAGTAAGCAAAAGCTAACAATATCCTAATGGATTCTAGTCTTGCTACAGGTGCAAAAGTTTCATCAAAATCAATTCCTTCAATTTGATTATAACCTTTAGCAACTAACCTAGCTTTATTCCTAATCACATTTCCAGATTCATCAAATTTATTTTTAAAAATCCAATATGTTCCTACGACTGGATAATCATTAGGTCTAGGTGCTAGAGTCCAAACATCATTTCGCTCAAATTGATTTAGCTCTTCTTGCATAGCCATAAACCAATTTTCATCATTAAGAGTTGTATCTATGTCTTTGGGTTCAATTTCTGAAATAAATCCACTGTATAGACACAAATCACATAAATTTCTAAAGGAGGAACGGTTTGAATACATGTGATAGGTTTTCCTATTACCAATTCTGGAGGATGATCTACTTTGAATTTCAATCTCTCTGGATCCAGATTTCTTTGGACTTCATTCGTGGTTGTGGTTTCTTTTGGTTTTTCATTTTCATCTTTTTAGTTCTCCTATTTAACATTGCTTTTGATTGTTTCCTTGTTTTGATCATCAATACATTCATTAAATTTCACATTAATTGACTCCATGATTGTTCTCGTCCTTTTGTTGTATACTCTATAGGCTTTGCTTCTGGATGAGTATCCCATGAACATGCCTTCGTCAGCTTTTGCCTTAAATTTTTCCAGTTGATCACCTGTATTAAGAATATAACACGAACAACCAAAAACCTTGAAATATGCAATGTTTGGCTTTTTGTCGAACCATAGTTCATATGGTGTTCTCTTAAGAATCAGCCTAATCATGGCTTTATTTATTACGTAACAGGCTGTATTTACTGCCTCTGCCCAAAAAGACAAGGGTAGTTCATACTCGTTTATCATAGATCTAGCCAACTCTTGTAAGGTTCGATTCTTTCTCTCGACTACTCCATTTTGTTGTGGAGTATGTGAGGCATAGAATTCATGTCTAAATCCATTTTCATCACAATAATTTTCAAATTCATAATTTTCAAATTCTCCACCATGATCACTTCTTAGTGAAACAATAGAAACTCCTTTTTCATTTTGAACTAATTATGTGAATTTGGTGAAGTAAGAAAAAGTTTCTGATTTTTTAGCTAAGAAGTATACCCACGTGTATCTAGAGTAATCATCAACCAATATGAAACAAATTTCTTACCACCTAGACTTTCAATATCGTTAGGTCCAAACAAATCCATATGAGCTAGTTTAAGGACTCTAGAAGTGCTTACATTGTTCTTGGCATGGAACGATGATTTTTTAAGTTTTCCCATAGTACATGCTTTACATAAAATTTCTGTTTTGAAATCATGTGATGGCAAACCTCTTACCAAATCTTTTCTTTTTAATTTGTTTAACAGATTCTAGCATGTCCTAATCGTCTATGCCATAAATTTACTTCTACATCCTTAGCTACCAAACATTTTGAAAGAGTGAGATCATCAAAAGATAGAGAGTATATATTACCTTTCCTCTTACCTGAAAATAAGGTTTCTTTTGATGATTGGTCAACAATTTTGCACAAGTCAGAATAAAAAAAAACATTAATTCCTTTATCACATAACTGGCTAATTGAGATCAAATTATGGTGTAGATTTTCAACATATAATACGTCGTTTAAGGTAAACGTACCATTACCTATTTTACCTTTACCGATAATTTTGCATTTCTCGTTATTGCCCATTGTGACTCTCCCACCTTTGTGTTTTTCTAGGCTAAGAAACTTTGATTTGTCGCCTGTCATATGCCTGGAGCAACCAGAATCTTGATACCATTCTTGTTGTTCCTTAGGCTGCCAACACACCTCGTTTGGTTCTTCACTTTCACTGTCATTTGTTTCTCCTGAGAAACATTGATTTACTTTCTCATTATATTTATTACTAAATTTGTCAAGACGAGATTGGGAGATTCCTTCATGAACTACTTCAAGTGTGTGCCAGATTTCCTACGTAGTTAAACAATATGAAACACAATTAAATTCAATTTGGTCTAATGAACAAATAATAGAATTCATAGCCTTGATATTAGCAGTTAGCAGTTTAAATTCAGAATTTGTCCATCGATCCATAGGTTTTTCTATTTCTTGATTATCTATCATAATTGTTGGTGTCCTATATCCCGTTTCAACAATATTGCAAGCATCTATGGATTTCAGAAAAATTTCCATTCTATTTTTCCAATATGCATATTCACCATTGATCATTGATGGCTTAACTATGGACTGACCCTTAGCAAAAGCATTATTAAAAGAACCCATTTTAAAAAATCAAATTTTTAAAACAAAAATTGGTTTTTGAAAAAATCAAAATTTTAAAACAAAAATTGACTTTTGTTCCTGCTCTTATACCACTTGTAGGACCGATTTCACCCTAGAGGGGGGTGAATAGGGTGATACTAATAATAACAAAAATTAATGCGGAAATATATAAAATAATTGCAGCACAGAAAATAATAGAATAAAAGCAGAAATAAAACAACACAGATTTACCCATCTTCGGCAAAACCCTACCTACGTGCTGCCCCCAAGGTTTCTACTAGAAATTAAGTAGTCAGACGCTTACACACGTGAACTCGTGATGCCCGCTATCGACTAACCCAACTCTACGCTCAAAACCCTACCGCAACTCAGCCACTGAGTTGCGAATTCTCGAACTACACCACCGTAGTTCGTCCCCTAGTCACATGACTAGAATTTTATAAAAGTTTAAAAGTAAATTACAAAATAAAAAAAACAACTCAAAAATAAAGACCCTAATTTTAAAAATAAAGTCCAATAGGAATTAGTAAAGGCCGGCCTAAAGAAATAGACACTGTGATAATAATAATCCGTTCCCTTCTCTTTTTATTTCTGTATGCCGATTCATCTTTCGTTCGGTTCTTCGTTCGGTTCTTCGTTCGTTCCTCTTTCGAAAATTTAGGGCTTTTGGAATTTGAGGCTGCCGATTCAAATTGTTGATTGAATGATGATCTTCCTTCAGTTTGCTTCGTCAATCAACTCGTCGCTTTGATTTGCATACGGCTGCTCCTCGATCGAGTTTGAATTGAATGATACTGGTATGCGATTTCCTTTATTTACTCTTGTTGATATGCTTGAACTCGATACACTGATTGCCGATGATGTTAATGGTTTAAATAGGGATCGATTCCCTTAATTTCCATTCGAATATTTCGTTTGAATTTGTATGATAATTTAGCTTGGTCGTTCGATTTTACTTGAATACGTATGATTTGTTTAGACTGGTTCAATTCGAATATTTCTTTGCTTGATTATCACGGCTTGCGTTTGCTTTGAATTTGGTTTTGTTCTTTTCTCTGCTGACATCTATGATTTCGGCACTTTGAATTAGAGATAATATTTTCTAATTTCGTGATAATTGACTGGTTCATGATTTGCTGGCAATCGATTGTGGTATTTGAATTTTTGATATTTCTTGGACTTGTTCAATTCATGTTATATCCTGGCTTTGACTTTGGCATTTAAACTTGACATGTTCAGTTTGAATTCCCTGCGACATTGACTTTGTTCATCGAAGTGTGTTGACATGGTTTTTGCATTGAGTTGAATTTGTGGTCTGCGGTTTTGTATTCTCTGCCATAGCTTTACATTTGCTTCGGGTTGCACTGCTTGCATATCCATATGAACTGATATGTGCTTGTGAGTCTGGTTCTTATGCATTTTGAAGTCTTTGTCCTTCTGTCTTGTACCATTATGTCTTTGAATTGTGCACTTGTCTGAAATTTCTCATTTGAGCTGTTGTCTGGTTTCCATTTCATGCATATATATATATATATATATATATATATGTGTGTGTGTGTGTGTATGTATACATTTGTATTTATGTTTAGTCTGTTTCTTGCCTTTGTGTTTGCAGTCTTGTCTATGTTGAAGCTTAACTTGCATGTGGTTGTTGTGTTCATTTGTTTGGTTTTGCATTTTGGACTTCACATTTCATTGCTCTGAACTGTTGTGTTCATATTGAAGACCGGTCTGGTTTAATATGCACTGACCTAGTGTGGTGCACTTGTGTCATCACTGCTTATACCATCCATGTTTATAATTATTGTTCACTTATGGTTGTTGCTTTTCTCCTGATCTCTGTTGCAATGTTGTACTCAGTTGCATTCCATTGTTCACTGTTTTCATACTCCAGTTTTGTTGCAATTTAATGTTGAGGCTTTGCTCAATTGACTTGTTGGTGACTGTAACGATACGATTATTCGACGCTCCGAAGTCGACATTAATACGTCCACTGTATCAAATGCCGTGCAATCGAATGCCGGAAAACTGAACCATTAGGGTTAAAAAGAAGAGGTAGAAGAAGACAGAAGAAAAGAAAGAAACAGAAACACAGAACTAGAGACAATATCAGAATCTCACATTCGCAGTGGAACAATATATAATAGATGAATCAATAATCTTTTAAATAAAGAACTATATCAGTTTTATACAATACATCATCAGAGTCAATATACAACTCAATACAACAATGGACAGTTATATAATCCTGTCCTCATACAGAATACACAGCGGAAATAAATAACAAGTACAGAAGTACGTCTCGCCATCCAGCTTGTTTCCAAAGCTCTAGAATATCCAGAATATCCTGATAACGTAACTCTAGGCTGCCCGTGTGGAAAATTATGGGCACCCAGAGTTTAGAAGGAAACAATAAACTCCGAGTCAGTCATGGTGACTGGTGTGAGATCGTAAAATAGTTATTTTCACGAAGAGAATAAAATTAATTCGCAGTGCTTTTGGAAAATGAAACTACCATAAGACCTCCCGCCACACACACAATGCAAACGCAGAATTGGAGGAGATTTCTTCTTATGATAGTCAAAGATGCTTACTACGCCAATCATTGGATTATTATTATTAATGTCTAGTGTAGAAAACATTTCAAAAGTATAATATTAATCTTAGCCAGCATAGACATTCCGAACTATGCCTACTATAGCTACCATCTAAACAGTGGGGCACCACCATAAGTAAATGGCAGGTTCTACAACTAAAACCATACAATTTTGTATTAGGAATTGGATTTCCGACAAATGGTCAGGCTAAGGAACTTCCTTTCCTACTGCCACATGGGATTGCCTCTGGCTGGACGTCCCAAGAGACAAACTACTCTCTGCCAACAAGGCCGGGTTACCCCTGTAACTAGGTAACTCACGAATATGTCATCCCCCGGTCCTTTGGGACCTTTATCCGAGCGCTCGGTAACCAACATCACACATAATAAATAAAGTGTGTCCACATGAGTAAGTATCTGGGCTCCATACCATGATACAACCCCTTTCCAGAAGGAAATGACATACCCTAAAGGGCGCGACCCTCATAACCTTGCCGCAACATTCCTGTTTCGACCATTTCCGGGTTGTGAGGCCCTGACGAAGTCTCGTCCACAAAGCTATGCTTTTTCACAAAGCCACGCTTTGATCACAAATGATCAATAAATATGATCATCATTACAGCAACACTCAGCATGCCACATTACCAAATTGGGAATATATCACTGATAAATTTCAACTACATAACCTCTGAGCTCGTACGTCTCAAAGAAGGGTGTTAAGCTAAGAGAATAAATTCTCCTCCACCAACAGAAATGTATTTGAAAGAAATTAGCTTTACATCTCAAAACGTAATGTCTGACATGTAACCATACAAGTCTGTTCCGGGTTCGAACAGAACCGAAGGCACTTCCAAAGAAGCCCTTGCAATCCGGATATTCACAATCCCGATAAAACTTCCCATCACAAAGGAAATCTCAATACTGTAGCTAACGGTGCAGAGACAATCGATAGGTCATCCTATCGTTTTCACAAATACCCGGTCTTCACCACCGGTCTTCAATACGATCCATATCGTCAGATCATTATTCGGAATGGGTTATCTGACACAAAGGTCCTTTCCCAGCTAACCCGAATAATAAGCGTTTGTTTTAAAAACAAATTCAAATGCCATTTCAAAGGCAATATTGATAGTCAGTGATTTAACTATCAATAATATTCACAACAATCATCCAATTTAAATAAATTTCCCAAATTATTAAATTTCAAATATCTTCCCGATATATGGTTTATACTTCAACCATTTGAAAACAATTTCCAAATCACATTCATTTAAACCACTTAAATAAATCCTTATCGATTTATTTCAAATTTACATCCCAATCAGTAAATTTATTTCCACACTTCATCACTTTGAAAACCAATTTTCAAATCATATTTTCCACACTTTTAAAAATAAATCAACGTTTATTTTTAAAACAAAATTCCCTTTCCTTTATAAATTCTATTCGGAATTTACATTCTCAAATATTCACTTTCAACACCAAATCGACTTTCAAATTGATTTCTCAATTTTATTTCAAACTCAAAATCAAATTCCAAATCGATTTCTAAATTTACTTCAACACCGAATCAAATTTCAAATTGATTCTAATTTTAATCCCAAATACCAAATCATTCTAGAAATCGATTTACAAATTCATTCTCAACACCAAAAATCGATTTTCATTCAAACACCAAATAGATTTTTATATCAATTTCCCAAATTATTTATTTCTTCAATACAAAATCAATTATCAATTGGATTTCAACAAATTTATCGCCTTTAAAATAAATTCCTGTATATCTTCCAAACCATTTAAAATTCCATTTCAAATAAATTTTCCAACTTCCGAATAATACTATTCAAAATTCATTTATAAAAATCTTTTCCCATATCTTGGAATTTATTCAATAAGATTTCGACAATCCATTTTAATACTTTTAAAATTCCTTCTTTCAATTAAATTCAATTCTTAAAAATAAATTTATTTAAAGTTTTCCACTTTAATTTCAAAATCCAATTTATATTTATTTCTGGTATCCAACGATACCAAAAATACATTCGGCTAAATTTTAGCCTTCAACAATTACAATTATCAATAAATCATCCACAGATTATCAATAAATCACATCATTCACATATAGAATAATATTCAAACAATTTGAGGAATCCAGTTGGATCCCTCCAACCTGTTTCCCTGCATCCACAGATGTTAGCACAATACCAATTCCACTTCGAGGTGGAATATCGCGATATATGGGATTTATAAAATATCATCCGCTATTATGCGGCGCAATAGGGTCTCATCCGCTATATAATGCGGGAAATCAACAATTGCAATATATATATATATGCCAATAGATATATATTGCTATATACATAAATATATCCTACTATATCTAATATCACATCCAAACAGCAACCAATCAATAACTGCAAAAATCAAATTTTTTTCCTTTTGAGTGAGAAGATCTCACCTTTGCTTTTATTTGCAATCCATTTCCAAACTTGCTTGTTTCCATGATTCAAAACCTTGAATAAATATTAGATGGTTTATTAATATTTGATTTGATCGGACAATAAATTACTATTCAAGTTACTAATTATTTAAGTTAACTAATTCCCTTCTTAATAAATTAAATGAACTGACCGGTTGACTTTAACTAAAATAAATTTAATAAGTTAATTAAAACAGGTTAATTATCAACCCTTTACTTTAATAAAATAATCTAGTAGAGGAAATAAAACTCCTATATACTTGTATATCATTTTACTTTTTAAACAACATACATGTGTATAAAATAATTCATAGTGATTCCAAAATCAATGTTATATATAAAAAAAATTCTATCTTTTTTTCTCTTTTTATCTGTTTAATTAACAGTAAGCTAATCATTGGCATATATAGACATTTATTTTAAACAACTGTAATTCTAAAATATTTATACATGTGATTATATCGAATACGAGAAATCAGTTCGAATATCTCAACTCACATGTACACGCGACTCGTGAACCATCGCAAGCTTGCCACTGCGTCCACCCAGTCGAACATCGAGTCTCCCCCCTTATTGATTCGACATGATGCCTTCGACTGCCTACAACCAACCCATCCCACTTCAAATTGCGAGCCCCCGTCACCTCGCAAAACCCTAGAGGCCTCCAACCCTAATCGATCGAGTTCGACAACGATTTCGAACTCGCGATTCTTTCTCTGTCGACTGCTGCCCTGTTCGAGCACGCGACGCCACGGCTTCGAAGTCGACGTCGCAACTTCGCCTCGCAAGCTCGAGTTCGACCACGATTTCGATTCACCATCACATCTACACGCGCGCGCACGCGATGGTCGACGCAGCCATTCCCTCTGTCGATAATGAAGTCGATCGATTTTGCTTTAAGTTGAACTCGAGAGTGGCTATATTTTCGACTTCGAATTGAACGAAGGAAGGAGGAAAACTACTCTCGGTTTTGAATTGTTCGAGAGGGGAAAAGGAACGAATTCATTGACAGAGGCCATTTATTTTATTTTGATTTTGAATTTGCTGAAGAGGATTCGAACGAAATTATTTTCGTTACTTGTTTTCCTTTAAATGAAAAGAGGTGGCCATTATTTGATCTGAACGAGATGGTTTTCTTTTGAACGAAGAAAAATGTTTCGTTCGTTTTGAACGAATGGAGAGGAGACAAGAGAACGTGATTAAGCAGAGAAAAAGTAAGTCGGTTGATGGAAAAGAAATCTTTGACAGATGAAATGATAAACGATATTTAAATTAAAACGATTAATTATTTCTAGGCGTTTTTTATACCGTACACTCACATAACAACTCTGAACGCTACGAAAATTGAAACCCGGTAATAATTCAATATTACGGATCCAATGGAACTGGTTTTGTCGAATTCCAAGGCTGTGTCCCGGAATGCTATTTTTTTAAATTTAATTTAAACAACAGAATTTCAAAACTGAACAAAACACTTCCAAATTCAATTCTGATATTCGAATTTCAAATTAAACTATCATTCGAATATTTAAACTCAATTAAATATTCACATTTCAAATGTCAAAAATTCAGGGTCGTTACAATCTTCCCCCCTAAAAGAATTTCGTCCCGAAATTACAAGTCAAGAAGAATGTTCCGATACCCGTTTATCATTTTTTCTAAAACCCCAAACAGTTTTATCAAATTTTCAACCCAAATCTTTTTATTAAAGATTCGTTATTACTTTAACTCATTTTCCAAAATCAACCGTAAGTTCCAAATAATATGGTTTTCTTAACAATTCAAATTTCATTTCAAATTCAAATTTTTGAATTCAAATTTTTCTAACTCTCGAAATTTTCGAAAAATTTCGCCAGCGTCTCCTTTGCGCGGCTAGCTCGGTACGACTACAAAACGTCCTTACGGACTCTCAAATTCCAAAAGAAAACAAAATGCCAAGTGGCAAAATCAGAAACTCATCAAATTTCATATTGAAATTCAAATACATACCTTTGCCGAGCAAATTCAAATTTATCTTCGAAATAAAAATCCAATTCCATTTTCTTAGCCTTTACAATCCCTGTATACTTTACTGAACAATAATGTCCAAATTCACTTATTGGATTTCCCAATACCCATTTTACTTAAGAATTTACACCATTCATTTCTTAAGTTCAACATAAGCATTTACATACTTTTTATATTTATTTTCACTACACAAACAAGGTTATATATTCATTTCCTTTTAACTTTACATTTTCAATTCCATTTGAATTCAATTTACAATTTCAATTCTATTTGAATTTATTTCAAATCTCTATACTTTTATTTCCAAAAAATTTCATTCAGATTTTCACTTCGAATTTTTCTTGAATTCGATTCATCTTCTACTTCGAAGATTGCATCTTACTTTCCTTATTTAAATTTCAATTTTGAAATCATTTGTCGTTAGTGAAAAATTTCCAAACATTTCAAAAAAATTTCTAACTCCCAGAATTTTCAGAAAATTTTGGCGAAGTCTCCTTTGTACGGAGGAGCTTTTGCAATTTGACAAAAGATATAAATATATATACATCGACCCACTCGGTCGGAAAAGCAGAAAAACAGTTCGTATTTCCTATTTTTATTGCGTAGGCGTACCTTTTTAGCATTTTAAGCAAAGCAGTTTATTATTAGCATTTGCGCAACCCAAAATGCAGCCAAAAGGCTTCAAAAACCTGTACTTACTCAATTTAAACACGTTAGTAACAAATATAAGAAATTCATTTACACTTCACTTATTTCAATAGCAAATACATAGATTTCATAAGCAATATATTCAAAACAATTTCCATTAGCAATTTTATAAAGTTTCAATTCAACTTAATCGCTTCCATTTAATTCACATTCAATTTCTATTCAATTCAAGTGATTAACAACTCACTTTCTTACATTCAATTCATTTCTAAGTGACTCTAACTCATATCTATTTCAATTGATACAAAAATCAATTTCTATTTGCTTTTATTAACTTATAGAATTTATACAATCTCGTTTTTGTCAAACGATAATTCTTTCTATTCAGATTCGTTAATATCCATGCAACTAAATGATTACTTAAGCTAACAATCATTTAAATTGATTCCATTTCAATTTAACTTACATTCCATATTATCATTCATTTCATTTGAAACCATTTCACAAAAATTTTCTTAAGTCGAGCATTTATTCAATATTTACTTAAGTTATTTCACTTCAAAACTCAAGTTCATTTCCTTGTAAACAATTTCCAATTTCAATTCTTGATTTGATTTTCATTAATCAAATGTATTCCATTCACTAATTTAATTCAATTAGTATATTCACTTATTCATTTTAAATTTCAATTTCCATATTCAATTCATCTCGAATTTATTTTATCTTTATCAAGGAAATTCAATTTATTTCTACTACTTGAATTTATTCGCAAATTCAACCCATTCTAAATTTAGTTCACAACTCAACTTTAATTTAACTAACTTCCAATTCATTACTTTATGAATTAACAATTTATCAAGTTAATTTTACTTGAATTCAATCCATTTCATTATTCAATTCCGATCCATTCATTTACAAATGCAGCTTTATTTGTTTACTCACAAATTCATTTCATTTTAACTTTGAATCTCATTCCAATTAGATTTCAAATATTTTATAAGTTATCAACTTATTTACATTCCATTAATGAATTTATTTTCAATTATCTTCCTGGAATTCCATTTCAAATTATAAATCACATTTACAATTTACAATTCCCATTCGTATATGAATTTATTTCCTTATACTTTCAATTCATATTTATAAATTTCATTTGTTAAATGAATTTATCTTAAAATCTTTGGTTATATCATTTTTTTTTTATTTTTTTTCATATAACAGTGATAATAATCCAATATTATCTTTTCCTAGCAACCAAGCATCCATATACTATGATAATTCATAGAAAATCATTTCTTTTCTATACAAAAATAGTTTTGGGCAAAATTATTTCTTTTACCCTATTTTAAAACAATACTGTGTCAGTTTATCTTGTTTAAGAGTTTAGAAACCCCTATCGATTACAGTTGGCCAGACTGCACCGACCAGAATCTATAAACAATCAACCAATAAGTCAACACAATACCAAAACAAATTTTGTATTCACTAACAAATACGCACTCATATCTATTATTACACTCACACTCATCCTAGAGTACTACTGACTCTATCTCTAATGAGTAACATCCAACAGAGCCAGGGTTGTCGCTTAACTGGATGCTCTGATACCACATGTAACCATACGATTTTTCGACGCTCGGAAGTCGACATTAATACGTCCACTGTATCAAATGCCGCGCAATCGAATGCCAGAAAACTGAACCATTAAGGTTAAAAAGAAGAGGTAGAAGAAGACAGAAGAAAAGAAAGAAACAGAAACACAGAACCAGAGACAATATCAGAATCTCACATTCGCAGCGGAACAATATATAATAGATGAATCAATAATCTTTTAAATAAAGAACTATATCAGTTTTATACAATACATCATCAGAGTCAATATACAACTCAATACAACAATGGACAATTATATAAACCTGTCCTCATACAGAATACACAACGGAAATAAATAACAAGTACGGAAGTACGTCTCGCCATCCAGCTTGTTTCCAAAGCTCCAGAATATCCTGATAACATAACTCTAGGCTGCCCGTGTGGAAAATTATGGGCACCCAGAGTTTAGAAGGAAACAATAAACTCTGAGTCAGTCATGGTGACTGGTATGAGATCGTAAAACAGTTATTTTCACGAAGAGACTAAAATTAATTCGCAATGCTTTTGGAAAATGAAACTACCATAAGACCTCCCGCCACACACACAATGCAAACGCAGAATTGGAGGAGATTTCTTCTTATGATAGTCAAAGATGCTTACTACGCCAATCATTGGATTATTATTATTAATGTCTAGTGTAGAAAACATTTCAAAAGTATAATATTAATCTTAGCCAGCATAGACATTCCGAACTATGCCTACTATAGCTACCATCTAAACAGTGGGGCGCCACCATAAGTAAATGGCAGGTTCTACAACTAAAACCGTACAATTTTGTATTGGGAATTGGATTTCCGACAAATGGTCAGGCTAAGGAACTTCCTTTCCTACTGCCACATGGGATCGCCTCTAGCTGGACGTCCCGAGAGACAAACTGCTCTTTGCCAACAAGGCCGGGTTACCCCTATAACTAGGTAACTCACGAATATGTCATCCCCCGGTCCTTTGGGACCTTTATCCGAGCGCTCGGTAACCAACATCACACATAATAAATAAAGTGTGTCCATATGAGTAAGTATCTGGGCTCCATACCATGATACCACCCCTTTCGAGAAGGAAATGACATACCCTAAAGGGCGCGACCCTCATAACCTTGCCGCAACATTCCTGTTTCGACCATTTCCGGGTTGTGAGGCCCTGACGAAGTCTCGTCCACAAAGCTACGCTTTTTCACAAAGCCACGCTTTGATCACAAATGATCAATAAATATGATCATCATTACAGCAACACTCAGCATGCCACATTACCAAATTGGGAATATATCGCTGATAAATTTCAACTACATAACCTCTGAGCTCGTACGTCTCAGAGAAGGGTGTTAAGCTAAGAGAATAAATTCTCCGCCACCAACAGAAATGTATTTGAAAGAAATCAGCTTTACATCTCAAAACGTAATGTCTGACATGTAACCATACAAGTCTGTTCCGGGTTCGAACAGAACCGAAGGCACTTCCAAAGAAGCCCTTGCAATCCGGATATTCACAATCCCGATAAAACTTCCCATCATAAAGGAAATCTCAATACCGTATCTAACGGTGCAGAGACAATCGATAGGTCATCCTATCATTTTCACAAATACCCGGTCTTCACCACCGGTCTTCAATACGATCCATATCGTCGTATCATTATTTGGAATGGGTTATCTGACACAAAGGTCCTTTCCCAGCTAAACCGAATAATAAGCGTTTATTTTAAAAACAAATTCAAATGCCATTTCAAAGGCAATATTGATAGTCGGTGATTTAACTATCAATAATATTCACAACAATCATCCAATTTAAATAAATTTCCCAAATTATTAAATTTCAAATATCTTCTCGATATATGGTTTATACTTCAACCATTTGAAAACAATTTCCAAATCACATTCATTTAAACCACTTAAATAAATCCTTATCGATTTATTTCAAATTTACATCCCAATCAGTAAATTTATTTCCACACTTCATCACTTTGAAAACCAATTTTCAAATCATATTTTTCCACACTTTTAAAAATAAATCAACGTTTATTTTTAAAACAAATTTCCCTTTCCTTTATAAATTCTATTCGGAATTTACATTCTCAAATATTCACTTTCAACACCAAATCGACTTTCAAATTGATTTCTCAATTTTATTTCAAACTCCAAATCAAATTCCAAATCGATTTCTAAATTTACTTCAACACCGAATCAAATTTCAAATTGATTCTAATTTTAATCCCAAATACCAAATCATTCTAGAAATCGATTTACAAATTCATTCTCAACACCAAAAATCGATTTTCATTCAAACACCAAATAGATTTTTATATCGATTTCCCAAATTATTTATTTCTTCAATACAAAATCAATTATCAATTGGATTTCAACAAATTTATGGCCTTTAAAATAAATTCCTGTATATCTTCCAAACCATTTAAAATTCCATTTCAAATAAATTTTCCAACTTCCGAATAATACTATTCAAAATTCATTTATAAAAATCTTTTCCCATATCTTGGAATTTATTCAATAAGATTTCGACAATCCATTTTAATACTTTTAAAATTCCTTCTTTCAATTAAATTCAATTCTTAAAAATAAATTTATTTAAAGTTTTCCACTTTAATTTCAAAATCCAATTTATATTTATTTCTGGTATCCAACGATACCAAAAATACATTCGGCTAAATTTTAGCCTTCAACAATTACAATTATCAATAAATCATCCACAGATTATCAATAAATCACATCATTCACATATAGAATAATATTCAAACAATTTGAGGAATCCAGTTGGATCCCTCCAACCTGTTTCCCTACATCCACAGATGTTAGCACAATACCAATTCCACTTCGAGGTGGAATATCGCGGTATATGGGATTTATAAAATATCATCCGCTATTATGCGGCGCAATAGGGTCTTATCCGCTATATAATGCGGGAAATCAACAATTGCAATATATATATATGCCAATAGATATATATTGCTATATACATAAATATATCCTACTATATCTAATATCACATCCAAACAGCAACCAATCAATAACTGCAAAAATCAAATTTTTTTCCTTTTGAGTGAGAAGATCTCACCTTTGCTTTTATTTGCAATCCATTTCCAAACTTGCTTGTTTCCATGATTCAAAACCTTGAATAAATATTAGATGGTTTATTAATATTTGATTTGATCGGACAATAAATTACTATTCAAGTTACTAATTATTTAAGTTAACTAATTCCCTTCTTAATAAATTAAATGAACTGACCGGTTGACTTTAACTAAAATAAATTTAATAAGTTAATTAAAACAGGTTAATTATCAACCCTTTACTTTAATAAAATAATCTAGTAGAGGAAATAAAAATCCTATATACTTGTATATCATTTTACATTTGAAACAACATACAGGTGTATAAAATAATTCATAGTGATTCCAAAATCAATGTTATATATAAAAAAAATTCTATCTTTTTTTCTCTTTTTATCTGTTTAATTAACAGTAAGCTAATCATTGGCATATATAGACATTTATTTTAAACAACTGTAATTCTCAAATATTTATACATGTGATTATATCGAATACGAGAAATCAGTTCGAATATCTCACCTCACATGTACACACGACTCGTGAACCATCGCAAGCTTGCCACTGCGTCCACCCAGTCGAACATCGAGTCTCCCCCCTTATTGATTCGACATGACGCCTTCGACTGCCTACAACCAACCCATCCCACTTCAAATCGCGAGGCCCCGTCACCTCGCAAAACCCTAGAGGCCTCCAACCAAAATCGATCGAGTTCGACAACGATTTCGAACTCGCGATTCTTTCTCTGTCGATTGCTGCCCTGTTCGAGCACGCGACGCCACGGCTTCGAAGTCGACGTCGCAACTTCGCCTCGCAAGCTCGAGTTCGGCCACGATTTCGATTCACCATCACATCTACACGCGCGCGCGCGATGGTCGACGCAGCCATTCCCTCTGTCGATAATGAAGTCGATCGATTTTGCTTTAAGTTGAACTCGAGAGTGGCTATATTTTCGACTTCGAATTGAACGAAGGAAGGAGGAAAACTACTCTCGGTTTTGAATTGTTTGAGAGGGGAAAAGGAACGAATTCATTGACAGAGGCCATTTATTTTATTTTGATTTTGAATTTGCTGAAGAGGATTCGAACGAAATTATTTTCGTTACTTGTTTTCCTTTAAATGAAAAGAGGTGGCCATTATTTGATCTGAACGAGATGGTTTTCTTTTGAACGAAGAAAAATGTTTCGTTCGTTTTGAACGAATGGAGAGGAGACAAGAGAACGTGATTAAGAAGAGAAAAAGTAAGTCGGTTGATGGAAAAGAAATCTTTGACAGATGAAATGATAAACGATATTTAAATTAAAACGATTAATTATTTCTAGGCGTTTTTTATACCGTACGCTCACATAACAACTCTGAACGCTACGAAAATTGAAACCCGGTAATAATTCAATATTACGGATCCAATGGAACTGGTTTCGTCGAATTCCGAGGCTGTGTCCCAGAATGCTATTTTTTTAAATTCAATTTAAACAACAGAATTTCAAAACTGAAACAAAACACTTCCAAATTCAATTCTGATATTCGAATTTCAAATTAAACTATCATTCGAATATTTAAACTCAATTAAATATTCACATTTCAAATGTCAAAAATTCAGGGTCGTTACAGCGACACTTTTGTGATGTTTTTGTATTGCACCTGAGTTGAATCCAGCCTCGGCTCAGGTTTGACCTTATGCTCACCTGTCCCTATAGTTTTATCAAGTGTATATCGGTGTGCACGGCCTTGTGGCATGTATAGTGATACACTGTGCATGTCACAAGTTGTTCGTGTATGAATGGATTCAAATTAAATGACGATGAACAACCCAAATAACTGAGGCAAATAACATTTTCAAAAATACTCATTTTATTTTACACTGCAAAAATATTTCTTTTCAATTTTACTTCGTCAGTGTTTATTTTACAGATAATTCAGTTGCTGGATACATATTGGAATATAGTTGAAGAACAAATATGAGTGAACGAGTGATATGTAGTGAGGTGCAAACGTAAGTGACAATTGTGATGTAATCGAAATTGTATTGTAATTGAAATTTTGTATATATAGTGAGAGCTCAAATTTTGTACTGTTCAAAAATTGTAATAAAATATTTGTTTGAATAAAATATTTGTTTGAATTTAAATTCTATGTTATTTATTTTATTCAACAAATATTTATTTAATTATGTGACAAATAAAATAGTAAAATTAACAAATACATTTAAATGAATATATATATATATATATGTTTACTATCATTAAACAAAAATCATACACTTGCATATTCAACACTTTCTTCATTGTGTATCGCCAATTTAAGATGATTTGTTACTCCTTTGAGCTTTGTTATCATTTGTCGAAAATGACTAAATCCAAAGCGCGAGAGAAAGCCAAGCTGTGTGGGGTTGCTCCCATTAGGGTATTTTCACATCCACTCTAAATTAGATTCAGTGTATGTGCACAGAGATGTGAAACACTGGGATTCTCGGTAACCTTTGGCGGGGTCCGGCTTGGTATTGTTCAAGAGCCATCGTAATTCTCAAGTATATTTCTAGAGGTATACTTTTGTGTATCCCTTTCCTTTCCTTTGATTCCAAGTTATTAAATTTACCTCTTTCTTAAAGTCATCGAGAAGTGACTACAACGCTTCTCAATGTTTAATTATTTATGCCCATCCTTTAAGTTTGGATATTTACCTTGTCTATGTTTAGTTATTCTTGTTTGGATTTTTATTTTAATCTGTTTCCCATTTCTTCATTTATAGATGTTGATCTTGTGAGGTAAAAACCCGTTCCGGGTTAGCGGCGTGGTCTCACGGAATTATTATATATTCACTTCATTACTTGAGTTTTCTCACGCTGGTATTACCAGACTGATCCGGGTGTAATTTTATCTTAATGCTCGGATTAGACCGAGCATATTTTCCATATTAGCTTCAGTTGCTTTGGAGTTCAGGAGACGAGTTGGATGCCCAAGACGTATCTACGTATTTCTTTATTTTTCCGCTATATTGATTGTTGAATTTATCAGCATTTGTAAGGACATGCTATTATAACTATCCACACTGATAATAAGATAGTGTACTATGATGATTATTTATAATAAAGTTCATTCTTCTATAAAGACTTGATTTATATATTATATGTTACTCGTCATATTTTTATGGGATTCTATTCTGTCTTCTTCTTTCTTTACCCCAAACGACCTGTCTTTCGGACACTTAAATGATTGGCATATGAATACCATGGCGGTATTAAGCGTCATCTTTAGGTGTAAGAAAGGCAGATCGTTACATGTAAAATTTAAAATTTCCACATAATTTCGATAAAAATAAACTGAAAAATATAAACAAAAATTGTAATTTTATGGTTAGAATTAAGTTTCAAACTTGAAAACTTATTTACATTTTAAAATTTTCATTTGTAAATAGATGTTAATTTTTGTTCTTTGTGGGATTCAAACTTCCTTGTTTGTGCATATAAGGGTATTTTTGGAACTTCATGGTCGGACAAAAAGATTGTGTTTCTATTCCAACTATTAATAGAGATATATGGTATATTGTATCTTGATCATATTGATCATATCATTCCCATCAGTGGGTAAAATGTTCTTGGTAGGTGAAGAGAAATTTGGGTCAAAGATTTGAATTTTGCCAAGTTATTCATTTTAACTATATAGATATATATAATTACTGTATCGTTATAGTAGAAAGTTTTCAAAATATTTTTTATTTCTTCAAATAGGAACTTCTTTTTTTACCCGAAAGAAATTGTAACTACATGTTGATCTGTTTACATATATATGTGTATTAGTGTAAAATTTGAGAATAATACTCAGTTTAGGACCTTGATGACATAGTAGATACATAGAGAAGATGATATAACAAAACATCTAATTATTCCCTAGATCTATAATCAAAACAACAATGCATATCGATTCATAGAAAACGTACCTCAATTTATTTGTAGAGTGAAATACATACATGTTTGATTTTCCTCAATTTACATTTGAAAAGAATAGAGATGCATTGGAATAAGAGGTAAGGCTCGAAGAAAAGTCATTACATAATTATCCATATTTGTTATTCTCGTTACTTTTCTTTCATGGGGCATTTTGGAAATTGCAAAAGCTTCAAATGATGGTATTCAAGTGTGTGTGTTGTTTCTATATGTGTATGTATGTATGTGTATGTGTGGAATCACTACAACAAAATGACTTTATTACAATGTTTTTCTATTGTACGTTGTAAAATAACCTTTTAACAACGTTTATTACACATAACATTATTTCTACAACTTTTTTTACTTATACTCTTTTAACAATGTTTATTATGCAAACTATAGTTTAATCTGATTTCACATAAATGTCAGTAGTCCAAAAATTGGAATAACACCTTGTATAGGTTGCGTGGAGTTAGCGATTCAAAATATAATCATTAACTATATTTATGAGTGGATTAAAAACCTCTAGAAGCAAATGTGAGTTCACTCTATTTTAGACTCGGATAATAACAAAGTACATAATAAAACAAATGAAAGGAGGAACATAAAACATTTTATAATTGTTCGGCTATACATTCGTCTACTTTATATGATTCTTATTGATGATTTTCGCTTTTGCAAAGGGACTATAATTTCTATAAAACGAAATTGCAAGAATGATGAGCTAAAAATCTAGTAGAACTTCCTAATACGAAAATAAGAATCGATCCCAATTATACCATAATTTGTCGAATGTGTTTTATATAAGATGTGTGGGACCGAAGGGACAACTAGTCTAATATACATAATAAAAAGGGTTGGTCTCACTGCTAGCCCCAAAGACACGTAAAAGATCAACAAAGCTACAAAATATCTATCTAAATTATAAAACCCAAAGGTATAAAAACTGAAGGGTAACATACCGAAAGGTCTGAGGTATGAAAGGTCCAAATTAACTCAGTTTATTCTTTTAAGACCTAAAACTAAAAGGACAGTATAACGTAACGACTTGCTTAGTTTATAAGTATGGTGTAACGACTCGGAATTTTATTCATTTGAATTTGAAATATTTAATTGATTTTTAATATTGAAAAGTTAATTTTATAAATTAAATAACTTGATTTCAAATATAGCGATTTATTTGATAATTAAATTGTTGAATTTAATATTGGAATTATTGAAATAATTGAATCTTAAATTTAATATAAATGAAAATGATTTCAAAAGTTGAATTAAATTATATTTGAATAAGAAGGAAGATAGTGAACTTTTAAATTTAGATTTAAGAGTGATTTAACAAATTTTGGAAATTGCTCGTTTTAAATAACATGTAAAATAGCCTTTCGGGGCACAGTCTCGGATTTTGATGAAACTAGTTTCATTGGATCCGTAATAGTGAATTATTTTATGCCGTCGAATGTGGCGATTGGACGTATCGTTTGGTCGTGCGAGTTCGAAATGCGTAGAAGTTTTTTAAAGGAATTTAAGTAAAATAATTGGATTTGAAAAGCAATCTTCTGCATACGATGGAATGACTTCCGATATATATTCCATTGTGCTCGAAATAGGGGTATAACATATAGAATGCCAGGCGGCACGCTTCGTATGGAGTTCGAAATTTTAACGGATGAATAGTGCCATGAAAATTTTCTATAAATAGCCTCAACTTCCTTCATTTGCAAACGCTAGTTTCTAGCCGCCCTTAAAACCCTAGAAATCAACGGCTTAGAATCATCACGTTAATCGGAGAAGAATTAGGCTTAGCGTCCAACATGGAAGTTAGAGAGCTCGGCGATGGGAGTTGATCCATGGTCATGGATCGTCGAATGGATGACGACGGAGGCGGCTATGGGGTCGCATTCACTGTAGCTCGCACTCACGATTTGGCTTCGTGCGCTGCACGTACGCATGGAAGTGGGGGCGGCGAGGCGTGCGTGGCGCGGCAGATGGCGAGGTAGCGGCGACGGTCGAGGGAAGCGTGGCGATAATGGATTTTAAAAAATAATAAAAGAAGAGGAAAAGTCAATGCATGCCTGGTTGTGAACGAGGGTTGGAGGGAGAAGAAGGTTTGAACATTTAAAATTATGTTCATTTAGTTAATTTAAATTTAATTATATCGAATGCAAATTAATTTATAACTTTCTCGTACGAGGTCCGTTTAGAGCTCGACAAGTTGCATTGCATTCGTATCAGCAAGCACTACGCTATGGAGTTGGATGGATCAGAGCTAGTTGGAACTTTGGGTTAAAATTGGACGTTCGTTCAATTTTAATTCAAAACGGAACGTTTTGGCGACTATTAAAATCAATGTGAGTTAATCTCGGCTTTTTAGTTAATCATAAAATATTATAGTCAATAAAATTGTTTATTGGATGTGTGAATATTTTATTGTTTGTTGTTGTTGACTGTTTGGATAATTTACTAGTTATTATTAGTTGGATTGGATATATTCCCTCTTATTGGAGCGGATGAGACCCTATTACGTTCACGTGTAAGAGCGGATAACCCTTTGTATACGAATCCCGCCTTGAAGCGGTTGATTTATATTTTTATGATTATATACTGTATGTGACGCAGGGGATAGGTTGGAGGGATCCAACGAGATTCCTCACACAGTTGATTTATTTTCTTATAAATTGATATATGATATGTTGGATGTTATAAATGATGACATGGACACGATTTTGTTTATTTAGTGCTTTAGTAGCACTAGGCTTTATTTTTGGTATATTAAATACTATAAATAATGATTTGATTAAACGGGATTTCAAAGTTGGTTTTGGAAATTTACATGTTTAATAATTTTTCTAAAATAAAAGTTTGATTTTTAGAGATTATAAATTATGGTTTTATAAAATATTCTAAATAGAGATTTCTGAATTGTAAAATATAGATTTTTAAATATTGGAGAATAAATCTGTCTTTTATAATAAAGGGATATGGTCTTAAAAAGAAAATAGAAATATTTTTATATAAATATTATTAACCATTATATATATATGTATATATATCATATTTTATTTATAAAGGTGAATTTATAAATGTGCTAAATTTATAAAAGTGATATTTTTACAAAGGAAGTAAAGATTTGTAAAATCATGTATTATTAATAAAAGTATGAATTTATGAACGGAGTTTATAAATTAAAGGAAACTATCATCGTTTAATAAATTGGAGAATAAATCAACGATGAATTTATTAAAAGATACAGAATGATATTTTAGAAATAATTAATTATATTTTGGGAATTGAAGGTAAGGGTAATTTGGAACGTTAAACAATACTTTATAAATAAAAAGGAATTTATCCATTTGGAAGTAACGTTAAAACGAATGGCGATTGATGTTTTAAATGATATTTATGAACAAGTGAGATTCATAAAGGAAATATGTTATAAATGGAATTCATAAATAAATGGGTTTTATGAAAGGAAGTTTTTATAAAATGAAAAGAGATTCTTAAATGTAGTTTTATAAATACGGAAATGACTGGGTTGAAGATTTAAGAATGGATATTTATCAAGGAAATATATTATGTTTTAAAGTTGGTTATTCAAGTTAATATTGCTTAAAGTTGTTTATAAATATTTAAATAATTTTGAAAGTTAATTATTTAAATTATTAATATGGTTTGAAATTAATAATAATGATTATTAATAATATTTTGGTGACTTATCATTATTATTTATATGGTAAAGATTAACGATGGTTTATCCAAAATGGTTTGAATTATTAATTATTATTTTTAAGAGGTTAAAAGTTAATAATAACTATTTATTTATGATGGTTTCAATATTCATAAATAGATTTTTGTAAACGAACTTGTATTTTTATAAGAGGAGCTTATAAAATGATTTGAAGATTTAAAGGAAGATTTTTACAAGGTAAAGGGGTTTATAAATATATGGATATTTGTAACGAATTTTAGAAATGGGTTTATAGATTTATAAATAGGAATTTATAAATAATTGCATGGTTTTATACAGGGTTTAGAAATGATTTGAGAAATAAGTTATAAATGGTTTATAAATGATTTTGGGAATTTATAATGGAGTTTATAAATGATTTTTGAATTTTGTAAAAAGGAGATCTTCCTCGGTGTTTGGTAAATATACTTATACCAATGAGATAAGTATATGGATATTTTCTAAGTATCGAAAATATAAAGGTTATGAAAATATCTTTGTAAAAGTATTTTGAAACAAGTATTTACAAGATGGTTTTAATTAATGAAAAGATTAATTAAGGAGGCTTAGTGTTGCTTGGTGCTTAACCAAATGTTGGTTTTTCCTGTGGAATTAAATCCCTGATTGAATGTTTGTTATTCGATAGTTAAATAACCGACTATCAGAATTTGGACCCAAATATACTTTGAAAATATCTAGGAGAAACACGTGAGTTATGTGGCACAGTCATCTCCAATGATGTTGTACTATGCATATAAATCTCGTTTCGTTCTCTTAGGACAATGATAAGGAAATTCATCCACTAACGGTTAGGAGGTGATCTCCGATCTTATCTTTAACTGTTTATTTCCTAAAGAACCGGGGTTGAGTTTACCGAAAATTATCGAATGTTGTTTCGAAGAGACCAGGATCAGATATGTTATTCGAAAACCACTTTGATCCAATTTGTGCGTTCGAAGTGAATACATCTTGAAGATAATGGAATTGGAGACGGAGCTTGCAATCGTTTCGTTCAGTCCCAGAACGAACTTTTATGGATGAATGCTGATATTGCATTGTTTCTGGAGGGCAGTGTTAGCATTCCAAGTGGGAAGTGCAATATAAATGATAAGAGCATGACCTTTTCGAGCCTCATTCCCGGGAAATGAATAAAGCAAGGACATGCGGCAGGGCTAAGTGGGTCCAACCAAGTAGGGTATGATCATCCCAAGTCTAGAGCGATATTCATGTATGCTTCGGGATCCCATTGTGTGGTTGTTGATTGCAACCGTGGGGTGATCATATTCGGTGCTACTCGAGAAGGGGGTAGTGCTGCTTGGGTCAGACCGAGCATATTTACAGATTGTTTTGGATGCATTGGAGCTCAGGAGACAAGTTGGAGGTCTTCAAGTCGTATTCATGTATATGTTTATTTTCCGTTGCTTTGTTGCTGAAATTATCAGCAATTATAAGGACATGATGTTATAACTGTCCAGGTTGATAATTGTGATTGTTGTTGTACTCTAATGGATGTATGTATATAACAGTTTCTCTTTTGTAAGGATCATTGATACTATATTATATGTTATTCTGCTGCGATTGTGAGATTGTGTGTTGTTTTTTGTTTCTTTCCTCTTCTTTTCTCTTCTCTTCTTCTTTCTTCTTTCTTTCCCTTAATTATCCGTCTTTCCATTCGATTTGGGATGGACATGTGTGGTTTATTGTCAGCTTAAGTTGTACGGAAAGCGGGTCGTTACAACGTGGTATCGAAGCTTAGGTTGAGCGAACACCTAGGCTTTGGTGGGAATTTACTCATTTGAGATATGGTATGTGAGACCCTAGGATGAGTTTGAGTGTATATATATGAGAGCGTATTTGTTAGTGATTATAAAAATGCTTTATATTGTGTTAATTTATCCGTTGAGTGGCTTATGAATTCTGGTCGGTATGTGAGACGCCACGATATCGATAGGGGTTTCTAAACACTTAAACAAGGCAAACCAACATAGTATTGTTTTAAAAGTGGGTAAATGAAGTAATTTTACCTAAATTATATTTTATATATAAAGGAATAATTTTTCATAAATTATTATAAGCTATATATGGTGTGTTTGGATGTTAACGAATGATAATATTTGATTATTATCATTTGTTGTTTGTTGTTTTAATAAAAGTTGTTATTAACATAATTTAAACAAAGATAAACATGTGTAAATAGGAATTATAGTGAATTGATTACACTAAAATAATCAGCAGTTGTGAAATGAATTACATAAGAAGTGAGTTTTTATTAATATGGTTTATAAATGTGATTTATAAATGGAAAGTAAATGGAATTGCCTAAGTATATTTATAAATATGATTTGTTAATAAAAATTGGATTTAAAACAAGAAGTTGGAGAATTTAAAACCCATTGATTTTGGAAATGATTTTTCAAAATGTTTTAGAAAATAATAATGGTATTATTTTGAAAATATTTTGGGTTAGAAATATTTAACATGGAAATTTAAAAGAAATAGAAAGCACTGAACTCACCTCGGTCGTTGGAAAATAATTCTGGTGATGACTACAGCATCATCGGCATTCATTTTCGAGTTTCTAAGTGAGGGATTGCTACCTGAGTAATTTACCATTGGGGTTTGTTGCGATAAAACATGTCTTGATTTTAAAAATTCAAAAGTATGATTTGATATACAAATGAGTTATGTATATATATGATTTTAAAATGATTTGAAATAAAATCAAGTATTTAAAATCCTGAATATTTCTATCTAAATGTTTTGAGAAATTAAGATAATAAGTTTTTGAACTTGGAAGATGGTGTAGATAAGAAATAAGTTTTATAACTTATAGATTTTGAAAATTAGTAAGTTAAAGCAAAATTTTAAATTTGTTGGATATGAATGTTAAGGAATGAAAATCATAAACCGAGATGGGTAATTAAATTTAGATTAAGTTAAGTAGAATAAAATGATTTTTGAAATGAAATTTAACTAAAGCAAAGTTAAATGGAATTGAAATTGAACTGGATTTGTAAAGAATTAATGAAATTAACTAATAAAATAAATTAGTGAAAAGGAAATGAACTTGAGTTATAAAAATGAAATTCAACTTAAGTTGTAAAATGAATTGAATTGAGCTAATGAAATGAATTAGTGAATTGAATATGTTTTGAAATGTTGTTTGCTAGAAATAAATATGAACTTGAATTGTAAAGTGAAAATAAACATTAGAATATGGTATAAAATGTTTATAAAGAACTTCAGTAAAATTTTGGTGGAATGGTTCATAAATAATGTTAGTATTGAAAAATATACTAAGTGAAAAAGGGATAAAATAAAATTTAACTTAGAAAGGGTTAAAATGAAATGATTTTACAAAATGATCCATAAATGAATTGAATATGGAATGAAACGTTGTTAAACATAAATTGAATTTAAAGTGAATATTAATAAGTGAATGTTAAAGAATGGAATGTAAGTGAAATTAATATGAATAATGGAATTTGGTTTAAATTGAATGCAGATTAAATGAATGTGAATAGATGGGTGTAAGAAAAAAATCAATGAGAATAATTGAATTTGATGTAAATCAATTGAATGCAATTGGATTGAATGAAAATTGATTTAATATGGATTAATGGAATGCACATTTATATGAAATGTACATTAATTGGCATGAATGAATTTGATATGAATAAATTGGGTGTAAATAAGAAATGTAAATAAGTGAATTGTCGTTAACCTCAGATTGAATGTAATTAAAGTGAATGTTAACAATTGAATGTAAATCAATTGAATGGGAATAAATTGAAACGAATCTATAGCAAGCTAATAAGAAATGGAAGTATATAATGTTGACATTTGGAAATGAAAATTTATATGATGACAAATAAATTGGATGGATGTTATTTGTTTAATAAGTTATCTTATTACATTCACTAAAATTGCATATATTTATGGTATAGTATGTGTTATATATTGATATTACGTTCCACATACTTGTCCTCATTATTTGTTGAGTGTTTAGTAGGTGTGGATGGCGTATGCTTCGCATTGGAGCTCGCTTTCGCGTTATAAAGATTGTGTAAAAGGCCTGTATCTTCGTACCCTTTGAGTCGACAATAAATCACACGTGTCCAAATCAAATTGAACGGAAATACGAATCTTTAGGGGTGAAGAAGAAAAGGGATAGACAAAAATAGAAACAATAACACAGAATCTCACAATCGCAGTGGAACAAAATATAATATATAACAACATATTTTTATACAAAAGAATCTGTAGCTGTTAATATACACACAATTATTAGAGTACAACAATCAACAATCAATCTGGATAGTTATAATAACTTGTCCTCTCAAATACTGAATATACAGCATAACACGTACATCGGAATATAATCAAGTACGAGAAATACGCCTGAGAATTCTCTAGCTCGTCTCCTAAGCTCCATAGCATCCGAACCTGAATCTGTAATACTTGGTCTGACCCGAGCATTATAATAAAATAACACCCGAATTAGTCTGGAAAACCAGCGTGAGGAAACACACTCAATTTGAATTATTACTGTTATCAAAATCCTTTGAAAAACAAAGGTAATTCGTAAGACCATGTCATACATAAATACGACGGGTTTTTACCTTACGATAACCATAACATTTTATATCAAAATCATCTGATATTATAATAGTTACTACCGAAAATAAACTATAAAATAGCTGAAATGCTTGCATCTCACGTTTCAGCATTGTTGGGCACAATCAAAACCGTACAGGCTCATAGTGGATATTGGATTCCATACAATGACTGGGCTATTGGTGTACCGCCCATCACAGTACACCTCTAGAAAAATGTACCGAGATCGTACCTAACGATCCCTTCCAACACAGGATTGGCCTACCCCTTGCTGGATAGTACTGAATATGTTTTCACCCCGGGTGTTCCCACCCTATCGAGTGCTCTCTTTTCCATGCACAACCATATCCATAATTATAATATATCCGAGGGTATCTAGAAAAGTGATAACATATCCAACTTGGGTGCGATCCACTTAGCCCTACTGCATCTCCCTTGTTTTAGTCATTTCCGGTTGATGAGGCTTGAGGCTACGTTTTACCTTTAGAATAGCATTCATACTTGGAATGCTAACATTGCCTTCCAGACCACGATGCAAATGATAGCATTCATCCATACAAGTTGTTCAGGGTCTGAACAAACTGAATCTCCAAAATCACCATCTTCATTATCTTCACGATATCACAATTCGTAACGCACAAATCGGATCGAAGTGGTTTTTCGGATAATTAAATCTGATCCCGATCTCTTCGAAACGATCAACGAATTTGGTCAGATTTGATAGTCGGTTATTTAACTATCAAATTTCACACATAAGCAGTCACTAGGCCCAAATTTATAAATCTTTCAAAACATATATTTCAAATATCTTTACACAGATATATATATTCAAATCTCCTTCAGTATTCCAACGTTTGAAAACAAATTCAAATCCTTATATCCTTAACGGAATATTTTCAACCCATATTAACACTTAGAAATATTTCCCTATAACCTTCCCATAGTCAAAACATTCCCAAATCATTTTATTCTAATACTTAGAAAAATATTTATAAATATATTTTCCAAAATCATTTACTTCTCAACACTTAGGAAATACTTATATCTTATCGATTTTATAGGTATATTCACAACGAGGAAATCTCCCCTTATTCCAACTTCGTAAAACCATTTACAACCTATTTTGTAAAGTCACAACTCATTATAATTCATTTCATAAATCTCCGGGATTTTCGTAATCCCTTCTACAATTTCCAAAATTGATTTTACTTCTTTAAAATCTCATTCACCAATTTATAACTTCTTTTATGAATTCAGATTCATTTTTCAAAGTTCACTTATCTAACCATTTCGGAAATTCCTTAAGTTTCCAAAATTCCGTTATAAGATTTCTCTTATAAAAATCATATCCGTTAAATAAACCCCATTTACAAATATCGAGAGAATTTATAAATAAATTACAATCATTTCAAAACTCTCTATATATAATAAGAATTTTTAAAGAATAATAATTTATTTTTAAAACATGTTAAGTAATTATTCAAAATATTAAAACATTTTAAATAAACATCGATAATTCATTTCCAATTTATTTTAAATAAAGCAAATCGATTTACAAAGCTTATTATAAAAATTTAAATTCATTTAAAATTAATATTAGATATTTGAAATCCACTTCCCGAAATATTTCAATATTAAAACAACTTTAGCTATATAGTTTAATAAATAAAATATCCCATTTTAAACAAACTAAATGTCTCGACAAAAATATATTTTTAAAGTTCCAATAACAAACTTCAATTTATAAATCCCTCTCGATTCATAACACATCGATTCCACTCCAATTCCCTAACCATTCTCACATTTTAAAAATAGAATCCACTATTTTTCCCAAAAACCCATTTCCATATCTCGATATAAATTCACACTGTAAATTTATTTTACCAATTTATCAAGTGATATCATTTTCCCTTATTTATAAAATTCGTTTATAAATTTATAAACTCATTTGGGTTTCACTTGTTTATAAAAATAATCTCATTTATAAAATTTCATTTTATGAATCCGTTTCTTTATAAATCCTTTTTATTTTTCAAACCTATTTTAAATATTGATTTCAACTCCTTATCCGTATTTTTAGAAATATCATTTAAAAATCCATTGTTAAAATTACCTTTTATAAATTATTTTAAAGTCTCTTATTTAAAACATTTTACGAATAGTTAAGTACAACCCAAAATCAAATCATTGTTTTATCCAAGTCAATTTCCTTTAAAATAATCCAAATTCGATATAAATATTTTTATATCCAAAATCTCCTTTTAATTCCTTCAAATTCAAAAATAATATTTATGGTATTTAAATTACCAAAATTTGGGCCAGCGCTACTATAGCATCCAAAAATTCAAACCACAACATAATCTATAACAGATTTTCCACACACATCATATATCACTATATATGGAAAACAGTCAATATATTTGAGGAATCTAGTTGGATTCCTCCCACCCGTTTCCCTGCAACCACAGATGTTATATAACATAAAATACCAATCTCGCTTCAAGGCGGGATATCGCGGTAATATAGGGTCATCCACTATTATGCGGGGTGCATAGTGTCTCATCCGCTCCAATCGGCGGGAATATATACCCAACTACTAATATATATATATATATATAAGTATTGTCAAATGGCTACTATCATGTACATGCAAGGACAAAATTAAACCTTGTACAGGTTGGTGAAACATTCATAGCAACAAGATGACTTTTCAAACAATGTGTATCCATGTTCTCCTACATAAGAATGCATACCCCTACTACAAATTTAGAAGTGAACTGACAGTAACAAAGTAAGGAAATAAACTGCAAACTAAACTAGTATAGGTAGGGATGTGTATTCCATTCATTCAAAACAACACTAGAATTTTTAAACAATTCAAGAATACAATGTATGGTAACAAAACAAAGGCAAGGCAACAACATGCTATAATTCCAAAAGCAAAATGTGTCAGGTCCTTTATATACAAAAACAAAGCGATGATTTCTTAAAGCAAAAATATGTTAGGTCATTTCTAGCATGAAGAATTCGAACCTATATGGTCCTTTATTTCAAAAACTGACTAAAGAAAAGATATAGTGTGAGATTATCTCACCTTGACTTGAACTCTTCGCCTTTCTACACTCGAGACGCCACCGCGCTGCCACCGCAACCTCCACCATCTTCTTCCTTTCTAAAATCATCCTCGACTACCTCAGTTGCCGCTGACCATTGTTGCAGTCGCTCGGCCCACCTCCCCTTGCTCGCGCACGCCACAAAACCCAAACGCCAGAGAAAACCCTAGCATCGATTCACTCGCGACTTCGACCTCTCCACTCCACTCTTCAGTCGCAGCTCCACCATTCAGCTACATCTCCAATAATTTTACCGCCCCGCCATGCCATCGAGCTCATACCTTTCCCATTGCGACTCCGCCATGAGAAATTCGATCGCGATTCACTCGCGTTACCTCCCTTTCTTTTTTTCTTCTTCTGATTTTCGAATTTTATTTTGTTTCTAAAGGAAGAGAAAGGGGATTTTAAATGGATGAGAGCGGCACGATCAGGGTAAAGGGTGGCTCGATCAGTGCTAGGTCGGCTAAAGTATAGGGTTTGACTTGAAATTAATATATTATTAAATTTCCAAAATATCTCATTTTGCATAACTCAAAATCCAGTATCCCTATTGAGGTGTGCCGCCTGGTGTTCCTAATGTTATACCCCTATTTCGAACAAAATGGAACAAGTTCCGGGACCTAATTCGATTGTATGTGGAAGATAGCTTTTTTAATCCAATTATAATATTAAAGTTTCAATATTAATTTCAACGCGTTTCTATCTCGTACGACCAAACGGTAACTCCAAACGCTACGAAATTTAAAATTCGATAATAATACACTATTACAGATTCAATAGAACTGGTTTCGTAGAATTTCGAGACTGTGCCCCGGATCGCTATTTTAACTCGTCGATAAAATCGACGATTTCAAAATTTACGAAATCACTTAAAATTCCAGTTTTAAAAACTTACTAACTAAATTCTAATTCTAATAGAATTTATATTGGCGCTAGAAATCGTTCCGATGCATATTCAACTCAAATTTCAATTATTCACCATTACTGTATTACGATAAATCGTTTTATTTAAAATTTAAATTCATTCTATAATTTCAACCAAAATCTTCATATTCAAAATTAACTATATTCCAAATCCAATATTTAAAACCATTTAAATATTCAAAACCAAATGACGGAAAATCCGGGTCGTTACATTCCTTCCCCCTTAAAATAATTTCGTCCTCGAAATTGCTAAGGTAGGAAAAATGCTCCAAACCCATTAACTTATCAAAATCCACGTAGTTAAAACTCGATATTTCACTTTTCTAAATCTATTAGTTCTAACCAAAACCCTTTATTTCAATTACAATTCGAAATCAAATTTCAATTAACAAAAATTTCCTAAAAATTTTCAAAATTTATCTAACACATTAAATTTCCGGAAAATTTTGGCAGAGTCTCCCTTATACGAAGAGCCATTTGAAATTTCACAAATATGATAAAAGGATATACATCGACTCTCATGGCTGGAAAACAAAATATATAACAATATTATTATTTTTCACGCGCTAAATTCATAAGCGTATCTTATTTTAGCGTTATTAAGCGAGTTCGCTTAATTTATATGCAATTTGCGCAACCCAAATCTAGCCCAATATGGTCTTCTTGTACCTGTACTTACTCAAATAAAACCCATAAGTACCAAATATATGAAATTTAATAACTTTCATTCATTTAACTAATTAATCACATCAATTCCATAACCAAACATGTTATAGTATGAATTTATCAATAATCACAAGGTTCCAACATTCGATTATTCATTTCAATCGATTTACATACCATTTTATTCAATTCTAAGTGATTCACAAACAATTCATTTGTATTCATTTTATAATCATATTCAATATATTCATATCCATTCCTAATTGATTCTAAATCTATTTATTCACTTTCTATTGATTCACATTCAATTTATTCACAAAAATCTTATTCGCTAAATTTTATATTCAACAACAATCCAATCCATGCCAATTTATTTATGAACCATTTCATAAATTTATTTGAGCCAAGCTTCCATCCAAAGAATATTAACTTAAGTTAATTCGTTTTACTTTCAATCATTTCAACCATTTAACTTAAGTTCATTTCCACTTCAAAACTTAATTTCATACTCGAGTTCATTTAAATAATATCCCAAAGCCATATTCAATTTATTTACACTTAAATTGAATTTATTTATAACTTAAGTCATCACCATTTCAATCCATTTCTATTTTATTCGACAACATTTCAAAATATATTTAATTCTCTTACATTGAAATCGAATTTCATTTATAACTCAAGTTCCACATTCAATTTCAATTTCAATCCACAATCCATTTTACTTAACCAATTTAAGTTCCATTTCTATATTCAATTAATTAATTATTTACTTAATTAGTTCACTTCCATTTTATAATTCAATATCTGATTTTTATTTCAAAAATCACTTCAATTGGTTTGACTTGAGTTCAAATTCATTTTATAATTCAAGTTTGGGTTTCCATTTCTTCACCAAAATGTCAAACCACTTCCATTTTGGTTTTACCATTCCACTTTTCCAATTTATAAGTTACACAACTTATTTTTTTTCACATTTAAAATTTTTAACTCAAGATTATACATCACTTATAGCTTAAATATATATTTATTCCATTGACTCCAATATTGTAAGCTATTCAAACTTATTTATTCACAATTCTATAATTTTTCACTTAAATTTTATTCCATTCAAATTTTATAACTTAGAGTAATATAATCACTTTACAACTCAAACTTTATATCCAATTCAATTTGATATCATTTCTAATCCAATCCAATTTTTATTTAACTTAGCTTAAGTTAAATTCAAACCCATACAATTTTCTTTTACAAATTTAATTTATTTAACTCGCATAAGTTAAATTTTAATTTCATACTAAAATTCACATTTCCCAAGTTTTAGTTCAAAAACTTATTCTCTTTTGGTTTTACTTCTCATTTAATTGAAAATTTCAGAATTCAATCAACCGGTTCTATTTCAAATCATTTTGAAATCCCATATATAAATATATATTCCTTTCTGTATACCAAATCATGCTTTTGGAATTTTTAAATCAAAACCTGATTTTACCAAAACAATTCTGAAGCCAAATAATCACAGTAGCAATCCGTCACTTAGAAACTCGAAAATGAATACCGATGATGCTGCGCAGTCATCACTGGTATTATTTTCCAGCAACTGTAGTGAGTTCAGTGCTTTATCACTTCCAAAATCCATTTTTAAACCCAATTTAAAGAATTTACTATTCCAAAAATAATATCACCATCATTTATTTCAAAATTCCTTAGGGAAACATTTCCAAAAATCTCCAAGATTTAAAAATTCCTCAAATCTTAGTTCAAATCCATTTAAATCATTTCTCAAGGCTTCCGGGACTTAAATTTCCGAATTCTGGTTTGAATCCACTTTTAATTACAACTCATATGTATAATCATACTTATACAATTTCTATTTGGTTCTATAAACCATTTCAATTTTTATATCTTGTTTTGATTATAATATTATCATCCATACACTCAAAATATACTATAATTATTTCTGAAAATTATTTCTTTCATATCAAAATATAATTTGGGTAAAATTATTTCATTTACCCCATTTCAAAACAACACTGTGTCGAATTGCTCTGTTCAAGTGTATAGAAACCCTTATCGATACAGTTGTACCAACCAGAATTCATAAGCCACTCAATAAATCAACCAACACAATATAAAACATTTTATATCACTAACAAATACACGCTCATATCTATTAATACACCCAAACTCATTCTAGTGTACTATGACCCTATCTCTAATGAGTAATCCCCACCAAAGTCAAGGTTCTCACTTAACCTTCATCTCTAATACCAAGTGTAAAAGGCCCGTATCTCCGTACCCTTTGAGTCGACAATAAATCAAACGTGTCCAACTCAAATTGAACGGAAATACAAATCTTTAGGGTGAAGAAGAAAAGGGATAAAAGAAAACGGAAACAATAACACATAATCTCACAATCACAGCGGAATAAAATATAACATATAACAACAGATTTTTATACAAAAGAATCTGTAGCTGTTAATATACACATAATCATTAGAGTGCAACAATCAACAATCAATCTGGACAGTTATAATAACTTGTCCTCTCAAATACAAAATATAAAGCATAACACACACAGCGAAATATAATCAAGTATGGGAAATACGCCTGAGAATTCTCTAGCTCGTCTCCTGAGCTTCATAGCATCCTAACCTGAATCTGTAATACTTAGTCTGACCCAAGCATTATAATAAAATAACACCTGAGTCAGTCTGGAAAACCAGTGTGAGAAAACACACTCAATTTGAATTATTACTATTATCAAAATCCTTTGAAAAACAAAGGTATATCGTAAGACCACGTCACACATAAATACGACGGGTTTTTACCTTATGATAACCAAAACATTTTATATCAAAATCATCTGATATTATAATAGTGTCTATAGAAAATAAACTATAAAATAGCTGAAATGCTTGCATCTCACGTTTCAGCGTAGTTGGGCACAATTAAAACCGTACAGGCTCGTAGTGGATATTGGATTCCATACAATGACTGGGCTACTGGGTACCGCCCATCACAGTACACCTCTAGAAAAATGTACCGAGATCGTACCTAACGATCCCTGCCAACACAGGACCAGCCTACCCCTTGCTGGATAGTACCGAATATGTTATCACCCGGGTGTTCCCACCCTATCGAGCGCTCTCTTTTCCATACACAACCATATCCATAATTATAATATATCCGAGGTTATCTAGAAAAGTAATAACATACCCTACTTGGGTGCGACCCACATAGCCCTGCTGCATCTCCCCTGTTTTAGTCATTTCCGGTTGATGAAGCTTGAGGCTACGTTTTACCATTAGAATAACATTCATACTTGGAATGCTAACACTGCCTTCCAGACCACGATGCAAATGATAGCATTCATCCATACAAGTAGTTCTGGGTCTGAAAAAACCGAATCTCCAAAATTATCATCTTCATTATCCTCACGATATCATAATTCGTAACGCACAAATCAGATCGAAGTGGTTTTTCGGATAATTAAATCTGATCCTGGTCTCTTCGAAACGATCAACGAATTTGGTCAAATTTGATAGTCGGTTATTTAACTATCAAATTTCACACATAAGCAGTCACTAGGCCCAAATTTATAAATCTTTCAAAACATTTATTTCAAATATCTTTACACAAATATATATTCAAATCTCCTTCAGTATTCCGACATTTGAAAACAAATTCAAATCCTTAACGAAATATTTTCAACCCATATTAACACTAAGAAATATTTTCGTATAACCTTCCCATAGTCAATAAATTCCCAAATCATTTATTCTAATACTTAGAAAAATATTTATAAATATATTTTCCAAAATCACTTACTTCTCAACACTTAGGAAATACCTATACCTTATCGATTTTATAGGTATATTCACAACAAGGAAATCTCCCCCTATTCCAACTTCGTAAAATCATTTACAACCCTTTTTGTAAAGTCACAACTCATTATAATTCATTTCATAAATCTCTGAGATTTTTGTAATCCCTTCTACAATTTCCAAAATCGATTTTACTTGTTTAAAATCTCATTCACCAATTTATAACTTCTTTTATGAATTTAGATTCATTTTCGAAGTTCACTTATCTAACCATTTCGGAAATTCCTTAAGTTTCCAAAATTCCATTATAAGATTTCTCTTATAAAAATCATATCCACTAAATAAACTCTGTTTACAAATCTCGAGAGAATTTATAAATAAATTACAATCATTTCTAAACTTTATATATATAATAAGTATTTTTAAAGAATAATAATTTATTTTTAAAACATGTTAAGTAATTATTTAAAATATTATAACATTTTAAATAAACAACGATAATTCATTTCCAATTTATTTTTAAATAAAGCTAATCGATTTACAAAGCTTATTATAAAATTTTGAATTCATTCAAAATTAATATTAGATATTTGAAAAGTCCACTTCCCGAAATATTTCAATATTAAAACAGCTTTAGCTATATAGTTTAATAAATAAAATATCCCATTTTAAAAAAACTAAATTTCTCGACAAAAATATATTTTTAAAGTTCCAATAACAAACTTCAATTTATAAATCCCTCTCGATTCATAACACATCAATTCCATTCCGATTCCCAAACCATTCTCACATTTCAAAAATAGAATCCACTATTTTTCCCAAAAACTCATTTCCATATCTCGATATAAATTCACACTGTAAATTTATATTCCCAATTTATCAACTGATATCATTTTCTCTTATTTATAAACATCCTTTATAAATTTATAAACTCATTTGGGTTTCACTTGTTTATAAAAATAATCTCATTTATAAAATTTCATTTTATGAATCCATTTCTTTATAAATCCTTTTTATTTTTCAAACCTATTTTAAATATTGATTTCAACTCCTTATCCATATTTTCAGAAATATCATTTAAAAATCAATTGTTAAAAATCCCTTATATAAATTATTTTAAAATCTCTTATTTAAAACATTTTACGAATAGTTAAGTACAACCCAAAATCAAATCATTGTTTTTTCCAAGTCAATTTCCTTTAAAATAATCCAAATTCGATATAAATATTTTTATATCCAAAATCTCTTTTTAATTCCTTCAAATTCAAAAATAATATTTATGGTATTTAAATTACCCAAATTTAGGCCAGCGCCACTATAGCATCCAAAAATTCAAACCACAACATAATCTATAACAGATTTTCCACACACATCATATATCACTATATATGGAAAACAATCAATATATTTGAGGAATCTAGTTGGATTCCTCCCACCTGTTTCCCTGCAACCATAGATGTTATGTAACATAAAATACCAATCCTGCTTCAAGGCGGGATATTGCGGTAATATAGGGTCATCCACTATTATGCGGGGCGCATGGTGTCTCATCCGCTCCAATCGCCGGGAATATATACCCAACTACTAATATATATATATATATATAAAGTATTGTCAAGTGGCTACTAACATGTACATGCAATGATGAAATTAAACCATGTACAGGTAGGTGAAACATTCAAAGCAACAAGATGACTTTTCAAACAATGTGTGTCCATGTTCTCCTACATAAGATTGCATACCCCTACTACAAATTTAGAAGTGAACTGATAGTAACAAAGTAAGGAAATAAAATGCAAACTAAACTAGTATAGGTAGGGATGTGTATTCCATTCATTCAAAGCAACACTAAAAATTTTAAACAATTCAAGAATACAATGTATGATAACAAAACAAAGGCAAGGCACATTGGCTTTTCTGAGCTGGAGTTGAAGTATGTTCTTTCTCACTGTTTGTGAAATGAAAATGATTCAATAAGTGGCTTATTTTAATACGTGATATGATATAGGGAGTGTGCAAAGGTGTTGGTTAGCAGACACATTGCTGCACCAGAAGGGAAACTGAACGCGATATATAAGAAATACTCGAGGAGCGAGCACGGTGCTGTTGCGTTGCATCCACCTGTAATGAAGGTGGTAGAGGAATCTAAAGATACAAAAACTTGAAGACAAGTTTATAATAATATGAGGGAGTTCTTTTTTTGGGGAAGATAAATTCATATTTGAAATATATATTTAGAATTTATGTTTGACTATTCATACGCAAGTAGTAAGAGTAGTTTCTGATGGTTTAGTTTGTGTTCAGCTGATCTTTTGAGTCTAATATGATCATGTTTTCATGGTTAGTCATTTGTTAGTGGTTTTTTGTCATATAGGCATGTATTGCAAGGGTTGTTGGGTTCAAAAGTTCAATCTTTTCTGTGTTATTTTTTGGGTAAAAGTAAGTATTCATAGGGTATGCTTTCAAGGATTCTGTTTCTTCTTTGGCTTGCTATGTTATTTTATTCTCTTGGTATTGTTGTAGTTTCTCATTTATTGTTAAGGGAAAGTAACTCATTTATTGTTTATGTTTTCATTTCAGCAATTGTTGGACAAGTACACGGTTGGATTGAGGTAGTTTTTCTCTTTCAAAAGGTAAAGCATCTGATTTGTGTAATGGCAATTCATGGTGCTACTGAGAAAGTAATCATTCGATCTTACTATGTTGGGGATTGCATCAGTCCATTTAAATAATTAATGAAATCACATTTTGGTTAACTCAATTGATTTTTTCCAAAAGGCAAGTGAGCAAATTTGCTTAACAAGTCTTCTGGGTATACATAGTTCTAAACAGATAAGAGATCAACCAGGCTTGATACGTTAACTATTAAATCATTCTTGCAAATTGTTGCCTTCTATTCTAGCACATAGATACCATAGCAAAATTGTGAACTTTATTTTTAAATAAAATGGTATGGTAATTGAAACTTGAAGTGCAATACATGCATTATTTGAATTTTTATTCAGCTCTTCTGGTAGTTAGTAGTGCAAATAATTTGCATAGAGTATTGCACTAAGATATTTGTAGTTTTTACTACTTTAGTCAACTATTTTATGATATTCATTTTAAGACCATGAATTTCTAATTTCATCAATTATGGTGTCAATTTTGCTACACCAGTTAACTAACACTGCATTGTAAACTAAACCAGACTAAGAGGTTCTCTTTACAATTCCAATGTAAGTTCTGTTAGGGTCAAGCTTTCCCTTACTCATGCATTTTCCTTCTTCTCTACATTTGGGTCAGCTCTGCACAATACTGACAATTTCATTCCTTCTTCTCTACATTATTTTGTCCATAGGGTGCATTATGTTCCTGATTTTGCCAAAGCTTCTCAGAAGTATCAGAGGTCATTGTAGTGTTGAACTTCCATTCTCTAGCGGACCGTATACGCTGATGTTCTGATTATAGGTTATGTTGTGTTTTAAGCGTCAGTACCAATGTTTATTATGTGCGAAAGTTAATTTTTTATATATAATGCTGCTATGTAAAATTTATTGTGCCTGAACTGCATTTTTTAATTGCTTGAAGCACATTTATGCAGATGTGTTGTGCTTTTTAACTTCAATTGTTGAGGGAATATATTATTCAACTATGCCAGTTTATTATTTTGCTAGCTGTAGTTAAAGTCATTTTCGGCTGTATTGATGGAAGTGATATCATTTGTACCGAGTTTATTGAAATACCGTCACTCATATATTTGTTCTGTCTGACAATTGATAGGTTTTGTTTGGATGGAGTATACGTGATATTTTTATGATTTGTACAGTTGACTTTATATTAAGTTCTACCCATGTATAAAAATAATAGTGTCCACCTGCATAGACTACCAGCCCACTTAACTCCATTTTGAACATTGACAAAATGGATGATTTACATCAAGATTTTTCAACTTTAGCTCCAAACACAAAATGGATGAGTAGCTTCGCGCTTTCTGTTTTCCCAACGACAGCTGCTCCAGTTAACATATTATATTTTATTTTCCAATTGCTGCACCTATTCTAATTCTTTGACTTCTTGCATATGCTTCATTTTCTAAACAAGCCACTTTTGTATATTCCAGCTATCTATCGCCCATTGCTTGATACTTGCACGCTACACCAAACTGTCATTGCGATGCATTTCCCAACTAAAAAATGTTATTGTTATATAGGCATATAAATAACTTTTTGCTATTAATGGCTATGACCACATAATTAAATAACGACTGCATGGTTTTGAATATTATCATCAACGTAACCACTAATAAAACATTTTAAATAAACATAATATTAAAATATCTCATTCAACGTTAGGTAATCATCATTAAACAAAAAAACTACTTCAGTTTCATGTAACTATTTAGGTGATATCCGTGTGCGTTCACAAGATATGGGATGTAGCCTGTTATTTTTTAAGTATAACTATTAGTCATCATGGAGAACTACGGTATACGTTTACTAGATGAAGTATCCAAGTGTTCTTTATTGTCTATAATTTAGATGGGAGTTTATCGGTCGAAGTCTCACCTAATTCCGAGTTAGTATGATGAAGTTATTGCAGTTTGAACAAAACAAATAGCCGCTTCTGCATAAGCGGAGTTCAAATATGGGGATGTTACTATCAAATCTACTTCCACAGGTGCAACTAAAAATGCAAGCACGTTGTGATTAAATGCAGGCCCATCTGGGCGTGCATATGTACTCGTTAGAATAGCATTCATACTTGGAATGCTAACACTGCCTTCCATACCACGATGCAAATGATAGCATTCATCCATACAAGTAGTTCTGGGTCTGAAAAAACCGAATCTCCAAAATCACCATCTTCATTATCCTCACAATATCATAATTCGTAACGCATAAATCAGATCGAAGTGGTTTTTCGGATAATTAAATCTGATCCTGGTCTCTTCGAAACGATCAACGAATTTGGTCAAATTTGATAGTCGGTTATTTAACTATCAAATTTCACACATAAGCAGTCACTAGGCCCAAATTTATAAATCTTTCAAAACATTTATTTCAAATATCTTTACACAAATATATATTCAAATCTCCTTCAGTATTCCGACGTTTGAAAACAAATTCAAATCCTTAACGGAATATTTTCAACCCATATTAACACTTAGAAATATTTCCGTATAACCTTCGCATAGTCAAAAAATTCCCAAATCATTTTATTCTAATACTTAGAAAAATATTTATAAATATATTTTCCAAAATCACTTACTTCTCAACACTTAGGAAATACTTATACCTTATCGATTTTATAGGTATATTCACAACGAGGAAATCTCCCCCTATTCCAACTTCGTAAAATCATTTACAACCTTTTTTTTAAAGTCACAACTCATTATAATTCATTTCATAAATCTCTGAGATTTTTGTAATCCCTTCTACAATTTCCAAAATCGATTTTACTTGTTTAAAATCTCATTCACCGATTTATAACTTCTTTTATGAATTCAGATTCATTTTCGAAGTTCACTTATCTAACCATTTCGGAAATTCCTTAAGTTTCCAAAATTCCATTATAAGATTTCTCTTATAAAAATCATATCCACTAAATAAACTCTGTTTACAAATCTCGAGAGAATTTATAAATAAATTACAATCATTTCTAAACTTTATATATATAATAAGTATTTTTAAAGAATAATAATTTATTTTTAAAACATGTTAAGTAATTATTTAAAATATTATAACATTTTAAATAAACAACGATAATTCATTTCCAATTTATTTTTAAATAAAGCTAATCGATTTACAAAGCTTATTATAAAAATTTGAATTCATTCAAAATTAATATTAGATATTTGAAAAATCCACTTCCCGAAATATTTCAATATTAAAACAGCTTTAGCTGTATAGTTTAATAAATAAAATATCCCATTTTAAAAAAACTATTGAGTAGTCGAGGGATTCAGGTTAGTCTTGACGAATACTGGAGGAGCTGTGGAGCAGGAGGCTTCAGCGTGTAGATATATAGAGTTTCCGCTGTGTATGTTGTATTGTACTGATGTACTTGTGATGTATAATAGACAGAAGTTTATAACTGTCTATTCTATGTTGTATAAATTGTATACTCTGATGTATATGATACTATGTAATATCTTATGTGATATAATATATTTCTCGTTCCGCTGTGAGATCTCTGATGTGTTGTTGTTCTTTCTTCTTTTCTTTTCTTCTTCTATCCCTTTCTTTCTTTATAACGACGCGTCTTTCTGGGCAAAGAAAGCCGGGTCGTTACATGTGGTATCTCGACAAAAATATATTTTTAAAGTTCCAATAACAAACTTCAATTTATAAATCCCTCTCGATTCATAACACATCGATTCCATTCCGATTCCCAAACCATTCTCACATTTCAAAAATAGAATCCACTATTTTTCCCAAAAACCCATTTCCATATCTCGATATAAATTGACACTATAAATTTATATTCCCAATTTATCAACTGATATCATTTTCTCTTATTTATAAACATCCTTTATAAATTTATAAACTCGTTTGGGTTTCACTTGTTTATAATAATAATCTCATTTATAAAATTTCATTTTATGAATCCATTTCTTTATAAATCCTTTTTATTTTTCAAACCTATTTTAAATATTGATTTCAACTCCTTATCCATATTTTCAGAAATATCATTTAAAAATCAATTGTTAAAAATCTCTTATATAAATTATTTTAAAATCTCTTATTTAAAACATTTTACGAATAGTTAAGTACAACCCAAAATCAAATCATTGTTTTTTCCAAGTCAATTTCCTTTAAAATAATCTAAATTCGATATAAATATTTTTATATCCAAAATCTCTTTTTAATTCCTTCAAATTCAAAAATAATATTTATGGTATTTAAATTACCCAAATTTAGGCCAACGCCACTATAGCATCCAAAAATTCAAACCACAACATAATCTGTAACAGATTTTCCACACACATCATATATCACTATATATGGAAAACAATCAATATATTTGAGGAATCTAGTTGGATTCCTCCCACCTGTTTCCTTGCAACCATAGATGTTATGTAACATAAAATACCAATCCCGCTTCAAGGCGGGATTTCGCGGTAATATAGGGTTATCCACTATTATGCGGGGCGCATAGTGTCTCATCCGCTCCAATCGCCGGGAATATATACCCAACTACTAATATATATATATATAAAGTATTGTCAAGTGGCTACTAACATGTACATGCAATGATGAAATTAAACCATGTACAGGTAGGTGAAACATTCAAAGCAACAAGATGACTTTTCAAACAATGTGTGTCCATGTTCTCCTACATAAGATTGCATACCCCTACTACAAATTTAGAAGTGAACTGATAGTAACAAAGTAAGGAAATAAAATGCAAACTAAACTAGTATAGGTAGGGATGTGTATTCCATTCATTCAAAGCAACACTACAATTTTTAAACAATTCAAGAATACAATGTATGATAACAAAACAAAGGCAAGGCAACAACATGCTATAATTCCAAAAGAAAAATGTGTCAGGTCCTTTATATGCAAAAACAAAGCTATGATTTCTTAAAGCAAAAATATGTTAGGTCATTTCTAGCATGAAGAATTTGAACCTATATATGCCCTTTATTTCAAAAACTGACTAAAGAAAAGATATAGTGTGAGATTATCTCACCTTGACTCGAACTCTTCGCCTTTCTGCCCTCGAGACGCCACCGCGTTGCCACCGCAACCTCCACCATCTTCTTCCTTTCTAAAATCGTGCTTGACCACCTGAGTTGCCGCCAACCATTGCTGCAGTCGCTCCGCCCACCTCCCCTTGCTCGCACACACCACAAAACCCAAACGCCAGAGAAAACCCTAGCATCGATTCACTCGCGACTTCGACCTCTCCACTCCACTCTTCAGTCGCCGCTCCACCATTCATCTCCATCTCCAAGAATTTCACCGCGTCGCCATGCCATCGAGCTCGTACCATTCCCATCACGACTCCGCCATGAGAAATTCGATCGCGATTCACTTGCGTTGCCTCCCTTTCTTTTTTTCTTCTGATTTTCGAATTTTATTTCATTTCTGAAGGAAGAGAAAGGGGATTTTAAATGGATGAGAGCGGCGCGATCAGGGTGTAGGATGGCTCGATCAGTGCTAGGTCGGCTAAAGTATAGGGTTTGACTTGAAATTAATATATTATTAAATTTCCAAAATATCTCATTTTGCATAACTCAAAATCCCGTATCCCTATTGAGGCGTGCTGCCTGGCATTTCTAATGTTATACCCCTATTTCGAATGAAATGGAATAAGTTCTGGGACCTAATTCGATCGTATGTGGAAGATAGCTTTTTGAACCCAATTATAATATTAAATTTTCAATATTAATTTCAACGCGTTTCTATCCCGTACGACCAAACAGTGACTCCAAACGCTACGAAATTTGAAATACGATAATAATACACTATTACGGATTCAATGGAACTGGTTTTGGTCGATTTACGAGTCTATGCCCCGGATCGCTATTTTAACTCGTCGATCAAATCGACGATTTCAAAATTTACGAAATCACTTAAAATTCCAGTTTTAAAAACTTACTAAATCAATTCTAATTCTAATAGAATTTATATCGGCACTAGAAATCATTTCGATTCATATTCAACTCAAATTTCAATTATTCACCATTTCTGTATTATGATAAATCATTTTATTTAAAATTTAAATTCATTCAATAATTTCAACCAAAATCTTCATATTCAAAATCAACTATATTCCAAATCCAATATTTAAAACCATTTAAATATTCAAAACCAAATGACGGAAAATCCGGGTCGTTACATTCCTTCCCCCTTAAAATAATTTCGTCCTCGAAATTGCTAAGGTAGGAAAAATGCTCCAAACCCATTAACTTATCAAAATCCACGTAGTTAAAACTCGATATTTCACTTTTCTAAATCTATTAGTTCTAACCAAAACAATTAATTTTCCATTTCTAGCCCAATATGGTCTTCTTGTACCTGTACTTACTCAAATAAAACCCATAAGTACCAAATATATGAAATTTAATAACTTTCATTCATTTAAATAATTAATCACATCAATTCCATAACCAAACATGTTATAGTATGAATTTATCAATAATCACAAGGTTCCAACATTCGATTATTCATTTCAATCGATTTACATACCATTTTATTCAATTCCAAGTGATTCACAAACAATTCATTTGTATTCATTTTATAATCATATTCAATATATTCATATCCATTCCTAATTGATTCTAAATCTATTTATTCACTTTCTATTGATTCACATTCAATTTATTCACAAAAATCTTGTTCGCTAAATTTTATATTCAACAACAATCCAATCCATGCCAATTTATTTATGAACCATTTCATAAATTTATTTGAGCCAAGCTTCCATCCAAAGAATATTAACTTAAGTTAATTCGTTTTACTTTCAATCATTTCAACCATATAACTTAAGTTCATTTCCACTTCAAAACTTAATTTCATACTCGAATTCATTTAAACAATATCCCAAAGCCATATTCAATTTATTTACACTTAAATTGAATTTATTTATAACTTAAGTCATCACCATTTCAGTCCATTTCTATTTTATTCGACAACATTTTAAGATATATTTAATTCGCTTACATTTAAGTCGAATTTCATTTATAACTCAAGTTCCACATTCAATTTCAATTTCAATCCACAATCCATTTTACTTAACCAAGTTAAGTTCCATTTCTATATTCAATTAACTAATTAATTTATCTAATTAGTTCACTTCCATTTTATAATTCAATATCTGATTTTTATTTCAAAAGTCACTTCAGTTGGTTTGACTTGAGTTCAAATTCATTTTATAATTCAAGTTTGGGTTTCCATTTCTTCACCAAAATATCAAACCACTTCCATTTTGGTTTTACCATTCCACTTTTCCAACTTATAAGTTACATAACTTATTTTTTTTCATATTTAAATTTTTTAACTCAAGATTATACACCACTTATAGCTTAAATATATATTTATTCCATTGACTTCAATTTTGTAAGCTATTCAAACTTATTTATTCACAATTCCATAATTTTTCACTTAAATTTTATTCCATTCAAATTTTATAACTTAGATTTATATAATCACTTTACAACTCAAACTTTATATCAAATTCAATTTGATACCATTTCTAATCCAATCCAATTTTTATTTTACTTAGCTTAAGTTAAATTCAAATCCATACAATTTCCTTTTACAAATTTAATTTATTTAACTTGCATAAGTTAAATTTTAATTTCATATTGAAATTCACATTCCAAATTTTAGTTCAAAAACTTATTCTCTTTTGGTTTTACTTATCATTTAATTGGAAATTTTAGAATTCAATCTCCCAGTTCTATTTCAAATAATTTTGAAATCCCATATATAAATATATATTCCTTTCTGTATACCAAATCTTGCTTTTGGAATTTTTAAATCAAAACATGATTTTACCAAAACAATTTTAAAGCCAAATAATCAGAGTAGCAATCCGTCACTTAGAAACTCGAAAATGAATACGGATGATGCTACACAGTCATCATCAGGATTATTTTCCAGCGACTGTAGTGAGTTCAGTGCTTTATCACTTCCAAAATCCATTTTAAAACCCAATTTAAAGCATTTTCTATTTCAAAAATAATATCACCATCATTTATTTCAAAATGCCTTGGGGAAACATTTCCAAAAATCTCTAAGATTTAAAAATTCCTCAAATCTTAGTTCAAATCCATTTAAATCATTTCTCAAGACTTCCGGGACTTAAATTTCCAAATTTTGGTTTGAATCCACTTTTAATTACAACTCATATTTATAATCATACTTATACAATTTCTATTTGGTTATATAAACCATTTCAATTTTTATATCTTGTTTTGATTATAATATTATCATCCAAACATTCCAAATATACTATAATAATTTTTGAAAATTATTTCTTTTATATCAAAATATAATTTGGGTAAAATTATTTCACTTACCCCATTTCAAAACAATACTGTGTTGAATTGCTCAGTTCAAGTGTTTAGAAACCCTTATCGATACAGTTGTACGGACTGTGCTGGCCAGAATTCATAAGCCACTCAATAAATCAACCAACACAATATAAAACATTTTATATCACTAACAAATACATGCTCATATCTATTAATACACTCAAAGTCATTCTATGGTACTACTAACCTTATCTCTAATGGGTAATCCTCGCCGAAGCCAAGGCTATTTTTAAGGGGGGAAGAATGTAACGACCCAGTATTTTAGTCATTTGAATTTGGAATATTTAATTGATTTTTAATATTGAAAAGTTAATTTTATAAATTAAATAACTTGAATTTCAAATATAGTGATTTATTTGATAATTAAATTGTTGAATTTAATATTGTAATTGTTTAAATAATTGAATCTTGAATTTAATATAAATGAAAATTATTTCAAAAGTTGATTTAAATTCTATTTGAATAAGAAGGAAGATAGTGAACTTTTAAATTTAGATTTAAAAGAGATTTAACTAATTTTGAAAATTGCTCGTTTTAAATAATGTGTAAGAATAGCCTTCCGGGGCACAGTCTTGGATTTTAACGAAACAAGTTCCATTGGATCTGTAATAGTGAATTATTGTATGCCGTCGAATTTCGTGGCGATTAGACTTATCGTTTGGTCGTGCGAATTCGAAACGTGTAGAAATTTATCAAAGGAATTTAAATAAAATAATTGGGTTTGAAAAGCTATTTTCTGCGTATGATGGAATTGACTTCTGATATATATTCCATTATGCTCAGAACAGGGGTATAACATGTAGAACGACAGGCGACACGCTTCGTTTGGAGTTCAAAATTTTAACGGATGAATAGTGCTACGAAAATTTTCTATAAATAGCCCTCAACTTCCTTCATTTGCAAACCCAAATTTCTAACTGCCCTTAAAATCCTAGAAATCAACGGCCTAGAATCATCGCGTTAATCAGAGAAGAATTAGGCTTAGCGTCCAACATGAAAGTTGGAGAGCTCGATGAAGGGAGTCGATCCATGGTCGTGGATCGTTGAATGGATGACGATGATGACGGCGGCTTGGGGGCCGCGTTCACTGCATCTCGCGCTTGTGATTTGGCTTCGTGCGCGGCAGTGCGCATGCGAATGGAGGTGGGGTGGCGAGGCGTGTGTGGCGAGGTAGACGGCGAGGTAGCGGCGGCGGTCGAGGGAAGCGCGGCGATCGTGGATTTAAAAAAAAGAAGAAGAGGGAAAGTCGATGCGTGCCTGGGTATGAACGAGGGTTGGAGGGAGAAGAAGGTTTGAACGTTGAAAATTATGTTAATTTAGTTTTAATTATATAGAATGCAAATTAATTCATAACATTTTCGTACGAGGTCCGTTTCGAGCTCGACAAGTTGCGTTGCGTTCGTATCAACGAGAACTACGCTATGGAGTTGGATTGGATGGATTTAGAGCTAGTTGGAATTTTGGGTTAAAATTGGACATTCGTTCAATTTTAATTCAAAACGGAACGTTTTGGCGACTTTTAAAATCAAAGTGAGTTAATCGCACCTTTTTGGTTAATCAGAAAATATTATAGTTAATAAAATTGTTTATGGATGTGTAAATATTTTATTGTTGGTTGTTGTTGACTGTTTGGATAATTTACTAATTATTATTAGTTGGATTGGATATATTCCCGCCTATTGGAGTGGATGAGACCCTATTATGTTCCCGTGTAAGTGCGGATGACCCTTTGTATACGAATCCCACTTCGAAGCGGTTGATTTATATTTTTATGATTATATACTGTATGTGATGTAGGGGGACATGTTGGAGGGATCCAACGAGATTCCTCACATAGTTGATTTATTTTCAAATAAATTGATATATGATATGTTGGATGTTATAAATGAGACACGATTTTGTTTATTTAGTGCTTTAGTAGCACTAGGCTCTCTTTTTAGTATATAAATACTATAAATAATGATTTTATTTAAATAGGATTTCAAAGTTGGTTTTGGAAATTTTATATGTTTAATAATTTTTATATAATAAAAGTTTGATTTTTAGAGATTATAAATTTATGGTTTTATAAAATATTCTAAATAGGGATTTCCGAACTGTAAAATATAGATTTTTAAATATTGGAGAATTAATCCGTCTTTTATAATAAAGGGATATGGTCTTAAAAAGGAAATAGAAATATTTTTATATAAATATTATTAACCATTATATATATATATATGTATATATATCATAATTTATTTATAAAGGTGAATTTCTAAATGTGTTAAATTTATAAAAGTGATATTTTTACAAAGGAAGTAAAGATTTGTAAAATCGTACATTGTTAATAAAAGTATGAATTTATGAACGAGGTTTATAAATTAAAGGTAACTATCATCGTTTAATAAATTGGAGAATAAATCAAACGATGGATTTATTTTAAGATATGGAATGATATTTTAAAAACAATTAATTCTATTTTGGGAATTAAAGGTAAGGGTAAATTTGGAATGTTAACAATATTTTATGAATAAAAAGGAATTTACCTATATGGAAGTAATGTTAAAACGAATGGTGATTGATGTTTTAAATGAGATTTATGAACAAGTGAGATTCATAAAGGAAATAAGTTATAAATGGAAGTCATAAATAAATGGGTTTTATGAAAGGAAGTTTTTATAAAATGGAAAGAGATTCTTAAATGTAGTTTTATAAATATGGAAATGATTGGGTTGAAGATTTAAGAATGGATATTCATCAAGGAAATATATTATGTTTTAAATTTGGTTATTCATGTTAATATTGCTTAAAGTTGTTTATAAATATTTAAATAATTTTGAAAGTTAATTATTTAAATTATTAATATGGTTTGAAATTAATAATAATGATTATTAATAATATTTTGGTGACTTATCATTATTATTTATATGGTAAAGATTAACGATGGTTTTATCTGTTATCCCGCTTTTTGGTCAAAGCCGGAATACCAAACAAATCGACAAGAAAGGATGGATATCAGGATTGGAGTTCACTTGGAAACAAGGCTGCAATGGATATCGTCAAAGTTTGGCCGAGCTCCGATCAAGGCAGAATTGATTGGGAATGACAATCAAGGTTAGGAGAGGCTATGTTTCAATTTTCAGGACGATCGGAGTTCGTACGCACAAGATATGAATGAATTAAGATGCACAAAGCACGATTCGAATCGAGCTACTTCGCATCGATGGACGTTGGTTCGAATCGATGAAGGTTCGAGTCAGTTGAAGTTTACCGCACTTCATATCGACATGGTTCGTATCGATCGAGACGAAGTCAGTCATTTGCTCTGGGACAACATGTTCGAATCGATCGAGACAAAGTATAATGATTCGAATCGATGAGGTCAAGGAGAGTTCGAATCCATCGGGTTAGGGTATGTTCGAATCGATCGATTCGAAGCATGCCCCTAGGATCGATGGGTACGAATTGGAAGTATGCACTAGTCAGGGAAACACGCACATACGGATCGATTCGAAGAAAATCAAAGGCATACGAGAAGGATACCTTGGGAGTCGGCTTCGTAGATACGAAGTCATGGATACGAAGGATGGGTGATCGCATGGATTCGAAGGACTCAGGGACAATGTTCGTATCGATCGATTCGAATCGATCGATACAAAGGAAATGAACAAATGGATACGAACTGAACACGAAGAATGGATACGAGCTGAGGTACGAAGCATGATTAAGAGTGTGAAGTATGCGCAACTCATGGGAAGAAACGTTCAACACGGCAAAAAAGGTGGATCAGCCCTGGGATTTCGCGACACATCATCGATGCGCACGTGACCGATCAAGTCGAAGGAAGTGGATTCGAACCAATGGATTCGAACGTAACAGCCCTCACTAAAAACCACAACTCGTATCGATCATATCTTGAGATCTATACGTCCAAATTCAATGAAATTTTCACAGATGCTTACATACACATTGAAGAATGTGCTCACCAAATTTCAGCTCGATTGGACGATTTCTTGATCGATTTGAACATAGCTTCGAATCGATCCCAAAGTGGGCCCGGATTTCCAGAAAGCGGGCATGTGGGCCCCCTGACGTACCAGAACTGGTCTCCCTTCAATTTAGGCGAAATATCAGCCTCCTACACCTATAAATAGAGCCCCTAGTCATTCAGAAAAGTGGTCGGATAATTCTAAGAACTAAAGAGCGCCCAGACTCTGCCAGATTTACTCTGAATCACCACTGCTTCCTTAGATTCAGACCTAGCGCACAAAACCAGTTGTATTACATTACGAGAAACCGTAATCTTCAAACATTGAGTAATAAAATCATAAAAACCTTGAAGTGGACGTAGGCCGGAGATAGCCGAACCACTATAAATCTTGTGTCACTGTTCATTATTTCTAGATTGCTATTTGTTGTTTGCTTAGATCCGTGATTTGTGTGTGAATATTGTTGATTTGTATTCATACACGGGTGCTTTCACAACACTTGGGGTTTGTGACCATTTTTGGCGCAAACATTATCCATAATGGTTTGAATTATTAATTATTATTTTTAAGAGGTTAAAAGTTAATAATAATTATTTATTTATGATGGTTCAGTTGGGTGTGTTTTCTCACGCTGATTTTCCAGACTGACTCGGGTGTTATTTTATTATAATGCTCAGGTCAGACCGATCGTATTTACATATTATTTTGGATGCGTTGGAGCTCAGGAGACGACTTGGAGGTCTTCAAGTCATATTCGCGTACATGTTTATTTTCCACTGCTTTGTTGTTGAAATTATCAACAATTGTATGGACAGGATGTTATAACTGTAACGACCCGTATTTTTACGGATCGAAAGATCGTAAAATAGTTGTCATTAGGTCGTAGTGTTGTTAAGTCGACTAGAGCTTAAGTCGTGTAGAAGTTAGGTTGTGTGGAAGATTAAGTCGTGGAGCGACCTAAAGAAGTTTGCGACTTAAGGGGTAGACGACTGAAGTGTTTAGACGACCTAAGGAAGTTAGTGGCAGCAGTTGGCGACTTAAGGAAATTGGGACGTGTTGGGATTTAAGTCGTGTCACAGTTTAGGTCGGTGGAGCAACTTAGGGAGTGGAATGACTTAACAGGATAAGCGACTTAGGAGTTCATAGCTTCGGGAAGTTAGCGACTTAGGGACTGGACGAGGTAAGGCTTAAGTCGTTATAGTTAGGTCGTGAGACCTTGTGTTGAAGTTAGGTCGTAAGCGACCTAAGGTGGATTGCTGTGTATAGTTAAGTCGTAAGTGACTTATGTTAGGTCGTTAAGTCGTCCAAACGACTTAGGTAGGAATGCGGCTGTGGTTAAGTCGTAGGATCTGCTAAGTCGTAGGTCGAAGGGGATGGTTAAGTCGTAGGATCAACTAAGTCGTAAGTCGTTGGGACGTGGCTTAGTGTTAGGTCGTTAGGCCGTGTCCAGTTAGGTCGCGACTTATGATAAGTCGTTAGGTCGCGCGTATGGGTTAAGTCGCGCAAGTGTTAGGTCGTAGAATTTGCTAAGTCGTTAAGTCGTAGGTCGGAGATAGTTAAGTCGTGGACGACTTAAGGGGGGGCAGACGACCTAAGGATTCAGCCTATAAATACACGGTTCTACCTCACTTATTAGGATCCGGATTTTGAAGCGACGAAGTGCTGACATTTTGAGAGCTCGAGAACTACACTTCTTCACTTCTTATCTCTTCTTAAATTTAGTACTTCCTTCCATCCAAGATCGAAGATCCAAGAGCTAAAGTTGAAGATCTACATTCTTCGAAGAGAGATTTCATCGTTTGAAGCGGGATTTTGATAGATCAAGTTAGATCCTTCACTGTCCAGATCTGAAGTGTGTTGCTTTTGAGGTGTTTAGGTGATTTGGTGAGTGGTGATTATCTCTCACACGGATCCAAAGGAGTATATCGAATTGGTGGTTTGATTTTGTGTTAAAATAGTGATTTCCATGCATTTTCATAAACTTAAGTGTAGATCTATTGTTCATGATGATTTGACACCCATTTTACTACATGTTAATCTATGCAAGTTCATTCATCAAGTTGTAGAGATATTTCTCATGTTTCATGCTTGTTAGATTTGGACTCTTTATTTACAAAATTGCCATTTTAGTTATAATTGCTTTTAGATCTTGTTTACATGATTGATTACTTGGATTAATGATTGATTTGATTGATTGTTATAAACTAGTTGATTAGTTGTCGGATTTAGACAAGATGGTCGAAGATGATTCAAAGGCTAAGGGAAAGGCTCTTGAATTGGAAAAGCTGCTCGTGGCATATGTGGCGGATGATGAAGCTCATATGGATAGATTTGATGATGATGTTGAGATGAGGCTTTGCTATGATGAGATGAAGCGAGGCATGATGTGAGATAACCTTGGTTTAATCCAGACGGGATCATTCCAAGCATGTTGATGACTCGGTGAAAGGGTTCGAGTTTGAGGATAATGGTTGGCTCGAGAGGCGCTTGAGCTAGTATGGGAATAGTCGTCGAGGAGGATGAGTAGAAGGCTTAGATTTCATCGTTGTTGAAGGTTCTAGCAGGCTCAAAGCAAGAGTACGCTGGGCAGATTCGATAGTCCCAAAAGACTACGGTTGGTGGTCGAGTACTCTGGGCAGATTCGATAGTCCTAGGCACGGGCTGCGACGACGTGCAGAGTTCTGTCTAGAACCGGGGTTACCATTGGCCCTTGACGGACGGCTGAAAGAATGTGCCGGTCATTCAATTAACGGTGGTATCGAAGCAATGATAACAGTGATAGCCAGAGTCATGAATGTTTGGTTGTATCGTCATTCGGTCTCAAGAGCGATATTTTCTGGGTGCTTATCTGATCTTGGTTTAGGCCTTGGGGGTTTGTGCTTGGAAAATATCGACCTTGACTCGAGTGATAATTGCTTTACTTTAAATGTCTGCTTTGCTATGTTTATTTCTGCTTAGTGAGTTTGGGGGCTACCACTGTAGAAAGAGATGGAGTGGGAGGGTTGGATTCCTATTCCTTTTACCTTTATGCTCTTTTGGTATGTTGTTAGTTAATTTACCGCTCACTAAGACTGTTGTCTGACTCAAGGTTTTATGTTCAACTCTTATTACCTTGGGCTGTTCATCCATTTTGGGATGGGCAGACTAGGTAGCAGGTGACAGGTGCTGTTCTTAGTTACCGACGATGCTGATGACGAAGACAAGCTGGAGGCTTGCATATTACTTTCTTACTATATGTACTGGATGTTCCGCTGCTTGTATAATTCTCTGAGTGATATGTAGTGAGGCTTGATGTATTGACTATTCAGATGTTTGTATTCAACTATTATGAAGCTTAATTGATGAGATTCTATGTTGTGAAGTGTAACGACCCGGAATTTTGAACGAATTAAATTGAGAATATTTAATTAATTTTAAGTATTTGAACGATGATTTAATTTGAGATCCCCGATTCAACTTTGAGATTTGCGATTAACTTTAAAATTTAATATAGTGTGAGTTGAATAAGAATTTGAATCTTCAAATTTAGGCCGATTAAAAATATTTCAAACGCTTGTAAAAATTTATATTGATAACACTGAAGATAATAGAAGCTTCAGAAATTGATTTGGAAACAATCTGTTCAGTTTTGAAATTAAATCGTTCGAATCGATATTTAAAAATAGCCGTCCGAGGTGCAGTCTCGGAATTCGACGAAACCAGTTCCATTGGGTCCGTAATATTGAATTATTACTGGATTTCCAATTTCGTATTTTTCGGTGTTAATACGTGAGCACACGTTGAGTAAACGCCTTGGATTTTTATCGAGATTCGATTTAAAGTAAATTTAAAATTTATAAATTGGTCAACAACGTACCCACGTTCCACGCCTAAATTCACGCCTAATTTCACGAAGATAATCGTGCAGAAGCATGGCCGCCCCTTTCTCGTTCAAACGAAATTCACGTTCGAAAAGTTCTCTTCTCGTTTTAAAATAAATGCCGAGCTCCTCTCGTTCGACATCGCGACCAAGAAAATCAAATCCACCCTCCTCCAAATTTATCGATATCCTCCTAGAATCGAAGTCGCGATTCTTACGCGGTGAGGCGACAAGGCGAAGGTCGCAACTGCGACTTAGGGCATCTCGAGGCGGTGGCAAAGGCGTGGCGTTCGAACGGGGTGGGCGCACGTTTGAGGGATGGGCGAGTTCGTTTTCGCGAGGCAGTGGCTCGAAGTCGAGCAAGCAATTCAGGCGGCATCGCGATGGAGCTGGGTGTCGAGATTAGGTCAAGCAATGGGGGGACCTCTCGATGGTGAGCGGCATCACGAGATGGAGGCGCGCGTGCGCTCAGGCAGGGTTGCGGCTTCGATCTGAGGAGGTCGCGAGTTAGTCGAAGGTTGGGCTCAACAGTAATGTTCGAGCATCGTGGAGGCTGGGATTTGGAGTCATGAATCTGGGCGAAAGTCTGATTATTGTTGGTGAGCCTTTTTCTGTTTTTAAATCTTGAATTCATATTTTGAAATGAAAGAAAATTTAGTTTTAGTTGAATTTTTGTTAAAAGTGATTTGATAAAAATAATAATAAAAAAAAAAAAAAAATTTAAAAGTGTTAGCCGAAAGTAAAAATTTTAGTTATACAAATTTATCAAAAGGAATTGATTTAAAGATATTAATTATTTTAGTTACTGAAAGATTTTTATTTATAAAAGGAAAATTTGTTAAAATAAAATTTTTTGGTTAAGAAAATATATTTAACGGTAATCGATTATTCGATTTATTTCGAATATTAATGAACTTTATAAAATTATTTATGCAAGGTCAAAATTAGGAAGAAAACAGTCTGGATTGGAAAATGGATGGCAATTTTAAAGCTAAGGTGAGATTTTTCTCACTCAAATTGAAAGTGGATTTTACAGTTATTGTTTATTGATTTGTTTGAATGTGCTATTAGATATGATAGGATATATCTATATATATAGCAGTATATACATATTGGCATATGTATATATTGGATTGATTGATTCCCGCCTCGTATAGCGGATGAGACCCTATTGCGCCGTTAGTAAGCGGATTTTTATAAAAACCCATATACCGCGATAATTCCGTACTGGAGCGGAGTTGGTATTGTGCTAACATCTGTGGATGCAAGGAAACAGGTTGGAGGGATCCAACTGGATTCCTCACCGTATTGATTATTTACAGATATTTTGATATATTCTGTTATCATATGATGATATATGATATTTGACTGTTGTGATGGACTGATTGGTGTTGTTACATCATCAGATTCAGTTTTGAAATGTAAAAATAACGACTTTTACTTTAAAAGGGTTTTTAAAGTGATTTTTGAAAATATACGTTTTATGGAATTTTTGAATCGATTTATAAACGTAAAATTTTAAAGTTATAAAAGTTATAATTTTTAGTGAAATATAACCGAAGTGTCGTTTTTGAAATAAAAGTCGATTTATTTATAAAATGGTTTAAGTTGGGATTTTTGAATAACTATAAACGATTTGTATAGAAAGATTTATAAAAATTGATATTTTTGTAAATCAAAATATTGGACTTATAAAACGAATTTTTATAAGTGTTAGAAAGAAGTATAAATGGATTTCATAAGTGAATGAAATTAATAGATTTATAACGTGAAGTTATAAAGTAAATAGATATTGTAGAATAAAAGATTTATAAGAAATTTACTTATAAATTTGACTTTTGCACTTAGATGGGATATAAATAGAAATTGCAAAATGAAATGATTTTTATAAGTTGAAATCGTTATAAAGTACAAATGTGATTTATAAACGTTGTTTTATAAATCCGAAGTCACTTATTCTTATAAGTGAATTTTTGAAGTTAATAAAATGAGATTTATAAACCGGAGTTGTTATAGAAAATAGAAAATGGAATTTATAAACGTTGTTTTATAAATTCGGAAACCAATCGATTGAATTTGATAAATTAAATATAGAAGATTATCAAAGGAGATATATTCGCGATTTTGGATAGCGAATTATTATTGAAATAAAACGTGTAGAAAATAGGGAAATGTAAATAGTAAAGTATATTCACGATTTTTGATAGTGAATATATTGTTAAGTAAAATGGATAGTTTTGGAAAGTGATATTTGAAATGAAGTTAATTGTTTTAAAAGATGTTTTAAAACGTGTGAACTATCGAAATCATAGATTTCAACATTTATTGTTGAAATAGACGTTTTCGAAGAATAAGGAAATGATGGACTATAACACTGTTGTTGTAGTAAATGATTTCCGAAAGGAAATGTTTCGATGTAGTATTGGGATTTATATATCTATTAAAATCCGAATCCCTATACTAGTGATTTTGAGTCGTCGTAACGATGTTTTACGTAACATTCGTTTTGACTCAAATAAATGTGTTTAAAGAGAATGATTTCCTTAAAGAATGAATATATACTTAATTTGATTTAAGTATATCGAATATTTTCTAAGTGTTGAAAATAAATGATTTGTGAAATACTTATTATTAAATAAGTATGGGAATACTTTTCCAATATGAAATGAACTGTTTTGAGATTTTATCTTCAAAGATAAAATGAAATGTGGAAATTGATTTGAATTTGTTTTCAAACGGTTAAGTGTGGAAATTTTATATCTAATGAAGATATTTTTGAAGATGAAATAATTTGGAAAATTATTTGGAATCTGATGATGTTGCGCATCTTTATTGATAGTTAAATAACCGACTATCAATAATTACCTTTAGATAGGTATTTGTTGTGAATTGGATGAATTTGAATGCCACACTTATTTTTGAATAAGCGCTCACTATTCGGGTTAGCCGGGAAAGGACCATGGGGTCGTATAACCCATTCCGAATACGTGATACGTCGTTATGAATTGCATTTGAAGACCGGTGTTGAAGACCAGATATTTTTGAAAACGGAAGGATTACCGTCGAGTTACTCTACATCGACTGATCTTCGATTTAGAGGTTTTATCACCCTTAGTGACGGGAAGTCCTGACGTGATTGAAATTATCCGGATATGCAAGGGCTTCGTGAGAAGTGCCTTCGGTTCTGTTCGATCCCGGAACAGACTTGTATGGATTGTGTGTCTGACGTTACAATTTGAGATATAAAGCTGATTTCTTTCAAATACATTTCTGTTGGTGGCGGAGAATTTATTCTCTTAGCTTAACACCCTTCTCTGAGACGTACGAGCTCAGAGGTTATGTAGTTGAAATTTATCAACGATATATCCCAATTTGGTAATGTGGCATACTGAGTGTTGCTGTGAAATGATCAGTGTTTGATCATTTGCGATATGATCATTTGTTTGATCTTATATCTTTGTGATCATAGGTTGATCATTTTGTTTGACCCGAAGCAGGGCTTTTTGAGAAAGCGTAGCTTTGTGGACGAGACTTCGTCGAGCCTCACACCCCGGAAATGGTCGAAACAGGAAGGATGCGGCAAGGTTCTAGGGAGTAGCGCCCCTTAGTGTATGTCATTCCTTCTGGATAAAGGTGGTATCATGGTATGGAGCCCAGATACTTAACCTCTGTGGTTACTGCAAAATTTATTTCTTTGTGGTTGTTGCGAATCGGGGATCCTCGGGAAGATCGGTGACGATCGGGGGATGGCATACGCGTGTCAGTAGTTACCTATTTTTGCAGAGGTAACCCGGCCTTGTGTTGGCAGAGATCCGGTTAGGTTCTCGGGTCGTCTATTCCAGGGACGTACCCATCGTGGATAGGAAGTTCCTTAGCCTGACCATTTGTTGGAAATCCAAAGAAACAATACGTGACTTGTACGGTTTTAGTTGTAGAACCTGCCATCTAATATGGCAGCTATAGCAAGCATACTATAATGGTACCTATGCTGGCTAAGATTTATATTCTACTTTCGAAATGTTTTCTACACTATGCACTAATAATAATATCAAAAAGAATTTGATTTTTGCGTAGTAAGCATCTTTGACTATCATAAGAAGAAATCTCCTCCAAGTCTGCGTTTGCATTGTGTGTGTGGCGGGAGGTCTTATGGTAGTTTCATTTTCCAAAAGCATTTCGAATTGACTTTAAAATTATCCTGTTGTTTATTTTAAAGATAAACTGTTTTACGATCTCACACCAGTCACCATGACTGACTCGGAGTTTATTGTTCCCTTCTAAACTCTGGGTGCCCACAAATTTTCCACACGGGCAGCCTAGAGTTATGTTATCAGGATATTCTGGATATTCTGGAGCTTTGAAGATAAGCTGGAGGACAAGACGTAGTATTTGTATCTGATATATTTATTCCGCTGTGTATTCTGTATGAGGACAAGTTTATATAACTGTCCATTGTTGTATATTTACTCTGATTGATGTATGTATAAACTGATATAGTTCTTTGTTTTAAAAGGCTAGTGATTATCTATTATATATTGTTCCGCTGCGATATGTGAGATTCTGATATTGTTTTCTGTTTCTGTTTCTGCTCTTGTTCTGTTGTTGTTCTTCTTTCTTTTTCTTCTATCTTCTTCTTCTACTTTTTTTCTTTTTTTTTTCTTAAAACCATAACTTTTCGGGTTTTCGGCATTCGATGGCTCAGCAGTCGATAAAGTGAGTATCGATGTTGAATTTTCGAAAGTCGAAAATTTTCGGGATGTTACATTTGGTATCAGAGCATATGGTTAAGCGACAACCCTGCTCTGTTGGGTGTTACTCATTAGAGATAGAGTCAGTAGTACTCTAGAATGAGTTGAGTGTAATAATAGATACGAGTGCGTATTTGTTAGTGAATATAAAAAATGTTTTATATTGTGTTTGCTTATCCGTTGAGATGTTTATGAATTTTGGTCGATATGTGGGACGCCATATTATCGATAGGGATTTCTAAACACTTAAACGAGGCAAGACGACATAGTATTGTTTTAAAATAGGGTGAATGAAATAATTTTACCCAAAACTATTTTTGTATAGAAAAGAAATGATTTTCTGTAAATTATTATAGTATATGGATGCTTGGTTGTTAGGAAATAATAGCATTGAAATATTATCATTGTTATGTTGAAATTGAATAAGAAATTCAAATCGTAACTCCAAAGTTAAGAAATAAATTCATATACGAATGAAATTTAAGAATGTAAATTATAAATGTGACTTATAATTTGAAACGGAATTCCAGAGGAGTATTTGGAAGTGTTTTGAAAGAATTTGAAAATTTTGGAGATCTGGAAAGTTTAAATTCCTTTTTGGTTTGGAAATGAATTTCAAAGGTTTTGAAAAGTATTTTAGAGAGATGAAAGCTCTAAACTCTTTTCGGTCGCTGGAAAATAACTTCGATGATGACCGCGGCATCATTGGTGTTCATTTTCGGGTTTCCAAAAGAGGAATTGCTGCCAAATTGTTTAAATGGAAGTTGTTTGGAAAATTTGGATTTTGTTTTAGAAAATTCAAAGGATGATTTGAATTGTTTTCAAAAATGGTTTTGAAAAGGTTAAAAAAACTCTGGAATGCTATATAAAAAAAAAATACTTATGAAATATTAATAAGTTGATAACTTATAGAATATTGAAATTTGATTAGAATGAAATGCAAATTGAAAAACGAATGAATTAGTGAATGAATGAATGAATTGCGATTGCAAGTGCCAGAAAAATGAAATTGAATGTTAAAATTCATTTTGAATTTGAAAGTAAATAGAACTGGAATTGAATTTGATAAATGAAGTATTAAACTGAAAGTTAGTAAGGGAAGCTAATTGATTATTGACCAAATGGATAAGGTTTGAACGAATTAAATTCAATGATTATAAATGAAGATAAATTGAATTCCAATAGAATTGAAAATGTGAATTATAAGTTCAAATGAATGTGAAATGAAAAATTGAACGAAATTGAATATGTAACTTCAATAGCAAATTTAAAGAGGATATAAGAAGTATATATTGAAAATTTGTAATCGAATTTGCAAAATGATTTGAATGTGTAACTAGATATTATGGCTAGTAGATATACAGGTATTGTAAAGGAATTGGAATTTTGATTTCGAAGATAATTTGAATTGCTCGAAAAAGGTATGTATTTGAGTTTTAATATGAGTTTTTGATGATATTTCTCTAGCCGCTTGGCTTTTTCTTTTTCTTTTTGAAATCTGAGAGTCCGTAGGGACGTTTTGTAGTCGTGCCGTATTAGCCGCGCAAAGGAGACGCTGGCGAAATTTTTCGAAAATTTCGAGTGTTAGAAAATTTTTGAGAAATTTTGAAAATTTAAATTTGAAATTTGAATTAGAATTTGAATTTAGAAGTTAAACAGTGTTGTTTGAAACTTAAAATTGAAGTTGTGAATTTAGTTGAGGTGATAACGAATCTTTGGTAGGAAGATCTGTTTGAAATTGATAAAACTATTTAGATTGTGAAAAATAGTAGACGAGTTAAGGACCATTTTTCCTAACTTGTAATTTCGAGGACGAAATTCTTTTAAGGGGGGAAGTCTGTAACGACCCGGAATTTTGAACGAATTAAATTGAGAATATTTAATTAATTTTAAGTATTTGAACGATGATTTAATTTGAGATCCCCGATTCAACTTTGAGATTTGCGATTAACTTTAAAATTTAATCTAGTGTGAGTTGAATAAGAATTTGAATCTTCAAATTTAGGACGATTAAAAATATTTCAAACGCTTGTAAAAATTTATATTGATAACACTGAAGATAATAGAAGCTTCAGAAATTGATTTGGAAACAATCTGTTCAGTTTTGAAATTAAATCGTTCGAATCGATATTTAAAAATAGCCGTCCGAGGTGCAGTCTCGGAATTCGACGAAACCAGTTCCATTGGGTCCGTAATATTGAATTATTACTGGATTTCCAATTTCGTATTTTTCGGTGTTAATACGTGAGCACACGTTGAGTAAACGCCTTGGATTTTTATCGAGATTCGATTTAAAGTAAATTTAAAATTTATAAATTGGTCAACAACGTACCCACGTTCCACGCCTAAATTCACGCCTAATTTCACGAAGATAATCGTGCAGAAGCATGGCCGCCCCTTTCTCGTTCAAACGAAATTCACGTTCGAAAAGTTCTCTTCTCGTTTTAAAATAAATGCCGAGCTCCTCTCGTTCGACATCGCGACCAAGAAAATCAAATCCACCCTCCTCCAAATTTATCGATATCCTCCTAGAATCGAAGTCGCGATTCTTACGCGGTGAGGCGCCAAGGCGAAGGTCGCAACTGCGACTTAGGGCATCTCGAGGCGGTGGCAAAGGCGTGGCGTTCGAACGGGGTGGGCGCACGTTTGAGGGATGGGCGAGTTCGTTTTCGCGAGGCAGTGGCTCAAAGTCGAGCAGGCAATTCAGGCGGCATCGCGATGGAGCTGGGTGTCGAGATTAGGTCAAGCAATGGGGGGACCTCTCGATGGTGAGCGGCATCACGAGATGGAGGCGCGCGTGCGCTCAGGCAGGGTTGCGGCTTCGATCTGAGGAGGTCGCGAGTTAGTCGAAGGTTGGGCTCAACAGTAATGTTCGAGCATCGTGGAGGCTGGGATTTGGAGTCATGAATCTGGGCGAAAGTCTGATTATTGTTGGTGAGCCTTTTTCTGTTTTTAAATCTTGAATTCATATTTTGAAATGAAAGAAAATTTAGTTTTAGTTGAATTTTTGTTAAAAGTGATTTGATAAAAATAATAATAATAATAAAAAAAAAAAAAAAATTAAAAGTGTTAGCCGAAAGTAAAAATTTTAGTTATACAAATTTATCAAAAGGAATTGATTTAAAGATATTAATTATTTTAGTTACTGAAAGATTTTTATTTATAAAAGGAAAATTTGTTAAAATAAAATTTTTTGGTTAAGAAAATATATTTAACGGTAATCGATTATTCGATTTATTTCGAATATTAATGAACTTTATAAAATTATTTATGCAAGGTCAAAATTAGGAAGAAAACAGTCTGGATTGGAAAATGGATGGCAATTTTAAAGCTAAGGTGAGATTTTTCTCACTCAAATTGAAAGTGGATTTTACAGTTATTGTTTATTGATTTGTTTGAATGTGCTATTAGATATGATAGGATATATCTATATATATAGCAGTATATACATATTGGCATATGTATATATTGGATTGATTGATTCCCGCCTCGTATAGCGGATGAGACCCTATTGCGCCGTTAGTAAGCGGATTTTTATAAAAACCCATATACCGCGATAATTCCGTACTGGAGCGGAGTTGGTATTGTGCTAACATCTGTGGATGCAGGGAAACAAGTTGGAGGGATCCAACTGGATTCCTCACCGTATTGATTATTTACAGATATTTTGATATATTCTGTTATCATATGATGATATATGATATTTGACTGTTGTGATGGACTGATTGGTGTTGTTACATCATCAGATTCAGTTTTGAAATGTAAAAATAACGACTTTTACTTTAAAAGGGTTTTTAAAGTGATTTTTGAAAATATACGTTTTATGGAATTTTTGAATCGATTTATAAACGTAAAATTTTAAAGTTATAAAAGTTATAATTTTTAGTGAAATATAACCGAAGTGTCGTTTTTGAAATAAAAGTCGATTTATTTATAAAATGGTTTAAGTTGGGATTTTTGAATAACTATAAACGATTTGTATAGAAAGATTTATAAAAATTGATATTTTTGTAAATCAAAATATTGGACTTATAAAACGAATTTTTATAAGTGTTAGAAAGAAGTATAAATGGATTTCATAAGTGAATGAAATTAATAGATTTATAACGTGAAGTTATAAAGTAAATAGATATTGTAGAATAAAAGATTTATAAGAAATTTACTTATAAATTTGACTTTTGCACTTAGATGGGATATAAATAGAAATTGCAAAATGAAATGATTTTTATAAGTTGAAATCGTTATAAAGTACAAATGTGATTTATAAACGTTGTTTTATAAATCCGAAGTCACTTATTCTTATAAGTGAATTTTTGAAGTTAATAAAATGAGATTTATAAACCGGAGTTGTTATAGAAAATAGAAAATGGAATTTATAAACGTTGTTTTATAAATTCGGAAACCAATCGATTGAATTTGATAAATTAAATATAGAAGATTATCAAAGGAGATATATTCGCGATTTTGGATAGCGAATTATTATTGAAATAAAACGTGTAGAAAATAGGGAAATGTAAATAGTAAAGTATATTCACGATTTTTGATAGTGAATATATTGTTAAGTAAAATGGATAGTTTTGGAAAGTGATATTTGAAATGAAGTTAATTGTTTTAAAAGATGTTTTAAAACGTGTGAACTATCGAAATCATAGATTTCAACATTTATTGTTGAAATAGACGTTTTCGAAGAATAAGGAAATGATGGACTATAACACTGTTGTTGTAGTAAATGATTTCCGAAAGGAAATGTTTCGATGTAGTATTGGGATTTATATATCTATTAAAATCCGAATCCCTATACTAGTGATTTTGAGTCGTCGTAACGATGTTTTACGTAACATTCGTTTTGACTCAAATAAATGTGTTTAAAGAGAATGATTTCCTTAAAGAATGAATATATACTTAATTTGATTTAAGTATATCGAATATTTTCTAAGTGTTGAAAATAAATGATTTGTGAAATACTTATTATTAAATAAGTATGGGAATACTTTTCCAATATGAAATGAACTGTTTTGAGATTTTATCTTCAAAGATAAAATGAAATGTGGAAATTGATTTGAATTTGTTTTCAAACGGTTAAGTGTGGAAATTTTATATCTAATGAAGATATTTTTGAAGATGAAATAATTTGGAAAATTATTTGGAATCTGATGATGTTGCGCATCTTTATTGATAGTTAAATAACCGACTATCAATAATTACCTTTAGATAGGTATTTGTTGTGAATTGGATGAATTTGAATGCCACACTTATTTTTGAATAAGCGCTCACTATTCGGGTTAGCCAGGAAAGGACCATGGGGTCGTATAACCCATTCCGAATACGTGATACGTCGTTATGAATTGCATTTGAAGACCGGTGTTGAAGACCGGATATTTTTGAAAACGGAAGGATTACCGTCGAGTTACTCTACATCGACTGATCTTCGATTTAGAGGTTTTATCACCCTTAGTGACGGGAAGTCCTGACGTGATTGAAATTATCCGGATATGGAAGGGCTTCGTGAGAAGTGCCTTCGGTTCTGTTCGATCCCGGAACAGACTTGTATGGATTGTGTGTCTGACGTTACAATTTGAGATATAAAGCTGATTTCTTTCAAATACATTTCTGTTGGTGGCGGAGAATTTATTCTCTTAGCTTAACACCCTTCTCTGAGACGTACGAGCTCAGAGGTTATGTAGTTGAAATTTATCAACGATATATCCCAATTTGGTAATGTGGCATACTGAGTGTTGCTGTGAAATGATCAGTGTTTGATCATTTGCGATATGATCATTTGTTTGATCTTATATCTTTGTGATCATAGGTTGATCATTTTGTTTGACCCGAAGCAGGGCTTTTTGAGAAAGCGTAGCTTTGTGGACGAGACTTCGTCGAGCCTCACACCCCGGAAATGGTCGAAACAGGAAGGATGCGGCAAGGTTCTAGGGAGTAGCGCCCCTTAGTGTATGTCATTCCTTCTGGATAAAGGTGGTATCATGGTATGGAGCCCAGATACTTAACCTCTGTGGTTACTGCAAAATTTATTTCTTTGTGGTTGTTGCGAATCGGGGATCCTCGGGAAGATCGGTGACGATCGGGGGATGGCATACGCGTGTCAGTAGTTACCTATTTTTGCAGAGGTAACCCGGCCTTGTGTTGGCAGAGATCCGGTTAGGTTCTCGGGTCGTCTATTCCAGGGACGTACCCATCGTGGATAGGAAGTTCCTTAGCCTGACCATTTGTTGGAAATCCAAAGAAACAATACGTGACTTGTACGGTTTTAGTTGTAGAACCTGCCATCTAATATGGCAGCTATAGCAAGCATACTATAATGGTACCTATGCTGGCTAAGATTTATATTCTACTTTCGAAATGTTTTCTACACTATGCACTAATAATAATATCAAAAAGAATTTGATTTTTGCGTAGTAAGCATCTTTGACTATCATAAGAAGAAATCTCCTCCAAGTCTGCGTTTGCATTGTGTGTGTGGCGGGAGGTCTTATGGTAGTTTCATTTTCCAAAAGCATTTCGAATTGACTTTAAAATTATCCTGTTGTTTATTTTAAAGATAAACTGTTTTACGATCTCACACCAGTCACCATGACTGACTCGGAGTTTATTGTTCCCTTCTAAACTCTGGGTGCCCACAAATTTTCCACACGGGCAGCCTAGAGTTATGTTATCAGGATATTCTGGATATTCTGGAGCTTTGAAGATAAGCTGGAGGACAAGACGTAGTATTTGTATCTGATATATTTATTCCGCTGTGTATTCTGTATGAGGACAAGTTTATATAACTGTCCATTGTTGTATATTTACTCTGATTGATGTATGTATAAACTGATATAGTTCTTTGTTTTAAAAGGCTAGTGATTATCTATTATATATTGTTCCGCTGCGATATGTGAGATTCTGATATTGTTTTCTGTTTCTGTTTCTGCTCTTGTTCTGTTGTTGTTCTTCTTTCTTTTTCTTCTATCTTCTTCTTCTACTTTTTTTCTTTTTTTTTTCTTAAAACCATAACTTTTCGGGTTTTCGGCATTCGATGGCTCAGCAGTCGATAAAGTGAGTATCGATGTTGAATTTTCGAAAGTCGAAAATTTTCGGGATGTTACATTTGGTATCAGAGCATATGGTTAAGCGACAACCCTGCTCTGTTGGGTGTTACTCATTAGAGATAGAGTCAGTAGTACTCTAGAATGAGTTGAGTGTAATAATAGATACGAGTGCGTATTTGTTAGTGAATATAAAAAATGTTTTATATTGTGTTTGCTTATCCGTTGAGATGTTTATGAATTTTGGTCGATATGTGGGACGCCATATTATCGATAGGGATTTCTAAACACTTAAACGAGGCAAGACGACATAGTATTGTTTTAAAATAGGGTGAATGAAATAATTTTACCCAAAACTATTTTTGTATAGAAAAGAAATGATTTTCTGTAAATTATTATAGTATATGGATGCTTGGTTGTTAGGAAATAATAGCATTGAAATATTATCATTGTTATGTTGAAATTGAATAAGAAATTCAAATCGTAACTCCAAAGTTAAGAAATAAATTCATATACGAATGAAATTTAAGAATGTAAATTATAAATGTGACTTATAATTTGAAACGGAATTCCAGAGGAGTATTTGGAAGTGTTTTGAAAGAATTTGAAAATTTTGGAGATCTGGAAAGTTTAAATTCCTTTTTGGTTTGGAAATGAATTTCAAAGGTTTTGAAAAGTATTTTAGAGAGATGAAAGCTCTAAACTCTTTTCGGTCGCTGGAAAATAACTTCGATGATGACCGCGGCATCATTGGTGTTCATTTTCGGGTTTCCAAAAGAGGAATTGCTGCCAAATTGTTTAAATGGAAGTTGTTTGGAAAATTTGGATTTTGTTTTAGAAAATTCAAAGGATGATTTGAATTGTTTTCAAAAATGGTTTTGAAAAGGTTAAAAAAACTCTGGAATGCTATATAAAAAAAAATACTTATGAAATATTAATAAGTTGATAACTTATAGAATATTGAAATTTGATTAGAATGAAATGCAAATTGAAAAACGAATGAATTAGTGAATGAATGAATGAATTGCGATTGCAAGTGCCAGAAAAATGAAATTGAATGTTAAAATTCATTTTGAATTTGAAAGTAAATAGAACTGGAATTGAATTTGATAAATGAAGTATTAAACTGAAAGTTAGTAAGGGAAGCTAATTGATTATTGACCAAATGGATAAGGTTTGAACGAATTAAATTCAATGATTATAAATGAAGATAAATTGAATTCCAATAGAATTGAAAATGTGAATTATAAGTTCAAATGAATGTGAAATGAAAAATTGAACGAAATTGAATATGTAACTTCAATAGCAAATTTAAAGAGGATATAAGAAGTATATATTGAAAATTTGTAATCGAATTTGCAAAATGATTTGAATGTGTAACTAGATATTATGGCTAGTAGATATACAGGTATTGTAAAGGAATTGGAATTTTGATTTCGAAGATAATTTGAATTGCTCGAAAAAGGTATGTATTTGAGTTTTAATATGAGTTTTTGATGATATTTCTCTAGCCGCTTGGCTTTTTCTTTTTCTTTTTGAAATCTGAGAGTCCGTAGGGACGTTTTGTAGTCGTGCCGTATTAGCCGCGCAAAGGAGACGCTGGCGAAATTTTTCGAAAATTTCGAGTGTTAGAAAATTTTTGAGAAATTTTGAAAATTTAAATTTGAAATTTGAATTAGAATTTGAATTTAGAAGTTAAACAGTGTTGTTTGAAACTTAAAATTGAAGTTGTGAATTTAGTTGAGGTGATAACGAATCTTTGGTAGGAAGATCTGTTTGAAATTGATAAAACTATTTAGATTGTGAAAAATAGTAGACGAGTTAAGGACCATTTTTCCTAACTTGTAATTTCGAGGACGAAATTCTTTTAAGGGGGGAAGTCTGTAACGACCCGGAATTTTGAACGAATTAAATTGAGAATATTTAATTAATTTTAAGTATTTGAACGATGATTTAATTTGAGATCCCCGATTCAACTTTGAGATTTGCGATTAACTTTAAAATTTAATCTAGTGTGAGTTGAATAAGAATTTGAATCTTCAAATTTAGGCCGATTAAAAATATTTCAAACGCTTGTAAAAATTTATATTGATAACACTGAAGATAATAGAAGCTTCAGAAATTGATTTGGAAACAATCTGTTCAGTTTTGAAATTAAATCGTTCGAATCGATATTTAAAAATAGCCGTCCGAGGTGCAGTCTCGGAATTCGACGAAACCAGTTCCATTGGGTCCGTAATATTGAATTATTACTGGATTTCCAATTTCGTATTTTTTGGTGTTAATACGTGAGCACACGTTGAGTAAACGCCTTGGATTTTTATCGAGATTCGATTTAAAGTAAATTTAAAATTTATAAATTGGTCAACAACGTACCCACGTTCCACGCCTAAATTCACGCCTAATTTCACGAAGATAATCGTGCAGAAGCATGGCCGCCCCTTTCTCGTTCAAACGAAATTCACGTTCGAAAAGTTCTCTTCTCGTTTTAAAATAAATGCCGAGCTCCTCTCGTTCGACATCGCGACCAAGAAAATCAAATCCACCCTCCTCCAAATTTATCGATATCCTCCTAGAATCGAAGTCGCGATTCTTACGCGGTGAGGCGCCAAGGCGAAGGTCGCAACTGCGACTTAGGGCATCTCGAGGCGGTGGCAAAGGCGTGGCGTTCGAACGGGGTGGGCGCACGTTTGAGGGATGGGCGAGTTCGTTTTCGCGAGGCAGTGGCTCAAAGTCGAGCAGGCAATTCAGGCGGCATCGCGATGGAGCTGGGTGTCGAGATTAGGTCAAGCAATGGGGGGACCTCTCGATGGTGAGCGGCATCACGAGATGGAGGCGCGCGTGCGCTCAGGCAGGGTTGCGGCTTCGATCTGAGGAGGTCGCGAGTTAGTCGAAGGTTGGGCTCAACAGTAATGTTCGAGCATCGTGGAGGCTGGGATTTGGAGTCATGAATCTGGGCGAAAGTCTGATTATTGTTGGTGAGCCTTTTTCTGTTTTTAAATCTTGAATTCATATTTTGAAATGAAAGAAAATTTAGTTTTAGTTGAATTTTTGTTAAAAGTGATTTGATAAAAATAATAATAATAATAATAAAAAAAAAAAATTAAAAGTGTTAGCCGAAAGTAAAAATTTTAGTTATACAAATTTATCAAAAGGAATTGATTTAAAGATATTAATTATTTTAGTTACTGAAAGATTTTTATTTATAAAAGGAAAATTTGTTAAAATAAAATTTTTTGGTTAAGAAAATATATTTAACGGTAATCGATTATTCGATTTATTTCGAATATTAATGAACTTTATAAAATTATTTATGCAAGGTCAAAATTAGGAAGAAAACAGTCTGGATTGGAAAATGGATGGCAATTTTAAAGCTAAGGTGAGATTTTTCTCACTCAAATTGAAAGTGGATTTTACAGTTATTGTTTATTGATTTGTTTGAATGTGCTATTAGATATGATAGGATATATCTATATATATAGCAGTATATACATATTGGCATATGTATATATTGGATTGATTGATTCCCGCCTCGTATAGCGGATGAGACCCTATTGCGCCGTTAGTAAGCGGATTTTTATAAAAACCCATATACCGCGATAATTCCGTACTGGAGCGGAGTTGGTATTGTGCTAACATCTGTGGATGCAGGGAAACAAGTTGGAGGGATCCAACTGGATTCCTCACCGTATTGATTATTTACAGATATTTTGATATATTCTGTTATCATATGATGATATATGATATTTGACTGTTGTGATGGACTGATTGGTGTTGTTACATCATCAGATTCAGTTTTGAAATGTAAAAATAACGACTTTTACTTTAAAAGGGTTTTTAAAGTGATTTTTGAAAATATACGTTTTATGGAATTTTTGAATCGATTTATAAACGTAAAATTTTAAAGTTATAAAAGTTATAATTTTTAGTGAAATATAACCGAAGTGTCGTTTTTGAAATAAAAGTCGATTTATTTATAAAATGGTTTAAGTTGGGATTTTTGAATAACTATAAACGATTTGTATAGAAAG